>BPTQ01000007.1:158822521-159453271 GCA_019973895.1 Chrysanthemum seticuspe | reverse complement strand
ACTGATGGTCTTGGTACATTCATTGGACTGATGGTCTTGGTATATTCATTGGACTGATGGTCTTGGTACATTCAATGAACTGATGGTCTTGGTATAATTAGGTCAAGTAAACATCGATACATTAAGTCATGCACTATTATGTGAATTCAATTGACGATTTCTGTTTGAACATAAACTTTACACACTTTGGCAGTGGGTTGTGAACACACAGGTTGCAAGTTTTGTATGGGCGGGACTTGGAACTGAGTGGATTTACAATGCCTTTGCTACATAAACGATTCTGAAAGACTTTACATTTCAACGATTTACAATGCCTTTGCGGCATAAACGATTTTTGAAAGGCTTTACATTTCAAAACAAACTCTATGAACTCACTCAACCTTTGTGTTGACACTTTTAGCATGTTTTTATCTCAGGTATCTAAGGCATTCACTTCATGGCATGCATTTGGACACATCATGGAGTCGTGGTGACGACGCGTCTCCCTTGGGTTTTATGTACTCTAAAACATCGTTTGAATTGTAACAAATTTATTTCCGCACAAGTTGATTTACATTTGGGACCTACTTTGTAAACTCTGATTATTTTATTAAATCAAACGATGTATTTTCCAAACGACACTTTAGGTCGTTCAATATAACTGTGATTGTGATGCTATGACAGTCAATCCCCAGGAATTCCATTCCGCTGCAAAAAAAACAGGTAATTTGGGGGTGTGACATTATACGCCCCATATAACCTCTCCAATACTCACAAATATTCTGAAGTTTAGACCTTAGTTAGTGTTAAGCTAAATCTTGGAAGGTGTGTAGATATCTTGGTGACTTTATCAGCCATATAGGCGTTTACTTGAGACACGCAACTCATAAGCTTGTAAGTACACTCACACTCTTTTCTTTAGTCATTTTAAACATTCAATAGAACATATAAGTAACTATAGTTTTGTGTCATGTGGAACAACAAGGTCAAAAGTACTTTTTATAAACTTTCTGTAACGTTTCTATAATTGGAGCGCCCCATAGATAAACACCTAAATGTAATGTGTTTTACTTAAATGTTAGAACATGTTAGGAGTCCATTTAACAAGCAAAATAAACATCTAATCTAATTACCAACACCCTATAGGTTTATGTGGAAAACTAGAAGGGGGGGTTGAATAGTTTTACCAATTAAAACTTCCTTTTAAACTATTTAGATCGACTTATGTAAATCTATTTGGTTGTGTGTGTTGGATGTTGATAAACAAGCATATAAAGATATGTAATGAAAAGATAAGAGTAAGAAACACAAAACCATAACGCGAGTATTTATAGTGGTTCGGCTACAAGGACACCTTCCTTGCCCTACTCCACTCCCCGAGTCACCTACTCGAGAGTTTGTAATCACTACACCAATCTCCTTATGGCGGAGAAGCCTTCACAACGTCGCTTAACCTTTTTCCGGTACAAAGCTAAATACCGAGCTCTTTCACACCAAGGCGAACCACACCCAACACAACGTCGCCTACCCTTTATACGGTGCTAGGCTAACCACCGAGTTCTTTCACACCTTAGGTGAACTACACCTTCACAACGTCTCCTACCCTTTATTAGGTACTAGGCTAAGCACCTAGTTCCATTGCAATGGAGGAACTACTACCACACTACACCAACGACTAATCCCAAAGGAGATCTACTCCTTTACAACATCATCAAGGACATCAATATCCTTGGATCTAAAGCTAGTCTATCTAGTACATCGAAACACACCATATCGAATGTACATCTAAGGCACATTTCACTAATGCCTTTGATTAGATCTACAAGACACCTTTCACTAATGTCTTGTGTCTTCACTTCTAAGCACCTTTCACTAATGCTTCTTGTCTTGACTTCTAAGCACCTATCACAAGTGCTTATCCTATAGACGATAGATACCCTTCACTAATATCTTCGTCTTGACACTTGAGACATCTTTCACTAATGTCTTCAACACTACACTTCTTTGAGGAAAGAAAGAGATCATCAACAAAAGGACTTCAATAGCGTTGATGATGAGGAAGCATGGCAACTCATGGACTTGAGCTTGCTCGACTTCAAAGGTGGTGATCTTGCCTTTAAGAGGAACCTAAAAGATCACACACAAACAAGACTACAAACATAGATCTCTTGGATCTAAGGTTAGTGAGATTTAACTCAGGGGAGAAAGTATGTTGGAGAGGGGTGAGATATAATGAAGAAATGGATCACTATTTAAAGAGGAAAAACCTACTGTTTCCCCGGATCCCACGGATCCCTACCATAAGGGATCCGGCTAGCACAAAGCTAGGGATCTGTGGTCCGCTCCTCTTTGCCCATGGGTATTTATGGTTATGGGTCATGGGTCATGGGTTATGGGTTGATCCATGGTTTTCTTTCTAGATACAATGTACTTTTAGTATACATTGAACTTGGTTAAGTGGTATATATAAAACCATGGGTTATGGGTCAAAACCATTTGCTAGTTTCTATCTATTTAGTATATACTTGTTTTTACCCATTTTAGTATATACTTGTTTTTACCCATTTTAGTATACTTAGCTTAAGTATGTGTTAGCTCAATATGTAAACACTAGTTGTTGTACATATATATCTAAATCATAGAAACACTTATACTTGTTAAGCCAATATGTAAACACTAGTTGTTGTACATATATATATATATATCTAGATCATAAAATCACTTATACTTGTTTTAGTGTTTTATGTGAATATGTTAGAAAACTATTAGTTCAAACCATTTACGTATTTTATTTGTTTCGTTAATATGATTTTACTTTTATTATCGACAAAACATTAGAAGATCGTAAAATATAAATAAACGTTTTTACGGCTTATTTGTATTAACAGTTTATACTAAACAAATTGCATGTTTTAGTTTTCCCCTACTGAAATTTGCGCCAAAACAGGCCTTACCCCCTAATTACCCTGCATTTATCTACTTCATGTTAGAGGTACTAGGGTCATCCAAGGTACCGTTGTAAAGACCACCTGGGATACTACAAAACGCCCCCATAACTCGGTTAAAAAGCCTAGTCGTTATTTTTAAAAACAACCATCATTTTGGTCAAAAGTCATAAACGCCAAAAAGCTTTTTACAATAAATATATGGGAAAACATGGGATTTTTGATAAATTTGGTTAGGAACTATATTAGAAACATTAGAAATGGGTGAAACAATATTTCACAAGGTCGCATGCAAAAGGTATAGTTTAAAACTGAAATTTTCACAAAACGCGTCGTGGTCAAGTAGCCATGTTCGTGGACTTGTATCTTTCTAATCAAAGACGACTAGGACATGAGAATTATGCCATCTAAGAGAGCTTACAGCAAAGTGTTTGAAGGGTCAAATGCGCTGTAGAAACCCTAGCATGCCTCGTGTAAAATCTGCTCTCTTTTAGCCCCGTTATCGCCCAAAAACAACAAAAAGCACATAACCCCCTTACTTTGTAAAATCATTGCGACCAAACCGTAAGAGCTTAAGACCTCTAGTTTGAACCATTAGAAACACCACCGGACAAACTATTGAAAGGATCAAGAATGTAGTAAAAACCTATTAAGTCCTCGTTTTTATTCACCCGTACGTTTATCCATTTAGGCCAAAATCTAGTAAATTTCTCTTATAAAATTTTAAGCATAAAAATTGTAAATTTTGTAAAATAAAGTTCCTTTGGACTAAAAATGTAATTTCTGAGAAGTTAGTCATATAAGGGTTGATTTTGTCAATAACCCATAGTTGAGGGTTAAAAGTGTCATTTTTGAAAGTACAAGGGTAAAAACTGTAAATATTTAAAACTGTAAATTATAACATTTTGGAAACATAAGATATTTAACAACTTTGGTTTTGATAAAAACTTATTATTAATCATTTAAGTCATAATAATAAGTATGATAAGTATATTTAATTTTTGTAGAGACTTCATGTTATCTATAGAACATTTCCGACGCATAGACTTGAATACGAATACTAAATACATGATATACTAAATCAGGTCAAGAGTCGGAGCAGTTTGTTCATATTATCTAATTTGTTTTCCATCCAGACTACAATAACACCGAGGTGAGTTCATAGTCCCACTTTTACATATTTGTTTTCTAAACTCGTGGGGAGATACATGCTACAAAAACCGAACACAAGTATTTTTCTGTATGCTATCCTGATTGATATTGCCTAAGTTACCTACTGTTGCCACTAAAAGTCCCTCATATCATGAACCATTAATCACTTGCGAGTGAACGCGAATATCGTGAATAGATCTATTGGCAGTTGACGCCCCATTTGTGTTAGCCGGATAGGTAACCAAATGCACGTTATTTGAGAATACTAGGAGAATGGCAAAACTCCTACTGAGGGCATTGTTGCTCACATCATCATTATGATGTTTGTAACTTACGTCATTATTATGACGCGTTCATGTTAAGTTTTGCGTGTCATGAGACTTAGGGCAATATACTGTACTGCAATATTACTGATTTTACTACTACTTATCTTGTGTTCAACTGATTATTATTCAAACGCTATGGATTCACTCAACCTTTGTGTTGACTTTTTAGCATGTTTTATCTCAGGAAATTAGAGCACGATCTGGCACGGAGTGGCTATGGACTTTCTTTAAAAAGGGCGTCCATTTTTGTTATCATTCACAAGAATAAAACTATGTATTTCCGTATTTTCCTTTGGGACCTTTATTATGTAAAACTCTGATTTAAATAAATGAATGATAACTGTTTTTATCTAAACGTTTCTTTCGAGCCGTTTATCTATTATTATGACTGTGCTCCATGAAGTAATACCCCAACCTTAATTCCGCTGCGTATACCGAATTTGGGGGTGTTACACAATTCTCATGATATATTCGACGCCACTGAATGTCAGTTATACATCACAGTCTAAGCAAAATCTTTCAAGAATCTTCTACGTCAGTCATTATCTTTCAAGATGTTTGCTTATGACAAGAACTTTTCGTGCAAATGGTCGTACATGTTAATGATGCTTCTGAAAGTTCAAAACCATCATGGGGGAGAATCGTGTACTTTGATGTTTTACGGTCAATCTCAGGGGGAAGTAGTGTATACTACTCGACTTAGTATGGTTTGTGAAGTTGTCCACATATGGGTAAAGAATTGTTGATGATGTTGTTGATGTTGGATAATGAACCGTTGATGAACCGCTGCATGTTCCCCTAAAACAGATATTCTATGAAACCAAAGTTGTCATAACACATTCAAGCTGACATTATTTACGGTTTTGTCTTGATTTTGTAAAATCCCGTGAAAGAATCTATTTCTCGGTTTGAATCATAGACTTGTAAAATCCCGTGACAATGGAAACATCCTGGTAATTGTAAAGTGCATTTCCGGATCTATCTTACGGTTTATTCTTGGTTTTGTAAAATCCCGCGAAAGAAACTATTTCTCGGTTAAAACTATAGAATTGTAAAATCCCGTAATGATGGATTCATCCTGGAGAAAGGAAAGTGTATTTCGGGATCTTATCTGATGCTGCTGCTATGGTTTCTTCTTCAAAGAAAGGATAAAGGGTGAACTTCATTGGATGTGTGTTTGGATTTTGTTCATGGCAGTTTGGTTATTACAAGGTTTTATGGGGTTATGTGATTTTAACCATGGTCGGGATGAAAACCATTATCATAGTTCACTTAAAACGTCAAAGGAGGCTAGATTTCAGCTTTTAACCAGAAGATGTGACAACAGGGTTAATTCACTATTATTTATAGATAATGAGGTATTTATAATTACCGGGTTGTTACAGAGTTATGTCTACCCCCTCTAGTCCTAGTTTACCGGAGTACGTACCCGAGGAAACCTATCCTACTACGGATTCACCGAGCCACTCTCCCACACCAGGAGATGCTGCATTGGATATGGAGTCTGATCCTTCCGAGGAACCATTTGAGGAGTTCGCAGTAGTACCTGATATTGATCCAGTATCTAGGCAAACTACGGAGTCGGAGGACGTTCCGGTGGAACCTAATATCACTCCATTTTCGGATGATCCGTACATGGTTGCTAGGAGGGAACATGGCACGTTTGCCGAGACTAAGCCATCTGACCCAGATCCCCCATCCTCTGAGTCACTGCCTGCATCCCCCTCACCAATTAGACAAAGGAGATTTCGAGTGCTAGAGCCTTACAAACCAGAACCATTCATGGAGGCATACCGTTATCATCCTTATGGTACGACCTACCTGAACACATCTCGAAAAAAGGTACACCCTATTCACTCATGTGTGCACATGTCATCAACATCACTAACACCTCCAGACCCAGCACAATCATCAAACACACCACAGGACCGCCCTAGGAGAACCTTTGAGAGAGCACGGAAAAGGATAATTCCTGTGCCTCCACCACACACATACATGTTACCTACACCACATTCCACATCTACACCAGCCCCATCATCACCACATCTAGATGCTATTGCTGAGCAGGAAATATCACCACAAGAGGAAACTGAACCGCCCGTAGCTACATATGTCACCCCTCTGTCTCAACCAGATGATCTTGAAGAGGAGTTGAGAGTTAAGATTGCCCGGTACAATGCCTTACGATCACCAACTCCTGACTACCCTACGCCACCGCGGGTATTCGAGACGGGAGAAAGTTCGCAAGCTGCAATGGACCGACCACCTACCCTTCCTACGCTTGTAGCACGTATGGAAAGACACGAGGAACAAATTGATGATACTTTAGGACATCTTGACGAGTTACCACTTGAACGTATAGAAGGAATTGAGGGAGAAGTGGAGGAGTTAATCACTAAACAAGAAACCACGGGGAAAAAGTTAGACACCTTGACAGCAGATTTGCAAGCAACTCGTGAAAAGGTGCATAGTCTAGAGTAACAACATGGACAGATAAGTCAAGACCTCCCTTTGTTATATCATAATGATCTGATGATGTCAAACATAATGGCAATTCAAAGTGATGATATCATGAAGATTTACTCCAACATTACTACCCTAGAGATAATGATGGAAGATACTCGGGTCCAACAATGGGAGTATATACAGAATCTTCACAACAAGATCAGAGAACTTGAGAGCCGTCTTGGAGGAACATCTGGAAATCACTAGGATAAACCTTTACCTATTAGCTTTTGTATTATGTCTTAGCCATGAGTATGTGGCATAAATAAAGATACTTGTATCCTTTTTGTTGTATAAATTTTACAAGTTACTTATGGCTATATGTGGTTGTAATATTATGCTATGGTATCAATAAAGGGTTATTACGAAAAATTATTTGTTTTGGTTATGTGTTATGACTTCTATACACTTACCTTGTAAATTGTTATAACATAACATGATCATTCTAAATATATTTTTCCTGTGTCATTAATAGAAATATGGCGCGCACAAGAAATACTACCGGAACAGAAACATCAGCACCCGTTATGTGTCAAGCTGATATCCAACAACTAGTTGCAGACAGCGTTGCTGCAGCTCTTGAGAGGCAAGCAGCAGCAATGGCCCGCACTGGAAATACTAGCAGGCCTAACGGAGGAAGCGAGAAAGATGTAGCTCGCAAGTGTACTTACAAAGATTTCACGAACTGTAAACCCACCTTTTTCAAAGGAACCGAAGGAGCAACTGAGTTGGCTCGTTGGTTTGAGCGAACAAAGATGGTATTCATGAGGAGCGGTTGTTCTGATGACTGCAAGGTCACTTTTGCTACAGGAACTTTATTGGATGATGCCTTATCTTGGTGGAATGTCTCTGCTCAAACTATGTGTATTGGAGCAGCTTATCAACTCTCGTGGGATGACTTCAAGACAAATATGCTAAAGAAGTACTGCCCCCGCACTGAGATTAAGAAGTTGGAAGATGAGTTCCACCAGCTGGTGGTGAAAGGAACTGATATCAAGACTTACAACCGAAGGTTTCAGGAACTGGCAATGCTATGCCCAACTGTGGTGCCTGATCTTGAGAAGATATTGGAGAAGTATACTGAAGGCTTACCTCGCAGTATCGAGGGGAATGTCACCTCATCAAAACCCCAGTCACTAGAGGAGGCAATTTCCATTGCTCAAACGTTAATGGATCAGGAAGTCAAGCGTGGTTTCACCCAGGGAGGTAATGATCACAAAAGAAAGCTTGATGACAAAAGGACAACCCATCATCACAACAACTACCCTAACCATAACACCCACAACAACAATTACAACCGAAACAACAACCACCATTACCAACAGAATCGAAACAACCATAACCAGCAACAGAACCGAAGGCAGGAAGTTGCCAAAGCTTATGTAGCCGCACCTGCTAGAGGCGGTGGCTACGCTGGAAATCTGCCATTATGCAACCGATGCAAGATGCACCACAAAGGACCATGCTTTGTTAAGTGTGGAAAGTGTCACAAAACCGGCCACAAAACCAAAGACTGTAGGGCCACAGGTGCTAACTTGCAGCCTGTAGAAGTGATATGTCACGGGTGTGGTGAGAAAGGACATTATAAGAATCGATGTCCCAAACAGAATGGCAATCAGAACAACACGGCCCGTGCAAGAGCTTACGTGCTAGGAGATGCAAACCCTCAGCACAATCCAGATGTGGTCACGGGTACGTTTTCTCTCAATCAACATTTAGCTAAAGTATTATTTGATACTGGCGCCGATAAAAGCTTTATATCCATTACTTTCGCTTCTTTACTTAAACTCACCCCAACTGCCCTAGACAACATCTACGAAATAGAACTAGCTAATGGAAAATTAGTAAGCACTAATACTATAATCCAGGGTTGCACTCTAACTTTACTAAACCAACCTTTCAACATAGACCTTATGCCTGTCTAAGAACCATGCGAGAATAATATGTGACAAGAAGGTGGTTCACATTCCTTACCAAGGGGAAACGTTGATCGTTCGGGGTGATCGAAGTAGGACTAAATTAAGCATTATCTCATGCCTCAAAACCATGAAGTATATCGACAAAGGATGTCACGCGTTCTTAGCTCAAGTGACGGAGAAAAAGACGGAAGAAAAATAGCTTGAAGATGTACCAATAGTAAGGGATTTTCCGGAAGTTTTCCTGGAAGAATTGCCTGGATTACCACCTGTTCGTCAGGTAGAGTTCCAGATTGATTTAGTTCCGGGAACAACACCAGTAGCACGATGATAAGGTTTTAAAAGGTACCTTTTTGAGGGGTCATTTAAGCCCTTATTCGATCACTTTTGTATCCGTTATTGCTTAATATCGTTCCTTTTCACTTTTTAGGTCTCTTGAAGGCAAAATGCTGGAATGATGCTTATTTGGACGAAAAGGCGCGAATATACGAAGAAAATGGCCAAAGTCAGAATCGAGACACTCAAAGCTGCTGAAACATAAGGCGACGGCGTCACTGCATATCTGCGACGCCGTCGGGAAGGAATTTTGCGACGGCTCAGAGGAAAAATTACATGTTTTCAAGGGACGACGTCAGGTTCTAAAGGAGTAGGCCGTCGTTACTCAGACGGCCTAGATGCAGCCAAGACGGTGTCAGAGCTGAAGGGGACGGCGTCACAGTCATAAGGTGACGCCGTCGAAAGGTTTACGTGGCCAAGACGAAACCCTAATGACGGCGACACGACGGCGTCACGAAACATAAGGTGACGCCGTCGCAGATGTAATCTTATATATAGAATCCGAATTTTTCAGTATTGGTGTGTAGTCTTTTGGAGTAAAAACCTAAAACCGAACCAAGGCTTTCTTGTGCAGTATTTTAGGGTTCTAAACCCTATTATACATCAAGCTAAGTATTTACTTCATTAATTTAATTATGTCTTTGATTATTTGTGTGTATGCTTGCATGTTCTCCATGTCCGGCTAATTTATTTGTGTGTTTGCTTAGGGAATATGAAACTTAATTATTGAATATTGATTGGTTGATACTTATCTTAGTTGACTAATGATCTAGAGTGCGCTAGATTATTCGTTGTGTACTTAATGCTTGAAATTTCTTTGTGAACTTTAGAATATAATTATCTAGGTAATTGTAGGATAAAGTATTCAAGGACAACCGTAGAGTAGGCGTCTATAAATCACTAGAGGATTTGTAAACAAGACCCTTTGGTAGTTTCAAAGAGTTAGGGAAATAAGGACGCCCTATAGCCTTAGAATCACAACGCAACTAGGAATAAGGACGTGACAAATCAACCATCAATAGGAGATAATTAAGGAGTAGTAAAACCTAAGTAAACACATCTTTAAACTATCATACGAATACACATCAATTAGACATAGACTATCACAACCTTAGCTTAGATAATTAGATAATAGTAGAGTAATCGGTAGCAATACCAACCCCCAAATCCAATACCCGAGATTCGTACCTTTTCCATTTCTAAAAAATATAAAAATACAAAAATAATCTTCCTCAACCTCAACCTTAGCGTAGTAACTTCTCACTAGCATTCCTATTCCCCTAGAGAACGATATCAATACCCGTGGCTTACCTTAATTACTACACTTGCTCGAAGAAAAGGAAGTTTCCTTGACCCCGAACGACGCGTGTAGCGTTATCAAGTTTTTGGCGCCGCTGCCGGGGAATAGAATAGCTAGTTAGTAGTCCACCTCGTTAGGTTTCTTTGCTTGATTCCTATCAAGTAAACTTTTTTCTCATTTTTAGCTTTCTCATAGTCTATCCCCCTTCTTTGTGCCTTTGTTCGTAAAACTTTTCCATTGACTCTTCCGTTCACCATCATGGAGAACGCGAATCCACCAAAACTTTCACCCAATCAACAAAATCCACTACATAATCTACCTTTTCCACTCCAAAATGAGATCCTGAGGTTCCAGCAACATCATGATGAATCCTTTCCTGAGGCTTGGACTCGCATTAAATATTTATTGCAAAAAGTCCTTTATCATGGTATTGACTTACTGTTTCCACTACAATTCTTTTACACTCGTATCGCCCACGAAACCCAAAGGAGACTTGACTATGTAACGGATGGGGATATTTGGGGACGTGGTGCTCGATTTGCATGGGAAACCTTTGAGATTCACGCCCAATTTAGAAGTGGAACATGGGACCCAAAAAACGAATTTTTAGACCTATTTTCAATTTGGGAACTTCGGTCGGAAAGGTTGTTTAGGAAGGAGATGATTAGAGTTGAGGTACCAAGGTGCATGTCATGGTTAGGCGCTACCACAATACAAAATGAATACATAGGTGATCTTGATAAGATGGAGGATAGAGTAGAAAATCCAACCCCATCGGATAACCCACAAGTCTTACCATCACTTGAGGAACACACATCGCCTATAACTTAGCCGGAAGAAGTAGAAGAGACTATAGGAACCCCAATTAGAGAACCTTTGGACCAAACGCCATTAGAGAATGTAGGTTTAGATGCTTGTTGTCATGACCTATCTCTTAGTCCTAGGGAAGTTCCATATTTTGATGAACCGGAGCCTCACTTAAAAACCTTACCCAATGTTCCGTCCTTAGATGTGAATCTTGGAATTGAATTAGGCCCCAATCCACCCATCAAAATAGATAGTCCGGGTAGTTGCTTGATAAAGGTGGTAGATTCTAGGCCATGTAGAGTTGAAGCTGATATAGAAGTAACCCATGACCTTACACACTTATATCACCCATTCATGGTTGATAACAAGAAACATTATGGGTTTAAACCGGGTTTATTAGGTCAAGATGGATCCTTAACCAGGAATCTTTTGAAGTTGGTAGAAAATGATCCATTCTTAGGAGAGAGATTTGATTCTCTCGCTACACCAATAGACTTAGGTAAGGTTATAATGAATAGAGCACACTCCTTTGAGCATATAAATCACCCATCACCCTCTCCTCACGTAGCAAATTTCCACCCTAAGGGTGTGTATTGCTACTATCACCCGCACTTGAACATAAGTGTAGGGAAAACTTCCCCTTTATCTGTTAAATAAGGGTAGAGTCAGGCTCGTGACTCGAACAAAAAAACAAGCGCTTCTTGGGAGGCAACCCATGTGTTTTTCCTTTTTCATTTTTATTTGTGTGTCATATATCTTTTATTAATTGTTTATCCTCATGTTTGAATTTGTAAAAATGCTTTATTTTGTTTTTAACCTCGTCTTAATTACATATAAAGGTATTTTACATAAAGGATAAGTGTAGGGAGGATTACACACGTTTTCATAAGAAACGTGAACATGAGAATAACAATTAACTAAAAGATATATATGTTTGTTTGTTCGAGTCAAATGCTTGTATCGAGTCATAATGGATGTTTTTGCAGAAGTTTTTCCAGATTCTAAAGATGCAAATTTTCCAGAATTTTTTCCAGAAAATCGCAGACCAGTTTTTGTCAGGATAACCTGACGGCGTCAGGATTGCAACCTGACGGCGTCAGGAAGGAATAAAAACTTCAGCTTACTTTTTCTCGTTTTCTGAGCTACTTGTAAAATTTTGGAATTTTCCAGATCTTAACTTTCAAAACAAATTCTGTAAACATCCATTCCACAAGCATTATATCCTAGTTTAAATCGAGTCTTATGTATATTATTACCGCCGATTTTACGCGAAGGTTTCGTTTGTTTTCTTCTAGTGTGCAGGTTTAGTTTGTCAAGAAGAAGCTACACAAGTTTGGAAGGAGCCTTTCACGCAAAAACTCTTCTTGGAAAAGATTTAACCACCACTTTTTACGGATCCTACCGAGCTAATCAGGGGAGTATTAGTTTCTTTCGTTTTTTAATTACCTTCTATTATCATAACTTTGATACTTTCGGGGAACATTGGGGACAATGTTCAGTTTAAGTGTAGGGAGGGAAAATGAAACGGGAACTTTGAAACTATGCTTATCCTTGACTATTTGCTTTGTCCAAGTGTATTTGTGTAATAAACCATGAGAAAATGTAGGTTAGGGTAATTTTAGCCAAATTTAAAATTTTTTCATGACGTATAAGAGTGGGCCATTAGTCTTAACAAAAGCGTCTCATGGATAGGAAGTTGCATGACTAGCACAAAAACCCTTACCACCTAAATTCCACCCAAAATGTGAGGATCGCCCTTAGATTAGTAGGAATTAAAGCATTCATCTTTAATGCTTAGAGTGTGAACCGGTAGTATATTAGATTCTAGAACTTGTTTTGTGATGCATTCCGAGATCGCTAGTGAGACTACACTTGTGTAGTTAGGAATAACTAAATGATAAGAGGCATTAGGATAAACCCTTGTTTGATACCTGTAATATAATTACTTCTTCCATATCGGTTGAGTAATTCCCCCACACCCTTTGCGCTGTACTCATCTTTAGTACACGATACCCCTAGTTAACCCCTCAGAGCCTATCCTTTTCGCGGTTCTCATGATGTTTCGGTTTTTCCGAAATATCAATGAAGAGCATTGTTTACACCCCACCCCCAAATATACACCCAAATCGCCTTAGCCTACCTTTATTGCACTCACTTTTAGTGCAAATTTATGTTATCACCCAAAACCCTTAGTTCAATTATCTGGTTGCTTGCATGAGTTGCTAAGTCGAGTCATATCCTTTGTATACAGTTTTGGGATGATTGGGATTCATGGGAAAAGTTAAAGTTTATGAAACATAGGAAAGAGAACGTTAAACTCAAATTCCCTTTGTTTGCATAATAATGAACTCCAAGTGTTTTGATCTTTTAAATTAGGGTCAAATTAGTGTTAGAGTAATAAAAACTCAAGTGTAGGGATGTGTCTATAAATCCCTATCATTTTGATGTACCGTAGAGGATGGTAGAGTAAAAGTGTATGAAAAAAAAAAAAAAAAAAAAAAAAAAAAAAAAAAAAAAAAGAGTGAAAAAAAAAAAACATACATACGGGCTACCATCCTACATCTATCTTTTAAATTATGTTTGTTTATTTTCGTTGCCTAGAGTTTTAGAGTGTCGAGTCTTGGCTTAGCAACGCCATTCTTCGTATACTTGCAACATAGAGATTTTTGACTATCCACCACTATATAGCCTATCCCACCAAACCCTTATTTCCCTACCGTAAGCCTAACGTTACAACCCTTTAAAGACCTCTTTGATAGTCTTTCCTAGGTGCTTACGCCAAAGCGACGGAGGTTTGATCTATTCTCAAGCCTATGGTAATCTATGTACTAGGACCGGTTAATGAGTGTTTATCTTCCATTTCCGATTTGTTATATTTCATATATACACCCGAGAGAGATGTGAGTATCCAAACACCCCATGTGAGGTGCTAGTATGTAATTTCCGTGCTTGTTATGACTTTTGCGGGGCTTATATGTGTTGTGGACCGTTTTGAATGGATGCTTCATGACCCCTAACTTATAAATTAATTGGCTAAAAGCACATTTGCTTGAGGACAAGCAAATACCAAGTGTAGGGATATTTGATAAGGTTTTAAAAGGTACCTTTTTGAGGGGTCATTTAAGCCCTTATTCGATCACTTTTGTATCCGTTATTGCTTAATATCGTTCCTTTTCACTTTTTAGGTCTCTTGAAGGCAAAATGCTGGAATGATGCTTATTTGGACGAAAAGGCGCGAATATACGAAGAAAATGGCCAAAGTCAGAATCGAGACACTCAAAGCTGCTGAAACATAAGGCGACGGCGTCACTGCATATCTGCGACGCCGTCGGGAAGGAATTTTGCGACGGCTCAGAGGAAAAATTACATGTTTTCAAGGGACGACGTCAGGTTCTAAAGGAGTAGGCCGTCGTTACTCAGACGGCCTAGATGCAGCCAAGACGGCGTCAGAGCTGAAGGGGACGGCGTCACAGTCATAAGGTGACGCCGTCGAAAGGTTTACGTGGCCAAGACGAAACCCTAATGACGGCGACACGACGGCGTCACGAAACATAAGGTGACGCCGTCGCAGATGTAATCTTATATATAGAATCCGAATTTTTCAGTATTGGTGTGTAGTCTTTTGGAGTAAAAACCTAAAACCGAACCAAGGCTTTCTTGTGCAGTATTTTAGGGTTCTAAACCCTATTATACATCAAGCTAAGTATTTACTTCATTAATTTAATTATGTCTTTGATTATTTGTGTGTATGCTTGCATGTTCTCCATGTCCGGCTAATTTATTTGTGTGTTTGCTTAGGGAATATGAAACTTAATTATTGAATATTGATTGGTTGATACTTATCTTAGTTGACTAATGATCTAGAGTGCGCTAGATTATTCGTTGTGTACTTAATGCTTGAAATTTCTTTGTGAACTTTAGAATATAATTATCTAGGTAATTGTAGGATAAAGTATTCAAGGACAACCGTAGAGTAGGCGTCTATAAATCACTAGAGGATTTGTAAACAAGACCCTTTGGTAGTTTCAAAGAGTTAGGGAAATAAGCACGCCCTATAGCCTTAGAATCACAACGCAACTAGGAATAAGGACGTGACAAATCAACCATCAATAGGAGATAATTAAGGAGTAGTAAAACCTAAGTAAACACATCTTTAAACTATCATACGAATACACATCAATTAGACATAGACTATCACAACCTTAGCTTAGATAATTAGATAATAGTAGAGTAATCGGTAGCAATACCAACCCCCAAATCCAATACCCGAGATTCGTACCTTTTCCATTTCTAAAAAATATAAAAATACAAAAATAATCTTCCTCAACCTCAACCTTAGCGTAGTAACTTCTCACTAGCATTCCTATTCCCCTAGAGAACGATATCAATACCCGTGGCTTACCTTAATTACTACACTACAACGATTAGGTTCACTGCCTAGGGTGTTATAAAACTTGCTCGAAGAAAAGGAAGTTTTCTTGACCCCGAACGACGCGTGTAGCGTTATCACACGAGCACCCTACCGTTTGGCTCCGTCTAAAATGCAGGAGCTATCCAACCAGCTGCAGGAGTTGTTAGATAGAGGTTTCATTCGACCAAGCTTTTCACCTTGGGGAGCTCCGTTCCTATTTGTCAAAAAGAAGGACGGATCTTTGCGGATGTGTATTGATTACCGAGAGTTGAGTAAACTTACGGTAAAGAACCGATACCCGTTACCAAGGATTGACGACTTGTTCGACCAATTACAAGGATCGAGTATTTATTCGAAGATTGACTTGAGATCGGGTTATCATCAATTACGAGTAAGGGAAGAAGATATTCCTAAAACGGCGTTCAGGACGAGATACGGTCATTACGAATTTCAGGTGATGCCATTTGGGTTGACTAATGCACCAGCTGTATTTATGGATCTCATGAATAGAGTGTGCAAACCTTATCTGGACAAATTCGTAATAGTGTTCATTGACGATATTCTTATTTACTCCCGCAATGAAGAAGAGCATGGGGAGCATTTGAGAATTATTTTGGAGCTACTCAAGAAGGAGCAATTGTACGCAAAGTTCTCCAAGTGTGATTTTTGGATTCGCACTGTACAGTTTCTTGGGCACGTAATCGATCAGCATGGAATTCACGTAGATCCTTCCAAAATAGAGGCAGTCAAAAATTGGCCAACACCTACCACACCTACGGAGGTACGTCATTTTTAAGGACTTGCTGGATATTACCGGAGATTCATAGAAGGATTTTCGAAGATTGCCAAATCTTTGACTGAACTAACCCAAAAGAACAAGAAGTACATCTGGGGAAAAGATCAAAAAGAAGCATTTCAGCTGCTAAAGCAAAAGCTTTGTGAAGCTCCAATTCTAGCACTACCTGAAGGGAGTAGCGATTTTGTTGTTTACTGCGACGCATCACATCAAGGTCTAGGCACTGTATTAATGCAAAGAGAGAAGGTCATCGCTTATGCATCTCGACAGCTCAAACCGCATGAGAAGAATTACACAACACATGATCTGGAATTGGGAGCAGTAGTATTTGCTCTTAAAATATGGAGGCATTATTTGTACGGCACAAAGTGTATTGTGTTCACTTATCACAAGAGTCTTCAGCATATTCTTGATCAGAAAGAATTGAACATGAGGCACCGGCGTTGGTTGGAGTTGCTAAGTGACTACGATTGTGAAATTCGTTATCATCCTGGAAAAGCAAATGTAGTAGCTGATGCTTTGAGCAGGAAAGAACGGATTAAGCCTCTTCGAGTCAGAGCCTTAGTTATGACCATTAATCTGAATTTACCATCTCAGATTCTCCATGCGCAGTCTGAAGAAATGAAAGAAGAGAATATTCAGGCTAAAAAATTACGAGGTATGGACAAGACGTTTGAAAGTCGTTCCGATGGAACTCGTTGCATAAAGAACAGAAGTTGGGTTCCACATTATGGTGATCTACGAAACGTGATTATGCATGAGTCACACAAATCAAAGTACTCCATTCACCCAGGGTCTGACAAGATGTATCAGGACCTTAAAAAGTATTACTGGTGGCCAAACATGAAGGCTGACATTGCTGAATATGTTAGTAAATGTTTGACATGTTCACGAGTTAATGGGGAACATCAAAATCCATCTGGCTTTTTGATTCAACCAGAGATTCCTGTATGGAAGTGGGAGAGAATAACAATGGATTTTATCACCAAGTTGCCTAAGACGTTCAGTGGGTATGATACAATTTGGGTCATCATCGATCGTCTCACGAAATCAGCGCACTTCTTGCCAATCAAGGAGACTGATGAGATGGAAACTCTCGCAAAGTTGTATATGAAGGAGATAGTTTCACGACACGGAGTGCCAATTTCCATTATCTCGGACCGTGATGCTCGTTTCACATCCCGATTTTGGCAATCACTCCAAAAGGCTTTAGGTACTAAATTAGACATGAGTACTGCTTACCACCCTCAAACCGACGGACAAAGCGAAAGAACCATTCAAACGTTGGAAGATATGCTCAGGGCGTGTGTAATAGATTTTGGTAAAGGATGGGATAGACACTTGCCTTTGGCAGAATTCTCATATAACAACAGTTACCATGCCAGCATTAAAGCAGCACCATTCGAAGCACTTTATGGGCGAAAGTGTCGATCACCCCTGTGTTGGGCCGAGGTAGGAGAAGCTCAACTCACTGGTCCTGAAATCATCCAGGAAACCACTGATAAGATAGTACAAATTCGGCAACAACTACAAGCTGCACGAGATAGGCAAAAGAGTTACGCTGACGTAAGGCGAAAGCCTATGGAATTTGAAGTTGGAGACAGGGTTATGCTAAAAGTATCACCATGGAAAGGAACGGTTAGGTTCGGAAAACGGGGAAAATTAAATCCTAGATACATAGGACCATTCAAGATTCTGGAAAGAATAGGTCCTGTAGCCTATAAACTCGAGCTTCCTATAGAGCTCAGTAACATACACCCTACTTTCCACATTTCCAACCTAAAGAAGTGTTTGTCGGATGAAACAATTGTCATTCCGATGAAAGAACTCCAGCTCAACGACAAGCTCAATTTTGTGGAAGAACCTGTGGAGATAATGGATAGGGAGGTTAAGCAATTAAAACGAAGCCGAATTCCTATCATTAAGGTGAGATGGAATTCTAAGGTAGGACCAGAATTTACATGGGAACGGGAAGATCAATTCCGTAAGAAGTACCCACACCTATTTTCAACACCGCAACCAACACCGAGTGAATCTCGAGAACGAGATTCCATTTAAGGAAGGGAGACTGTAACCACCGGTAAAAATCCATCTTTATACTAATAGTAATTCATTTTTCTACGTACATTTTTTTTCCTACGACTAGATAATAAACCGCACTCACAAACTGCTCACTCTCACAATTAATGCCTTTGTATACACACTCGTAAGTGACGATGGAAGTCTCATAACAATGGCATGCTTGAAATTTACCGGCATTGTAAAACCTGAAAATCTAAAACATGAATAAAGACTAAAATACCCTTGGAATCAAAATTTATAAAATACGTAAAAGACATTTATATTCATTCAACGAAATTAAAACCTAACTTACGAATAACTAAAACTTAACAAATATGTGTATGTGATCGACTTTGTATGACGAAGGTTAAACGTCTCGCGTAAATAGTTGGGCCGTTCATTTGGGCCTTGTTTTCGTTTAATGGTGAACCAAGTTGGGCCGTTTGTTTTGTTGGATTGGACTCACGCCGAGAGCCCAAGATGGGCGTGTTGTTTGTGTTCGGTTGGATCAAGAAGCCGAGAGCCCAAAAGGGGTGTTTGTTTTGTTCGGTTGGACCCAAGCCGAAGCCCACACCCCCTCAAGCCTAACCAAATTTGTACCACTATAAATACAACACATTAACACAATTTGGAAACCCTAGTTTTGCCTCTTTTCTTTTCTTTTTCATTCGGCCGAAGCCCTAACTCCCTTGGTGTCGAGACTTTGTTTCCAACGAGCTAAGGTATAATATGTTTTCTCGTCTTCCTTTGATAACACCTAAAGTATAATATATTGTATCATGTTTTGTTTTAGTCGAGCTTGTGTTCTTTTTTTTGGCCGAACCATACGAAACCAACAAACAAATATGAATTGAACCTTATAATATTAAAAAGCATGTATGTAATACGTATTGTATGAATCGGATCTTAAATAAGTCGAACCACATATATAAATGAATCGGACCTTATATAACATGCAAACGTGAATATGTAAATTACGTAGAAGAGTTAGGGTTTGCGTAAAACATATTAGCCGAAACCTATGTATTAACCGAAACATGTAAGAGTTTGTGGAAGTGTATTAAATGAGTAAAGATCATGCAAAACCTAAACCCTAAGTGATGTGTGAACCGAACCCTAAATGGTTTGTGAACCGTGTACCATGCGCGTGTGTTGTGAGTCAAGTGAGCTTGTCGATGTGTAAACGTAGTACGTGTTCATATCTAGTCGAAGCTATTGTGCATGTGTGTGTAGATGTATATCTAATCCGGATAATAAGTAACTTGTGTAGTCACATGAAATCATAGACGTGCATGGGTATAAAAGTTGACGTATAACATGTATATAAGTAACGTATGGTTAAGTCATGAATGAATTGAGTAAATAAACGAGAGTAATGAGTCATTAAATGACATAATATGTAAAGTAAATGCACATTGATATGATATTAAAAGATTGAGAAAACCCTAGAACATAAATGAGAGTCGATTAGGGTTTGAAGCTAATTATATTAATTCGTTATTTCATGTGTAAGTTATGACTTTCAAACTATTTTCACATTTAACACTAAACTTTAATAAATGACATAATGAACCTTAATCTACAATATTTGTTATAAAACACTTAAGTCTCATTTAATCATAAATCTCTAAATTATTAAGATCACTGAATACACTAAGTATAAACACCAAACATTAAAAGATCATTTCGACAATTATGGAATCATAAATAACATGTACGACCGTTAATGTGTATAGGTTCTGTGAAGAAGGAGTAATCCTTTGCTTTCCGTATTTCTGCTTTTTGGTCATTTGCTTTGGAATAAGGTACAAATATTCTGACCTTTTCAGTAAAGGTTCCTTATAACGTTTTCTTTTCGTTAGCTTTTATATTAGGGTTTCCTAAGCCTTTGCTATGAACCCCATTCTGTTTGTTTGAGCTGTTGCTTATCTGAACTCTGATTTCTGAATTATAAAACATCTGATTTTGAACTATATGATATGAAAACTCTGATTTTGGAAATATGATTAATCTTCTGATAAAGTATGATCTGTGTCAGTTTTGACATTCTGATTTGACCTAAGATAGTTTGACACCCGAGCCAAATATTTCACTAGTCATGGGGGTTCCATGTCCGTGTCAGTGATGCACCTCTGACATGACTCTAGGGCAGTAGAGTGATGTTCTGCCACGTCCCTTATCTATTATCTGTTATGAGCTCAAGTTATGTTATATGACCAATATCTATCTGTTGGGGCGTATGGTTGCATCCTAGATCTGTTATCTGTTATCTGTTATATGTTATCTGTTATCTGATGATTGATGCTGCGTGCATGCACGTCCTTCATAACTCTGGTAGGTCTCCCCTACAAATGTTGCCTTATGTGAATATGATTTTGATCTGATATTTGTTTCTGGGCTCGAGGTAGTTAACTATAAAACTTATTCGATAATTCTGATTTATACTCTGAAAATGATTGTGATTTTGCTATCTTTCGTTCATTATATTTTGTATTCGATATCGTTTTGTATTCGCTTTGCTTTTATATCTGTTCATTGAGCTTTTGAAGCTCAGCCGCATTTCTTTTCTTCCGCGGCAGGTATCTAAGCATTGGAGCTGGGTTTTGCTTTGGGATGAGTGCTGAGTGGACTTACCTTAGAGATATTTAGCTTTGATCTTATGAGGCCATTTAAGACTTTACTATTTCAAATATTTTATTGGAGTTTATTTTTTCGCTGGGACCTATGTATTGAAGTCATGTTGACTTGAATTATTTCCGCATTTATGTTAAGACTTCTTTTGGATATTTATGTTTGCTTTGATATGACACCATTATTTGTGATTCCTTTACCCTTGTCGGGTCGGGGCGTTACAATTTATGGTATCAGAGCCCTAGGTTTTGAGGACCTTAGAGCTTAGGCTATGACCTGTGAGGATTGGGTAGACTTTAGGTTTCCTTCTGCAAACTTCCATTTCATATCTCACCTTTGTTCATTTTGCTAATCGTTTGAATATCGTTCAGATGGTTCAAACTCGTCGTAACAGTAACTCAGAAGGGGACGATGATGCTCCTAACATGGATGTTGCGATTGCTAATGCTCTCAACACTCTTTTCCCTGGTCTCACTACACCTGAGATGATGACACAGGTGATCAACAACATTCGTAATCAGACTGGTGCTTCGGGTAGTGGTGGAGGTAATCAACCCACCGGCATTCACACTTGGCTCGAGCGTTTTAGTAAGCTCAAGCCTCTTTCTTTTAGCACTGCTGCTACTCCCACTGAGGCCGAGGACTGGATCACTCATATTGAGAAGCTGTTTGAAGTATTGGGTTGTGGAGACGAGTTTAAGACTCGTTTGGCTACATTTAAGTTGGAAGGTGATGATTGAATTGGTGGAAGGCACTCAAACAGGCAAGAGGAAGAGATGCTTTTGCTATTACTTGTACCTGGACTGAATTTCGTACTATCTTCTATAACCGTTACTTCCCTGATGCTGAGCAGCAAAGGTATGAGAGGGATTATCAGGCGATTTACCAGTTTGATCATGAGAACTCCAATGAGTACATGGGCAGGTTTATGAGACTGGTAAGTTTTGTGGGAACGATTGCTGGAGATGGTAGGCGCCAAGCTAAGCACTTCAAGTGGGGACTGAAGAAGTGGGTATTGGACCGACTTCTTAATATTGAGTATGAGGATGTGTCGGCCTGCAATGACGCAGCTCGTAACATTGAGATCTTTCATGAGGTTTCGGGTTCCAACAAGCGTAACCGCGATGGTGATCGGATTCAAGGTAGGACACAAAGTAATGATTATAAGGGAAATTCTGGCAGGAGTTATGATTCGAGGGGTCAAGTGGATAGGAGTAATGATCACCGGGGTCAGTCAGGAAGGAATGTGGACTCTAGGCGCCCTGAGGCGAGGAGTCAGGATAGCAGAGCTGCTGGTAGAAATGGAAATGATCGTCAGAGTCAGAGTAACAATAACCAGCGTTACAACAAGGATCAGTCAGCTCGAGGATCATATCAGGGTCGTTCTTCAGGATCTTCTGGTCAGCAAAGGACAGCTGAGGTTTTGCCTCCCCCACCTATCTGTACTACTTGTGGAAAGGCTCATCCGGGGTCGTGTTTCAAGGCCACTGGTGGATGTTTCTCTTGTGGTTCCACTACTCACAAGATCAAGGATTGCCCTAAGAAGAACCCGGTGATTCCTGGAAACTACATCAAGCCGCCACCTACTACTGGACGTGTTTATGCTACTACTCGGAATCAGGCGGAGCGCACTTCAGGTACCATTACGGGCACTCTTTTCATTGATGATTATTCTGTCTTCGCTTTATTTGATACCGGTGCCACACACTCCATTATATCTGTCACATTTGCTAAGAAACTTAATATGAAGCCCAAACCATTAACAAATCACTTATCAATATCTACGCCTATGAAAAACCACATGATCATTGATCATAAATACGTTAAGTGCCCTCTTCGTTTTGATGATCGTATTCGCTCTGCAAATCTGTATCCTCTCGATATGGTCGACTTTGATATCATTCTAGGCATGGATTGGGTTGGCTTATCATAGAGCTTCCATCGACTGCTATGCTAGAACTGTGATCTTTGGAGACATAAAACATCCTGAATTTGTTTATTATGGTTCTCAACCTCTCAAATCTGTTAAGCTCATTTCTGCTATGAAGGCACGGACCATGATTGCTCATGGGTGCCAAGGTTTTCTGGCATCTGTTAAGGACACATCTTTGGAGAGTCCTAACATTGAAAATCTTTCTGTTGTTTTTGAATTCACCGACGTTTTTCCCGATGAACTACCCGGTCTTCCCCCAGCTAGAGAAGTTGAGTTTAGCATTGAGTTAATTCCTGGTGCTGAACAGATTTCGAAGGCTCCGTATCGCATGGCACCTGTAGAACTGAAGGAGTTGAAGGAACAGCTGCAAGAGATGATAGAAAATGGATTTATTCGACCCAGTGTTTCTCCATGGGGTGCACCTGTTTTGTTTGTGAAGAAGAAGGATGGAAGCATGCGTCTATGTATCGACTACCGTGAACTCAACCGTATTACCATTCAAAACCGTTATCCTCTGCCACGTATTGATGATTTGTTTGATCAACTGCAAGGAGCGAAGTTCTTTTCTAAGATTGATCTGAGATCTGGTTATCACCAGCTACGTGTAAGGGAGCAAGATGTTCCTAAGTCCGCGTTTCGTACCAGATATGGTCATTATGAATTCCTCGTTATGCCTTTTGGTTTGACAAATGCGCCTGCTGTGTTTATGGACCTAATGAATCGTGTTTTCCATGAGTTCCTCGACAAGTTCGTTATCGTTTTCATCGACGACATTTTAGTTTACTCCAAGTCTGAAGAAGAGCACGAGCAACATCTCCGGATAGTTTTGGAGATTCTGAGGAAGAAGAAGTTGTACGCCAAATTTTCGAAGTGCGAGTTTTGGTTAAGACAAGTCGCTTTCCTTGGTCATATTGTATTTGCTGATGGTATCACCATGGATCCATCTAAAGTTGAGGCTATCACTAAATGGCCAAGACCTACGACAGTGACTGAGGTTAGGAGTTTTCTAGGACTTGCTGGTTACTACCGACGTTTTGTTGAAGGTTTCTCTCGCTTAGCTTTGCCCCTAACCCAACTGATGAGAAAAGGTGAAAAGTTTGTATGGACGGATGAACGAGAGAAGAGTTTTGAAGAGTTGAAATGGAGATTGGTGTCCGCTCCTATTTTGACTCTTCCATTTGGTTCTGGAGGATTTCAAATTTATAGTGATGCATCTAAGAAAGGATTGGGCTGTGTTTTGATGCAACATGGAAAGGTAATAGCTTATGCTTCAAGGCAGCTAAAACCTTATGAGGAGAATTATCCAACTCATGACCTTGAGTTAGCTGCAGTGGTGTTCACGTTGAAGATCTGGAGGCATTACTTGTATGGAGAGACGTGTGATATTTTCACTGACCATAAGAGTCTCAAGTATATTTTCACTCAGAAAGAACTTAACATGAGACAAAGAAGATGGTTAGAACTTCTTAAGGATTATGACACCAACATTCATTACCATCCAGGTAAGGCTAATGTAGTTGCTGACGCACTTAGCCGGAAATCAGGCATTCTTGCAAGTATTGAGATTGAACCTAGGATTATTCGTGACTTAGAGCGTTTGGATGTTGAGCTATGCGTACGAGGTTTTGATGGATACTGGGCTAGTATGAAGGTGGAGTCGAACCTTATACTGCAAATTAAAGAAGCTCAGAAAGATGATGGTGAGCTGTGGGCCGTGGCGCAAAATGTTGAAGAAGGTAAGCAGACGGAGTTTAAGGTTGATGATGACGGAATTGTATGGTATGAAGATAGGCTTTGTGTTCCCAATGATCCGGTACTTCGCGAGAAAGTTATGACTGAAGCTCATAGTTCTCCTTTCACTATCCATCCTGGTTCTACCAAGATGTATAGGGATTTGAAACAGTACTTCTGGTGGAATGGCATGAAGCAAGATGTGGCGACGTTTGTGTCGAAGTGTATGATTTGTCAGCAGGTTAAGATTGAACATCAAAGGGCTAGTGTATTGTTACAGCCATTGGATATTCCAACATGGAAGTGGGATAAGATATCTATGGATTTTGTGACTGGGCTACCTCTTACTCGGAAGAAGCATGATGCGATTTGGGTAGTTGTTGATCGACTAACCAAATCTGCTCATTTCTTACCAATTAGAAAGGATTATGGTATTGGTAGATTGGCGGAAATTTTTCAGCAAGAGATAGTTAGACTTCATGGTACTCCGGCATCTATTGTGTCCGACAGAGATCCGCGTTTTACTTCTCGTTTCTGGAAAGGTTTGCAAAAAGCTTGGGGTACTCGACTTAATTTCAGTACAACATTTCATCCTCAAACGGATGGTCAGTCAGACAGGACTATTCAGACCTTAGAGGACATGCTAAGGGCTTGTGCTTTAGAATGGACGGGCAGCTGGGATGAATATTTGTGTTTAGTAGAGTTTGCATACAACAACAGTTGGCATGCTAGCATTAAGGCATCACCGTTTGAACTTCTTTATGGAAGGAAATGTAGAGCACCTACTTGTTGGAATGAAGTAGGTGAACGCTTAATTGAAGGTCCGGAAATGATTGAGATCACTAATGAGAAAGTAGCTGTTGCTAGAGAAAAGTTGAAGGAGGCTAGGTCTCGTCAGAAAAGTTATGCCGACAAGCATCGTCGTGATTTAGAATTTCGGGTCAGAGATCGTGTATTTTTGAAAGTTTCGCCATTTAGAGGTGTGAAACGTTTTGGAATCAAGGGCAAGCTAAGTCCTCGATTCATCGGTCCGTTTGAAATTCTGGAGCATATTGGAGAAGTTTCGTATCGGTTAGCACTTCTGCCTCAGTTATCGCATGTTCATGACGTTTTCCATGTATCACTCCTAAGGGGATACAACTATCATCCGTTACACGTTGCTTCTTATCCGTTTGATCAAATTCAGTCCGATATGTCTTTATCTGAAGAACCGGAAGCTATTTTAGAAAGACAAGAAAGAGTCATGAGAAATAAAGTCATTCCGTTCGTTAAGATTCTTTGGAAAAATCACCCGGAGCGTGAGGCTACTTGGGAAACCGAGGAGTCGATGCGAGCTAGTTATCCTCATTTCTTTGAATAGTTTGGTATGTTCTCGTTTCGTTTTCGTTTTGTTTCATTTCAATTTTCGAGGACGAAAATTCTTCTTTTAGAGGGGAAGAGTTGTAAAACCTGAAAATCTAAAACATGAATAAAGACTAAAATACCCTTGGAATCGAAATTTATAAAATACGTAAAAGACATTTATATTCATTAAACGAAATTAAAACCTAACTTACGAATAACTAAAACTTAACAAATATGTGTATGTGATCGACTTTGTATGACGAAGGTTAAACGTCTCGCGTAAATAGTTGGGCCGTTCGTTTGGGCCTTGTTTTCGTTTAATGGTGAACCAAGTTGGGCCGTTTGTTTTGTTGGATTGGACTCACGTCGAGAGCCCAAGATGGGCGTGTTGTTTGTGTTCGGTTGGATCAAGAAGCCGAGAGCCCAAAAGGGGTGTTTGTTTTGTTCGGTTGGACCCAAGCCGAAGCCCACACCCCCTCAAGCCTAACCAAATTTGTACCACTATAAATACAACACATTAACACAATTTGGAAACCCTAGTTTTGCCTCTTTTCTTTTCTTTTTCATTCGGCCAAAGCCCTAACTCCCTTGGTGTCGAGACTTTGTTTCCAACGAGCTAAGGTATAATATGTTTTCTCGTCTTCCTTTGATAACACCTAAAGTATAATATATTGTATCATGTTTTGTTTTAGTCGAGCTTGTGTTCTTTTTTTTGGCCGAACCATACGAAACTAACAAACAAATATGAATTGAACCTTATAATATTAAAGAGCATGTATGTAATACGTATTGTATGAATCGGATCTTAAATAAGTCGAACCACATATATAAATGAATCGGACCTTATATAACATGCAAACGTGAATATGTAAAGTACGTAGAAGAGTTAGGGTTTGCGTAAAACAAATTAGCCGAAACCTATGTATTAACCGAAACATGTAAGAGTTTGTGGAAGTGTATTAAATGAGTAAAGATCATGCAAAACCTAAACCCTAAGTGATGTGTGAACCGAACCCTAAATGGTTTGTGAACCGTGTACCATGCGCGTGTGTTGTGAGTCAAGTGAGCTTGTCGATGTGTAAACGTAGTACGTGTTCATATCTAGTCGAAGCTATTGTGCATGTGTGTGTAGATGTATATCTAATCCGGATAATAAGTAACTTGTGTAGTCACATGAAATCATAGACGTGCATGGGTATAAAAGTTGTCGTATAACATGTATATAAGTAACGTATGGTTAAGTCATGAATGTGTTGAGTAAATAAACGAGAGTAATGAGTCATTAAATGATGTAATATGTAAAGTAAATGCACATTGATATGATATTAAAAGATTGAGAAAACCCTAGAACATAAATGAGAGTCGATTAGGGTTTGAAGCTAATTATATTAATTCGTTATTTCATGTGTAAGTTATGACTTTTAAACTATTTTCACATTTAACCCTAAACATTAATAAATGACATAATGAACCTTAATCTACAATATTTGTTATAAAACACTTAAGTCTCATTTAATCATAAATCTCTAAATTATTAAGATCACTGAATACACTAAGTATAAACACCAAACATTAAAAGATCATTTCGACAATTATGGAATCATAAATAACATGTACGACCGTTAATGTGTATAGGTTCTGTGAAGAAGGAGTAATCCTTTGCTTTCCGTATTTCTGCTTTTTGGTCGTTTGCTTTGGAATAAGGTACAGATATTCTGACCTTTTCAGTAAAGGTTCCTTATAACGTTTTCTTTTCGTTAGCTTTTATATTAGGGTTTCCTAAGCCTTTGCTATGAACCCCATTCTGTTTGTTTGAGCTGTTGCTTATCTGAACTCTGATTTCTGAATTATAAAACATCTGATTTTGAACTATATGATATGAAAACTCTGATTTTGGAAATATGATTAATCTTCTGATAAAGTATGATCTGTGTCAGTTTTGACATTCTGATTTGACCTAAGATAGTTTGACACCCGAGCCAAATATTTCACTAGTCATGGGGGTTCCATGTCCGTGTCAGTGATGCACCTCTGACATGACTCTAGGGCAGTAGAGTGATGTTCTGCCACGTCCCTTATCTGTTATCTGTTATGAGCTCAAGTTATGTTATATGACCAATATCTGTCTGTTGGGGCGTATGGATGCATCCTAGATCTGTTATCTGTTATCTGTTATATGTTATCTGTTATCTGATGATTGATGCTGCGTGCATGCACGTCCTTCATAACTCTGGTAGGTCTCCCCTACAAATGTTGCCTTATGTGAATATGATTTTGATCTGATATTTGTTTCTGGGCTCGAGGTAGTTAACTATAAAACTTATTCGATAATTCTGATTTATACTCTGAAAATGATTGTGATTTTGCTATCTTTCGTTCATTATATTTTGTATTCGATATCGTTTTGTATTCGCTTTGCTTTTATATCTGCTCACTGAGCTTTTGAAGCTCAGCCGCATTTTTTTTCTTCCGCGGCAGGTATCTAAGCATTGGAGCTGGGTTTTGCTTTGGGATGAGTGCTGAGTGGACTTACCTTAGAGATATTTAGCTTTGATCTTATGAGGCCATTTAAGACTTTACTATTTCAGATATTTTATTGGAGTTTATGTTTCCGCTGGGACCTATGTATTGAAGTCATGTTGACTTGAATTATTTCCAAATTTATGTTAAGACTTCTTTTGGATATTTATGTTTGCTTTGATATGACACCATTATTTGTGATTCCTTTACCCTTGTCGGGTCGGGGCGTTACAGGCATGGTCATCCATGCTAGTTGTGCTTTCACATAACATACGGGATGTCCGGTATAAAGTAATCTTTATATTATTAGCGTCAATTCCAATACAATGTCACAAGTAAATTAGGGATTTCTTACAATATTGATTTATAACAATTTCGATACTACGTCATAAACCCTAATGTACAAACCATTAAACTTAATGTACAAGTTTAAGGCATAAAGCCGTAACTCTAAGGCATTTCCCGGTTAAAACCCTAATATGCAAATCTTATGATTTTATGTAAATAAAATCACAAACTAAAATTAAAGATATAAATGAAACATTTACCAATTTACAAGGTACAAGTTTATTAAACCAATGTACAAGTCATTGATGCATAAAAGTATGCATTTAAAATAAAATTCATTATAAACCTTAGTGTACTTAATTTAAAGCACATTGTACAAACCCTTTCAAGCACAAGTCTTAAAATTATATTTTATTTTTAGTAGGTACAACTAAACAATGCTAATGTACAAATATTAAAGCACCAAATTTAAGCCTTTACTATTATTTATTTACATGTAAATTACTTAAACAAGTATTTGTCTAAATAAATTAGCAACCTAACTAGATACTTATACCATTTACATCTTATGTACAACAATGCAAGCCCTAGTTACTACCCACTAAAGCCTACGCCCCCCCCCCCTTATTTACCATAGTTAAAATGAAACTAACTAGTTACACCTTAGTTAGCTAGTGTTACTTGTATAAACCCTAGCCACAATTAAGTTGCATGCATATAGTATTTACACATCATTTTGTTTTACAAAGAATTTTACCTAGGTCAATTTTGGTGGGTAAAACTCTTGGCTAGAGTTTTACCACACCTCTTATGTTCCTTTGAATTCACATAAACCTTCCATGTGTAATAGAACACATCACCATGTCTCTTCCCTTGTGAGACATGGTGACATATCACTTGGAAGTCCATGTACCTCAAGGCCTATATATAACGCCCCATACATCATTCTCTTTGAGTCCCATGCAAACACACACATGATACCATATTACCTACATATTATATGCCCCATATAACCTCTCCAATACTCACAAATATTCTGAAGTTTAGACCTTAGTTAGTGTTAAGCTAAAGCTTGGAAGGTGTGTAGATATCTTGGTGACTTTATCAGCCATATAGGCGTTTACTTGAGACACGCAACTCATAAGCTTGTAAGTACAATCACACTCTTTTCTTTAGTCATTTTAAACATTCAATATAACATATAAGTAACTATAGTTTTGTGTCATGTGGAACAACAAGGTCAAAAGTACTTTTTATAAACTTTCTGTAACGTTTCTGTAATTGGAACGCCCCATAGATAAACACCTAAATGTAATGTGTTTTACTTCAATGTTAGAACATGTTAGGAGTCCATTTAACAAGCAAAATAAACATCTAATCTAATTACCAACACCCTATAGGTTTATACTAAACAAATTGCATGTTTTAGTTTTCCCCTACTGAAATTTGCGCCAAAACAGGCCTTACCCCCCTAATTGCCCCGCATTTATCTACTTCATGTTAGAGGTACTAGGTTCATCCAAGGTACCGTTGTAAAGACCACCTGGGATACTAAAAAACGCCCCCATAACCCGGTTAAAAAGCCTAGTCGTTATTTTAAAAAACAGCCATCATTTTGGTCAAAAGTCATAAATGCCAAAAAGCTTTTTACAATAAATATATGGGAAAACATGGGATTTTTGATAAATTTGGTTAGGAACTGTATTAGAAACATTAGAAATGGGTGAAACAATATTTCACAAGGTCGCATGCAAAAGGTATAGTTTAAAACTGAAATTTTCACAAAACGCGTCGTGGTCAAGTAGCCATGTTCGTGGACTTGTATCTTTCTAATCAAAGACGACTAGGACATGAGACTTATTCCATCTAAGAGAGCTTACAGCAAAGTGTTTGAAGGGTCAAATGCGCTGTAGAAACCCTAGCTTGCCTCGTGTAAAATCTGCTCTCTTTTAGCCCCGTTATCGCCCAAAAACAACAAAAAGCACATAACCCCCTTACTTTGTAAAATCATTGCGACCAAACCGTAAGAGCTTAAGACCTCTAGTTTGAACCATTAGAAAGACCACCGGACAAAATCTTGAAAGGATCAAGAACGTAGTAAAAACCTATTAAGTCCTCGTTTTTATTCACCCGTACTTTTATCCATTTAGGCCAAAATCTAGTAAATTTCTCTTATAAAATTTTAAGCATAAAAATTGTAAATTTTGTAAAATAAAGTTCCTTTGGACTAAAAATGTAATTTCTGAGAAGTTAGTCATATAAGGGTTGATTTTGTCAATAACCCATAGTTGAGGGTTAAAAGTGTCATTTTTGAAAGTACAAGAGTAAAAACTGTAAATATTTAAAATTGTAAATTATAATATTTTGGAAACATAAGATATTTAACAACTTTGGTTTTGATAAAAACTTATTATTAATCATTTAAGTCATAATAATAAGTATGATAAGTATATTTAATTTTTGTAGAGACTTCATGTTATCTATAGAACATTTCCGTCGCATAGACTTGAATACGAATACTAAATACATGATATACTAAATCAGGTCAAGAGTCGGAGCAGTTTGTTCATATTATCTAATTTGTTTTCCATCCAGACTACAATAACACCGAGGTGAGTTCATAGTCCCACTTTTACATATTTGTTTTCTAAACTCGTGGGGAGATACATGCTACAAAAACCGAACACAAGTATTTTTCTGTATGCTATCCTGATTGATATTGCCTAAGTTACCTACTGTTGCCACTAAAAGTCCCTCATATCATGAACCATTAATCACTTGCGAGTGAACGTGAATATCGTGAATAGATCTATTGGCAGTTGACGCCCTATTTGTGTTAGCCGGATAAGTAACCAAATGCACGTTATTTGAGAATACTAGGAGAATGGCAAAACTCCTACTGAGGGCATTGTTGCTCACATCATCATTATGATGTTTGTAACTTACGTCATTATTATGACGCGTTCATGTTAAGGTTTGCGTGTCGTGAGACTTAGAGCAATATATTGTACTGCAATATTACTGATTTTACTACTGCTTATCTTGTGTTCAACTGATTATTATTCAAACGCTATGGATTCACTCAACCTTTGTGTTGACTTTTTAGCGTGTTTTATCTCAGGAAATTAGAGCACGATCTGGCACGGAGTGGCTATAGACTTTCTTTAAAAAGGGCGTCCATTTTTGTTATCATTCACAAGAATAAAACTATGTATTTCCGTATTTTCCTTTGGGACCTTTATTATGTAAAACTCTGATTTAAATAAATGAATGATAACTGTTTTTATCTAAACGTTTCTTTCGAGCCGTTTATCTATTATTATGACTGTGCTCCATGAAGTAATACCCCAACCTTAATTCCGCTGCGTATACCAAATTTGGGGGTGTTACACAATTCTCATGATATATTCGACGCCACTGAATGTCAGTTATACATCACAGTCTAAGCAAAATCTTTCAAGAATCTTCTACGTCAGTCATTATCTTTCAAGATGTTTGCTTATGACAAGAACTTTTCGTGCAAATGGTCGTACATGTTAATGATGCTTCTGAAAGTTCAAAACCATCATGGGGGAGAATCGTGTACTTTGATGTTTTACGGTCAATTTCAGAGGGAAGTAGTTGATGTGCCCGGTTAGTGCAAGTTTTAAATTTATAAAAGGTGAATTACCAATATTACCAATAACACATACGAGCAAGTATACTCGTCCGTTATAGCAAGATTATGAAGGTAAGTCGGGATCGTTCGCAGGGATTTGAGTGAATCAGAGCACAAGTTTGAATTAACGGAGTCTATCAAAAACATATAACAAAGCAAATAGATATAATGAAATTCAGATGATTAAAAACTACACTTGCTTAAACTAGTTTCATATCATAGATTAATGTGATTGTGTTAACCTCTTAACATGTTGGTTATGATAATTAGTTGGTGGACTAATCTATTGTTCTTACAAGTCAAACTTTGATCAAGAGTTTAGTTTATAAAAACAAGCATTAAGTTTAACCAATCAATTCAAGATCAATTCAAGTTTCATAAGTCTACATACATAAACTTAAACACAAAAACATCCACTTGTTCATCAAATTGCTTAAGAAATGGTCAATACAAAAGGTAACCGATCATAGACAAAAGGCTACAATTGATTCTCAACAACTAATCTTACGACCATTTAGATGTTTCCAACCAATCCAATTTGATAATCAAAAAGCGTTTCTATTACAACCACACCTTAGTTCCTTTGTATAATCAAGAATAATGGGTAAAAACAATCATCCATAGACAAAATGATTATGACTAGTTGAATAACACGAAGTTCTTTCAACCCCAACGATTATATCAATTAGCCAAACTTGATTAACAAATGTCACTATGAAACTTTAGCACAATTGGATCTTAGAATCAACTTGAAATTGAATTAAAACATGTTAACACAACCACTAACTAATCATATGATAATCAACATCATTTAAGCAAGTGTATAAAGAAACTAGCCACTCATAGCAAACATAAACATAAACTCGGAACTTTGAACATTAGAAAACATGATTAAAGGTCTTACAATGCTTGGAATAAGATTACAAATGATGTAGTAATGATTCCTCAAGTATTGGTGATGACTTCTTGATGGTTTGACCTCCAAATGATGACTTCTTGGACCTCCAAAGTTTCCTGGAACTTTATGAACGAATTTAGGCTTTGGGAGAGTAGTAGTGGTGGTTAGATAGGTGTGAGAGAAGATCTCTCAAGTTTTGGTGTATTTGGATGATGAAAACATACACAAATGAGTCCTATTTATACTACTCTCAAGCCCTTGGGGTTATAAATGCATTTCTTGGTCACCAAGGAGCTTAGAAGGGACTAGAAGACATGAAGGAAGGACCTAGAATCGATTGGAACAAGTTTGGAACCTTAGTGATGGAAAAATAGCTGAAACAGGACCTCCAACCGGATCCGGTTGAGCTCCAACCGTTCGGTTGGTCTACGTGACCATTCTCCAACCGGATCCGGTTACGGGTCTCGACCGATCGGTTGGAGCAAAATCACAAAAAGTCATAAACAGCAAAGTTGTAGATCTTTCTCTTAGCTTTCCGTGGCCGCGAACCGGAGGTCAAACGGAGTCCGTATGCAAAAGTTATGGCCAAAATGGTGAAGGTGTGTCGGGAACAACGAGTCTTCCAATATCTTTTCGTTTAAGCTTCTTTTCTTCATTTCTTTCTTGTTTTCCTTCTTGAACTTTATTCTTGAGTCTTTGGACCACTAACTTGATGACTTTATCTTCTCGAATATACTCCACACGTATTGCTTTGGTCGGGAATTCTTCATACATGGAGAAATCTTTGTATTTTACTTCTTTTTCAGTTTTTTTCTCCACTTTCCTGTACTTGGCTACAAATGAACTAGCAAACGCACTTTGATACGATTAAGCAACAAAAGCATATGATTATAACCAAATAACATACATAAAAACACGGATAACGCTACTAAAAACATGCACAATTTGAGCGTTATCAAATTCCCCCACACTTAAACTTTGCTTGCCCTCAAGCAAATCTAGGAAAAAACATCCACTGGTACAAGATCGTGATTATGAAAAATGTGATGCAAATCAACCAAGTAGAAATACGAGAGAGGATTCATCAATTATGCTTTATAAAGGTGAAACATCAAGATGTTTGACAATATCCAATGATTTTCTTGCATGATTAACATTTCAAAACACCTCACGAAAAATAACGGATGTACAATTCACTCAACACTCAATTTATTTAGAGATGGATAGTATTAAGGAATAGTACACTCATATTGCACAATCATGATCTAAATATTATCATAGGCTTGTACAAGAAACAAAACTCCACCGACGTGGCGTGAGCACCAAGTAAAAACATCTAAAGAGGGCTTTTATTCGGGTTATAATGATAGGCTTCGGGTTAAGGGTATGGATAAGGCATGGGAATGTTAATGAAATTGGTGTTAAAATAAAAATGAAATCAAGTCTAATACCCAAGTTGCTAGCTACCAAACATTCCACGAACCAAATAAACGATTATAGCTTTGCTTTCTTCTTTTCCACTTTCCACAGCTTTTCACTTTGCCATGACAATTGTTCTTCGATCATAGCACATTGGCTATTATTTCTATACTTTCAACACAATTTTTTTTTTTTTTTTTTTTTTTTTTTTTTTTAACATAACATAACATATGGCTCAATCAATCTCATAGGATGTGGTACTCATAATCATTTGAACAATCTTCACTTTCCAGGTGACTAGCAACCAACCGTTTAGACATTGATATGGGATAGGCTAAGGTTTAAAGTGTAAAATCTTTTTGTATTTTCTGGGTGAAGCAAGAATGAAAGGGATGGCTCAGAAGGTGTAACTAGGGGTATCTAGTGCTAAAAATGAGCACTACAAATGGGTCCATGTGGGAGGTTAACTAACCAATGAGGCTAGCTAATAAATCATTAAATGTAAAATGGAAGGCCATTTGGGTTAAATCCTAAGGTGCCTCTTTATCACACGAATTCACTTATATCGCACGAATGCAATCTCACTGCGGTCTGGTAATGATTTACAAGCACAAGTTCTAGAATAAATAAAATCACCGGCACACTCATAGCAAAAGATCCAAGCATAAAAGATGTATGCTAATAAGAAATAGGCTCAAATCCTCACAATTTAGTGGAAAGGGTATAATATGTGTTAGCAAATGTTTATCGATCACAGAATGGATTGCAATAGTAATCGGAACACATCTCGAAGTTTCAAATATTACCAGTTTTACCAGTGGTTTGATCCAGTTATTCTAATAGATAATACTAAAAGTGTGAAAACAACTAGATCACAAGGGCAAACAAAATTTTAAATTTAAGCATGAAAACTCTAATTTTTCCTATTCACCCCCCCCCCCACACTTAAGTTAGACATTGTCCTCAATGAAAAACGAACTTCAAAGTATAGAAATAGGGAAAATAGAGATGAAACCAGATATGTCAACGAGTTTATCAGCTTAAAATTCTTTCTTCATTCCTGGCGTCCACTAGAGAAATCATCACCTGCACACAATCTTATAAACAAACAAAAGGTTTTATTAAAAGGTGGCACCCCCCCACACTTAAGTTCAACCGAAGGTTAAAACTTTGGGGAGTGACCACAGAAAATCAAATCTGAAACACACGGGTTGCCTCCCGAGAAGCGCTTGTTTTATTACCGAGTCATCAGCCTGACTCGAATCTTCCCCGGGTTAGGATACTTTGACCATACGGTTCAAATGGGGAATTTCAGTTCTTAAACGTTGAGGGTATGGGATCTTTGGTTTGTACTCCACAATGGAAGGGAATACATTTGATTCTTTTGGTTTGACCATGTTATAGTCTCTTTTCGTTATTTCGAACGTTTGGTCAATTTCATTAGTAATGAGGACAGGTGGCGGATCTTTATGATTTTTCGGAGGATCATCGGACTTTCCACTCCCAGTGAATATGGCATCCACATTCTCAAGGTGAGATGTAGGAGGTGGCTTAGTCCTACCGTTTTGATTTAAAGAAACTGGATTTTGTGGTTCAGACCATTTGTCTATCTTTCTTTCCAGTTCTCCATTCCAGTTGTCACTGATTTTGTTGAACTTTTCATCATCAACATGATTGTGTTCAGGACCTTTTAATTGAGTCAGTGGGATATGCATGGTGCAATCCTCAAGAAAAGGTAACACGGCTGGTGAGTTAGACATGATTTGGTTCAGATTTGGCGTGGTTGGAATATGCTCGGTCTCGTCCTCTTCGATAAATTCATCCTCACCCTTATCGTTCTCGTATTGAATTGAGGGTGGTTTGTAGACAAACTCATGTCTAGAGTTGGAATCTGTGGTGTAAGGAAGAGATTCAACGTGATGGACTTCCTGTTCCTTACTTAATCTTTCTATCCTCTTCTCCAAGTCTTGGCTTATCGCTTGTTGGTTCCTTCTTCCTTGATCGACTTTATGTTCCAATTCAACCAACAGGTTCGTCATATTCTCATTGGCTTTTGTTTGATTGGCCATCCATTCTCTCATCATCTCCTCCGGTGAGCTTTTAGGTGTATTGAAATGTTGTGATGGATGAGGTATTGTATTCCATGACTGATATCGAGGATATGTATGGGTTGGGTTGTGATATGGATAGGAGTACGAATTTCTGGAATTTTGGTGGTGATATCCTCCGTGATATCCTTCATGTTGGACGTGGTTTGCTTCCATGGGATCACACATCGGCGTGTCATCCTCAACATCGAGGTTTGAAGCGTGGTGATTATTTCGCAGTTCCATCATCTCCCTCCGTATGCTTATGAATTGGGTATCGATGTTTGTGGAGAGAGCTTCCAATTTCTCGATCAATGAGGCATGATCAGTATTGATGTTGCTTCCACCGGCGGAAACAACGATATTCGGATTGGAATCGTTCGAGAAACCACTTCTTGTGAAGATAGCGTTGACATACTCGTTTCTTGTTTGTGGTGGACGGTACGTCTTATCATTTGATGGTTTTGGGTTGGATTGGGTATTACTTGGCAATGAACCAGATGGTCTAGAGGAATGTTGGTCAGAAAATCTGCCAAACTTGTTTTCAAGATCTTGGATAGATGCTTGATGATTTTTCTGTCCTTGCTCAACTTTGGCTTTGAGATTGAAAAATTGATTTTTGATAAAATCATTTGCAGATTTTTGAGCAGCCACGAATTCTCTCATGGTTTTCTCGAATTCAGTTTCTTCCATCTTTTTGTCGGGATTTTGTGGTGGTGGATCGTCAGTTCGTGGTTGAGAATCACGGTTGTCATCCCTTGGTCGGCGATCTTGCCAATTTCCAGAATTTCGACCGTAATAATTACTATGATATCCTCCTCCACGGTATCCTCCTTGATCATAACTCGCTTCTCCTTCTTTCGGTCCACCCATAGGTTTATCATCGCACTCGGACGATGGATGATTTCCTCCACAACTGTTACATCCGTCTCGCATTTCCTTCATTTCCTCTTTGATATCTTTGTATTGCGAGTCGATTTTTGATGTTAACGCTTCCATCTTCTCCAGGAGTTTTGAGGTATCGGTGTTTTTGACAAAAGCAACAGTTTTTCGGAGCGGTTTGGTTTTGGAATTTTTGGACCAATCAAGCTTGAGGAGTACTCGATCTTCGAGCAATTTATGTGCATCGTTGGGAGTCTTATCGAGAAAAATTCCTCCAGCATCAAGGATGCCTTGAGAGATTTCATCTAGTCCATGGTAAAAGATTTGGATAATGGTTCCTTTTGATAATCCATGTCCATGACAACTACGAAGCAAATCTTTCATTCGAAGCCAAGCTTCGACAAGTGATTCGTTTGGGTTTTGGTTGAAAGCACGAATTTCTCCCATTAATCGATCAAACATGGCAGGTGGAAAGAATCGGCTCACAAAAGCTTGCCTCATCTCCTCCCAAGTATTGATGATTCCTGGGGTTAATTCATTGTACCATACTTTAGCATCTCCGGCGAGTGATGATGGGAAAAGTTTGAGTTTAATGGCATTGACATCGGTGTCGCCATAACGGAACATGCCGCAAATTTCGATGAATTCGGCAATGTGCTTATGCGGATCGGCCCGCGCACGGCCATCGAATTGTCGGTCTTTGATCATAGAAAGGTGATGTCCCTTCACGGTGAAGTTGTCACCAAGGTTAATAGCAACAATAGCACTTTCGGGGGTTGGTGCTACGGTTCGGTTGGTTCCCCACATGGGTTGATCGTCCGCCATGGGAAAAGGTAAATTGGTGAAAGGGTTGTAAACAACTTTGGCTTCTATGAGGTTATCAAATGGTGGGTTTGGTACTCTTGGTACACGATTTTCCAATGGTATGAAACGTGTTCTCCTTCTTCTTCGAATCAATCGTTCTGGGTTGGTAAGAGGTGAAATTGGTTCTATTCCCGTTGCTCGAGTGTTCATACAATGTCCTAGAGAATCCAGGCAATATCTAAACACACGAAAAAACAACGAAAACAGTTTTTATGGGTCAGAGAAGGTAACCGGATCGGTTGCGGGATGCGACCGATCGGTTAGACTAGTTGATTGAGGGTTAAAATCGTAACCGATTCGGTTGAGGGGCAACCGAATCCGGTTAAGGTTTCTGAGAATTTTTTTTTTTTTTTTTTTTTTTTTTTTTTTTTTTTTTTTTTTTTTTTGGGTTGAATCGACTGAGGGAAATTCAAGAACATGTTGAAACACAATCAAATCCCCGGCAGCGGCGCCAAAAACTTGATGTGCCTGGTTAGTGCAAGTTTTAAATTTATAAAAGGTGAATTACCAATATTACCAATAACACATACGAGCAAGTATACTCGTCCGTTATAGCAAGATTATGAAGGTAAGTCGGGATCGTTCGCAGGGATTTGAGTGAATCAGAGCACAAGTTTGAATTAACGGAGTCTATCAAAAACATATAACAAAGCAAATAGATATAATGAAATTCAGATGATTAAAAACTACACTTGCTTAAACTAGTTTCATATCATAGATTAATGTGATTGTGTTAACCTCTTAACATGTTGGTTATGATAATTAGTTGGTGGACTAATCTATTGTTCTTACAAGTCAAACTTTGATCAAGAGTTTAGTTTATAAAAACAAGCATTAAGTTTAACCAATCAATTCAAGATCAATTCAAGTTTCATAAGTCTACATACATAAACTTAAACACAAAAACATCCACTTGTTCATCAAATTGCTTAAGAAATGGTCAATACAAAAGGTAACCGATCATAGACAAAAGGCTACAATTGATTCTCAACAACTAATCTTACGACCATTTAGATGTTTCCAACCAATCCAATTTGATAATCAAAAAGCGTTTCTATTACAACCACACCTTAGTTCCTTTGTATAATCAAGAATAATGGGTAAAAACAATCATCCATAGACAAAATGATTATGACTAGTTGAATAACACGAAGTTCTTTCAACCCCAACGATTATATCAATTAGCCAAACTTGATTAACAAATGTCACTATGAAACTTTAGCACAATTGGATCTTAGAATCAACTTGAAATTGAATTAAAACATGTTAACACAACCACTAACTAATCATATGATAATCAACATCATTTAAGCAAGTGTATAAAGAAACTAGCCACTCATAGCAAACATAAACATAAACTCAGAACTTTGAACATTAGAAAACATGATTAAAGGTCTTACAATGCTTGGAATAAGATTACAAATGATGTAGTAATGATTCCTCAAGTATTGGTGATGACTTCTTGATGGTTTGACCTCCAAATGATGACTTCTTGGACCTCCAAAGTTTCCTGGAACTTTATGAACGAATTTAGGCTTTGGGAGAGTAGTAGTGGTGGTTAGATAGGTGTGAGAGAAGATCTCTCAAGTTTTGGTGTATTTGGATGATGAAAACATACACAAATGAGTCCTATTTATACTACTCTCAAGCCCTTGGGGTTATAAATGCATTTCTTGGTCACCAAGGAGCTTAGAAGGGACTAGAAGACATGAAGGAAGGACCTAGAATCGATTGGAACAAGTTTGGAACCTTAGTGATGGAAAAATAGCTGAAACAGGACCTCCAACCGGATCCGGTTGAGCTCCAACCGTTCGGTTGGTCTACGTGACCATTCTCCAACCGGATCCGGTTACGGGTCTCGACCGATCGGTTGGAGCAAAATCACAAAAAGTCATAAACAGCAAAGTTGTAGATCTTTCTCTTAGCTTTCCGTGGCCGCGAACCGGAGGTCAAACGGAGTCCGTATGCAAAAGTTATGGCCAAAATGGTGAAGGTGTGTCGGGAACAACGAGTCTTCCAATATCTTTTCGTTTAAGCTTCTTTTCTTCATTTCTTTCTTGTTTTCCTTCTTGAACTTTATTCTTGAGTCTTTGGACCACTAACTTGATGACTTTATCTTCTCGAATATACTCCACAAGTATTGCTTTGGTCGGGAATTCTTCATACATGGAGAAATCTTTGTATTTTACTTCTTTTTCCGTTTTTTTCTCCACTTTCCTGTACTTGGCTACAAATGAACTAGCAAACGCACTTTGATACGATTAAGCAACAAAAGCATATGATTATAACCAAATAACATACATAAAAACACGGATAACGCTACTAAAAACATGCACAATTTGAGCGTTATCAGTAGTGTATACTACTCGACTTAGTATGGTTTGTGAAGTTGTCCACATATGGGTAAAGAATTGTTGATGATGTTGTTGATGTTGGATAATGAACCGTTGATGAACCGCTACATGTTCCCCTAAAACAGATATTCTATGAAACCAAAGTTGTCATAACACATTCAAGCTGACATTATTTACGGTTTTGTCTTGATTTTGTAAATCCCCGTGAAAGAATCTATTTCTCGGTTTGAATCATAGACTTGTAAAATCCCGTGACAATGGAAACATCCTGGTAATTGTAAAGTGCATTTCCGGATCTATCTTACGGTTTATTCTTGGTTTTGTAAAATCCCGCGAAAGAAACTATTTCTCGGTTAAAACTATAGAATTGTAAAATCCCGTAATGATGGATTCATCCTGGAGAAAGGAAAGTGTATTTCGGGATCTTATCTGATGCTGCTGCTACGGTTTCTTCTTCAAAGAAAGGATAAAAGGGTGAACTTCATTGGATGTGTGTTTGGATTTTGTTCGTGGCAGTTTGGTTATTACAAGGTTTTACGGGGTTATGTGATTTTAACCATGGTCGGAATGAAAACCATTATCATAGTTCACTTAAAACGTCAAAGGAGGCTAGATTTCAGCTTTTAACCAGAAGATGTGACAACAGGGTTAATTCACTATTATTTATTTGAGGTTGAAGTAAAATATCACGGGCAAGTGTACTTAGTATCTGAAGGTATCGGGGGTGGTTGGATGAAGATTCTTTAAGATCCTTGTTCGAGCTTATTATCAAAAATGAAGACTTGGAAATCTAGTTATTGTTGGGTGACTTTTCCTTTTCTTTTACCACTCGGGGGAATTGGGCTCTTACCACCACAAAATAACTATCACTTTAAGGAGTTACGTTGTAGTGCTCAGTATCACATTCAATTGTGGATTTTCAAGAGGTGATGTACGTCTTATACTTGATGGTTGGTTGGATGAAGAGTGTAGAGTACTTAGAGATTCAATGGAGGATGTAGTCTCGGCACCGCTCTTTGTTACATATGTGCAAGTTTAAGTCACGAGTTCGGGTTACTTTACTTCAGGGTCAAATTCATCATATTGGGTTTTCTTCATCAGCTGTCACTACAAAGAGCCTACTGAATGATAATGAGGTTGATTACAAGTTTGCCAAGAGAGATTGAAAAGAGAGAGATAATGACGTTTGAACACAACAGTTCAAGCCTCGTTCTCTAAAGAAACGAAAAGTGTACATCTCAGTGTGCTTTATCTTTGAAAGAAGAGAAATCTTCTTATGACGTTTGAATACTTCAGTTCAAACCTTGTTCTCTAAAGAAAAGAAAAATGTACGTTTCAGTGCGCTTTATCTTTGAAAGAAGAGAAATCTTATTATGACGTTTGAAAACAACAGTTCAAGCCTCGTACTCTAAAAAAAGAAATGTGTACGCTTCAGTGCGCATTATCTTCGGAAGAAAAGAAATATTCTTATTAATGACCATTCTCATCAACATGCTTCATACTTTTTCCATGCGCTTTCAGTTATTAAGTGAACCGGACTACCGATGATTGTTCTTTTATTCCACTTGCTCAATTATAATGAAGATGGCGACATCAGTTGCTACCTTTGAGGGGGAGAAGTGTGAAGAGACTACATTCTAAAGATATTCACTTGTTTAATCAAGAATGGCATCTCCGTATGTAATTCTTGAGGGGGAGAAGAAGTATGATAATTCTACATGTTGAGTTATATATGAGAATATATGGTCATACGGCTCCTAATTCATGTAAGAACCGAGCTTCTTCTTATCGGGTCATCTTAACATGGAGTTTTCTTCTAAGAGCCGTTGGTTGACATCTTCACACTGGCTGAGTTGATTAATGACAAAGTGCTTCTAGTTTCGGGGCTGATTTCCTTAATGAACATCTTTCTGTTCTTGTTTGATTGGGATGGATTTGACTTAAGGGGATTTACTATTTGTAAGTTAACGGGAATGCATTTGGTGAGTTGAAGATGTTGACTTTCTATTCCCCAATTGGACAATCTTGAAGAAGGTCGATTCTATAGTCGGTTCTACATTCTCTGCTACATGTTAGAAGACTAAAGACGAGTTGCATTTAACGATCTAAAGACTTCTTCTTAACTCAAGCATTCATCATAAAGATTTTCGGTTTAGGGGAGAGCACTAATTGGGGGAGAGTGAAAAGCCAAAGTTAATCCCCAATTAGACTTGCTCACATTCTTCGGCAAGTTGATTCTCACAGATACATCTGAGCTAATGATGTTCTTCTCAAAAGATTTCCAGTATACGGGCGTATAATGTGTTGCTGATTCTGAAGCATCAAAACCAGTAAGGGGGGAGGAGACACGTATCTAAACACGAGTAAACTTGATGAACTTAATACTTCTAAGTGATTGAAGATATCCAGGGAAGACAAATGTCATTACCGCAGAGACACTCAAGGTTTGACTCATGGCGTTTAGTGTTCTTATTCAAACTATGTGGGAGAAGAGATGTAACAGTTAGTTTCTGGTGATAAAAGAGGTACACAAGTGTGTGATAATTTCGATGCTATCAAAATCATCAGGGGAGAGAGATTGTGTACATTGGGGACGCTCAGCTGTTTCACTTGAGTGCTTAATCAGTGATTCAGAGATATAATCACCTATACCAGAGTTGACATCCGCAGAGATAGTTATCCGCAGAGCTAATCAGTGATTCGGCATGCTTCTTCAATGTTATCGGTTATTCTATCTTTGGGCATTCGGATACTTCGGGTTCTTGAGCTTCATACACTTTCTTCAGGGGGAGAGAAAAGTATACATCGGGGTTATTCTTTGGCTATTGGAATTAATCTGCTACCTCGATGGTATAAGTTTCTCTGTCGTCGGGTATATGTGTATTCGGGTTCGTAAGATCTAGTCTAAGAGACTGACTGCATCAATTCATCTACTTGGGGGAATTGTTCTCTAAACACCTTTTGGAATGGATCGCTTGAGACTTCAGTGGAAAAGGAATTTGAGAAGAGTCATTCAAGCGTGGGATGATATGTTTCTGTTCTTGTTGATGATATAAACCCGAACGAAGAATCACAAAGATCATTCTTAAAAGGAGCAGCAAGATCGATGATAATGGTGTGCTTCCTTGTGCACCTGGCTAAAGCAAGCTTGAAATAGAGCTTCGAATCTGCTCAACATAAGGATTTTCGGTTTGGGGGGAAGCTGCCAAAGTCTCTCTTTCTCAAAGGCTCAGGTTCTATCTTCTATTCTGGAGCCTCAGAAGCTTTGGTGGTGGAAGTTTAAGAGATGACGAATTCTATCTTCTACGACGTGTTGTTCGATATCCTTATCTTGGTACTCGTATCATCATCTTCTTAAACTATATCATCTACTCTATCTTTGTAAATATTTATCAAAAAGCAAAATAAAAAAATATAAAACCAACAAAAACAAAATAGAAAAATTCAAAATCTTCAAAAACCCATAAAAATCAAAAAATTTGAAAAATACCAAAAATATTATTTTCTAAAGACATCTCTTCTGGTATCGATAACATCTACGGTCTTAGAAATGTCATTCAATAATGGCACGGGACCATAGATGAAGTTTGAGCGGGAGGTGTAAATATTCTTTTTCCAAAACATGTCTCTAACAATTGCTTATAGTTATTTCAGACTTTAACCCGCGTTTCAAAAATGGCTTACAGTTACTTCAGACTGTAACCCGTGCTTAAACCATGGCTTGCTATTATTTCAGATAGCAACCCGTTTTTCAAAAAAGGAAAGTGCTACGCTTAAACGATTTTCACAAAATTCGTGCACTTATCCTAAAAACAAATTGAGGAAAGTATGTCATAAGACTGCTGTTCCTACTCAAATATTTTTCCTTCTAAAATTCTTCAGAAAAATATTTGTTTTAACAAAATTGGTGGAAAAAAGTTGCTTTAAAATCAATCAGATTTGGTATTTTCATAAATTTGCAAAACCCAATCAATGACTTCAGCGCTTTTAAAACTTTTCAGAGAAAGAGTCATTGATTGAGGGGGAGAATGTTTTCAAATTAATATCATCTATCGTACTTTTCTAATTATCCTCGTGCTTAACTAAAAATGATATTTGCCTATGTCAAAGGACTAGGAATTTAGGATATGAGTGTTAGAATCAGATGACTATAGTTTGATAAACATATAATTCCCATGCCTTTTTATGATATGATTGATATGTTGGATTGACTTTTATTAGTCGATTGTTGTTTGGGTGATGTCGACCACCATATATTTGCATGTATGTTGACTAACATATGCAGATAAGATGGTTTATAAGAATGTTCCCGATCCGGATCCCACTTATGAAGAAGATTAGATGCCGAAAGGAAAAGGTAACCATTTCTTGAAGTCGACAAAAGAAGAAACGGAGCTTAATCAGATCTCTCCATGGATAGTTGGCACGATAGATGCAACTTCAGAGGTCTCACTGCTTCAGCAGACGGTTTTCTTTCATCCTTTCAGCAACAACAGAAGCAGCTTATGAATCTCTCCATCTAACGTATCTTTGTGCAGGATAATAGTGATTATACCATTTTTTAAACAATTTTTAAATAATATTGTTTTGAAAAATGAAAAAATATTGGTTTTTGAAAATAAATTGGACTTAATTTTGAAAATCACCTGACTTCATTTTATCAAAACTTAAGTCACTCAATCATCAACTACGGTCATCGATTGAGGGGGAGAGTGATTTAAAATAAAATATTTTCAAACGATATTTCTTCATAAAAAGTCCAGTTTGTACAAAATAAGTGGTGATCTAAAGATTTAATGTTATGTCATGGTATGATTTTCTTTAAAACCCAAAGATCTTTCAAAATGAAATTTTTTCTGTTCTTGTTTGATTGTGAAATTGTTTTATTTACCTAAAGATCTCTTAAAAACTATCATACATGACGCTAAGAATCTTTAATGTCTTAAATTGATCATTATCAGTCATTTTTCAAAATTAAATTTTGCCACGTCTTTCCCCAAAATTTTCTAAATGATTTAAATCAATCGGGATCTAAAATCTCAATTGGTTTGAAATTTTTGATTGGGGGAGAGATCGTGATTTAAATCTCAAATTGGTTTTAAAGGGTGATTGTTTCAAAAGCACTCATTCCTTCATGTGCCAAACGATTTTGAAATACATAATGCACATGATTGTGGAGGAGCATTTAACCACAAAAACCAGAAGAGCTTTAAATAAGGCACATTTTCTCCCATGTTTTCTAAACCTTATTAAATCACTTGGGATCCAAAATCTCAAAGGGTTTGATATTTTTGATCGGGGGAGAATTTGTGATTTAATAATGAAATTTGATAAAAGGTGATCATTTAGATTCAAATGTGCATACTGCTCTCCCATATGTGCTAAACGCTTTCGAATCTCGAAGCACATATTGAGGGGGAGCATTTCAAAAAGAAAATAAACTTTCAAGGTACAAAGATTTCTATGTTTCAATATAAAGTACCTTGATTGATTTTCTAATGGTTTCTTAATGGCTTTTGTGATCATGGTGTGCTTCAAAAGAACTCTTTCCTCTATGTGATAAAATAATTTCAAATATCCTATGCACATATTGAGGGGGAGATATTACCAAAGAAAATCAAATGGCTTTTTCCATGGAAATTGTGATCAAGAATATATTTCAAAGAACTCTTGCCTCCATGTGCGAAACAATTTCAAAATCATATGCACATGTTGAGGGGGAGCATTTCTAAATGATCAAAAACAATTAAGGTACAAAATGTTTTGATTTTATATCACAAGTACCTTGATTGTTTTTCTAAATGATTTTTTAATTGGTTTCGAGAAGGAATGAACAATACCAAAAGACCGACCAATTTACTTTATGCATGGTGTTATAAGGATGGTTAGGTTAGGTATTCGTTCCTACGATCCCGCCAGAGCCAGAGGGATCTACCCAGAGCCAAAGTGAGATATGGGAAGAGTGCGGACTGAGATAGAGCGAGAACTGGAATAAACCAAACAAGGTTCTAGTAATGAAATCTCGGTAAGCACCGAAGGGGTTGAAGAATGAAAAAGAAATGAATAAGAAAAGGGTGAAAAGAAATAGCCCTCCAATAATTCAACCTTAGGGCAGAAACCGGGTTCAATACATATGCTACTGGTGGTTACTAAGGTAACGCCGGTATTGAAGACAAGACGTCATGGACCCAGTGACGCATTGCACCTAACTTCCCAAGCTACTCAAATTCCTCTTAAAAGGACTTGTTTCATTCTCACGGGGAACCTACATTATCTATCGACTCTCTCTTAGAGATTGTTGATATTGAAGAAGGAGACCCTCTCCCTAGTCTCCGGCATAGGAAACCAAAGTGCACAACTGAGTCTAGAGCCAAAAGATCATCCACAATATCTCATTAGGACACAAAATTAATGAAGACTTATTGTTTCACACAATGTGGAAAGTAAGTATATATTGAGAGTCCTACGCATTATCCTTGTGGTATTGCCAGAACATCCGAGTGATATGTAAAGTATTTACGATGAAGATGGAAATCCTTCTAGAGCTAACATGAAACAAGCTCTTGGTGGGTGACATGTGAGATCTTGCAAAAGATCAAGCTTGTGACAACTGGATAGAAATGATGGGGCGATTCATTCTTGAATCAACCTTGGTCTAGGAAATGAATTAACGAATACTTTTGGAAAAACCGTTCAATGTGCAATCTTCTTTTCTCTAGCACATCGAATGTGTATTCATATTTCAAACTCAAAAAGTATCTATGATTGAAAAAATACTTTTGGAAAAACCGTTCGATGTGCAAATCTCTTCTTTTCTCTAGCACATCGAGTGTGTATTCTTTTTCAAATACAAAAAGTATTTTTGATTGAAAATTGATCTTTCTCATAAAACCTTAATCGTATTGCAAAACTCTTTCTTCTAAGAAATACGCGATTGTTTTCAAATCAATTTTTCATCAATCAGTGAATCTCAATTCGCTGGTTCAGTCACTCTGTGTTGTGTTCTTTGAGACGTTCCAGTTTGAGAACAACTAGAACAGCTGCGAAACCCTGTCAAGGAGATTCTTTGGAATTATACATGATCACAGGTAGTACTTGTACTGATCAATGAGTAACCGTGGGCTGTGTACCTCAATTCAACGAAAGTGATCAAAGACACTTTCGTGTGTTTTATTGCTAACTGTTGTTTGCAGGTACATTTGGACGGTTGTAGCTGATCAGAATTGAGAAGTCAATCCAAAGCCGCATGCTCACAGCATCCACACTTAATTGAAGAAATCATGACTAGTGCATATCTACATAACCTGGCTCTGATATTTTTATACTATGCTTCTGCTACGCTGCTGCAAATATCATGAACCAGTTAAGCTTTCGCTACTCTGATGGAAAGATGTCATGATCCTGAAAGTGTGAGCATGTCGGTCCAAAAGTCACAACATCACATGATGGCAACACAATAAAGGGTGATCTAGAGATTTACTGTGGCTGATGATCTCAAAGAAAGCTCGAAGATCATCAAAGATGTGGATCAGTTCAAAGACCTCCACTGAAAGTACAAAATAATCAGACCATGAAGAGTGACTACAAAAGCACAAAGAATGCGAACATTGAAGAATTGAATTCTATGAGCTCAGAACAGAAGACAAAATACAATGCTAGGATTCGAAATGTAAAACATGGGGTAACCTCCCTTAGGGGGAGATTGTTAGGAATTAGAAATTCCATAGTGAAGTGTCGGTCACCCCAACTATTATCTAGCATAATTTAGCTCATAGACATGTTTATTTACATGTTTGTTAGTTCTAGAAAACACCCTCTCCTCTCTTCATCTCTCTAAAATGGCTTTCTTGTATAATCATAATCCTAGACCACCCGAATCATCTAAACAACATAAATATACGATCCTATAGGGTAGTTGACTTTGATGATTCCTCATAATCCAAAATGAACTATTTGAGGGTGACGGAGAAAAAGATGCCGAGGCTAGTGTTGATTCAACACCTTGATTTTGTTGCACTATTCTTTCCATTGAGGAGAACGTTAGCAATGGTGGAGGATGAGATGGCCTAGGAGGCAAGTCCTATAGATTATAGAGGTGTGGTGAATGATATGGCTCTAGACACTAAGGGTGATGGTTTAGTGGAAATAGGAGTGTTTGGTTTAGGGGGTACAATGGTGTTTGGCATTGGTTGTTTTGTGGGAACAATCCTTTTGGGGATTGGTTTGATAGGTGGAGAGGAAATCTTAGCATTTGTGGATTTAACGGGAGATGATTTGGTTGAAGAAATTTCATGAACAACATGAGCAAGTTTCTTGGGTGGTCCTTTGGTGGATGAGTTACCACTAGGAGCTTTCCTCATGATGAGATGATTAAAATTTAGTGTTGTAAAGGTTTCTATATGCTGAGAATGAGAATGTAGATGATGACTTTAGGAGTCTTAACAAGATGGTTTATAAAGGGAAGGATTTGGCAAGTACATTCAAGACTTAAGCCACTAATATCCTTTGGAATGTGATGATTTGCATGCACAAGAGTCAACTTCAGAGTTGCACTGATCTAGGAGTTTAATTAAAACAAGATGGAGTGTTCAAGTTAGCAAGGAGAACTTGAAATGATTGTTTTAGCTAGAGTTTAGCTGAATCTGTCACCCGGATCCCACGGTTCCCTCCACTGAGGGATCCGTCTAGGCTAATCCTAGGGATCCGGCTCTCAGCAGTGAATAAAAGAGGAAAATGATGTTTGTAAGGTCTAATACCTATACATCTTGAGTGTTTCAGTCTTCCTAAGTGTCTTAAATGAAAGGGGAACTTAAATGATCAAGGGCAATGAGTGATGGTAGCTAATGATTGCCTTTTATGAAAGAAAATGGGACTTTATGAATACCAATGAATGACCAAAGATGATACTAGAAAATTTGAGAGTGTCAAGTTGTGCTAAATGATTCTAGAGACCAGATAGTAACTTAAGATAATTTTGGAAAATACCTTAAGAATTATGAAAAACTAGTATTTGACCCATTTTGGGTTAAGGATGATTAATATCAATTTGCTAAAATTGATAGAATTATAGGACTAGATGTGTTTAACATGTGAGCAACGATGTATGAGTATTGGAGCGGAAGGATGATGAGTTTTGGTGAAATGAAAATTCAAAAAATACCTTTAGTGTAATCCTAGATGAGCTATGAGTGAGCGTGAAACTTACTGAGCTTTGAGAAAGACTTAAGTGGTCTTAAGGCATCATTTTTAGCTAGAGTGAAGTGGTCTAGTGGGCTGGTTTGATGTGTGGAGGTCTGCATTGCATTTCTGTTTGCCCGGATCCCATGGTTCCCTAAGTTCAGGGATCCGTCAGGTCCAAAGCGAGGGGTCCGTCTCCTGCTAAACAGTACCTTCACAGAAGGTATGCAAACTTTGCATAAGGTATTGTATTTTCAAGGCCAGTGTTTTTCTAAGGAATTTGAACACTATATAAGCGAGACATTAAACGTTAAATGTTTTATTTCATGAGAAAGATCATATTACAATGATAAAAGAGAAATCTAATGATTGAGCCTATTTGGAAGGGAAACTAAGTTTCTTGAGCGTTTTCGTTAGATGGATCATCAAATGGATGATGAGTATTTTCCGATTCAGGGATGAAGAAAGACTTGATGTGAGATGTGTTTAGAGGTTCCATCATCTTATTCACCGATATGTACAACGGACCTTGAAATTGAGGGTGGAAGTACATGATATGATGATAAAGGCGTGTCAGGAACATTCCATAAGGGATTAGTTTGTTCTTGTTGCCTTGAAGGTTTACAATTCATCTCGCGAAGAAGTAGGCGAGATTGTATGGTTGTTGAGTTAGCAAACAATACATTATGTGAGCATAACAAGCGGGAAGGATTTCTCGATTTCCCCTAAGAATCCAAACATTTTCATGTAGGATGACTGCGAGAGGTTTAAATTCATCTCAGATATCACGTGTATAGATTATGTTTAGATCAGAGTGATAGGGTCGAGGTTTGCATAACATGCGAGTTTCTTCACGATGGTTGAAGAGAGAATCAAGAGACCAATCTTCAGTGAAGGCACATTGTCCATGATTTGGAATTCGGAGAATGCGAGAAAATTGCCCAAGGGTTAAGACAAAATTTTGGTTTTTGATCCAAAACCAAAGAGATAGAGATCGATCCTCGTTACGAACGAGTTCAACTTGATGAAAGAATTCCAATACAAACCGTGGACAGATTTTCTCGTTAATTCTGAGAAGGCCTTCTAGTCCTATGGTTCGGAAGGAGGTATTGATACCTTCTTCGTATAGTAGAGGTGTGTCGACAATACATCCTTCATGGAAGTGACGAGTTTCGAGATTATTGAACCCACGGACATGATTGCCAGGTGTGTTGGGCTCAAGAGAGATATTAGGAATGTAGACATGAGAGAGTTGAAAGTCGAATTTATACTCATGCGACATGACGAGACCTATGGAACTAAAAAGTTAATATGATGAGACGCATTAAAAAAATGATCACCAAACGTTTTTACTAGATTTCTATTAACAATGATAATTAACTTACTTAGTACTTAACATTCTAGTGGGATTTTTCTATTTATGATGAAAAGGTTTTTATGTTGCATGAGAATCTGTTTCCCAGTTCCACGGTTCTCACGGTTCCCTTCCAAGAGGGATTCGGCTAGTTAAACTATAGGGATCCGTGGATCTGTAGTGACAGGAAAATGATTTTGACAAAAAGAATATTTTTGCATCTTTTAGGTTTATAAAAGAAGTGTATTTTAGACAATATTTACTTAGTTAAACATGCATTGTAGGTTTCTAAGGTATTTCAAGACCAAATGTACAAAAGACAAAGAAATAAAAGAAATGACAAACACATTATGAAAAATAAACTAAATAAACTAAAACATTAGTATTATTTCATTTCAATGCTAAGAACGCTACAAAGGATTGGATATATAACACCAATGTAGATTAACAACACAAAGTACATGTCTCCATGAGAAAACTTGATCGTGGGGTACACGAGAGCGATGAGTGTTAAGGCAATGATCACGAAGGCGATGTAAACCATGATGATGAAGTTCTTCCTTGGTTTTGATTTGAGATGAGATGAGATGAGAATGAATATTAAGTTTGAATGAGAGGTAATTTTTGAAAATGGAAGATTTGAAAAATGAGGGTTAGGTGGAGTTTGACGAGCAGAGGAAGGTTTTATGGGGATGGAGGAATTTTTGAGATTTGTGTTTTGTTTTATTATTAGAAAGATTTGATTTTTGGATTAAGTAAAAATAAAACACATGTTTTTAAACCTAGACTATAGACGGAAAAAGTAACACGTATGCAAGAAAAAGTTTCCTAGCGAAGATACGTGTAATACATGAGTATGTGAAAAAATAATCATATAAGTTTATTCTAAGCTAATGTTATTTAAAAAAAAAATAGAAAGTCATACCTCTAATGCAATTATGAGTGTCTTCCACTTTTGACAAAAGAATGTCAATAGACAACTCCGGTTCCTTTATGATCTAGATGATAATTAAGATACCTTCTTAGGAAAGGTAATCTTGTTATCAAGGAATTCCTATAGCTTGACACACATGAACTAAGAAAAATGACAAGAAAGGTTAGTGAATTTTAGTAAGATAAAATAAGAAATAAAAAGTATATTGTTGTCATCTAATCAACATCCTACAAAATTGTTTATTTTTGTAAAAGACCTTCTTTGTAGTTTTCAATTATACACGGATCGTGTCAAGTTTTTAAGGTACAATATACTTTAAAAACTTGGTAACGAAACTCTGGTACCAATTGTGGAAAACTAGAAGGGGGGGGGGTTGAATAGTTTTGCCAATTAAAACTTGGTTTTAAACTATTTCGATCGACTTATGTCAATCTATTGAAACGTGTGTGTTGGATGTTGATAGATAAGAATATGAATAAATAAGACTAAGACAAGGAGTAAGAAGCACACAACCACAACGTGAGTATTTATAGTGGTTCGGCTACAAGGACACCTTCCTTGCCCTACTCCACTCCCCGAGTCACCTACTCGAGAGTTCATAATCACTACACAACACAAACTCCTTGTGGCGGATAAGCCTTCACAACGTCGCCTACTCTTTATCCGGTACAAGGCTAGACACCGGGTTCTTCCACGAGGTAGAACCAAAACTATCACAATGTCGCCTATACTTTATCCGGTACAAGGCTAGATACCGAGTTCCATTACAAAGGATGAAACTACTACCCAACACTACACAAATCCTATCTCAAAGGAGATCTACTCCTTATGATAACATCAACAAGGATATCAATATCCTTTGACCCACTACAAATCTATCTTGTACATCGACACACCATATCAAATGTACACCTTAGGAACCTTTCACTAATGTCGTTGACTCGACTTCTAAGAACCTTTCACTAATGCCTTTTGACTTGACTTCTAGGCACCTTTCACTAATGCCTTCAATACAGACTCTCGGCACCCTTCACTAATGCCTTTGACACGGATATTTGGCACCTTTCACTAATGCCTTCAATATGACTCTTCGACACTTATGTCTTCGTCTTGACCCTTTAGACATCTTTCACCTATGTCTTCAACACAACACTTCTAATGAGAAGGGAAAGAACTATCAACAAGATACCATCAGTAGTCTTGATGATGACAAAGCTCAGCAACCCATGGACTTGAGATTTCTCGACTTCAAGAGGTGGTGATCTCGCCTTTAAGAGGAATCCAGAGAATCACACAAACACAAAACTACAAAGAAAGATACACTTGGATATGAGGTTATAGATTTTGCAACACTAAGAGAAAATGTGTCAAAAAGAGGTGAGTTACAATGAAGAAATGGCTCACACAAAATATGCTATTGTCCCACGGATCCTTTACTTGAGGGATCCGTCTAGTGTAAACAGGGGGAACCGTGGGACACTCCTCTTTGCCCATGGGTTCTGAGTCATGGGTCATGGGTCCTAGACTTTGGACCATGGGTATCCAAATAGATACAATGTATTTAGTGGATGCAATGTATCTAGTCGATGGGTTATAAGTTAGCTCCATGGGTCATGGATAATGCCCATTATGACTTATGCATGATGTCATGCAATGGGTTATAGATTATGCTCCATGGGTATGGGTCATGGACTTTGGGTTTTACCCAACTATATTCAATGTGTTAAGTCAATGGGTTAAATACTTAAACTTCTACCCATTATAATACATACTAAGTATGTATATATACACCCAATATGTAAACACTAGTTGTACATATGCATTACGAAATCATGAAAGCACTATTACTTGTTTAGTGTTTTATATGAAATGTAAGCGTGTTAGTAAACTATTGACTCAAACCATTTACGTATTTTATTTGTTTCGTTAAAATGATTTTACGTTTGTTATCGTCAAAACATTAGAAGATCGTAAAATATAAATAAACGTTTTTATGGCTTATTTGTATTAATAATGAGCTCTGGATCTGGATTAGATGAAGGTTTATTTTTTTCAACTTGAGTATCAACATATTCATCATTTAGATCTTTAAATGTAACTTCGGGGTGAACGTGATCATCAAAGGTAACCAAAAGGTCATCTTGATCATCAAATGTAACTACGGGATCCATTTGATTATCTTCTTGATGAGATGTAGATGGCTCATGTTGAACACTTTGTTCCTTGTCGGATGCAGATGCAGATAGAGATATCAGATCATGCATAAGACATATATTTGGATCCGGTACCTGAGACAAGCAATCAGTGTCATAGACTGGGCCTTTTTCACTCATGTGGAGTTCTTGCATGTTGGCCATCAACATTACAGTTGTGTTAGCTTGCAAGTCATTCATGTCATCATCGAAATCTGCATTGGCCATGAAGCTATTTTCTTTGTTGGTAAGAGTTCCACCAACTTCATCTTTAAGAGCCAAGAGTAAAGCCTCCTTGTGATAAGCACTTCCTCTGGTTCTCGGTTTTGGACAAGCATTGGCCAGATGACCCTTCTCGTTGAAGTTATAGCATCTAAGACCAGTATTCCCATTCTGAACATTTCCCTGATCAACAATCTGAACCATTTGCTGAGGAGCAACCATGTTATTCCTTCCAGAAGCATTGAAACCTTGTCCACTAAGCATGTAGTTACCACTTCCCATCTGACAACCATTGATCCTGTTCTGAACCTCAACCCTTCCATTCTTAACAACTGTATGATTCCTTGAGTTGGATGAAGTACGAATATGATTGTTGGATTTGTTAGCAAATCTCCCGAAGGCACAAGCAATTAATGCAAATCCTTGATTTAAAGTATTGAAAGCCTCTTCATCATCTGTTAGGTTCCCATATTAGTAACACAAGCATCAATATAAGAGATAGAGAAGAGAATGATCGGATGAACAAGACACAACACTACGCGTATGAATATGTGAAAGGTTATGCGTAAATTGTAAGAGTGAATTGAACAACCAACCCTCAAGTGAGGGTTATACAAGAGTATTTATAGGGCAAGGAGCTAGGGCAACACATCTAGCAACCTTCCCTTCTTATGGGCTTGGGCCAAGGCTCATGGGCTTTCTACATAAGCCTTGGCATGATTACTAACATAAAAGCCATATTAAGCTAACTATTACATATTAATTACTAACACTTGAAATGTAGTTTAGAAGTTATTCCAACAATCTCCCCCTAAGTGTTAGTGATTGATAATATAAACATTGAAGGTGTTGATGTAATAGTAGCTTTGACGTTTTCTGACATTCTTCTTTCTTGTGAGAAGAATAGCCTTGATTTGAACAATCTCCCTAGTGTAGAGAAATCGTTTCCTTTGAACAGCTTTGCTTTGACGTCATCATTTTCTTTGTTCTGTGATCTTTGTTCTTTGTGATGGTAGTGATAGTATGTTGTTGTTGTCTGTATCAGGTCTGCTTCGTTGCTCCAGTGTCTCCACGTCTTTCTCCAACATGCTCACACGCTCTTTAACATTGGAGTTCAGTACTGATGAAGTTCTCTTAGTCTTAAAACTTTGTAGATTCTTTGACTTTGACGAAGAATCATTCTGACTCTGTGTTGCCTTTAGAGAGAACTTCCATTAGTGATGATGTTGGTATGAGCATGTGAAGAATCTGCACGATCAGTCCGCTCCAGAGCTTCCATAAGATCTGTGAAGGACACGATATATCACTTGCGTTCTTATTGTTGAACAACAAGCGATGAATTGTCAAGTTTACCTAAGAGATCTTTTGATGAATCTCGTGGATCTAGACTCAATAGTGCACTTTGGTTTTCCTGAGCAGAGACTAGGGAGAGGATCTCCTTCTTCAATACCAGCAATCTCTAAGAGAAAGCCGATAGTTTACGTAGGGTTCCCTGTGAGAATCAAACAAGCTTCTGTTGAGAGAAACTTGAGTGGTTAAGAAGGTTTAGTGCATGCGTCACTGGGTCCATGACGACTTTTAATCTTCAATACCAGTGTCACTAAGTGACAACCAGTATCATATGAATTGAACCCGGTGTCTGCCCTAAGTTGAATAATCTGGAGGGCTATTTCTTTTCACCCTTTTATTTGCTTTTCTTTTTAATTCTTCAACTCCTTCTTTCTCCGATTCTCATTTTCTCCTTTTTATAATCATACCTAAGGACTTCTAAATACTAACTATTTGCGATGTCCTTGGGTAGATCCCTCCGGCTCTGGCGGACCATAGGACGGTTATTCCTAACCTTAGTCACCTTATAACTCCATGACTAACCTATGTTGTCACAAAACCATTTTCTTGAAAATCTCTCAAAGTGTTTGTGATTGAAAAACATTTTGTACCACTGTGAGAGTTTTATCTTTTAGCAGAAATACTCCCCCTCCACACGTGCTTAAGTGTTTAGACAGAAATCTGCATGGTGAGAGAAGAGCGCGCACATTTGAATTGATCGACTCAAGATAGACAATCCCCCGCGAGACACGGTTACGTTGCATAGTTAACGAGTTACATTGTTAGCTTTTAGGTGACAACTAGCTCTAATAACTACCTTGAAGGTGTGGACAAACCTCGAAAGGTTGTCAAACCCGTCAAAGTTCATGTCTATCAAGAGCTTCTCGAATAGGTACAATCTATTCGGATAAGTCTAGAAAGACAAATCTTTTCGATTTATGACAGTTCAGAGTTCGTCAATTCATGGGTTAAGTCTTATCACACAAAGATTCAAATAGCAAATCAACATATTTCTTATCACAATAATTTTCTCACCCTCAAAAATGGCATATAAATGTTATTTTTTGTTGGGAATTATGCGAAGTAGGATTTCTGCTGTCAAATCTGCCGAAGGATTCTGCTGAAGTAGAAGCAGAATCTGCTGAAGAAGAGATTCTGCTGAAGAATAAAAGCCGTGTCGTGTTTCTGCTAAAGAGTGGAAGCTGACTAGGATCTGCATGCGCTTTATTATTTAAATGCTAACCCATCATTATTCTTGTACTGCCCGAGGTTAGCATGGGTATTATTGTACTGCTCAATATTGTTTAGTGTTTTAGTCATTAAATGCATGATTGCATGTTTAGTCGATTGAGTAGTAATAGTTTAGGGTTCCTTGTCTATAAAAGGAACTTCATAGTATGTAATAGATAACAATTTGAAACATAGTGTTTCAGTTAATAAAAGATCCATAGAGGATCTAAGTGTTCTTAGTTATAACAACTTGTATTTACATTCCGCTATAGAATACGAGTTGTAGAGATTTTCTATTAGTTTGCTTATGATTACATAGGCAACACTAACGATCCACGAGTGCTCAAGATCTGTCAAGGTCTGTCTGTTTACAACAAGTGGTATCAGAGCCTCGGGAAAGTCTCTACGATACTGAGAACCATATTTTACCTCACCCCCATACAACCAAAAATACATTCACCATGCCTGGAACTGATGATGAATCCGAAGTCACCAACAACAACATCAAGAACACCACGTCTATGCAACAACTTAGTCTTTCCAACAGTAATGGTAAGTTTCCTTATCTGAAAAAGGAAGAGTATGATTTGTGGACAATGAAGATGCAGAACTGGATCTCCAATATTGATTGGAATCTTTGGGAGATTGTGAAGAAAGGAAACAGTCTGAAGAAGACTATCCCAGATCTTGATGGTAAGTTTACCATTGCTCCTCCCAAAACTGCTGAAGAGATTTTAGTTGTGCAAAGAGAGCACAAAGTAAGAACCATCCTTCTTCAAGCTATTCCTGAAGATTACTTGGGTGATTTTCACCACATGGATGATGCAAAGGACATATGGATGGCTCTTAAAGAAAGGTTCGGTGGCAATGAAGAGTCCAGGAGAATGAGGAAGTCCATGCTGAGACAACACTTTCAAGAGTTCAACATCTCAGAAGAAGAAGGTATCCACAAGGGATACGACAGGTTTCATAAGATTTTGAGTCAGCTAAATCAGCTGAATGCAAAACCTGACAATGATGATTGCAATTCAAAGTTCCTACGATCTTTGCCTCCATCATGGTTACATGTAAGTATAGCTCTTAAGGCTAAAGGTGGGTTGGACATGCTCACTTTTGATGAGCTGTACAACAAACTCAGATCTCTTGAACCTGATGTCAGATCTCCCTACCGTGCATCCTCTTCTGGTCATGCAGCCTTTGTTGGGACATCTCACTCCAATATGATGATGCATGCTCCAAGTCCAACTTACTTACCATCATCATCTTACACTCGTCCCACTCCATCCTACCCTCAAGCTAAAACTGGTAGTATATTGGAGGATGTTCTTCATTCGTTTGTTGCTGATTATGATACTCAGCAGCATCTTGTTTATGAAGATTTTGATCAGGTGGACCCACTTGAAATGGAGGAGATGAAACTGAAATGGCAGGTGGCCATGCTTTCAGTAGATATCAAGAGGTTTGAGGAGAGGTCAGGAAGAAAGTTTAGCTTCAAGGGAAAGGATCCAGCTCGTTTTGACAGGAGAAAAGTCAAGTGTTTCTCTTGTCACCAGATGGGTCATTTCTCAAGGGAATGTAAAGATAGGAAGAGTGGAGAGGGAGCTAACTACAATTCCTATCAGCAGAATCAGAAGGAAGCTGGAACTTCAGCAGCTCTTGTCACCTTGGATGAACAGGTCAACTGGGCTGCACATGAACCTATGAATGAGGAAGCTGCTGATACTGAGAAGCTTGGATTGCTGGCAAGATGTACATCAGAAGATAGGCATGATCAATTTGCCTTGATGGGACTTTCTCAGGTACACAACTGTATATTTGGTTGTAGTGAAAGATACAATGAACTAAAAGAAGCTTATGATACTATGAAACCTAAATACAATGAATGCTATGTTGATAATGAAGCTTATAAACTTTCGTTAAAAACATTAGAAAGACAAAAAGTATGGTTTCAAAAGAATCAAATAGCTTATGAAGAAAAGATAAAAGGGTTACAATTTGATCTAGATATTGCAAACATTAACTTAAAACGCACTGAAAAGGAAAAAGCTGATACCATTGCTGAGAATCTAGAGCTTAAAGAGAAACTAGCTGAGGAAATAGCTAGACATAAACAATGGTTAATATCATGTGACAATCTAGCTAGAGAACTCTATAGTAGTCAGTCAGTGAACTCTGTAATAGGTTTAGGTTTTCAAAAGTATGTAGGTTTGGAAGCTAGGAATGATGGGCGTAAATCTACACCTGCAGGCTTAGAAAATTTTAAAAAGGAAGGTGATTTACATGCTGTCCCTGGACCTATTAGAGGTGAATTCATGCCCACTGACCTGTCCATTACTGTTGACTTTGATGGATCACACCATCTGTATGGCAAAAAGTCAAAAGACTTGCCAGACACCGATGCTTCATCTTATGACTTTGTCTCTTTCTCTGACAGTGACAATTCATCTGATCAAGGGTCTACTTTCAGCTGTGATTCAAGTGATAAGTCAGACCTTCCCAAGCCCTCACCTGAGCCTACACCCAAATTTGCACCCAAGTCTATCTACAAGCCTTCTAGGGTAGCTGCTGAGGAATCATCTTCCAAGCCTGTTTCCTCTAAAGACTTGTCCTTTAAATCTTTGCATAATAAGTCTGTTAAAAACAATTCCTTTAATGTTTCTGGTTTAAGTACTTCTACATGTAATAGAACATCTTCTTTGTTGAATAAATCTTCCAAAAGGAAGACATGTTTTGTATGTGAAAGTAAACTTCATTTAATTAAGGATTGTGATTTCTATGAGCAAAGATTGGGTGTATGTGCTACTCAGCATAAACCTAGACCAGTGTGGACCAATGTTAGTAATATTCCATCTTATGTCCCACAAGCTACTTATACTGACTCTCCCTGGAGGAGATCAGCTGATAGACCTTATGTGCAACCTACTAGCCCCTACTTTAAACATGGTTATTGGCCTGCATATGTTGACTCTATGAATAATGGGAAAGGATGTTGGGGTACTGTTGTCAAGTCCTCAGCAGGTTGTTCTTGGAATAATCAGGGACCTAAATTTCAATGGAAACCCAAGAACAATGGTGGATCTTTCTCATCTGCTAGACCTAAATCTCATGATCCACAAGGCAGGTTCAAGTCAGCAATGACTTGAGCCTCCTTCGTTTACTAACATTCTTTTGTATATATTGTTTGTTCTATAGGATCATCCTCTTAAGCATAAAGATATCGGTATTGTTGATAGTGGTTGTTCAAGAAGCATGTCTAGAAATAGAGATATGATGCACAATTTTATTCCTATTGAAGAAGGAGGCAATGTGACTTTTGGTGGAAGTGATGGTAGAATTACTGGGAAAGGCACCATCAAGACACCCCTACTAAACTTTGAGAATGTGTACTATGTTAGGGAACTTCAGCACTACAACTTGTTCTCAGTCTTACAAATTTGTGACACCAAGAACAAGGTACTCTTCACTGAAGATGAATGTCTTGTGCTTTCTAAAGAGTTCAAGCTTCCAGAAGATACTTCAATTCTGCTGAGAGTTCCTCGAACTCACAATCTATACACATTCAACCTCAATGAAGTTCATCCTGAAGGTGACCTCACTTGTTTGGTGGCTAAAGCATCCTTGGATGAATCTACCAAATGGCATAGGAGAATGGCTCATGTGAATTTCAAGACCATAAACAAACTCTCTAAAATGGGTCTTGTTGAAGGTCTTCCCTCAAAAGTTTTCTCCAATGATCATAATTGTGTTGCATGCAACAAAGGGAAGCAACACAGAGCCTCCTACAAAGCTATCACTACTATGAGCATTATTTCTGAGCCTCTTCAGCTGTTACATATGGATCTTTTTGGTCCAACTCAAGTCAGAAGCATTGATCACAAGATTTTGTTGGGTGTTCTTTCTAAGGACTAAAGATGAAACAACTCCAGTGTTGAAAGACTTCGTCACCCTCGTTGAAAATCAGTTGAACAAGAAGGTTAAAGGAATTTGGTGTGATAATGGGACAGAGTTCAAGAATGCCATTATTATAGAACTCTGTAGGTCTAAAGGGATAAAGAGGGACTATAGCAATCCAAGAACCCCGCAACAAAATGAGGTAGCTGAAAGAAAGAATAGGACCTTGATAGAGGCTGCAAGATCAATGCTTGCAGACTCTAAATTGCCCACTATGTTCTGGACTGAAGCTGTTAGCACAGCTTGCTATGTGCTTAACAGGGTCTCCATTACTAGACCACACCTCAAAACACCATATGAACTTCTCTTTGGGAAGGTTCCATTCATTCATTACCTCAAACCTTTTGGTTGTCAAGTGACCATTCTAAACACCAGTGATCCATTGGGGAAGTTTGATGAGAAAGCTGATGATGGTTATATTGTAGGTTATTCAGCTCATAGCAAGGCTTACAGAGTGTACAACTTATCTGCCAAGAAGATAGAGGAGACTTTGAACCTGAGATACCTGGAAGATAAGCCCAATGTTCAAGGACAGGGTCATGTGTGGTCTTTTGACCTTGACTACCTAACTGATTATCTGGGTTATACTAGACATATGGCTAACCAAAGTGCAGGCTCTCAAGAATCTCCCACTAACAATGCAGGTACCTTGGATGCTGACTCTGGAAGTGAATTTGAAGATGATGAACAACCTATACTTGTGCCTTCTTTCTCCCCTAACAATGTTGCAGGTAACACTTCTAGAGATACTTCTGTTGAGTGTGAAGATGAATCACACTATGCTGAGGACCTTGCTAGGCTTCAGACTCAAGAGTTTGCAGCTAAGCTTGAAGCTGAGAAGGTGAATGGGGAGCTTGCAAATGAGGCTGTCAGTGGAAGCCATATTTCTGCTGACACTGATGCAGTCTCTCCCATCGTCATCAAATCTGCTGAAAGCTCGACTGTTTCTACTCCTATTCCTTCTAGAGTGTCCACAGACTTTGGTGAACCCTATACTCGCTTTCCAAGACCTTCAGATCTTGGAAATCATCAACCCAAATCTGGCATTTTCACCTCACCTTCCTATGACATAACTTTTGTACCAACTGTGTCTAATCTTGAACCTTCCATTGAAGTCAACCCCACTGCTACTAAAAGAATCAACATCACTCACCCTCAATCCAACATTATTGGTGACATTCTAGCACCTGTTAGAACTAGAAGGGCTATCTCTAGTCCTAAATTTGGACAGGTTGCTTTTCTCTCTTATGTCTTAAATCAGCAAAGAGACAATCACACAGACTTCAAGCATTGTCTGTTTGCGTGTCTTCTTTCTCAAGTAGAACCAACCAGTGTCACTCAAGCTCTTGAAGACTCAAGTTGGATTGAAGCAATGCAAGATGAAATGCAACAGTTTCAAAACCAACAAGTTTGGATTTTGGTACCACTACCTGATGGCAAATATGCTATTGGAACTAAATGGATTCTGAAGAACAAAAGAGATGCAAGGGGTGTGGTTATTAAAAACAAAGCAAGATTAGTAGCTCAAGGTTACAGGCAAGAGGAAGGGATTGATTATGATGAAGTGTTTGCACCTGTTGCTAGAGTAGAGGCTATTCGAATTTTCTTGGCCTATGCATCCTACATGGGCTTCATGCTGTATCAGATGGATGTTAAAGGTGCTTTTCTGTATGGTGAGATAGAAGAGGAGGTTTATGTCACCTAACCCAAAGGATTTGAAGACCCAGATCATCCTAATCATGTTTACAAGGTTGTCAAAGCTCTCTATGGACTTCATCAGGCACCAAGAGCATGATATGCTAGGCTTTCATCTTTTCTGCTGAAGCATGGCTACAGAAGAGGTGCCATTGATAAGACTCTTTTTCTGAAGAAGAACTCGACAGACATCATACTTGTGCAAGTGTATGTGGATGACATCATTTTTGGATCCACTAAAGAAGCTTGGTGCAGGGAATTTGAGGAACTGATGAAGGGAGAATTTCAGATGAGTGCTATGGGGGAGCTTACTTTCTTTTTGGGTCTCCAAGTTCAGCAGAAACATGATGGGATATTTATCTGTCAAGATAAATATGTAAGGGACATTTTGAAGAAATTTTGTATGGAAGGTGTCAGAACTGCCACAACACCTTATGAAGCTCCAAAAACAAAAACCAACAATGATCCAGATCTACCTGTGAATGTTCATTTATACAGATCAATGATTGGTTCATTAATGTATCTAACGGCTTCAAGGCCTGATATTACCTTTGCTGTGAGTGTTTGCTCTCGTCATCAAGTCACTCCACTTACTTCCCATCTCAATGCAGTCAAGAAGATCTTTAAGTACCTCAAAGGCCAACCTCGTTTAGGCCTTTGGTACCCAAAAGAGTCTCCTTTTAAGTTGGAAGCATATAGTGATAGTGATTATGCTGGTGCAAATCTGGATAGGAGATCCACAACTGGAGGCTGTCAATTCCTTGGAAAGAGATTGATTTCTTGGCAGTGCAAGAAACAAAACATTGTGGCTACCTCAACTACTGAAGCAGAGTATGTTGCTGCTGCAAATTGCTGTGGACAGGTCCTTTGGATTCAAAATCAATTGTTGGATTATGGGTATAACTTTATGAACACAACTCTTTTTATTGATAATCAAAGTACCATATGCATTGTCAAAAATCCAGTCTTTCACAGTAGAACCAAACATATTGAAATCAGGCACCACTTTATAAGAGATGCATATGAAAAGCATTTGATAAATGTGGCGAAAATTCATACAGATGATAATGTGGCAGATCTGTTAACAAAAACTTTTGATGGACCAAGGTTTCAACACCTTGTGGTCAATATTGGAATGCTTAACCCTTAACTGCAAAGTTTAAGGTGAGGCATAGGCCTCAGGGGAGGCATATGCCTCAGGGGATGATTTTTCTTTGTTTTGTTTGTTATGTTCTTAGTTAAAAAAAAAAAAAGTAACTTTCTCTTGCAGGTTTGTTGTATATAGTTGATGGTTTTTAACTCACCAGATATACCTTGTGTATATCAAAGAGTTGGCTAGTCCAAAAGGTACAGCTTTGGTAAAGACACATCAAATCTATTGATAGCTGTAATGATTTGCTCAAAATTATAGGGTCTGCAACCACCCATGCTTAATTGATGAGAGTTGTATGGTCATCAGTTCACCATGGTATATTCCTTGTTGGAATCCAAGAATTGGCGAGCCCACAAGTATATGGCTTGTGGTAAAGGCAACTGAATCCATATTTGGTTATCAATTCACCAATTCTAAGAATTGACTAGTCCTGAGCAAACGGCTACAGGTAAAGACACATCAAATCCGTTTATATAGTTGCTGATTTGCTAATAAATCAGATGGTTATCAATGTACCATAGTTTTCGGACTTAAACATTTGGCTACTCTAGTAGTGATGGCTATTGGTAAAGAGACATCAAATCCATTATTTTCAATGATTCACCTCTCAAAGGATGTGATGAGGATAGTATGCAACTAATAAGTATTGATGTACAATATGTCATGTGTTGCTGCAAAGACCTGGCGTTTCAAAGTTTGGTCATCATAGAGATGAGATTATTACTGGTTCTTTGCTACTGATGTTTGAGAACAAGCCTCTAGTACTGCAGTTTCTAAGATCTATCAAGGTTAGGAAACTGGAACTTAACCAAGTCAAATTCCAGTTTAGGGGAGGATTGTTGGGAATTATGCGAAGTATGATTTCTGCTGTCAAATCTGCCGAAGGATTCTGCTGAAGTAGAAGCAGAATCTGCTGAAGAAGAGATTCTGCTGAAGAACAAAAGCCATGCCGTGTTTCTGCTGAAGAGTGGAAGCTGACTAGGATCTGCATGCGCTTTATTATTTAAATGCTAACCCATCATTATTCTTGTACTGCCCGAGGTTAGCATGGGTATTATTGTACTGCTCAATATTGTTTAGTGTTTTAGTCATTAAATGCATGCTTGCATGTTTAGTCGATTGAGTAGTAATAGTTTAGGGTTCCTTGTCTATAAAAGGAACTTCATAGTATGTAATAGATAACAATTCGAAACATAGTGTTTCAGTTAATAAAAGATCCATAGATGATCTAAGTGTTCTTAGTTATAACAACTTGTATTTACATTCCGCTATAGAATACGAGTTGTAGAGATTTTCTATTAGTTTGCTTATGATTACATAGGCAACACTAACGATCCACGAGTGCTCAAGATCTGTCAAGGTCTGTCTGTTTACAACATTTTTGATAATGTTTTGATATTAAATATGACCATTTCGAGTTTGGTGGGAAGATTTCCACGAAGAACATTTTGTTTGAACAAAGATTTTAGCAAATACTCCCCCTCAACAAGTAATACTAACTTTTGAGGTTTTGAAAAACGTAAGGGGAAGTACTTGTTCTTTTGAGCAAAACTTTGAAAAATGAAAGTTTTGATAAGTTTTACTCAAAAGTAAGAAGCTTTCGCTCCTTTTATAGTATTGTGGCACTGAAGCGTACCACAGGGTCCTTTCATTACAAGAACGGGTTGTACACTGTTATTTGTGCACAAGCCATGGTCATTAAATAATCACACATCCAAATCAATATAGATAATGAAACAGTTTAAGGGGTACCAGGTAGTCCAGTAATATTTCCAGGAATGCGAACAGGGCGTTGATAGCCTGTGAGAGTAATCCTGGGACGACCTCCTAAGAAGCTCTCCAGAGTTCTGAACTGGTCCCTTCTGTACAACCTTTCATCGATCCGAGTGATGATCCTCTTAACATCCCGTCTTTCCTGAGAATTCCTTCGCTTTGGTGACCCAATGCCTTCATGTATCGCCTTCAACCTATAAGCCAAGCCATCCCTGACTTTCTTTAGTGTGTGATCCCCAAACTTATGAAGATCTCTACACGCCATCAAGCAGTTGCGTTGTAGTTCACTACGGTAAACCACTCCAAACGGTATGCTGATGAGAGTGTATTGTGGAAGATGGTTAATGTCAGGAAGTTCTAGCTGAGGTCTGGTGAGGTTGAAACGTGTCTGATACGATTCAACAGCAAGTTGTATATCTTCTACACGTTCCTGGATCACTATGCTTCTGATGAAGATGAGCAAGGACTTGATGTATTCACGTTGAATTTCAGTTGAGAATTGTCTCATTCTTCCCTGTACCTTGGCAAGATACAGATCTTCAATGTCGTTGAGAGACAAGTTCTGAAAGTCCGCTTCACAGAATTCATAGTCCCTTTCGTCTTGTCTTTTGACCACGATATTCTTGAGAAAGGTGTAATCCCATTTAGACAAAAGAGCTACATGCTTAACAGCAACGATCCCTTTATCACTGTGCACTTCATGTTTAGATTTTCGAACCTGGCAGCTTTTGTAGTAGATTCTTCGGCGTTCCAGCCAATGGTGAATCCCATACATTGCATCAATGTCATACTGTTCCACACTGTTAGAAAACATGTGAGTAGCCTTTTCTTCGATGGCTATGCAATTGGAGTATATGGCTGCCGGGAACGGAAGTGTAAGTGATGTAGCGTATTTCTTTGAACCATCGCTACCGTGTAGAAGAAATTCCAGGTCATTGTTGAAGAAGTAGCGGAATGGAATCTTAGGTTGATCTGGTTGGCCAATCGTTGGTAGAGGTCTAGACCAGTCGGTGTAGTATGAAGCCTTGTCTCTTCTGGTGAAGTCAATGTTTGCTTCAGGGTTGAGCCAATCAATGTTGTTAGACATGGCTCGTGCTATGTTTTCAAGGTGATATTCAACTTCAATAGCACTTTCCGAGCTGTCTTTGAGTAGTTGAAAGGCTTCATTCTTGATGCGTCTCAACTCTGATTTCGTCATCTTCTTCACTCGGAACTTTTCTTGAAGGAACTTAGCATGCTCCAACGTACTACCTTCTACCATATCTTGATCATCAGTTAGGGCGGGAGTAGCATCAACAAGTGTAGAGAACCAGTCATACTCGGTGTCATCTTCGTCTAGCCAAAAGACGACATCAGCCTTAGGTGACTTCTTCTTCTTCTTTGGCCTAGATGAGGATGCTGGTTTCTTTGCTGAAGCGGGAGATGTGGGTTGTTGTTGGGGATCAGGGACTTCCTCATCGTCACCACCAGTGTATTCGAAATGATCACCGGTTTTCTCTGTCTGGGGTGGTAACTCAGAGTCCTGAGGTTTGTCAGTAGAAGAGCGTGGAGGAGATCGTTGTTGAGATGGAGTCCTATGGGGTGGAGGTGGCATGGAGGATGATTCACCAGTTTTCTTCGGGCGTTTAGGCTCTTTATCTTTATCTTTATCCTTATCATCATCGTCTCTTGGACGCTTAGGCCTTTCAGCTTGCTCTTTGCATGAAGTCTTGAGTTGATATTCCAGTAGTGCCTCAAATAGTTTACTTTCATCAGAGGTGAAAGTTGCAGATCGTTGAGACATTTGTAGCACCAACTTGGAAATTAACACTGCATCAGAGAGAACTGCAGGCTCCATTGGATTGATCGTCATTGTCACCGGAGTGGATTGCATTGTTTGCTTGACCAATTTCATGAGATTTGGATAGAGCTTTCTGGTGAACATCTCCCTTGTAACTCCAGGAACAATGTCGAGTAGGAACTTGTGAGTATAGCCCCTAATCATTTCGTTCAGTTCCCCTTGGACATCACGTTGCATGAACTTCTGGATATACTCCCTTTCACTTGACATCTTGTCTATCGCGTCATTTATAAGATTGATACTGTCAGCTAGTTGATTTAACTTCTTGTTGGTCACGTCTTTCTTCCGGACCTGCTTGACAGCTTTGACAATCTTGGTTTTAGCCCGGGATATCCAAGAGTTAGTTGGTTTCTTCACAGATTTAGATGTGGATCTGGTTGTGCCTTTGGATGGTGGTAGTGAAGAGTAAGAAGACGAGTCTGATGATGATGAGACATGAGGAGACTCAGGGTCTTTCGGCGGCTCAGATGTTTCTTCCTTGGAGCGTGCTGGGCAATCAAGAAGAAAATCATCATAATCAAGATCTTCTGCATTTCAAGTCTTAGCCATTTCATCAGCCTTAGTATCTTCACCAGGAGTTTTCTCAGTCTTTTCCATGTCTGGTTCCTCTATGTCATAGTTGATGGAATCCTCAAGTTGCCTTTGTTGTTGTTCGTGGGTGGTGGTACCAGTTCCCTTATCGGGTTGATTAACCGCATCAGAAACTGGTGTGGCTTGAGTTCCACCACTTGACCCTCCGGGGCCATGAGTTTGATCCTTTACGAATTCATCGGCAAAGTATTTTTGTCTGAGGTTCTTCAACTTCTTTTGATATTCTCTTTCCTCATCAAATGGTTCTTCTTCAGAGCTTTCCTTATCATGCTCAAGCACAGGAGTTTTCCCTTTTCCTTTATCAGCTATTGGACTGGGAGGCTTAGCTACTGTTGGAGTGTCATCAATTGCAGTTTCAGAGTAGGTGACCTCTTCGTCTGATTCAGTTTCCTCAGAACTTTCATCCAGTAGCTTTCGTTGCGGTTCAGACTTGGGAATAGAAATAGGAACAACTTCCTTAGAGGGAACTTTCCTTTTGAGTGCAGGTTTCCTCTTAGGGAACTTTCTTTGACTCTCAGTGCTTGTAACACTTCCTGCACTGCCTCTCCTGGTTTTTCTAGTGGGTGTACCAGAAGATTTTTAATCAAGAAAGCCTACTTTGCCTTCATTAACCGCTACCAGATACCTTTTGTATGAATAGAGTTGTTTGACTGCATCGGTTAGAAGGTGTTCTGGCAACACTGTACCCTATTTCTTTGTTGAAGATTCCTTAAATCTGACTGTGAGTGTAGGCTCATACAACATGGAGTGATTGTTGGGGTCATTGAGTCTCTTGGGGATATCAGGATTATACCCTAGAGCTCTTTGGATCAACAATTTGGTATATCTGATATATGGGATCTTGTTGCCAAGCTTTTTGAGGAAAGACATCATGTCGTCCCATATCAGAGCTTCAACTTCAATATGTTTCATGTTGATCAAAGCCCAAAAGATCTGTAGTTCCACGAGCTTGGGATGCTCGTAACCACTATCACGTCCAGAAACTGATTTGGTGATGATGATGTAGAGGGTTCTCCATGGCTGAGGAATATTCTTAGGATCCACGTATGAATGCTTTGTGATTACTCCTGTAGCTTCGTCATAACCAATGTCGATCATGAATTGCAGAATAGCCTCTTCAGTTGGTGTGGCATTGTATTCGGTTGGCTCGATGACAGGAATGAAGAGAACAGCCCTTAAGTCTGCTGGTGTGATGGTGACTTGTTTGTGGTTGAGCGTCACCGTCACAGCATTTTGACCTTTGATCTTTCACATAGTATGCCAGAACTGGTGAATGTAGATCTTTGGTACTGTAGCAGAATTGGTGAGCATGTTCTGATAAGGGTGATTCTTCAGAATGTCCACAGCTATTAAGCAAGATGACTCGGAGCAGGTGAGACTATCAAAATCAACACGAAGGTTGTTCTTTCCTATCTTCATCGGATAGCCATTAGGGAAGATATCTTCAATGTTGAGAACGTTTGGTGCTTCCACGTTTTGCATTTGAGCGTCCATATCGTGATCTGAAAGATATTTAGCCAAAAGAACCAACATATCGAAATACATTACGTTAGTCAACAGATGGTTTTATTGTCTAATTATTGAATGTAATATGTCGATGATTGTTACGAGTCCAATGTCACTTGTTAGTCCAATAGTCCAAAGACGGCGTGATAAGTTTCGTGCGTTGATTAACTTCAAGTTTTAAAGTCTATGTTTTTCACTTATTTTTCACAACTTATTAAACAATTAAGCTTATTAGTGACATTATTGGTTTCGTGGCGTTATGATTTATTTATTTACAAGTTTGCACGTGTAACAATTCATAATTAAGGTTATACTAGGCTTAGGCATAGAAATGGCAAGCTTATGCGTAAACAGGAGTGAATATACGCGTAAACGTAAGCTTATGCGTAGGTTCTTGTCTTACGCGTAAGAAATATTACGTGTAGGAAAAGAGGGCCTTATGCGTAGGGCTTACGCGTAAGCGTATAAGGAACCTTACGCGTAAGGCTTACTCGTAAGAGTCAACCTTATGCGTAGAGGTTACTGTTTACGCATATCCTTCACAGGATACGCGTAGTCCCCAATGTATAACCTTACGCGTAAACGTTACGCGTAAGATTTCTCTTACGCATAACATGTTACGCGTAAGGTGATCCTTATGCGTAGATGGCATGTAACCTTGATTCTGAATTTTCACGTGTAGTAAACCTGAAATAAGTTCATCATATTACCTGTAGGATATAGGATTTCATAAACACACTAAACCATGATCAAAGTGGGGCATTCAAGTATGTTTAGAGAGAGAAAGTTCTAGAGAGAAAAAGGGAAGAGAGTTGGGAACTATGTGAAAACAAAGAAAAATGATATTGAAGCTCTACCTTGGGAGGTAGAGGGTATTTATAGTTTCTTACAAACAAACGCCACCTACGGGTTGTGGATCAGGCATACAGTGGGTAAAGACCCGTTCGTCCTCCACGGTGTTACAAAACAAACTACTTAATAATATAACCAGACTACGACTATGAGCTTTCTAATGAATACATATACTTGAGGTGACCGACTCTTTAATGACTGAATTTTCTAATTCCTAACAATCTCCCCCTAAGAGAGGTCACCTCAATTTACAATGAATACAAACAGATATTACATTAGATTGCTCGAGGTTTCTTGATTAAGTCCTTTGCTCAGTAGCTCGTAGTATTTGATTATTCATGTTTTTCATGTTAGGATAATTCAAGTGGAGGTCTTTAACTGATCCACGTGATGATGAGTTTTGAGCCAGCATTGAGATCATCAGCTAACATAAATCTTTGACTCTTCCATTGTGGTGTTGGTATTATGTGATGTTGTGACATTTGGACCGACATGCTCACATTCTGGTTCATGATATATTCTTATCAGAGTAGCGGAAGCTTTAGTTGATTCATGACATTGGCAGCAGCGTAGCAGAAGCATGGAGTGAAAATATCAGAGTCATTGATGCACTAATCATGATTTCTTTAGAACTGAATGTATTGTGTGAGCATGCAACTATGGATTGACCGCTTCATTCTGATCAGCTGTAAACGTCGAGGTGTACCTGCATAAAACAGTTAGCAATAAAGCATATGAAAGTGTCTTTGATCACTTTCATTGAATTGAGGTACACGGCCCACAGTTCCCCGTTGATCAGTACAAGTACTGCCTGTGATCAGGTATAATTTCGTAGAATTTCCTTGACAGGGTTTCGCAGCTGCTCTAGCTGTTCTCAAACCGGAACGTCTCAAAGAAGACAACACGGAGTGAGTGAACCAGCGAAATAAGATTCGCTGATTGATGAAAAGAGATTTGAAAAACAATCGTGTACTGCTCAATGGAAATTGTTTTTGCAATACAACGAAGGTTTTAATGAAAATCAATTATCAATCATAAACACCTTTTATTTTGAGAAATAATTACACAGTCGATCTGCAAAATAAAAGAGATTTTGGGCACAACGACCGATTTTTCAAAGGTATCCGTCAATCCATAACCTGAACCAGGATTGATTCAAAAGATTGAATCGCCCCATTGTTTCTGTTCAGTTGTCACATGGTTGATCTATTGAATAGATCTCACATGCCACCTACCAGGAGCTTGTTTGATGTTGGCTCCAGAAGGCTTTCCATCTTCATTGTGAATATGTTTGCATATCACTCAGATGTTCTGGCAATACCACAAGGATAATGCGTAGGACTCATAAGATATAATCTCTCTGTCCACATTGTGTGAAACAGAGAGTCTTCATTGAAAGTGTCCTAATGAGATTTATAGATGATCTCGTGGCTCTAGACTCAATTGTGCATATTTGGTTCCTATGCCGGAGACTAGGGAGAGGGTCTCCTTTTTCAATATCAACAATCTCTAAGAGAAGGTCGATAGATAATGTCGGTTCCCCGTGAGAATGAAACAAGTCCTTTTAAGAGGAACTTTAGTGGTTTGGAAAGTTGAAGTGTAGTGCATCACTGGGTCCATGACGTCTTGTCTTCAATACCGATGTTACCTTGGTAACCACCAGTAGTATATGAATTGAACCCGGTTTCTTCCCTAAGGTTGAATAAATGGAGGGATATTTCTTTTCACCCTTTTTCACATTTAATTTCTTTTTCATTCTTCAACCCCTTCAGTGCTTACCGAAACTTCATAACTAGAACCTTGTTGGGTTTATTCCAGTACTAGCTCAGTTTCAGTCCGCACTCTTCCCATATCTCATTTTTTCACCTTTTATCATCATACCTAAGGACTTCTACACTAACTAGTGGTTTTGTCCCTGGGTAGATCCCTCCGGTTCTGGCGGATCATTGGACCTCAACCTAACCTTATCATCCTTATATCACCATGCATAAAGTAAAGTTGGCCGGTCTTTTGATATAGTTCTTCCACCTTGAAACCAATTGAAAACCATTTGAAAATCAATCAAGATAGTTGTGATATAAAATCAAAGCATTTTGTATCTTAATTGTTTTGATATTTTAGAAATGCTCCTCCTCAACATATGCATAAAAATTCAGAATTTTTTAGCACATGGAGGCAAGAGATCTTTGAACTCGTTGGATTAAGAATGAAAGGTCCAATCTTTTGATTAACATTTTCTAAAATGATCATCATCACTTCCCAATCAATTTGATTAGATAAAGCATTTTGAGGAAGGATGAGGTTTTCAAAAGTTTGCTCCCCCTCAATATGTGCCTCGAAGTTTGAAAGAGTTTTGCACATATTAGAGGGAACCTGCACATAGAGACAGTTCAATCACGTTTCAATAATTTGAGGTTTAAAGTAGTTGCTCCCCCTCAACATGTGTATGGAAAATTTGAAATCTTTTGTCACATGCGGGGAGGAGAACATGCTAAACACTTATGAAACCATTTATCGAGTTATCAGTTTAAATCCAATTTAAATCACAAATTCTCCCCCGATCACAATTATCAAATCATTTGAGATTTGTGATCTCTGTAGATTTAAATAGATTTTGAAAGCTTTTAAGGAGAATTGTGACTTGATTATGAAAAATGTTTTAACTGATAAGGATTGGATTTTGAGACTTTAAACTCCATTGATTAAACATGCATGATTATCTTTTGAAAACATAATGATAACCAAGGTCTTGAACCAATTGTGTAAAATATTGAAAAAAAACATTTAGAGTAGACCTTGCTTATTTAAGTGCAAATTGTTTGAAAATAACACTTTTTGATTTAATTGAAAAATCATTCTCCCCCTCAATCAATGACGGAAGTTGTTGATTGAAGGATTGAGATTTTGACACTTGATAAGTTCTTTTGATTTTCAAAAATAGAGTCCGAAGTGTTTTCAAAACAATTGAGTTTTCATAAGATTGCAAATATTTTTCAGAGGAATCTTTAGAAGTAAAAATATTTGAGATTAAACATTTGTCTTGTTAATGACAGACATTTATTTTAAGAATCAGAGCATTAGGTTTAAGTCATGAGATAAAGCATGGCTCTGTTCTTTCTTTGAAAATGGGTTACTGCCTGAAATGACAGTAAGCCACCATTTTTCTCCGCCTCATTTTTTTTACACAAAAAACTATGTGCATTCGAAGAACATCTAAAAACCCGTGACATTCTTTGAATGTCAACACAAAGTCCGTAGATGATATCGAATAAGGAAAAACATGACAAAATAACAATATTTTTGGAATTTTTCAAGATTTTCTAATTTTTATGGATTTTGAGAATTTTATATATATATATATATATATATATATATATATATATATATATATATATATATATATATATATATATATATATATATATATATATATATATATATATATATATATATATATATATATATATATATATATATATATATATATATATATATATATATATATTGGAAGGTTTTTCAAGTTTTGTATTTTGCTTTTTGAATAAATATATACAAGAGATAGATGAGGGAAACCTTTTACTCCTCTTCTTCCTCTTGAAGACGTTTGAGTGTTTCCGGTTGTAGACTCTTAAGACCAAGACGTGGAAGAATAAACTCAAAACGTTCTCTAGGAAGAGCTTTGGTGAAGATGTCTGCTAATTGGTATTCAGTCCTCACAAAATAGATTTCCACCACACCTTTTTCCACTTGTTCCCTGATGAAATGATGTCGAATGTCGATATGCTTTGCTCTTGAGTGTTGAACGTTGTTGCATGAGAGAGCAATAGCACTTTTATTATCACAGTACAGAGGGATTTTGTTGAATTCAAAGCCATAGTCAGTTAATTGAGATCTCATCCAAAGGATTTGAGCACAACAGGATGACATGGCTATGTATTCAGCCTCTGTAGAAGAAATAGAAGTACTCATTTGCTTCTTTGACGACCAGCTCACAAGCTTATCACCCAAAAACTGAGCACCTCCAGACGTACTTCGACGAGTATCTTGACACCCTGCATGATCTGCATCTGCATATGCTGTTAGTGACATACCGGTGTCCTTCGAGTACCAAAGTCCCATATTAATGGTTCCTTGGAGGTACCGAAAGACCCGTTTAACCGCTTCAAGGTGCTTTTTGGTAGGCTTAGCCTGGTATCTAGCACACATGCATACAGCGAACAGAAAATCAGGTCTACTGGCTGTGAGGTACATCAGGGATCCGATCATGCTACGATATTTTGTTTGGTCTACCATGATCCCTGAGTGGTCCTCATCCAGTTTAGTACGCTCAATCATGGGAGTGTCAACAGGGTCACTAGAATCAAATCTAAATTTCTTTAAAATCTCATTTGCATATTTAGATTGATTTTTAAAAATGCCTTCGGGACTTTGTGAAATTTGTAATCCCAAGAAAAATGACATTTGTCCCATCATAGACATTTGAAATTTAGAACCCATTTCATTAGAAAAATGATCACATTCATTGGGGTCAGTCGAGGCAAAGATGATATCATCAACATAAATTTGAACGTGAATTAAATGTTTGCCTGACTTCTTGTTGAACAACGTTGGATCAACTGCTCCTTTGCTGAATCCAGTAGATAGAAGAAACTTTGATAGCGTATCATACCATGCCCTTGGAGCTTGCTTTAAACTGTAAAGAGCCTTCTTCAAACGTTAAACGTGAGTAGGATGCTCTGGATTCACAAAGCCTTCAGGTTGGCTGACGTAGACGACTTCTTTAAGATCTCCATTAAGAAACTCCGTCTTTACATCCATCTGATAGACTACCATGTTCTTACTAGCAGCATTAGCCAAGAAGATTCTGATTGCCTCAATACGAGCAACAGGAGCAAATGATTCTTCAAAGTCAATACCTTCCTCCTGACGGTATCCTTTTGCAACCAATCTAGCCTTATTCTTTAATACATCGCCATGCTCATCAAGCTTCACTTTGAAGATCCACTTTAGAGCAATGATCATACCACAATCTGGAGCAGGTACTAATTCCCATACATCAAGTCGATCAAACTCATGAATTTCTTCTTGCATGGCATTGAACCAGCTATCTTCATTCATGGCAGTTTTAACATCTTTTGGTTCGACCTTAGAGAGTACGGAGTTGAAGAAGCACCATAAGGCATCAGTTGCAAGTTGTTTCCGTGTTGATACTGGACGAGAGGGGTTTCCAATGATGTTGTCCACTATGGATGATCACGAGTCCATTTCCTAAGGTGTTCATGTGGTTGTTGTTGAGGAACTGAAGTAGCTGAGTCGATTTCTCCTGATGAAGATGGTTCTGATGATGATTCAGGAGCAAATATATTTTCAAACGGACCATCTTCAGGAGTAGCAAAGGGATTAACTTCATCATTGATGCCGAAAACAATTCCATGATGTACATTTGAAGATTGATTATTTGTTGATGAGACAGAGTGATCAGCAGCAGACACTTCTTGACTTAATGATATTGAAACTGAAGGGTTGATTTCATTCACAGGAATAGAAGCAGCCTCTGTTGATGGATTTGACACTTCATCAGCATTTGGTTCATAGTGTTCATCGAACATTGGATCAAAAAATTTCCTTAAATCATCTTCTGATGGAGGTACATATGGAGTTGCTGGAGAGGAAATTGGTACAAGAGATGAACCAATGGGACTGTTTTGAAGTGCGGGTCCAGAACTGGATTGTCCAGGAGCCCTTTGACCGGTTAGCTCATCGAACGTGACGTGAATTGTTTCCATGATATTTCGAGTTCTCTTATTGTAGATTCGGTAACCCTTCTTGTTTGGTGCATAACCAACAAAAATTCCAATATCTGCCTTTGCTCTTAATTTACCTAGATCTTGACCGTCATTCGTTGCATAGCACAAAGCACCAAACACACGAAGGTAGGAGAGATCAGGTTTTTGTTTATGAACAAGTTCATATGGAGTTTTTCCATGAGAGGTATGAATAAGGGAACGATTTTAGGTATAGCAAGCAGTGGCAATGGCTTCAGCCCATAGAAACATTGGAACCTTTGAATAAATTAGCATTGTTCTTGCGGCTTCCACAAGAGTTCGATTTCGTCTTTCAACTACACCGTTCTGTTGAGGAGTTCGTGGAACACTTCTTTGATGACTGATTCCAATACTTTCATAAAACTGAATTAAGTCTTTGTTAATAAACTTTGTGCCATTGTTTGTTCGAACAATTCTGACTGTATTGTTGAGTCGAACCTGAAGCTGTTTGATTAGTTTGATGATGACATCTGGAGTTTCATCCTTAGTCCTCAAAAACTTTACCCAAGTAAATCGAGAGTAGTCGTCAACAACTACTAGAATGTATTTGTTCCCATTTATGGTTTGCACTCTCATTGGTCCGCACAGATCCATATGAAGGGTATGAAGAACTTCCATTACTGAGTTTGTGGGTTTTGGTTTGTGGGCATATTTCGTGCTTTTACCCAATTGGCAAGCTGAACAAAGATGATCTTTTTCATATTTCAATCTGGGTAAGCCTCTGACAAGATCCTTTCTGGAAAGGTTATTAATGGTGCCGAAGTTCAAATGATTGAGACGACGATGCCATAACCATAACTTTGTTTTTGAAGCCTTTGACAGCAAGCAGATTGGAGAAGACTTCATCATGTCTTCGATAGAGATGGTGTATAGGTTAGAACCACGAGTACCTCTTAATAATTCTACACCATCAAGTTCTCTAACGAAGCAAGTATGTTTTCTAAAGGCCACTTCAAGATCGGAATCACAGAATTGACCAACAGAGAACGGATTATGACCAAGATCTTCCACATAATATACCCTGGAGATTACACTTTTGCCAACTACATAATCACCATAACCCATAATAGCACCAAAATGATCATTCCCGAATTTAACAATTCCGATGAATTTACTCACGAAGTTCATGAGCCGCGACCGGTCTCCAGTCATATGCTTGGAACAGCCTGAGTCCAGGTACCACAGAACGATTTGAACGATCTGCAGTTGAACACAGACAAGAATGGATAACTGGATAATTGGGAACCCCATGCAATAATGGGTTCCACTTGGTTAGTAACAGTGATTGGAACACCCACATCAGAGATAGAAGCAATGGAATCATTAGGAATAGATGCAGTGCTGGTGTCTGTATTTGACCTATTCAAAGTATGTTCACTTCTTAAGGGAATAGTTCTACCAGTAGGCATCCATTTTCTAGAGGGCATTGTCTTAGCAGAAAAAGGTATCCATTGATAACCTATCTTTCTAAATGTTCTTCCTGTGGGTTTCCACTGTTTTCTAACTTTCTTTCGTCTTTGCCTTTTAGCCTTCTTAGCATGATTTTTAGCATTAACAATTTTAACTGGGCATTTGACAGCATTAGACAAAACATTCATACCACATTCATGATTAGCAACAGAATTCAAGCAGACATCATTACATGGTTTGCAGATAGTATCAGAATTCGAATTAATTACAGTACGCTTATAGCTAATACTAGAATCAACACGATTCGTTTTATTTAACTCAGACATAGTGTTCCTAGGGTGATCTTCTACTCTTTTCCAATGCACATTCTTAGCTTGCAAGGTCTTACCATTCCTTGTATTACCTTGAGACTTTGACCTTCTCGCTTTAATGTCACTGATTACTCCTGTAGAGGCAATGGGAACATTAGTTGGTTTTGCTACTTTTTTGCATTTCCTGTTTAGATGTGCTGGGATGTGAACTATTTGAAGGCGCACTGAAGTTCACTTTCTTAACACTAGAGGTGCTGGGATCTGAACTACTTGAAGGCATACTAGAGTTCACATTCATATCATTGGGCATTGAATTAGTTGTATACTTGGCACTAGGCATAGAACAAGGTATCAAGGGATTGACTTGCTCACCTAAGGTTTTAGGGCATATTGTAATTAAGCATTCTAGAAGTTCTTGAGATCGTTTGGCATATAAGCATGCATGGCCAATTGCATTATCAAGTGGTTTCTTTAACTTATCCTCTTCTATAATCTCATGGAGACATTCTAGGCTGTCCTTAAGGTGTGAGAAATATGTTTGAATAGCAAGTTTGTTATTCCTAAGATGAAGAGGAACATATTTCATAGACAAAGCATATTTATTACAGACATGCACCTTTGAAGCACCATTCTCCCCATTTGTCATTGGAATTTTCCTTTTTACCTGACTCTTCAGATTCTCAATTTCCTTTTGCAATGAAGTTATTTTTTCATTATTTTTGTTACGAGTGAATTTTATTGTCTCAAATAACTCATTGAAATGACGTTTAACCTTTTCATTTTCTTCTAGAAAACTCTCATTTTCCTTTTGTAAAGCATTAACCAAGTTTTGAAGATGAAAATTTTGAGAATTCCGAGGATCTAAAGGAGGAAGCATTTGGGAGCCAGTCACATTGTTCATTTCACCCTTTAATTGAGAAATTTGGGCTTTCAACTTTCTGATCGTGTTACAGTGAGCTTGAATTTGTTCATCACGTTTGTTTATTTCAAAAACTGCATCAAACTCTGGAACATCTGAGGATATCTTGATGTTTGAGGTTTTAACATTTTCTTTGAGATGTTGATATTTTAGTTCTAAATCAAAATGTTCAACTTCTAGTTTAGAAAAATGTTTTACCAAAGTATCGTGATCATCATGTTCAATTTTCTCACTTAGTTTAGAGTTTTTGATTTCAAGCTCAATGACACGATCATGGGAGACTTTCAAAGCAACAGATAATTCATGAAATTGAGAAGCAGTAATGGAACAATTAGTGGCAGTATAGAACACATCTTGAGAGATACATTCAGAAATCAGATTCTCATTTAAGGTATGCAAGTTCTTCCTCTCAATTTCATTATATTTTAATGCTCGCTCATAGTCACTAACCTCAACAATCATTGCATCAAATTCCTTTTCCATTCCTTTAATATCTGTATTTGTCCCCTTTTAAGACTCTCAAATTGATCTTTTAGTTGTTTAAAGAAGGGCATGACCTCAGTTAAATAACATTCTTTTGTTTGCTCAAAACCCCTTTCCCCATCGGTTATCCCAGTGGGTGTGATCCTTTTCTAACAAGTTTTCTCAAAGTCAACAAATAATTGAAATATAACATATTGACTGATTAAGGTCTTGCTCTTAGTGGCAATAGTTCTTGGAACTAGATGCATTGGTGTATTTGGAGGATACACAGTCGCTGTAGGCATTTTCCTAAGGGGAGGTTTTGTAACAACAAGATTCTCTGCTTTTTGCTTATCAAAATCCTTTTTCCAGAACACTTGTTCGGGAGTTAACAACGTTTGAGGCTTAAACTTGTTCAAGGAAATCCAGTTTTCCTTCTTGTAATCATGGGGTTTGATCGTTATGTTATTCTTTTTACATTCAGGATCTTCTAGCTTCTTATTCATTTTCTCCCTAGATGCATCATCTAATTTTCTATCTTCCTCAGTGCACTCAATGCAACTAGGTGTTTGTCTAGGTTTAAGAATCTCATTGCCATCATAGATAACACTTTGGGCTGCTTTTGTTGTCTTACCATACTCAGGGTTGGATTCCTTTATAATGTGTATACTATGCTTATCGCTGAGAACTCTATGCTTCGTGATCATGTGAGCAGTCTGAATTGTATTCCCTTGTACGTACAACTTATTTTCGAGCTTGTTTTTCAAGGTTTTTAGATTTGAAAACTCATTCAAAAGTTTTGATTCCTTAGCACTGAATTCTTGCTTAAGCATTTTAACATTTTCTTAAAGTTCTTGTTTTTGCTTAGCATTTTTAGAAAGCTTTTCTTGTAAGGATTTTAACTCTTGTTTTAATACCTCTTCTCTAAACTTACTTTTTCTTATAGTTGTACGCATTTGGTCATCCATTTCCTGCTCACGGGTGGTTAACTCAAACTTAGCACGTTGTTCATAAATGGCCACTCGTTCTTTATAGGCATTAAGTTCAGAGATAACAGAATCATCAGGGGCACATGCAGTGTATTCATCAAAAACATAGTCATCATTGACTGCAGAAGATGCATCACTTGGTACAATCTCACTTTTACTTTGTTTCACATATTGATCATATGGGACAACATTGATATTACCCATATTTTCAATATCTGACTCAATAGTTTCAGTTGATTGTACTTTGTTATGCATCTTTTGCACATCAGCATCATCGTATAGTTTTAATACCTCAGAAATGATTTTTTCTTTGGATGGAACAGCTTGTGGTGATGAAGAGACTTTAGAAGGGACCATTGGAGAAATGCTAGCCATGAAAATTGTTTGTGCAGTAGGTTCATCATCAACGTCAGAGTCGTATGCATCACAATCAGCGACTTGAAAGGCATTCTGATGATTGTGGCCTCTTTCCTGAATTGGCTGCTCATCCACATCTGCATCATATGTCTTGGCATTTCCCTCAGCAAGAAACAACAACTCCTCTTCATCCAAAGCTGCACCATTATCCTGAGCTTGCACAAGCAACATCTTATCCCTGAAGTACTCTGCATTCTGAGGGCGTTTTGGCGATGTGCAGTTCCTTGCAATATGTACCTCACCACCACAGTTGTAACACTTGATCGGCTTTGCTTGTCCTTGATTTCCATTCCTTACCCTATTCTGATTTGCCACATATCCTCTACCAGCTCCACCTCTCCCTTGTTCATACTGCCTTTCTTGAACTGGTTGTACCATAACCTTCCCATATCTGACAGTGGCTTGATTGTGTGGATTGGATGTTGTTCTGAGGTTGTTGTTGGTGTGTGGGAGAGAGTTCATGTTTTGACTAATCATGAGAGCCAGTTGATTAATGAAGTTTCCCACGTGTGCATCAGCATCAGTTTGTTTGAACATTGGATCGGGAATGAGTTTGTGATTACCATTACCCATGGGTATAACTTGAGATGCTTTGGTGGTAATTCCAATGTTTGAGTAGAAGGAAGTTGAATCATTTGATGAGCTTGTCTCTCCCTCATTGGTTTTGAATTGCTCCATAATCCTTTTCTCAAACATAGCATGTCTCTCATTCTGAAGAAGGAAAGCAGAGTTGCTCATAGTTTGTATTCGTCAATCCTTTGGTTAGTTTCACAGAGGTGACAAACTTGTGTCATTCGGGATTCATGTTGTTCACAAACTTTGAGTTCAGCTGAATGTTTGGCATAGTCATTCTGATGTTCCTCATGTCATTAACAAGCTTGTGGAATCTCACGTAATACTCATAGACACTTTCATCTGGTTTCATCTTGAAGTGCTCAAATTCATCAGAGTTGTGATTCTCTGTCTTCCATAGTTAATTCAGAACCAGAAAGAAGCATCTTGACATTATCCCATACAGCCTTTGCTTCAGTGTTGTGATTAATAAGCTTGTAGATGTCTTTTGGAAGACCTTGAAGTATAATGTTAGAAGCCCTGATATCTGCATCGAATCTCTTTTTCTCCTTATCTTCGAGATCATCATACGTCTTTGGTCTGTCTATTCCATAGATCATTGTTCCATCTGCGGCTGTATCAATTAAGTCTCTAGTAGTCTCAATCTGATAAGGTCCTTCATTGATTGACTTGAGAATGTTGACTCCGTTTTATTTTCCCAAACAGTACAATCGGATTCGTTGTGCCCATGAGTCATAATCAGTTCTGTCAAGCATCGGTGGACGAGTATCTGACCCTGCAGCTTGAACGTCCTCAGCTACGGAAGAGACATTAGTAGGAACGATGTTTGCCATGATTACAAGTTATACGGGATTTTACTATTCTTTGATTAAACCGGGAAATTGATTCCTTCACGTGATTTTACTAAACCAAAAGAACAACCGTAAGAATGTGTCACAAAGAAGTAACAAGTCTAAATAGACAAGTAGCTAAACACTCAACTCGTTTAGTTATCAACTCGCTAAACAACCAACTCGCTCAAAGAATCAAATCGCTTAAGGAATCAACTCGCTAAATAGCCAAGTTGCATTAGTATCAACTCGCAACACAATCAACTCGCTTAATGAAACGAGTCGCTAAATAGCCAACTCGCCTTAGTACCAACTCGCAACACAATCAACTCGCTTAATGAAACAAGTCGCTTTAATAATCAACTCGCTTAATAGCAAGTCGCAAACTGACACAACTCGCTTAACCACCAAGTCGCTTAAAAGCTTAACTCGCTAAATAGCCAAGTCGCATATAACAACTCGCATCCAGTAATAAAGCAACTCGCTTCGAAGAAATGTATATCCGAGACTCAGATCGCTTAGTACAAAGTTCAAAAATAACCACTTTATCAATCAAAAACAACCAAACCACAATGATTTAAGCCTTCCAATTCAAAACTTAAACACATATGATGATCCTAAACACAAAAGTACAAGCAAAATTCAAACTTTAACACTAGAATTTGTCCAAATGATTCAAACTCTCCTAAACACTTAATACCCCAAAAACCTTATGAAATCCACCAAAACAAAGAGCATGAAAGATGAGTGATCAAACTATGGCTCTTGATACCATTTGTAGGATATAGGATTTCACAAACACACTAAACCATGATCAAAGTGGGGCGTTCAAGTATGTTTAGAGAGAGAAAGTTCTAGAGAGAGAAAGGGAAGAGAGTTGGGAACTATGTGAAAACAAAGAAAAATGGTATTGAAGCTCCAACCCTCTACCTTGGGAGGTAGAGGGTATTTATAGTTTCTTACAAACAAACGCCACCTACGGGCTGTGGATCAGGCATACAGTGGGTAAAGACCCATCCGTCCTCCACGGTGTTACAAAACAAACTACTTAATAATATAACCAGACTACGACTACGAGCTTTCTAATGAATACAGATACTTGAGGTGACCGACTCTTTAATGACTGAATTTTCTAATTCCTAACATTACCAATCTTTAACGAATACATTCAATCTTTATCAGCTCAAACATGAATACTCAATCAAACAGTTATGTGTAGAACACATGTTACGCGTAAACCTAAACCCTAAAGCTTAAGAATTACGAGTAAGCAATTTAACCATGGGAAATGCACTAAACTTGTTCGGGTAAGTCTAAGAAGCATAGTGAGTTGTTTTATCCAAGTTATAACATCAAAATCAAAGCCAATCAAAAATACCCAAATCTTAAGAACATAAACCCTAATTCTCAATTAAAGGGCAATTCGGGTTTCTGGGTTGATTCCAAGCATGATTATGATCAATTAACCTTGTAAACAACATCATATGACAATCTTTTTAACCAAAAACACTCAATATTGAAAACGCCCAAAATTATGCATAAACCCTAATATTCAAAATCAAACAATTAGAGTTTCTGGGTGAGTTTTGATGACAAAAATGGTACCATTATGATTAAACAAGCATTTTGACACAACCATTTTAACCACAAACACTCACACATGATTATGTGTTCATACGCTTATGCGTAGAAAACAAAATCACACCTAGATGAAAATCTAACCGTTGGTTTAAGAAACGATTTAAAACCTATGTTTAGATGATTACAAGAAACGTTTTAACACTTACAAGTAGATGATCAGAAACACGGATTTGAATGTTGGATTTTACGCGTAGGATATGGTTGGTGAGATATTTAATGTAGGTAGTAAATGTGAATGAGTAGTTGGTGGAGGTGTTTTTGTTTAAAATTAGTTTGAACATTTGACATCTTTAGTCCCTCCACCTTAACCATTTACAACCAATACCCATAACTTCCATTTTGGTTACCAAACGAGAGATATTTGGAAAGAAACATGACGACACTCCCCCTCGACTTAAGAAATAATGAAATTTTATAAATTTTAGTCCGAGGAGTGTCAGTAAACCAGAAATGTGACCATTTAAAGAAACAACCGGGATAAGGTAACATGCAAGTACAAGGTTTTATGAAACTGAAAAATATTTGTTTTTCCCCCTCAACACTTGATCGAAAAAATACTGAATTTTGAAAGATTTGAGTGTTGACGGAAGATGTGTACTTGCCATGTTAAAAGAAATATAGATAGAAGAATATTTTTGGTGTTTTATCAGATTTTTTATTTTTGTATTTTGTTTTTGAAAAAATATTTACAAAAGAGGTTTCGGTGTTTGACTGGTTTTAAGAATGTTTTAAGAGTTCATCCAGTTCCTCTTGAGTCAAACACCGCATACCAATCCGGTGGACCAATTCATTAAACCTAGCAGGAGCTAAGGCTTTGGTGAGAATATCTGCCAGTTGGTATTCTGTACCCACAAAGTATAATTCAACAGTACCCTGTTCCACGTGGTCCTTGATGAAATGATATCGAAGATCGATGTGCTTTTATTTCGAATGTTGAACAGAGTTGCATGAGATCGCAATAGCACTCCGATTGTCGTAGTACATCGGGATTCTGTCAAATACATAACCATAGTCTTTGAGTTGTGTTCTCATCCAAATGACTTGAGCACAACATGCCGACATGGCTACATATTCTACTTCGGTTGAGGACAGCGATGTACAGTCCTGCTTCTTCGATTGCCATGACACCAGTTTATCACCAAGAAATTGTAATGCTCCTGAAGTACTTTTCCGTGAATCTAAACATCCTGCGTGATCAACGTCTGAAAAAGCTATTAGTTCAAAACCAGAATCCTTTGGATACCAGATCCCCAAGTTAATGGTTCCCTTGATGTATCGGAGGATTCTTTTTGCCTCAGAGAGGTGTGTTTCAGTTGGTCTCGACTGATAACGAGAGCAAAGATATAAGGCAAAAACAATGTCATGCCTGCTAGCTGTTAGATACATGAGAGACCCAATGATACTACGGTATTTGGTAGGGTCCACCAATTTCCCATGTAAATCAGCGTCTAGCTTCTTGGTATGAGCCATTGGTGTGGCATAGGTGTCACCGTTTTGCATTCCAAATTTGTTTAACAGTTCAAGGGCATATTTGGACTGACTCAAGAAAATACCACGGGGTGATTGATGAACTTGCAGTCCTAGAAAAAATGTAAGTTCACCCATCATGGACATTTCAAAATGTTTCTTCATTAGTTTTGCAAAAGCGATTGAGTACTTTTTATGTCTTGACCCAAAAATGATGTCATCCACGTAAATTTGAACAATTAAGATATGTGCCCCGTGATATTGTATGAAAAGAGTTGGGTCGACCGAACCTTTGGTAAAATTATTGGCAATGAGGAAGGATGATAACTTATCGTACCATGCCCGAGGAGCTTGTTTAAGTCCGTACAAATCTTTGTTCAGTTTGTAGACATGGTTCGGGAACTCGGGATCAACGAATCCTTCTGGCTGGCTGACATAAACCGTTTCTTTCAGTTGCCCATTCAGAAAAGCAGTTTTGACGTCCATCTGAAAGACTGTTATATTCATATGAGCCGCGAACGCAAGAAAGATCCAAACAGCCTCAAGACGAGCAACCAGAGCGAATGATTCTTCAAAGTTAATACCCTCTTCCTTTCTATAACCCTTAGCCACCAGACGTGACTTGTTTCTGATTACGTTCCCTTCAGCATCCAATTTATTCTTCCAAATCCATTTTAGACCAATGACATAGACCCCTGTTGGTCTTTCAACCAGTTCCCATACTTCAAGACGTTTAAACTGATTGAGTTCTTCTTGCATGGATTCAATCCAGTTGTCTTTGGTCATCACGTCTTTAATGTTTTTAGGTTCAGATTGGCACACAGTGAGTGCATAAATGCAATGTTCACCATCTGTGTGAAGACGTTGTCTTGTTACGACTGGTTGATTTGGGTTACCAATAATGTTCTCAAGAGGATGGTCTTTTGTCCAACGATGTGTCGAGGGTTGATGTTGGTATACATTGTGCAGATTTTGAGGATTCAAATGGCTTGTTGATGATTCCGCAACATCAGGTGCAGCAGTTTCATTAGCAAACGGGTTAAAGAACGCATTTGGATCAAAATCTGCAGGTGGGGGTACTTCATTAAGAACATCAGCAGTTGGTTCAACGTCGTTGGAAGCAGTTTGTTCAACTGTTGTTTTAGAGTCAACTGGTGGTGCTTCTTCAACAGTAGTTGTTGTAGCAGGTGTATCAAGTATAAGAGTATGATCAGGTTAAGCAGCGAAAACAGCGGATACACCTGGAGCACGTTCATCAATGTCATCACTAAACAGCAGAGCAAATAGCTTTTCCATTTGTTGACGAGTAAGCTGGGGGCTTGGTTCAGCTGATGATGGGGTTTGAGGGAAGTTTAAACGGTTGTGACCGGGTTCCAAGCTGTTATGCTCATAAGCCATTTCTGTAAGCTCATCGAAATTTGCATGAATCGTTTCCATAACCTGCTTTGTACGACGATACCAGATCCGGTAACCTTTAGAATTTTCACACTATCCAATAAAGACTCCAATGTCAGCTTTGGCTTTGAGCTTTCCAAAGTCATCACGATCATTATTTGGGTAGCAAAGGGATCCAAATACATGAAAGTGTTTGAGATTCGGTTTATGGTTGTGGATAAGCTCAAAAGGTGTTTTGTTGTGGCGTTTTGTAATCATTGATCGATTTTGAGTGTAGCATGCAGTTGATACAGCTTCTGCCCACAAGTAATCTGGGAGTTTAGCATTGATTAACATTGTTCTTGCAGCTTCCATTAATGTACGGTTTCGTCTTTCAACAACTCCGTTTTGTTCTGGTGTACATGCAATAGATGTCTGATGCTCAATTCCCACTTTCTCATAAAATTCTCGAAGAGTTTGGTTCACAAATTCAGTTCCTTTGTCTGTTCTGATTTGGCGGACGGTGTTCCGGAGCTGAACTTGAATTTTTGTGAGAAAGGTGATGATCATTTGTGGAGCTTGATCTTTGCTTCGAAGAAAGTAGACCCAAGTCCGTCGTGAGTAGTCATCGACAATTACCAAGATGTAGCGTTTTCCATTAATCGTTTGCACGTGCATCGGGCCACACAAATCCATGTGAAGAAGATGAAGCACATGCTGAGAGTTGTGTTCCACCTTTTGAAGGAAAATGAGCACGAGTGCTTTTCCCTTGTTCACAAGCAGAGCAAAGGTGATCTTTAGAATACCGGAATCTCGGGAGACCTTCAACAAGTTTGTGTCGAGCAAGGTTGGTGATGGTTTGAAAGTTTAAATGTGAGAGACGACGGTGCCATAGCCAAGATTTTGTTGATGTTGCCTTTGAAAGTAGACAGATGGGAGAAGAAGCAACCATGTCTTGCATTGAGATTGTGTACAGACTAGAATTGTGAGAGCCAGACATAAGATCGTTTCCTTGTAGATCACGAATGAAACAAGTTTTCTCCCGAAAAGCAACTTCCAAATCTCCATCACAGAATTGACCGACTGAAAAGAGATTGTGACCGAGGCCTTCCACATAATAAACCCTGCTAATTTCGATATTGCCATTGATATAATCTCCGTAGCCCATGATAGCTACGAAGTGATCATTCCTGAATCTGACAGTTCCAATTAACTTTGCAATAAAGTTTGATAACAGTTTAAGATTGCCTGTAATGTGTCGGGAACATCCGCTATCAACAATCCAAAGGATGATCTGTATCACCTGCATTACACACAGACGACACAGATGGAGTACAAGTAGATGTGGAACCCGGTGAGTTAGAGGGTTCCGAAGCAGTTATAGTAGAAATACACACATCAATGACTTTAGGCATCCATTTAAATCCTAGTGTATTATGATCCATTTCTGCCATCTCCAACTAGTATTTGCTTTAGTCTTAGTGAATGCACTAGGTGGTACTACAATCCTTGGAGGTGATACTGGAGCTACAGGGATATCAATGCGTTTCTTAGAATCTAAAGAGGGTGGTTTACCAAGCACAGACTTAGAAGCAGTAGTGTGCCTAGAGGGATTCCGATTCTTAGGATTCCTTAAACGAGACAAGATAGCTCTAGCAACACATTTGTCATGACAATCAGAAAGCATACTTTTACGACAAATAACACAAGAAGCTTCAGACTTAATATCAAAAGTACTTAAAGGTTTAGCATTCGTTACAACACTTTTTCCATTACATTTGTCAGACGCAATATATAAAGTGGGTGCAACTTGAGTCTTATTCAAAGTCCTAGGGTGTTCTTCTACTTCAGCATTCTTTATTGTTCTTTTCTTAGGTCGCAACTTCCTATTCTTCCTTGTATTGCTCCTAGGCTGTGAAGTGCAGACGTTTGGAAAAGAGGAAACTATTCCTGTTTCAGTAGAGGGAAGCACATTAGTATCTTGTGTTTTGTCAGTAGGCAATCTAGGATCACATTTGCTAAGTGTCACAGGTGTAATTTTCTTAATGATGCTAGGCTGAACTTGTTCATACTTTCCTAACATTTCCCTTAACTTAATGATAGTGTGCACCAAATCTTGATTTTTAGAACGAAGATTTCCAGAAAATTTCATGACTTATTTAGTGTGTGCAAGATAATGATCAAGTTCGTTTGATGCTTCAATACGAGTCTGTTTGAGTAAATCAAATATGACACCATATTCCTTTTTAACTTTTGCAAGCTCTTGTTCATATTTTGAGATTTGACATTTCAAAGACACGTTTTGATCATCCAGTTGTTCAATTTTAGGATCAAAAGATTTTGAGCGCAACTGGGTGAGTTTGTTTTGCAGAGCAAGTTCACGATTTTGACAATCTTTTTGACACCATTGAAGACGACGTTTTGAATTTGAAAGTTCGTTTAGCAATCGTTCATTTTCAACTTTTAAATACTCGATCTGATGCACATTATCAGTATTCTCAACAATTTCAACAGAATCAACAGAATCATCAGAAATATAATCAGATGCATATGGCAAAGAATGCAATAACACAGTATTATGGATATCAGCACAGATAACATCTTTCAAGAGTCGATCAACATCTTTTCTTCACATTTTCTTTTTACGTTTTGTATTAGAAATAGATGTTTCTGTTTTCTCGAAAACGATTTTCATCAATCCAAGTTCCTTATGAAATTCCCTTTCCCAATACAATGCACAATTTTTCAAATTTTTAACATGGGGTAAAATTCTTTTCTGAAAAATATCTCTTTGTTCTCGCGCCTTAGGCGATTGAAAATGTTCAACTTTTATTTCATAATGAAATTCAATCTCACGTTCTAAAAGTTTGAGGTCAGAAGTGAAAATGTCGAAATATCTGAGAATTTAACGATTTTCGGGTTTTGAATTTACTTCACTGATTGAAGGTAAAGGACCATAAAGTTGTGCATTATCTGGTTGGGGAGCAACATTAGAAGACTCAGACGTTTTTGTGATAATCCTAGGTGTGTTAGAAGAATCCTTTGGTGGGACGAAAGTGACGGCTTTTGAATAGTTGAATGGTTTGTTATAAACAACATTTTCTAATTTTGATCGACTCTCGTCTTCTGCATCTAATTCCTCTTGACGATGATATTCAACAACACTCATAACAGAATCATCAATTTTGTATTCTGCACTGGAAACTTCAGGATTTGGTTTGAATGCTTTGGTTGGAAGCTTTGGTTTGTAATCAGCAAGATTCGGTCCATATCCATTTGGATTGAGTTTTAAAGTAAACTTTTGAATTGTTGTGATTGACTCGCCATGTTTATAAACAACATTTTGAAACTCTTTAAGTTTGTTTTGTAAGCCGACAATTTCTTCAAGATGGTCATCTATTCGTTTCGTTGAATGCTTTTTGTACGCAGAGAACTGTTTTTGACAATTTAACAACTCAGCCTTGGCTTTTTGAGTTTCCAAAGTAAGAGCGTTAAGTTGCTTTTTATGTTCATGTTTCAGTTGTTCTATTTGAGACAACAAAGCATTCTTCGATGCGGCTAGATCACAAATCTGTCGTTCTAAAGATTTTTCGTTTTGATGTGATTTAGCAAAAGCGGCTTCAAAACCTTTTTCACGGTTTTCTTGAGTTTTGAAAAAATTGAGTTGTCGTTTTAAGCATTCGATGTCCCTGGTTAACAGTGCATTTTTACTGTGTAATTTCTGATTTAATGCATAACATTCATCCATTCGGGATTGTTGGTCTTTAAGTAAGAGATCAATATCTGGACTAGGCAAAAGTTCAGCGTGTTCAACGTGAGTCACAACATGATCACTATTCAGATCCTCAAGTATAACCACGGAGTCAATTTGAGTATCAAAGGTAACCATAAGATCATCTTGATCGTCAAATGTAACTACGGGGTCTAGTTGAGAATCGTCAGAATGAGATGTGGACGACTCATTTTGAACATTCTGAGCCTTGCCGGATTCAGATGTTGGCTGAGATATTAGATCAGTGATGAATATGGTTTGTTCGGGTACCTGAGACAAGCCATCAGTGTCATACACTGGGCCTGTGTCCCTCATGTGGAGAGCTTGCATTTGTGCCATCAACATCACTGCTGCATTAGCTTGCAAGTCCTCCATATCATCATCTGAGTCTGCATCTGCCATAAAGCTCTGTTCTTTGTTTGTGAGAGTTCCACCAGCTTCATCCTTAAGAGCCAAAAGTAAAGCCTCTTTGTGATAAGCACTGCCCCTAGTCCTCGGCTTTGGGCATGCATTAGCCAGGTGTCCCTTCTCATTACAGTTGTAGCAGCGAAGACCATTTATCCCATTTTGAGCATTACCTTGTTCAACCACTTGAGCTCTATGTTGTTGTCGAGCACCCATGTTATTCCTTCCCATAGCATTAAACCCTTGACCTCCTCCCATCTGATGACCATAACCATGATTCTGAACTTCAACACGTCCATTGTTCACAACAGCCTGATTCCTTGTGTTTGATGAGGAGCGAATGCGATTGTTGGATTTGTTTGTATACCGGCCGAAGGCTTTAGCAATCATAACAAATCCTTGTTGCAATGCATTGAAAGCTTCAGAGTCCTCATTAGCTTCACTGTAAAGTGCTTGATCATTGTTGTTGTTGTATGGAACCAATTGAGTTTGTTGATATTGTTGTTGTGACGGATCATATGGTGTAATAGTTGTAGTTGGTTGAGGAGCGGGTTGAGGAGGATAACTAGTTTGAGCCCACAAAGCAAGTTGTTGATTGTCCGGAAGTGATGGTGAAGCCGTTTGTCCACGGATAACCCTTTCTTTGTCAACTTCTTTTTGATGTGGTTTCAAATAGTCGTACAATAATCCGTAAGAAGCATGATGAAGATTCTTCGCTTGACGGATGAAAATGACATACTTCTCCCACTCAGGACCAAGACTACTTAGGAACTTTGTATTGACAGCAATTCTTGGCATGATGATGTTGTGTTTATCCAAATCATTGATGATGTCTGAGAATCGATGATGATAAGACTCTAGTGTCTCTCCAGGTTCAATCATGAAGTGTTCATAAGCCAAGTAAATTTTGGATTCCATATCCTCTTGATTGAGTGTAGTGCCTTCCATGAGAAGATGAATATGTTCCCACATTGCTTTTGCAGTCTTTTGAGCATCAACACTTCGAAGAATTGGGTTTGGTAATCCTAAAAGGATATATTACATTGCTAGCTCATCAGCTTCGTAGTGTAGAAGTTCATCACCAGAAAGGTCAGCAAGAGTTGCAATGTTTGTGAGATCATCTCTTGGTGGAACATCATTTGGATCTCCGGGTGTAACAACAATAGGCATCTGAAATGGACCTTCCAAGATAACCTTCTTTAAGAACTTTCCATGTGGCTTCTTTAGATCACAAAACCTAAAGAACCTAATCACCCATTGATCATAGTTTCCTGAAGTGAGCATTGGAGGTCTATCAAGTGATCCTGCCTCATGAATGGATTGCTTGCTACTTAAAGCTTCACACATCTTTGCAAACCAAGTTGGTTCCTTCATAGTATTCCTGGATGGATGTTGATTGTAAACGTTTGTGTAAGGTTGTACTTGAAGACTAGGTGGTGGTTGAACCATTTGAGGTGGAATTGCTCCTTGTTGTGGATAATGTTGTTGATTGAATTGTTGTTGATAAATTTGTTGTTGTTGATTGAATTGTTGATGTTGTGGACTTAGTTGTTGTTGTTGTTGTTGATTATAAGTGTAAGGAAAATAGCTAGAGTATGGAGGTTGAGACATGTTGAAAACTTGTGTTGTTAAATGGATCTTTGTAGTCGAATGAAACGTTGTTGATGAAGTATCCTTAGGCGTAGAAAAACCAAGTTTAGGCAAAGCAACACTTAGGCGTAAAAACACCAAACTTACGCGTAAAAGCAGTATTTACGCGTAGGATTAGCTTACGCATAAGAATTGAGAAACACTAAAGTTATGGGTAAACTGAAAGTTAGGCGTAGAAGACTTAGGCGTAGGATTAGCTTATGCGTAAGACAGAGCTTAGGCGTAAGAAAAATCTTATGCGGAAAGAGTTCTACGCATAAGTTTAAGCTTATGCGTAAGATTAGGGTTTTGCCCAAAAAATCTTTTACACTATCACAGTGTAAAGGATATCCAAAGTCGAAGTGTTTTCAGGCTTATCCAAGCAAGAAAACACTGAGTAAACCACGAAAACTGAAGATCGATCCAAAGAAAAGTTACGCGTAAAATTAGGGTTTTGATACGCGTAAAACTTGACCAAAAATGATTTCTGCCCAATGATGTTTCTAAACCAGATTTTTGTGATGAAACAGCTTCAATATCACCAAAATAACACAAAAGTGTGAAACTTGATGATCCAAAACTTCTAAACACCTTATGCGTAGAAATAAACACACGAATAAAACCAAGCTTAAAAACAATGATCCACACGTAAAGTTTGAAACTTTTTGCCAAAAACAGATATTTTAACACCTAAAAACGTTGAGAGTGCAAGAATCTTGGATTAAAAAGTGTAAAAAATAAGTTTTTAAGCGTGACAAAGTGAGAAACCGTTTTAAACGTAAGACCAAAAACACTAACTTCAAAAACAAAACCTTTTCACCCAACTATTTGGCTCTGATACCACTGTTAGGTTCCCATATTAGTAACACAAGCATCAATATAAGAGATAGAGAAGAGAATGATCGGATGAACAAGACACAACACTATGCGTATGAATATGTGAAAGGTTATGCGTAAAGTGTAAGAGTGAATTGAACAACCAACCCTCAAGTGAGGGTTATACAAGAGTATTTATAGGGCAAGGAGCTAGGGCAACACATCTAGCAACCTTCCCTTCTTATGGGCTTGGGCCAAGGCTCATGGGCTTTCTACATAAGCCTTGGCATGATTACTAACATAAAAGCCATATTAAGCTAACTATTACATATTAATTACTAACACTTGAAATGTAGTTTAGGAGTGATTCCAACATCATCATTCTGTGTTTCACTGTAGAGTGTTGAATCAGAGTTGTTGTTTTAAGGAACCAGTTGAGTTTCTTGTGATTGCTGTGATGGATCATATGGTGTAATATGGGCTGATTGTGGTGGGTTAGTAAAGACTGTTTGCAGCTGTGGAAGTTGTGGGTAGCTAGCCTGAGCAAACAAAACAAGTGATTTTGCATTAGGTAAAGGTGCATGAATTCCACGTAGAGCTCTATCTTAGTCCACTTCTTTTTTATGGTGCTTCAAGTAGCCATACAACATCCCATACTTTGCATTGTGAAGGTTCTTAGCTTGACGGATGAATGTAACATACTTTTCCCAATCAGGATCGAGACAGCTTAGGAACTTTGTGTTGATTGCAGTTTTGGGCATAATGATGTTGTGTCTGTACAAGTCATTGATGATGTATGTAAACCGATGATAGTATGACTCTAATGATTCCCTCTGATCAATCATGAAGTTTTCATAGGATAGGTAAAGTTTTGATTCCATGTCTTCTTGATTGAGTTATGTGCCTTCCATTAGGAGATGAATGTGATCCCACATAGCTTTTTCAGTTTTCTGAGCATCAACACTACGAAGAATCGGATTGGGTAATCCCAAAAGAATATATTGCATTGCAAGTTCATCAGCTTCAAAATGAAGTAGTTGTTCAGTAGTGAGTTGATCCATATTAAGAGTGGAAGTAGTGTCATCTCTTGGTGGATTGGCGTTTGGATCTCCGGGTATTGTTGCAGTAGGCATTTGAAAAAGGACCTTCAAGGATGACCTTCTTCAAGAACTTTTCATGAGGTTTCTTAAGATCGCAGAACCTAAAGAACCGCATAACCCATTGATCAAAGTTTCCGGAAGTTAGCATTGGAGGTCTATCGAGGTAAATTGACACTTAAAAATTAGGATTATTTAATGTTATCATCTCCTCACTGAACTTAAGCTAAGCTTAAGTACAACTATGCTAAACTAATTGAGCTATTCTTAAGGACTTAGTTGTATTTGAAGGAGAGAAAGGTGTTTGTAAATGTCAACGCATCAAGTGCACAAACTTGTCAACCTTTCTACTCTTACTTATGGTCCTATTTATACACAATGATTTACAACCGTTATTGAACAAGACAAAGATTACCTAAGCTAGTTTGGACAAAATACCTACGTATTTTGTTTTTGTTACAATGAGTACTTTGGGTATAGGACAATGGTGCTTTCTGAATAGCAGTGATGACATTGCTCTTGGTATTTTTCCTTTCAGGAAAAGTTTGACCTTTGCTTGATAAGGACTCCCCCTTAATGGTTTCAAACTTATCTCGCTTTGTCCCGCATTTACTTCAGTCTTTTAGCCTTCAGTCTCTTCAGTCTTTAAGTTTTCAGTCTTCATAGTTGTTGAGGAGACTTGGGGTTCAGTGAGTTATTGTCATCACTCACTGAACCCATCATATTCTTCTTTGGCTCATGTATCATTCACTGAGTCCCATCTCACTGAATGGAATCTCTTTCTCTTATGCTTGTCCTGAGCTTCCTGAAGATGACTCACTGAGTGACTGTTCACTCAGTGACTTGGTAGATTTTCTCTGATATTTAACACGTAGGTTATTTTCTATTCAAATCCTGGTTTAAGGATACTTAGGTACTGAGTGAACCCAACAGTCTCCCCCTTCTTAGATATAGATATAGCCTAAGTGTTTGTGATCAGTGTATGTGAGCAAAGGTTTCTTCTTACACTGATGATACATGAAAGCAAGTAAAGGACACTGATACAACAGAAAACATTCTTCATTTATACATTACATAAGTCCTAAACATAGCTAAACAGATAGTGTGTACAACATTCTCAGTCCAAATAAAATCCTAATGCTTCAAGCTTCACTCTCTTAGACTTGAGATTTTCTTAATCAGGGTGATCAACAATCTTTTTCCTCAAGCCCATGTTGAACTTAGTGTTCTCAGCGGTCTTGACATTTGATTCCATTACCAGATATTCAACCATGGCATCAATCCTTGCAAGGTCAATATCACTCCATCTTTGGAAGGCTTGATTCCTATAAGCATCTATGAAGAACAGTCCATACTCAGGATATTCAATCACCATATTGTTGACAAAGGGAACTCCTTCAGGAGGGACACGATTGCAATCAAGTCAAAATTGTAAATTTATTTTTTATAAAATAAAAAACACACTCTATAAACAAAAATTGTAAATTTATACCTAACAATGACAAACAAAAAAACCATAAGGGCTTAAAATGTAAATATAATTTTATTAAAAAAAATCCTTATCTTCTTCTTCTTCGTGGAAAACCTGCAACACCCACCATTTTGTTTTAAACACCATTTTTTTTAAAACCATCACATACAAACACATACATATTTATAAATCAAAGAAAAAGAAAATCAAATCAAATAAAAAGAAAACATGCAACACCCACCAGTTTGTCATTTGTGTGTTGGAGATCCAACGAAATTGGAGATGGCGAGCATTGGTGGTGTGGTGACACCATTTCAGCGGCGCTGAAACACCCTCCACATCATTTCGGCGAGCAACAAATTTCACCACACTAGGTGCTCTTAATGGGAAAGGTTCTCTAGTTTGCTTAGATTTATGACATATTTCACAAGGTCTAGAGCTAGTATGCTTAAGATCTTTTATTTTATCTTTTAAAACAGTTAGAACTTGGTCTGAGGGGTGACCAAGCTATTATGCCAAATACAATTGGACAAAAAACCGAATTTTATGTTACTATTATTCACTCTCTTACCTTCATCAAAAAAATAAAGGCCTCTTCTTTCACTACCAGTCCCCATCAGGAACCTTTGAGTTAAATCCTGAATTTTACAAACTTTATCATTAAAACTGACAACAACCTTATTATCTCTGGACAACATATGAATAGATAACAAGCTAACATGATATCCACGAACTACCAACACATCTTTTATTATTAAATCATTTCCCAACTTATAACTTCCAATTTGTTTTACCTGTGCAACAGTCCCATTGGGATGTGCAACAGTTAAGTTTGAATGAGAAACAAACACTATGTCAAAAAAAATGTAGCACAAAATGTAATGTGTTGACTAGCTCCTGAATCAATGATCCATCCAACATCAGTACTCTATGTACTTATATTAGAATTAAAGTAGAAAAATCTGCAACTAAAGAAACTAATGCAATTGGAGGTCATAACAGTACATGCAATACTAGCATGAGCTTTACTATCATCACCTCTACCACTAAGCAAATTCATCAATCTCTGATATTGATTACTAGTAAGAGTATGAGTGGTACTCTTACTATGATCACACTTATTATCAACACTAGAAACATTATTAACATTATTTTGATTCACATTTCCTTTTTTAACAAAACCAGGTGGATAGCCTACCAACTCAAAACAACTGTCTAAAGTATGACCAGTCATGTTACAGTACTTACAGACCAAGTTTGGCACCCTGCCAAACCTCCTAGAACTTTTATTATTTAAGTTGTTCCTATTAAAAGTACATTTATTGTTACTGGGCCTGGCTGCAAAGGCAAAGAGACAATTTTACATTTTAGAAGTACTATGACTATTTCTGTAAGACTCACCTCTAGAAAATGTGGCAAAAGCTGATTTAACATCAGGAAAAGGATCTGTTGTAAGAATAAGACTTCTAACAAAACAAAACGTATCATCAAGCCCCATAAAAAATTGCATTAGCCTAATAAAGTCTGAATGCACTTTCAGTTTAGGGGTAGTATCACAAACACAAGTAGACAGATCAACAAGCGAGTCAAATTGCCTCCATAATGCATTAAACTCATGATAACATTCAGATAAAGTCATACCATACTAAGTCAGAGTGTGAATTTTATGATGCAAATTACAAATCACATAACCATCTTGTTTATTGTAAGTTTCTTCCAACTCATCCCAAACTCTTTTAGCATTTTTAGAAAAGATTTGATGCTTATAAAGATCAGGTGAAATACATCCTAAAGTCCAAGACAAAACAACAGAGTTACACCTATCCCACTGATCCTGATAGGCAACATCATTTTCATCTCTAATACACTTTACAGTTATAAAACCAAGCTTATTTCTTGTATGTAAAGCCAAATGTATTGCAGCAGACCAGACTTTATAGTTCTTAGTACCTTCAAGTTTGAAGGTAATCAACTAAGCACCAATGTCTTGAGGGTGCAAGTATAGAGGATCATATATATCCAATTTTAATTCGTTACTACTTCATGAAGCCTTATCTTTATTTTTTATTTTTTTTTAATTCAACCATTTTAACAGCTTAAAAAAACAACACAAGAAAACAGTAAGCAAATACACCTTATCACTCCTTCGGTCACAAACAACCACCAATTATAAATCAACCAACTCCAACAAGCACAATAATCTCTTAAACTACACTTCCACCAATTCAACCCTAAAAAACCTATAAAAAACAACCTAGAGAGGGTGTGAGGGTAGTTATTGTGCATGCAAGCTTCCAAGAAATCACACAACCAATCCACAAGATCAACCAGATCTATCCAAATACCAAGAACGCAATAGAACACAACCTGAAATAAAATAAACTGATTCAGAAACAAATAATATGACAAGAAACAATCTAGAATAACAAACCCTAAAAATTATTTTTTTTGGGTTTTTGATTTTAATTTCAAGAACCTTGAAATTAGAATCAAAACTGCCTGATTCAACTAACTTAATCAATTGGGGTTTGATACAGTAGACCCTAATTATGACCAACGGATCAAAAACCAAATTAACCAACTCCGAAAATCCCAATTAGACCCTCACAACACTAAAACAAGGCCTAATTGAATCAAGAACCACAAAGATCAAGAAACCCACAAAATTGTACAAACCCTAATTTTTGAGAAAATCAAATTAATCTTTCAGAATCATAAGATCTAAACATATACTGTAGATCAAAACCACCAAATTAAGACAAACCCTAATTTTCAAAAAAAAACCTTTTAAAGCTTTGGTATAGAGCAACATGGCTTTGATACCATGTAAAAACTTATAAACCAAAACCAAATCAACACCACGTGTCATGAATGAACCCAACCAACCTACCCACTGGCTCACTCTCTTTATTAAAACAATAGCCAAAGAATGGCACTCAGTCTTTAAAATACAGAAACAAAAAAAACAAAAGAATTTCAATTGTAGGGTTTCTCTCAGCTCAAAAAGACAATTAGAGATGAGAGAGATAAAACACACGGTAAAAAATGAGACTACTATACAATAATGAGAGATAAAACATTATATAGCCTTTAGTTGGAAACTTTCACTTTAGCCCTTCATACTTTCTTGACTTGACAAATTCAGTCCTTAAACTATTGGGCGGGAACACTTCTGGCTCGAACAATAAAGGAATGCATATTGAACCATGTGGTTGAGTTGAAACTTAGCCTTCCAACACTTAGCAAGGCTCAATAATGACACCACTGTAGTTGATTTGACTGAAGAAGGGGAGTGGAAGATGTTACATATAAGAAAGTAGCCAGGTTTCCTTACTATGAATATAGTATAGAAAGACATAACAAACGGTGGTATTGAAGTGGATTGGTGCCATGCGGTCTGGTTCATTCTCCTGATGTTTACTCTATGGATAGAAATTCAGGGGGAGACTTCAAACTCAACACAAGATATTGAAGAGGAGCATGGATACATATCTAGTATGTCTTATATGCTTGATTCGCTCCCAGACAGTCAAGTTTTATCACTCAAGTCGGCCACTTGTGAATGGCCGACCGTAACAAACTTAAAACAGTCCGGAAACGAATGCAATGAAGATTAGGGGAGTATAGTATTTCCCCGGGTCGTTATGTCCTAGCGAGCTATGCAATGAATCACCAAACGAATAGTGATCGAGAGATTTGAACGGAAAAGAGAGATTTGAATATTATAACTACAGAAAAAGTTCATAAACTAAAGGGGCTTAAATGCAAATTAAAGGAAATTGAAAAGATAAAAAATATTAAATAAACGCTATCACTATTTGCAAAATGATGTTTTTGATTTTATGTTTTTATAAAACTTGAATTAAAAACTACGCGACGTACAAAAGAAAATGTGAAACTGAAGCAATATAAATCCTAAAAATATAAAAATGATATTTTTACAAACCTAATGATAAAAGAAAATTTATAGAAAAAGAAAATTATTTTTATAACTAATTATCTAATTATTATTAATTAAAAACTATTTTTAACTATTAAATAATAACCTAAAATACAAGAAAATATGAAACAAATCTAGAAAAATAAAATTATGACTTGGAAAAATCTAAAATAACAAAAGAGAATTTTCAAAACTATTTTTGTATTTTTCTGAATATTTTTGTATTTTCTATTAATTAAAAACTATTTAAAACTACTTAAATTGCTTAAAAATACAAATTTAATTAAGAAAAATCTGAAAAAATATTTTTTTGGCTTTTTATATTTATCTTAACTTAAGAAAAATGAAAACTTATTTTTTTGAACCTTTTCTGAATTATTTGTATTAAATGCTAATTAAAATGACTTAAAAACTAATTTAAATAGGGAAAAATAGCAAACTGACTTGGAAAAATCTGAAAAATTCAAGTTAAGTCTAAAATAATATTTAGAATCTAGGAAAAATATAAAAACAAGTGCTTGTTTGAAGGAATAAGAGGCTGCAGTGGAAATTGCTTATAAATAAGCACTTTGAGAAAAGCCAAAAGCTACAAACAAGCACCAAACTAATACAGAAGCTTGAATAAGCTAAAAGTACCTAAATGCAACTAATCTCAACTGCTCTTAACCACTGGAATGGCAAATTACACAGATTTGGTGAATTGAACTAATGAGCTAAAAACAGTTTCAGGTACCAAGTTTAAGCTAAGAAATAAGCTACCTAATAAGCTGAGACATGAAACCAAGACTTGGATCCTACACTAGACCTGGGTGGCTATGTCTAGACCAAAGAACAGACCAAGATAAGCTTTTATGAGCTTTTCCCAAACCCTGCAAGACCCTGTGCAGACTCAGTATCAACTGAGTCAGTGCACAGGGTAAATAAGCCCATGTTTACAAGCTACTATGAAGCTTTAAAAAAATTAACAAAATCCACAAAAATGCTATAAATAAACTAGACCAGTTGAAGTTTATGAACCCACAATTTCACTTAGATTGGCTCAGAAATGAGTCCAAGAAAATTCAACTCAGTTAGGCTCAAAACCACATTTTCAGTTTTTGACTTTTTTGACAAATTTGAAATGTTGACTAAACTGAACTTTGATTCCAATTTGTAGACTGATTATGATATTAAATGATGAAATAGACCTAATGCAATCTAACTCTATGTATTTTAAACACAAATCAAGACTTTGATTTTATAAAAATCCAACAGTTAAGCTTATAAGACAGTTGATAGGTAATTTTGACTATGAGCCTTTGCAACTGAGATTTAATGACCAAAATGGTTCAGGTGAACCTAATTGAGACTAAGTAGACAAGTTCTAAGCACAAACTACAACTCAAACTCCAATATTACTACTGAACCAAACACACATGTTCACACAGGTTTGCAAGTTTAACAGACCCAGCTACTGATTCAGCTTGTGCAGATACTCAAACTAAATCTAACTAACCTAATAACAACTTAATCAATGAATAAAAACTATTCCTAACCACAAATACAGTTTATGCAACAAACTTGAAAATGGACTTACAATTTTTCCCAGCCACAATGGCTTGCCAAACAGTTCAAGCAACCACTATCCTAACTCTATCATAATCCCAAATTCACACTGCATCAACCATTATCAGCTTCCATGCCTGCTTAACCAAATATGCCTCACTGTTTGACTTTCGTTGACCATGGACCCAAATTGTTTGAAAATGAGTTATGAGCTTACTCACAGCTATGATAAGCTTACATAAGCTTGTTTGAGCTTAAAAATAAGCTTCTAAGAGCTTGTTCATAAGAATTTGAAACTGAAAAGTGCAACAGTAAACATGAAACTTGGAACTTATCTAAAAACTTGGATTGATACTCAAAAGCACATTACAAAGATGTTTTAACTTAAATGTGATACATAGAAACTGGAATTACAACATTTTGAATTAAACTAAGACATTTATTTAAAAAACGACATTAAGAAAAATTATTAAACTAACTACTTTCCTATCTCCTTCTCTTTCTTCCTTTTTATACACCAATATTGCTCCCCTCTGACTTCTGAGTAAATCCCAAATCCTTTTAGGACCATTGGATGTCTTGAGTTGATCATGGCCACTGATTTGGTTTTTGGCGGGAAAGGCTATTTTGTCCTGTTGGGGTTGAGTGCAAAAGGAGGAGGGGCATTAAATGCTATTTGGAAGGTTGTTGAGGATGAGGGGACATGGAGGAGTGATAGTGAGGAGGGGGGATGGGTGTTGAGTGTTGCAGGGCTAGATGTTGGGGAAGACAGGAAAAAGGCGCGTAGGGGTGCTTTGTTTGACTTATGGGTTGACCGGGTTGTATTATTGCAAAGGGTCCAAAATGCAAAGATCCAAAGGCTTGGCAGGGGGTCACAAGTGTTTTGACAAGGCCAAGGGGGTTTAAAGGTTAATAAACAAGGGCCTATATTGCAAATTCTGAAAATACAAGGACCATGGCTGCCATTTTCACAAAGTTGTTCCAGGGGACCATAAGTGACAAGTTTCAATAATGCAAGGACCAAATTGGACATTATCAATTTTCCAAGGGCCATTTTTGCCAATTTTTTAAACTTGGAGGACCAAACTTGTAATTTCTCAAAACTTTTGACATTTTTCACCAAAGGACTAATTTTGATAACTTATGATTTTAAAAGGACCTTTGGTGACTTTTCTTTTGAAATTAAGGCTCAGGGACTATTTCTGACAACTTTTGAAACTTGGGGGACTGAAACTGCCAATTATGCAAACTTAGCTCATTTTTCATCTGATTTTAAACATTTTGCATCTGAAACATATAAAATGCAATTTTGGAATATTTTCAGTATTTTGATGCATTTCTGAGCATTTTTAAACGTTTTGCAGTTCAGATTTGACCAAAAATGATGAGTATTTACACACTCATCAATCCCCCACACTAAACTATTGCTAGTCCCTAGCAATCTTTTGAGAAAAACTTAATGGATTTGAATCTCTTTACCAAAAGCCATTACTTCTGGAGTAGCCAAATGTTTCAGTTCAAGTAAGAACCATGGTACACCGATAACTATGTGATTTTGAGCAAACCACCAGCTTCCAACGGATTTGATTTGTCTTTACCAGAAGCCGTTTGCTCTGGACTAGCCAACTCTTAGATAAATTATCAATATTATCTTTGGTGAGTTGATTACCAATTATGGTTTTTCCACTGCCTTTACCACAAGCCATAAACTTGCGGGCTAGCCAACTCTTCACTTTTAAGGATATGGTGAGCTGAATACCATACAATTTTGGGCAAATTGCAAGCCGTCAACGGATTTGAGATATCTTAACCAAGAGCCGTTTGCTCCTAGATTAGCCAATCCTTTTGTTTATTAGACATGGCGGACTGATAACCATAAGCTGAGTAAGTGCAGAACACTTACTCCAAAAAAAAATTTGGCCAAAAACGGGGGAATTAGGCGGTATAATTACATGATAAAAATCGTGAGAATTCCCCCCAACACTTAGAAATGAATATTGCCCTCAATATTCAAAGTACCGGCTGTTATGCCGAAACTGAGAACGTGAAAGGGAAATACTACGGCCATTATTTGAAAGATTTTTTTTTTTAAGAGAAAACTTATATACACAACATGTGGGGCAACTCCCCCACACTAGGGTGGGACACACGGGTGAAAACCCATGTTTAGCTACTGTTTTTGATTACCGAGTCGCTAGCTTGACTCGACCCCGAATTAATTGGTTCATTGGGAAGTAAGTGGAAGAGACAATCTCCATCGGACTTTCATTCAAGATGTTTGGACAAACATTTGAAGCACGTGAAAGTTCCACACCGATGAGATATACATAGAACCGGCTCAAAAATGATAAATGAAAATGCCGGGGTCAAAGATAGTGTCTTCATTCCCGAAGGAGTGAAGATGAAGAGAAATCACATGATATTTGAGGAAAGGAAGAAAGATTTTGATGACAATCAGGATCCATTCTTCATCCTCAAATGTAGATATATCGGGAGGAAGGGTGAGGGTAGTATCATTAATAGGCAAACTCGTATGATAGAGTACACCTTCCTCCGAGCCAATATCATCCTCAAGATCAAAATAGAAATGATCATGTTCCGGAGGAGATATGTCATGAGAGAGTTCACCGGAGAACTCTTCATGAAGAGAATCATTCACATGAAGTGAATTTGTGAGCTCTTGTTCCATTGTGGGCTCATCACTATCCTCGTCAAAGATTGGATTGTTAGAAATCCAAGTGAATTCAGATTCGAATTCAAATAGAGGATTGGTGAAAGTAGCTTTGAATGTTTCGGGAACAAAGTGATCAACATTCTCTATTGGACTGTTAGGGTAAGAAGTGAGTGAACGATCATTATAAGGGAGACTTTCAATCTCTCCCAGATCGGCTTCGAAATCAAAGAGACCATCGTCACTTTCCGATGAAAGTGGATTGATGTGAGCGAGTTCATCGGTGAACTCCTCAAGAAGAGGGTCAGACTGTGGGAGTGATGCCTCAACATACTCGATGTTTCCATAAGAAGCACAATCGTCGCTAAAATCAGAGAAAGTTTCAAAATGATCTTTTGAACACTCAAGAGGGGAAAGAGAATCACACATATGATCAGAAGTTCCCTGTGACTCTCTCGGGATTGGAACAAGGTTCTCAACACTAGACTTTATGAATTCGTCCGATTCCTTTTCAGGAACAGTGTCAAGATGCTCATCCCCCATGTTTAGAGAGTGAGTGGGAATATCGGGTGTGATAACAACAGACTGAGGGAGTTGAGAAGGACTAGCATACATATGTTTTACAATTTCCATTTGTTCTTCTGCTAGTAATTCCATCATAGTCTTTTCTCCCTGATTTTCCATGGAAGGAATTTCAACTGATGAACTTGATGAACCCGTACAAAATTGACGAATATCAAGGGTAACTTCATCATCATCGTCATCAGGAATGAAACGGAATCGAGAGCTAGATTTGGCTGCTTTTTCTTTTGCAATTGATTCCCTAATAGATTGTTCAAAGGCAATTTGGGAATTTAATTTAGCAGTTCACTCTTCGGCTAACAAAACTTCCATGGATTTTTTATTTGGATTATCTTGGGAATGTTTACAATCCTTCAAATCTTTCACTAAATCCAAAAGATCAAGGAGAAGATTTTGAGGAAGTGGCTCAGGCTGAGGTGGTGCCTGATTCATTTGGTACTGTAGAGGTTGGTCATGATATGAAGAGTCGTAATTGTTGCAAGGAAATGGGTTCCTTGTTTGACAATCAGAGCTAAAGTGAGGACCTCCACAATACTCACAACAGTAAAACTGATGTAGCTGTGAATTATATGTGTTGTAGTCATAATTGTTATCAGGAACCTGCTCATAGACAAGCGTGTTTCCCGATTGACAATCAGAACTGTAGTGTGAACCACCACAGTACTCACAATAGTAAAACTGCTGAGTCTCACAGTGTGGTAGCTGATGGAATAAATCAGTTGTGTTATGGTAGGAATAGGGATCCTGGTTATAGACAGACCTGTTTCCTGATTCCACCAGGCTACAACTGGGGCAATTGCCACCATTATAAGGACCACCACACCATTGACAATCAAGAGGGTGAGGATAAGACATAGAAAGAATCAAAGGTTTACAGAGGGGTTGGGATGAAGAATCAAAGATGTGAGAGGGTAAAGATGAATACTTTTGGATTTTTGGATAAACATTTTGTAAAAATAAGAAAGAAAATCTTTTTGGATTTTTGTGTTTGTTGAAAACTTTTAAAAACAATGTTTTTGGTAATCGATCCGTCAAACGAATGAACTTCACGATAATTTTGGTTTTATATGAAAATAAGGAAATGTGGACAAAGATGGTAAATATACAATGGGTGTATATTCAACAATCACTGATTCTTCAAATTCGTAGAACGCAGCACACCTCCCCGGCAGCGGCGCCAAAAATTTGATTCGCTCCCAGACAGTCAAGTTTTATCACTCAAGCCGGCCACTTGTGAATGGCTGACCGTAACAAACTTAAAACAGTCCAGAAACGAATGCAATGAAGATTAGGGGAGTATAGTGTTTCCCCGGGTCGTTATGTCCCAGCGAGCTATGCAATGAATCACCAAACGAATAGTGATCGAGAGATTTGAACGGAAAAGAGAGATTTGAATATTATAACTACAGAAAAAGTTCATAAACTAAAGGGGCTTAAATGCAAATTAAAGGAAATTGAAAAGATAAAAAATATTAAATAAACGCTATCACTATTTGCAAAATGATGTTTTTGATTTTATGTTTTTATAAAACTTGAATTAAAAACTACGCGACGTACAAAAGAAAATGTGAAACTGAAGCAATATAAATCCTAAAAATATGAAAATGATATTTTTACAAACCTAATGATAAAAGAAAATTTATATAAAAAGAAAATTATTTTTATAACTAATTATCTAATTATTATTAATTAAAAACTATTTTTAACTATTAAATAATAACCTAAAATACAAGAAAATATGAAACAAATCTAGAAAAATAAAATTATGACTTGGAAAAATCTAAAATAACAAAAGAGAATTTTCAAAACTATTTTTGTATTTTTCTGAATATTTTTGTATTTTCTATTAATTAAAAACTATTTAAAACTACTTAAATTGCTTAAAAATACAAATTTAATTAAGAAAAATCTGAAAAAATATTTTTTTGGCTTTTTATATTTATCTTAACTTAAGAAAAATGAAAACTTATTTTTTTGAACCTTTTCTGAATTATTTGTATTAAATGCTAATTAAAATGACTTAAAAACTAATTTAAATAGGGAAAAATAGCAAACTGACTTGGAAAAATCTGAAAAATTCAAGTGAAGTCTAAAATAATATTTAGAATCTAGGAAAAATATAAAAACAAGTGCTTGTTTGAAGGAATAAGAGGCTGCAGTGGAAACTGCTTATAAATAAGCACTTTGAGAAAAGCCAAAAGCTACAAACAAGCACCAAACTAATACAGAAGCTTGAATAAGCTAAAAGTACCTAAATGCAACTAATCTCAACTGCTCTTAACCACTGGAATGGCAAATTACACAGATTTGGTGAATTGAACTAATGAGCTAAAAACAGTTTGAGGTACCAAGTTTAAGCTAAGAAATAAGCTACCTAATAAGCTGAGACATGAAACCAAGACTTGGATCCTACACTAGACCTGGGTGGCTATGTCTAGACCAAAGAACAGACCAAGATAAGCTTTTATGAGCTTTTCCCAAACCCTGCAAGACCCTGTGTAGACTCAGTATCAACTGAGTCAGTGCACAGGGTAAATAAGCCCATGTTTACAAGCTAATATGAAGCTTTAAAAAAATTAACAAAAATCCACAAAAATGCTATAAATAAACTAGACCAGTTGAAGTTTATGAACCCACAATTTCACTTAGATTGGCTCAGAAATGAGTCCAAGAAAATTCAACTCAGTTAGGCTCAAAACCACATTTTCAGTTTTTGACTTTTTTGACAAATTTGAAATGTTGACTAAACTGAACTTTGATTCCAATTTGTAGACTGATTATGATATTAAATGATGAAATAGACCTAATGCAATCTAACTCTATGTATTTTAAACACAAATCAAGACTTTGATTTTATAAAAATCCAACAGCTAAGCTTATAAGACAGTTGATAGGTAATTTTGACTATGAGCCTTTGCAACTGAGATTTAATGACCAAAATGGTTCAGGTGAACCTAATTGAGACTAAGTAGACAAGTTCTAAGCACAAACTACAACTCAAACTCCAATATTACTACTGAACCAAACACACCTGTTCACACAGGTTTGCAAGTTTAACAGACCCAGCTACTGATTCAGCTTGTGCAGATACTCAAACTAAATCTAACTAACCTAATAACAACTTAATCAATGAATAAAAACTATTCCTAACCACAAATACAGTTTATGCAACAAACTTGAAAATGGACTTACAATTTGTCCCAGCCACAATGGCTTGCCAAACAGTTCAAGCAACCACTATCCTAACTCTATCATAATCCCAAATTCACACTGCATCAACCATTATCAGCTTCCATGCCTGGTTAACCAAATATGCCTCACTGTTTGACTTTCGTTGACCATGGACCCAAATTGTTTGAAAATGAGTTGTGAGCTTACTCACAGCTATGATAAGCTTACATAAGCTTGTTTGAGCTTAAAAATAAGCTTCTAAGAGCTTGTTCATAAGAATTTGAAACTGAAAAGTGCAACAGTAAACATGAAACTTGGAACTTATCTAAAAACTTGGATTGATACTCAAAAGCACATTACAAAGATGTTTTAACTTAAATGTGATACATAGAAACTGGAATTACAACATTTTGAATTAAACTAAGACATTTATTTAAAAAACGACATTAAGAAAAATTATTAAACTAACTACTTTCCTATCTCCTTCTCTTTCTTCCTTTTTATACACCAATATTGCTCCCCTCTGACTTCTGAGTAAATCCCAAATCCTTTTAGGACCATTGGATGTCTTGAGTTGATCATGGCCACTGATTTGGTTTTTGGCGGGAAAGGCTATTTTGTCCTGTTGGGGTTGAGTGCAAAAGGAGGAGGGGCATTAAATGCTATTTGGAAGGTTGTTGAGGATGAGGGGACATGGAGGAGTGATAGTGAGGAGGGGGGATGGGTGTTGAGTGTTGCAGGGCTAGATGTTGGGGAAGACAGGAAAAAGGCGCGTAGGGGTGCTTTGTTTGACTTATGGGTTGACCGGGTTGTATTATTGCAAAGGGTCCAAAATGCAAAGGTCCAAAGGCTTGGCAGGGGGTCACAAGTGTTTTGACAAGGCCAAGGGGGTTTAAAGGTTAATAAACAAGGGCCTATATTGCAAATTCTAAAAATACAAGGACCATGGCTGCCATTTTCACAAAGTTGTTCCAGGGGACCATAAGTGACAAGTTTCAATAATGCAAGGACCAAAATGGACATTATCAATTTTCCAAGGGCCATTTTTGCCAATTTTTTAAACTTGGAGGACCAAACTTGTAATTTCTCAAAACTTTTGACATTTTTCACCAAAGGACTAATTTTGACAACTTATGATTTTAAAAGGACCTTTGGTGACTTTTCTTTTGAAATTAAGGCTCAGGGACTATTTCTGACAACTTTTGAAACTTAGGGGACTGAAACTGCCAATTATGCAAACTTAGCTCATTTTTCATCTGATTTTAAACATTTTGCATCTGAAACATATAAAATGCAATTTTGGAATATTTTCAGTATTTTAATGCATTTCTGAGCATTTTTAAACGTTTTGCAGTTCAGATTTGACCAAAAATGATGAGTATTTACACACTCATCAATGCTCCAAAAGCTGTGATTCACAGTCATCTCTTTTTTCCAATGTGAATATGTAGCAACTATATGTTATTCATCAATTGTTAGTTGAATGTAGTGATATATGTAAAGAGTATGTAGCCACAACTGCTACAAGAAACATTTCGAGCATTCTTAGAAGACTGGCTCTTGGGGCACCGGTGTATTTAATATGGCAAGAAAGGAACCGAAGGCTATTTTAAGACTTGAAAAGACCATCCGAAGAATTGTATAATCTCATTGTTGATACAATAAAACTAGAGATGATGAGTTTCAAGGTTAAGGACTCTATTAGTGTTCAGAAAGTGGTAAAATTTTGGAATGTGAAACTGGATATTCAGGGAGACATAAGATACATCTGTAATGCATATTTCCATTTGCTATCACTGTAAGATCAAGAATTAAGAGTTTGAATAAGCCGGTGGTTGTAGTAGAATGCTAGATAGGAATGAGACATTGTCTAGATTGCGTTATATATTCTAGTAGAAATAATTTTCCAGGGGGTCTGTCCTTGGTTTCAATGTTGTTCTATTCTTGTAAGTACTTCGCTAACCACTTCCGAGTATTAGCTTAATTAAAACTTATTTAAAGCTTATCAGATTCTGGTCATATTTGCAACTTGTGCTTTATACTTTTGATCGCGTATGACCCCCCGACACTCAGAAGGGTCAGACGCGGACCCAAAACGCAACAATCAGGAGTCGATCAAGTATTTTCTATGTCCATAAGGCACCACCAGGGCGGGGATGACAAATCCGGGGGTAAGAGATACTTCTGGAGGAAGCCCCAACCGCGCCCCAAAAAGGGAAAGCGGGGTAAACTCCCGCCCAAAAGCATCGATGTCATGGCAACAAGACAAACTCTGAGTTGACTTACGTCATTCCCCACTTACAAACTGTCGCTCTCATGTCCCGTGACCATGAGAACACGACAGAAAGGTCAACCATATAAATAGGGGTTTCACCACTAATCAAACGGTAACATATACTCACTCTCTCTCTAGAACTCACTTTATCTCTCTAAAACCCTTACTTACTCTCACGCCGAAGGTTGACCGCGAAACGTAACGATGTTTGTTTTCTTAGCAGCTTTAAGCCGAGACTCACACTTTATACAAGATCTGTTTCCCAAGGAGTTAGCATACACTAATCTCCGCAAGGGAGCGCCCAGATATGTATTAACAAGTTGGCGCCATCCGTGGGACCAGTGAAATAACTGCGTTTCCAAAAATTCTCATGAGTAATCTGGCAAACAACCATTCTCCTTCCCCTGAGCCTTCCACGGTCAGGAATACAGGTGGGAGGTAAAAGGTGCAAGACGCAGAACAATACCCTCCTAACGTTGTGACCGACGCATCGATAAGGGAGTTCTGCGAAAAGCACTACAATCAGATCTTGGCCCTAATGGCGGAAAAGGTCCATCATGAAAAGCTAGACCGGGTCAAGACCCGTCTAGACTTAGACGATGAGACCAGAAATGAGAGATCTCGAAAGCATGCCCGGAAAACTCGCCCGGAGTCTGAAAGAAAGCGGAGACCCAAAAAGAGGCAAAGGGTTAGCCCCAGCGTCAGATCAGATCCTTCAGAGTACTCTAGGTCACAAAGTGTCTTCTCGAGACTTAGCAGTCGAGAGGATGGGTATTCCAGAGAAAAGAGCCCTGTGGAAGTAAAGAGGTCACGGCCGGACGTGTTCTCCAGACTGGAAAGAGAACGTCCGCACGTGACTACTAGGCTGGGAGACCAAAAACCAGCCGTGTTTTCCAGACTCCAATCAAAGGTGTCTTCCCGCAAGCAGCGTAAAAGAGATGCCGAGAGGCTCAAAAAGAAGGACGCGGTAGAGAGGCATTCGGCTGAAAGGTACCAGAGAAGCCGAAGCCTGACCCGCGGCAGCGCTTCCCACTCAAAGTACAGCAGGGAGGAGACACATCACTCACACCGCAGTAGGACTTGGGAGGTGTCTCTTCCGGAAAGTGAAGAAAGCACGGGGGGACACTGGAAGTCCACCCCGAAAGGCAAGATGGGAAGCGAACCTGATGAACTCTACTCCCCGTACGACATAGCTGACGCGGATCCCTTCACTCAGCGGATACAGAATTTTGAATTTCCAAAAAGAACAAGGATGCCGGCTCACATCAGAACGTACAATGGGACGGGGGACCCAGAAGATCATCTGAAAAAATTTCAGACTGCGGCCAAAGTGGAGAGGTGGGCCATGCCCACGTGGTGCCTCATGTTCAACTCCACCCTGATAGGGCATGCCTGCGTCTGGTTTGATGAGCTGTGACCAGAAAGCATCGGTAGCTTTGAAGAACTGAGGTCAAGCTTTCTCTCGTATTTTCTTCAACAAATGAAGTACACAAAAGATCCTGTTAAGCTGCACCACATAAAGCAGCGGGAAGGAGAATCCACATAGGCATTCGTGGAACGCTTCAAAATGGAGAGCATGCACGTGAAGGGAGCTCCGGAGTGTATGCGGGTATCCGGTTTCATGTACGGGATAACAAACCCCGAGCTAATCAAAAGGCTTAATGACAACATACCCCAAACACAGGATGAAATGTGGAAAGTGACCAAGGAATTTCTCCGAGGAGAATTGGCCGCGGCCAACCAAACGAAAAAGAAGCACTCCCAATGGAAAAGTCACGAGAGCGGATAGAAGAACATCCAGATCTTCGAGAGGAAGGGAGAGTTCAAGGACCGCCTGAGGACAGAAAGGAAGCGGGGCGACAGATTCACCCCCCTCACAAAAACACCGAAGGAAATCCTGGCTATGGATATTGTCAAGTTCACGCCCCCCCCCCCCCCTCCCCCCCGGCAATGTCCAGTCCAGCCGAATCCCGGAACAAAGACAAGTATTGTGACTTCCATAGGGAAAAAGGGCACAACACGGACGAATGCTACTAATTGAAAAAACAGATTAAAGAGGCAGTTAGGTCCGGAAAACTTGCACACCTGGTCAAGGAGATCAGGAACGGGACTCAGAAGAATGGTGGTCCCAAAGGAGGAAAGAAGGACACCGCGACCAAGGACAAAGCCCACGCCATATTCATGGTGCAAGCTTGGCAGCGTACAGTCATACCCAAGATAACCGCGAACGTGGCTCCAAATATGGAGATATCCTTTCCCCCATATCCGGGGAGGACTGGGATGACCATCCGTTGGTGATCAAGGCAGATGTTGAGGGATGCACAATCTACAGGATGTATGTGGACAATGGAAGCGCTTCAGAGGTCCTGTACGAACATTGCTTTAATAATCTGAGCCCGGACATCCGAAAAAGATTGATCCCCGCCTCTTCACCATTACTGGGTTTCAGTGGAGAGCTCTCATGGCCCTTGGGACAGATCCTCTTAGAGGTGACGTTGGGAGACGGCAAAAAGATAGCTAGCACCTGGATGAATTTCATGGTAGTACGATCCCCTTCCCGTACAACGGGATAATTGGACGACCAGGCATCAGGCTATTAAGGATAGTCCCGTCCACGGCACACGGAATGTTGAAATTCCCCACCCATGATGGGGTAGTCACTTTGCACAGCAACAAGGTAGTTCCGGTCGAATGCAGAATGTTCGTAGAGCCACAGCCCCACCAGAACGCTGAAGAAGCCAAGACAAAGGAAGAGATCAAAGTTGCAATCAACCCTGAATTCCCTGACCAAACGATCACCATCGGGGGGGTTTAAGTGAAGAGGGAAAGAAGAACCTCTGCGACTTGCTTAAGAGCAACTTGGACATTTTTGCCTGGCAACCCTCTGATATGACCGGGGTTCCGCGGACAATCACTTTACACAAGTTGAATGTTAGGGAAGGCTACTACCCGGTGCAGCAAAAGAAAAGGGGACAAGCCCCGGAAAGGAACAAAGCCATCAATGAGGATGTCACTAAGCTTGTCGCAGCCGGGATTATGAAGGAAGTCCATTATCACGATTGGTTATCCAATCCAGTTCTGGTGAAAAAGAGTGATGGAAGCTGGAGAATGTGTGTAGATTTCAAGGATCTGAATAAAGCTTGTCTGAAGGATTGCTACCCCCTGCCGGAGATCGACTGAAAAGTCGAATCCCTCTGCGGGTATCCATTCAAATGCTTCCTTGACGCCTACAAAGGGTACCACCAGATACAGATGGCAGCCGGGGATGAGGAAAAAATGGCGTTCCATACAAACCAAGGCATCTTTTGCTATACAAAATGCCCTTTGGTTTGAAGAATGCCGGAGCCACATACCAAAGGCTAGTGGACAGAGCTTTTGATAAACAGATTGGAAGAAACTTGGAAGTGTATGTTGATGACTTGGTCATCAAAAGTCACTCAGAGGAAGAAGTGCTCAGGGATATAGAGGAGACCTTCAGAACCTTGCGGAAGATCAACATGAAGCTAAATCCCAAAAAATGCACGTTTGTTTCGGAACAGGGAGTGTTCCTAGGCCACGTTGTAAGCAAAGAAGGCATCAGAGCCTGCCCGGACAAGTTTGAGGCCGTGACCGTGCTCCAATCCCCAACAACCAAAAAGGAAGTGCAGTCTCTGAATGGAAAGCTAGCAAGCCTCGGCCGCTTTATGTCTAAATCAGTAGAAAAGTCCCTCCCGTTCTTTAAGACACTGAAAAAGTGCATCAAGAAGAGTGACTTTCACTGGACAGCCGAGGCAGAGCAGGCGTTCAAAAAAATGAAGAAACACATTGCCAATTTGCCAATGGTCATTGCTCCGCGCCCAAAGGAAGAGCTGATCATGTATCTGGCCGCGTCCCAAGAAGCTGTAAGTGCGGTTTTGCTGGCCCAGAGGGAAGCGCGGCAACAACTCGTGTATTTCGTCAGCCGCGCCCTAAAAGGCCCTGAGGTGAAATACAACCCAATCGAGAAGCTAGTCCTTGCACTGGTGTACGCATCCCGCAAACTGCGGCGATACTTCCAAGCACACCCGGTGGTAGTTATCATGGATCAACCACTAAAGCAAGTCCTGACCAAAACAGAGAAAAGTGGAAGAATGGCCGGATGTGCAATAGAACTAGATGAACATGACATCAGTTTCCGACCACGGACAGCCATCAAAGGACAAGTGCTAGCAGACTTCATTACCGAAATTCCGGAGGAGGGAATCCCCGATAAAAAAGCAGACAAGCAACCATACTCGGAGCCGTGGAATGTGTTCACGGACGGATCCGCGTGCCAAGAAGGTTTCGGGGCAGGTTTAATCCTAACAAGTCCAGAGGGGAAGGAATTCACATATGCCCTACGTTTCGAATTTGAGGTATCCAACAACGAGGCTGAGTACGAAGCATTGATTGCAGGGTTACGGATTGCAGAACAGATGCAGGTAAAGGACCTGTCAGCAAACGTTGACTCCCGCCTTGTGGCAAACCAGATCAACAGCGCGTACGAGGCAAAGGAAGCAAGCATGGCGTGTTACTTAGCCAAAGCTAAAGCCCTAATTGAGGGATTCCGAACATTCTCCATCAAACAGATTCCCCTAAGCCAGAACAAGCAAGCAGACGCGCTAAGCAAGATAGCCTCCACCAGCTTTGCTCACCTGACAAAACAGGTGCTCGTGGAAGTCTTGAAGGAAAAATCCATTGAGGAAAAGGAAGTCTTGGCAGTCGCGGAAGAAGACGGAGATACATGGATGACCCTCTTAATTGACTACCTACGGGATGAAACGCTACCATCGGATGACCAAAAAGCCCAAAAGCTGCGGATCAAGGCACGACAGTACATGTTAAGGGACGGAGTCCTCTTCCGAAAATCCTTCCTAGAACCATGGCTCCGATGCGTGGGCCCCGTCCAGGCCAACTACGTGCTGCGAGAGATCCATGAAGGATCATGTAGCATGCACTCAGGGCCAAGGGCAGTGGTAGCCAAAGCGATCCGATCTAGATACTACTGGCCAACAATGCATAAGGATGCCCGGGAGTTGATACAGAAGTGCGAAGATTGTCAAGTCCACCGTCCGATACCAAAGAACCCGCAGCAGAATTTGACCCCAATCACTTCCCCTTGGCCCTTCTACAAGTGAAATTCATGATTGTGGGGATCGACTATTTTACCAGCGGATGGTCATCCCAGTGGATCGAGGCAAGGTGAAATTCATGATTGTGGGGATCGACTATTTTACCAAGTGGATCGAGGCTAAACCTCTGGCCTCCATCACGGGGACATAAGTGAAGAAGTTTGTTTGGGACAACATAGTTTGTCGATTTGGTTTGCCAAGGGAAATAGTGTCGGACAACGGAAAACAGTTCCGTGACAACCCATTCAAGGACTGGTGTGAGAAGCTCAACATCAAGCAACGATTTGCCTCGATTAAGCATCCGTAGGCAAATGGATTGGTGGAGAGCGTGAACAAGAGCTTAGGAGAAGGCATCAAAGCAAGGCTGGAGAAGGGAAGCAAGGACTGGATAGAGGAGGTGCCACATGTGCTTTGGGCGCACAGAACCATGATCAAGACAAGCAACGGGGAAACCCCATTTTCCCTTACATATGGCACCGAAGCAGTTATCCCAGTGGAAATCAGAATGCCAAGTCTCCGATGCACAGCCGTGAACCAAGTCTCCAACAACCAGAGCCTCCGCCTAAATTTGGACCTCTTGGAGGAGAAAAGAGAAGCCAAGACAATTTAAGAGGTACGCAGCAAGTCTAGGATGGAAAGGTATTACAATGCTAAAGTCTGAAGCACGGCATTCAGGCCTGGAGAATTTGTTTACCGCAGCAACGAAGCCAGTCGAATGGAAGACACTGGAAAGTTGGGCCCAAAATGGGAAGGACCATATGAAGTGGTGGAAGCATTGGGAAGAGGAACATATAAGCTCAGAGGAGCGGATGGGGAAGTACTCCCAACTCCCAAGAACGTGGAATGTCCGCAACTTGAAAAAATGCTATATGTAAGTGTAATTTTGTTATCCCCATCTTTTGTAGTTGATCGCGGATCAGATCCGGACAACAGGGAAAGTAGTTTCCATTTTCTAACTTAGGTTTTTCTTGTATCATTTCTAAATTATCAATGAAACGTAGAGCCTGGCCCGCTCTACAAATTTTCCAAACATAGTTTATTTTCAATTTTATTATATTTTTCGCGCGTCTGAAACACATATATCGCACATAAAAAAGGATGAGCAACCTCACAATTGACTCAGGCATGTAAGTGGTATTGCAAACCCATTGGCCAATCTATAATACCCCCGGATTACTAAAGTACGGACAAGGGTACAAAATAAAGCCCGGAACAACCAACACCGGCAACCAACAAAAATATACACTTGTAATCTAAGCATAAAACAAGTATTTTCATTAAGTCCAAAAAAGATCTTTACAGTCTAAAATTTGATTGGTGCAAAACCGTCAAGTTTTCTCACGCAAGCTAGCCACTTGTGAATGACCAACCGTAAGGAACTTAAAACAGCTCAAACACCAAATGCAATTTAGATCAGGAGAATACAGTGGATTCCCGGGTCGTTAAGTCCCATGGAGGATGACTGATGTTTAACACAATCAGATGTCGAATAATCACTAAGGATAGTGATCAGTAAGGATTTTGAGTTATTTTATAAATTACAGGGGCTTAAATGCAAATTAAAGGAAATTAAAAAGATAAAAAAATACTAAATAAACGCTATCACTATTTGCAAAATGATGTTTTTGATTTTATGTTTTTATAAAACTTAATTTAAAAACTACGTGACGTACAAAGGAAAATGTAAAACTGAAGCAGTATTAATCCTAAAAATATGAAAATGATATTTTTACAAACCTAATGATATGAGAAACTTTTTAGAAAAAGAAAATTATTTTTATAACTATTTAATTAATTATTATTAATTAAAAACTAATTTTAACTATTTAATAATAACCTAAATTACAAGAAAATAGGAAATAAAGCTAGAAAAATAAAATTATGACTTGGAAAAATCTAAAATAACAAAATAGAATTTTCAAAACTATTTTTATATTTTTCTGATTATTTTTCTATTTTTTATGAATTTTAAACTATTTAAAACTAATTAAATTGCTAAAAATTACAAATTAAACTATGAAAAATCTGGAAAAATGATTTTTTTACTTTTTATATTTATCTAAACCTAAGAAAAATGAAAAATTATTTTTTTGAATTTTTCTTAATTAATTGTATTAAAAACTAATTAAAATTACTTAAAAACTGTTTTAAATTAAGAAAAATAGCAAACTGACTTGGAAAAATGTGAAAAATTCAGGAAAACTCTAAAATGATATTATGAATCTAGGAAAAATAGAAAAACATGGTGTTGTGTGGAGGAAATTGAATCTGCAATACAAGTGCTTATGAAATAAGCACTTAAATAAGCCAAATGAAAACCACAGTCTACAACAGTTACACAGAAGCTATAATATGCTATAAGAACTAAAAAGCAACAAATTACAACAGGCTTTAACCTCTGGATTGCAAGATTAACAGATTTGATGTTTTAAGCTTATTGTGCAAAAACAGTTTGAGAGTACCAAGTTTGAGCTTAAGCAACTGCTTATTAATAAGCTGTAACAGAAAACTAAAAGTTGGAATCTAAAATACACCTAGCTATCTACCTTAAAACCAAAAATCAGACTTAGAAAAGCTCTGAGGAACTTTTCACAAGCTCTGCAAGGTTCTGTGAAAACTCAGCTCTCACTGAGTTTCATGAACATGGCACATAAGCCCTTTTTGACAAGCTTATTTGAAGCTTTTAGAAAATTTCTAAAATTCTACAAAAATGACAACAAGGAAATAGACCAGTTAAAGTTTTAAAGTCCTAAGTTTCAATGAGATTGACTCAATAATGAAGCTATGAAAAATCACTTTAGGTTGGTAGAAAACTGGTATTTCAATATTTTGACTTTTGACACAGTTGTGAAACTTTGACCTTTGTGAACTTTGGAACCAATTTGAGGACTGAGTATGATGTAATATGATGAATTAAACCTATAACAAGCTATGCTAATGATTTCCAAACATAAGTCAAGCTTTTGAGTTTCCAAAATTTCAACAGATAAAGACTTAGACAGATTTAAAGTGGATTTTGACTTTAAGCTTATTTAGAGACAGTATGACTGACCAAATAACTCAAGTGGACTATATTAAGACTGAGTGAACAGGTATCAAGCACAAACAAGGACTCAATCTCAGCTTAACATACTGATCCAAACACTGTTATTCAAACTGATATGCAATTTTAAACTGACTAAACACTGAGCCAACTTATTTTAATGATCAAACTAAGTTTATTTAACCCAAACACAACTTAATTAACAGATTTGAACCATAGATGACCACAAGTACCAACTCAAACACAAAATGCAAACTGAACAAAAACTGAAAATAAGGAACAAACTTACAAGGATCCAAGCTTATGTTGCAGCTTAAACCAGAACCATTACTACACTATACTAATCCAAAACCAACCCAAATCCATCTCTGCAACACCCATAAACCATTTCCATGACCAAATGAGCTTCAGTTGACTTTTGTTGACCAACCATGAGAATTGCTTGAAACTGCATTCCAAGCTTATCAAAAGCTATAATAAGCTTGGATAAGCTTGTTTGACTATTAAATAAGCTTATTGAAGCTTGGTAACAAGAGTTTGAATTGGAAATTTGCAACAGTAGGCACAAAACATGAAATGTGAATAAAAACTTGAAATGATACTTGATAATAGTTTGAATACACTTAAACAGCTTAATTTGATACAATCAAAACCAAAGATTACAGTTTAAAGCTTAATTAAAGACATGGAAATAAAATACGACATACAAAAATTTAAAAAACTAAAAACTGGCCTCTTCTCTCTATCTTTCTCCTTCTTTTATGCATTAGAAATCCTCCACGTGTCCTTCTGAGAGTATCCCACCTCTTTACTTGGCCAATGGGTGAGTTTTGAGTGTTTTGGCCATTTTATCAATTTGGCGGGAAAGGGTGGATTTGACTTGTAGCTCTGTGTTTTATCAACTTGGGGGGGTGGCATTTAATGTGGTGGGAAAAGTGGGTAATGGTGATGATGAGGGGAGGAGAAAGGTGATGGGAGAGGGCCTGTTGCAGAGGCAGTCAAGCTGGGGAAGACAGGTGTACAGGAAGGTGAGAAAGGTGGAGGTTTGACTTTGTTTGACCTGGGGGTTCAAAAAGGGAAAAGACAGGGGGCCAAAATGTGTTAAGTGGCAGGGGTTCAAATTGTTTTGACAAGGCTTAGATTAGGCTTAAATGACAAGGACTAAACTTGTAATTCTGAAATCTTGAAGGACCAATTCTGCCATTATTCCAAATTTGTCACAAGGACTAAAACTGACAAACTTTAATAGTACAAGGACCAATTTTGACATTTTTAATTTTCCAAGGACTATTTGTGACAATATTGAAACTTGAGGAACCTTTTCTGCCAATTGACAAAAGATTTATCCAAGGACCATTTTTGACAACTTAGAATATTTCAGGGACCTTGAATAACATTTTTCTTTATTTTGTTTTACCAGGGACTGTTTTTGACAACTTTTGAAACTTGGGGGACTAAAACTGCCAATTATGCAAACTTGATACGTTTTTCACCAGATTTTGATATTTTTGCATTTAAAACACATAAAACACTTATTTGTGATGTTTTTATCATTTTGATGCATTTCTGAGTGTTTTCAGATGTTTTTGCAGTCTAATTTGTACAAAAATGATGAGTATTTAGACACTCATCAATCCCTCACACTAAGATATTGCTAGTCCCTAGCAATGTTTTGAGAAAAATTTAATGGATTTCATCTCTTTACCAAAAGCCATTACTTCTGGAGTAGCCAAATGTTTCAGTTCAAGTAAGAACCTTGGTACACTGATAACCAAGTGATTTTGAGCAAATCACCAGCTTTCAACGGATTTGATTTGTCTTTACCAGAAGCCGTTTGCTTCTGGACTAGCCAACTCTTAGATAAATTATCTTTGGTGAGCTGATTACCAATTATGGTTTTCCAACTGCCTTTACCACAAGCCATAAACTTGCGGGCTAGCCAACTCTTCACTTTTAAGGATATGGTGAGCTGAATACCATACAATTTTAGGCAAATTGCAAGCCGTCAACGGATTTGAGATATCTTTACCAAGAGCCGTTTGCTCCTGGATTATCCAATCCTTCTGTTTATTAGACAAGGCGGACTGATAACCATAAGATGAGTAAGTGAAAAACACTTACTTCAAAAAAAAATTTGGCCAAAAATGGGGGAATTAGGCGGTATAATTACATGATAAAATTCGTGAGAATTCCCCCCCACACTTAGAAATGAATATTGCCCTCAATATTCAAAGTACCGGCGGTTATGCCGAAACATAGAACGTAAAAGGGAAATACTAAGGCCATTATTTAGCAAGGATTTTTTTTTTTTTTTTTTTTTTTTACTTCATGAAACTCTTATATATATATAACATGTGGGGCAACTCCCCCACACTAGGGTGGTAAACACGGGTGAAACCCATGTAGCATGCTACTGTTTTTGATTCCCGAGTCGCTAGCTTGACTCGATCCCCGCATTCATTGGTTCATGGGGAAAGTTTGTAGATCTGGGACAACCACAGGGGGAATGTCCTCTCCAAAGTAATGCTTCAATCGATGACCATTCACTTTAAAATTTGGACCATCGGGCTGAGATAACTCAATGGTGCCATATGGAAATACTTTAGTGATAGTAAATGGACCAGACCAACGGGACTTAAGCTTTCCCGAGAAAATCTTCAATCTTGAATTGAAAAGAAGGACTCGATCACCAACGTTGAAAACGCGGTTCTTGATTTTAGAGTCATGAATCTTCTTTGTCTTTTCTTTGTAGATCAAAGAGTTCTCGTATGCTTGATCACGGAGTTCATTTAATTCATTCATTTGAACTTTCCGGTGATCACCAGCTGTCTGAATATCGAAGTTGGCATGTTTCAAGGCCCAGTATGCCTTGTGCTCTAGCTCAACCGGCAGATGACATGCCTTCCCGTATACAAGCTTGTATGGAGTACACCCGATGGGTGTTTTATAAGCTGTACGGAAGGCCCAGAGTGCGTCATCTAGCTTATCCGACCAAGAGGCACGGTTTTCACCAACCGTCCTCTCTAGAATTCTTTTAATCCCCCGGTTGGAAACTTCCACTTGCCCACTTGTTTGGGGGTGGTACGCAGTAGAGAGACGGTGAGTTACACCATACTTCTGCATGACTCTTTCAAACTGGTCATTGCAGAAATGCGTACCACGATCACTGATTATGGCTCGTGGAGTTCCAAACCTAGCAAAAAGAGATTTCAAGAATTTCACGACAACTCGGGCATCGTTGGTAGGTAAAGCCTTAGCTTCAACCCATTTTGACAAGTAGTCAACGGCCACGAGTATGTACTTATTACCGCGAGAAGAAGGAAATGGCCCCATAAAGTCAATGCCCCAGATGTCAAAAATCTCACACACTTGAATGGCGTTTTGCGGCATTTCATTTCTTTGTGAGATATTTCCGTGACGTTGACAAGCGTCACAGGCTTTGACAAATTCGTGGGCATCCTTGTAAATCGTGGGCCAATAAAACCCGGAATCAAACACCTTCTTGGCGGTGTAGTTGGGGCTATGATGTCCCCCAGTAGGTCCAGAATGGCAAGCTTTGAGAATGTCAATAGCTTCCTGACCATACACACATCGCCTGATGACTTGATCCGCGCAAATTTTGAACAAGTAGGGGTCGTCCCAGAAGTAATGTTTAACATCCTTGAAGAATTTGTTCTTCTGCTGGGTTGACATCCCTTTCACTATGAAGTTACCCGCATGGTAATTTGCGAAGTCAGCAAACCATGGGGTAGTAGAGTCTCCACGAAAAGAAACCGCATTGAGTGTTTCGAGAGGAAATGTTTCATTTATTTCCTTTTTCTCGAACACATCTTGGTGAGGGTTCTCTAATCGGGACAGATGATCAGCAGCCAGGTTCTCAGCTCCTTTTTTATCACGTATAATGATATCAAATTCCTGGAGGAGGAGAACCCAACGGAGCAATCTCGGCTTTGCATCTTGTTTTGCAAAGAGATATTTGAGAGCCGAGTGGTCCGTATACACCACGCATTTGGTCAAGATGAGGTATGGCCGAAATTTTTCAAACGCATACACCACAGCTAATAGTTCTTTTTCTGTAGTGGTGTAATGGGTTTGAGCTTCAGTCATAGTCTTGCTCGCGTAGTGGATAGGCTGAAAATGCTTGGTTTTTCGTTGCCCCAAGACTGCACCGATAGCAAAATCACTTGCATCGCACATGAGCTCAAAGGGTAAATCCCAGTCGGGGGCAACTAGAATGGGTGCTTCCGTAAGCTTTTTCTTTAATGTTTCAAAAGCTTCGATGCACTCAGGAGAGAAGATAAAAGGAGCTTCTTTTTCAAGAAGATGGCTCATAGGCCGAGCGATTTTAGAAAAATCCTGTATGAATCTACGATAAAACCCGGCATGACCAAGAAAACTCCTAATACCTTTGACGGTAGTAGGATGAGGCAATTTGGCAATAACATCAACTTTTGCTCTATCTACCTCAATCCCATTTTTGGAAATCTTATGGCCAAGGACTATGCCTTCTTTGACCATAAAGTGGCTCTTCTCCCAATTTAGACAGAGATTCGTGTCTTCACACCTTTTTAGCATTTTGTCTAAATGGGAGAGACATGTCTGAAACGAGTCCCCAATGACTGAGAAGTCATCCATAAACACCTCCATTGTTTCCCCGATCATGTCGTGGAATATGGCCATCATACATCGTTGGAACGTGCCAGGAGCATTACATAAGCCAAAAGGCATACGTTTGTAGGCAAAAGTTCCGTATGGGCAGGTAAATGTGGTCTTCTCTTGATCCTGTGGATCAATGGGGATCTGAAAGTAACCCGAGAAACCATTAAGGAAACAATAGTACTCATTTCCTGCTAATCTCTCAAGCATTTGGTCCATGAAGGGTAGAGGAAAATGGTCTTTACGGGTGGCGTCATTCAACTTACGATAGTCAATACACACACGCCATCCCGTAACCAGCCGAGTTGGAATTAACTCGTTTTCTTCATTCGTGACAACAGTTATGCCACCCTTTTTTGGAACACAGTGAATTGGGCTAACCCAAGGACTATCTGAGATTGGGTAAATCAATCCTGCATCAAGAAGTTTGATAACCTCCTGTTTGATAACATCATGGATTTTTGGATTCACCCTTCTTTGATGTTGAACTGCTGGTTTGAAGTCATCCTCCATCAAGATTTTGTGAGTACAAAACTCAGGGTTGATACCCTTAATGTCGGAGAGTTTCCAAGCAATTGCTTGCTTGTGTGACTTCAAGACCTTTATGAGAGCAGTCTTTTCATCTTTACTCAAATCTCGAGCAATAATGACGGGTAATTTATCATCACCTTCAAGAAATGCATACTCAAGATGAGGTGGTAAGTCCTTAAGTTCGACTTCAGGAAATTCTTCAGTTTTCTCAACTGACTTGACTTCCTTGTTATGAAGCTCGACGGGAGGGAGTGGAGGAGAAGTGTCCTGATTTAACAACTTTTCAAGAATAAGAATATCTCCCTCCGCATTAGTCTCATGGTGATTAATCTCTTCTGGAATTGCATCACTAGTGTGAGGGGTTGATGAGTGATCATCTTTAAGCATTTTCTCAATGAGAAGTATGTCCCCCTCGATGTCAATTGGAGCGTGATCAATTTCCCATGGAACAGAATCACTAGCCAAGTATGCTTCAATCTCTTCCAAGATGAAGTCGCTTCCCTCAAACGGAGTGAGAGAAGGAGTAGAATTGGCTATGATAGGTTGAGAAGATGTGGTGGGATTCCCACTCACAGAATTATGAGAATAACCAAGAACTTCTTGAGAGTACTCTTCAGAAGCAACATCAATGATATCTATTCGGTTAACCGACTCAGAATCATAGTTTGCGGAGTACCTCGAAGTTTGATCAAGGTTAAAGGTGAAAGCTTCATTACCAACACGTAATGTGATTTCTTGCTCAAATACATCAATGAGAGCACGGCCCGTTCTCAGGAATCCTCTTCCAACAATGAGAGGAACCCGTGGATCAGCATCGAAATCAACAACTACAAAGTCAGCTGGAAAATGGAACTTTCCTACTTTCACAAATACGTCCTCGGCAATTCCAAGAGGACGGGATATTGTACGATCTGCAAGCTCGAGAGTCATGCATGTAGGAGTAAGGTCCGGAAGAGAAAGTTTCTTCCATACTGAATGAGGCATCAGGTTTATGCTTGCACCAAGATCGGCTAAGGCAAAGCATTCAACCATTCCTGGAAATACACAAGGTAAGAGGAACTTTCCAGGATCTCCAAGCTTCTCGGGAAGCTTCTTCAAGATAACTGCAGAGCAGTTCTCGTTCAGAGGAGTTTTAGCCATTTCAAACAGCTTTTCCTTGTTGCTTAACATGTGTTTGAGAGTTGATGCAAACTTGGGCATCAACATGATAGCATCCGCGAAGCTTATGTCAAAATGAAGTTCTTGGAAAATTTAGAAGAATTTTTCCATTTGATGACCGGCTTTTTCGCGGAGCTTTTGCTCGTGTAAACGTGATGGGTAAGGAATAGAAGATTTGGATTTGGTGTTTTCAATGGGAGCTACAGGAGGTTCAAAAACAACTCCTGGATTGGATTTTGGTTTCTGGACAACCTGAGGATGGACATTGCTGGTACCTCCGTTATTAGTAGGAAGTTCCTTGTCCTTTGTCGCCTCAGGTTCACTTTCCACTACCTTTGGGAGAGAGGAAGAAGAGGTAGTAGGAATAGCGGGTCCATCATATGAAATACCACTTCTGGTTGTGATCGCCTTTGCATCGCCCCTCGGATTAGCGATCGTGTTGCTAGGTAAAGTACCTGAGCCCGAGGGTCGATCATTTAAAGACTTCTTTAATTCAGCGATCTGACTGACCAACAACCTGTTTGTCTCCTCTTAAGTCTTCATGAATTGCTTTAAAAGCTCATCAGATGTTGCTACAGGAGGAGGTGGAGGGATAATTTGAGGCCGTATGTTCTGATTATAGCCAGAATTCCCTTGATTAGGATTCATATTCCCCTGAAATTGATTCCCTCGATTGTAAGTGTTTTGATTAAGATTTCCTTGATGTTGGAAACCTTGATTGGGTCCGGAATAGAAATTACCTTGGTTTTGATAACCTTGGTTCATTCTTGGTTGGTTCTGATTCCGGTTAGGATTCTGGTTGAAACCGGGTGGTGCCTGATAAGTATTAGCTCGGTAGTTTAGTTCATTTTGAGGACGGTATTGATTACCTCCTAGATTTGAAGTACCGGCTATAGCATTAGCTTCAAACGGACTACCATCGGTGGCAGTACAGTTGTAGTATGCATGAGGACCACCACAAGTAACACAAACTTCAACTTTCTTTACTTCACCATATGATGGTGTCTGTGTGAAAGTGACTTTCTTTTGGTTAGCAAGAACCAAAGCCTGAACAATATCCGTGAGTTTGTCAATCTTAGCATCGGTGCTAGATGTACTCACGGGAGATGAAGTAGAAGGTCCAGCATTAGACTGAGTCTGATATGTCTTTGTGCGGAAAGGACGGACCTGGGACTTATTTTCAATGATTTGCAAGGCTTCTTTAGTGGTCTTGCTCAAGAAATTACCTCCCGCGGAGGTATTTAGAGAGTCTTGATTAGTCTGGTTCAGACCATTGTAGAAAGTATCCATTTGCATTAACTCGGAAAAACCATGATGCGGACACTTACGGAGCAATTCTTTGTAACGATCCCATGCCTCCCCGAATGATTCATCAAATCTTTGAGAGAATTTCATTATCTCATTCTTAAGACTTGTAGTTCGGGATGGAGGATAGAATTCGTTAACAAACTTGGTAACTAGATCTTCCCATGTCTCAATGGAACGAGGGGGTTGTTTCTCAAGCCAATTACGGGCTTGTCCCTCTAGAGAAAATGGGAACAGAAGAAGCTTGATGGCTTCATGTGGGATATTCTTGTACTTGATGGTAGATGCAATCTTGTTTAACCATCGAATGTGTCCATGAGGATCATCCCGTTCAAAACCATAGAATTGGCTTTGGGTCACCAGATTAAGTAACCCGGTTTTGAGCTCAAAAGTATCAGCCACGATGGCTGGGACAACAATAGCATCTCCGTAACCCTCGATGGGTGCTTGGAGAAGCTCATTCATCGGCTTGTCTTCTGCCATTATGGCAGGTGGTGGTGGTGGTAAACGTTCCTCAGTCACGGCTGAAGGAGCAGAACGTCCTCTACGTCTACGAGGAATCTTTCCAAGTTCTGAAAGTGGGCTTGTAGAACTGGAAGAACGAGTGCGCATGCACTAAGTATAAAAATCAGTTTTCAAAACAAATGCGAGGCAAAACGATAAGTGAACTTAACCAATAATCACAAATGAAATGGCTTCTTTGAAAAAGGTACACCAAATCACAAGGACACAAAGGCAAGTTTTAAATCTGATGTTCGGGAACTTATTATGGTCACACCCCCAGTTAGTAGGTGTACTGCCTTGATTTGCGGTGGTTGATTTTTATGTATATATTAAGTACCACTGAAAAGACGTAGGTATAGATTTGTGCTGATGGTTTAAAAACTTTTGGACAATATTTTTGGTATCGTCTCATTTAACCAAATCGTATTCCTTTAAGAATCACCTTAAAAGAAACACAAGCTAGAAAACGTTACGATTGTTTTGTTGTTTTATATTTTGTTTGGTGTTTTTAACACTTTAGGAAAAGTGTTAATGAACTTTTTGATTTTGTTATAACTTTACAAAAACTGTTTACAAACAATGGTATATGTGCAAGTACGGGTCTGAAAAATGCTTAGAACACGCTTACAGCCTCCCCGGCAGCGGCGCCAAAATTTGATTGGTGCAAAACCGTCAAGTTTTCTCACGCAAGCTAGCCACTTGTGAATGACCAACCGTAAGGAACTTAAAACAGCTCAAACACCAAATGCAATTTAGATCAGGAGAATACAGTGGATTCCCGGGTCGTTAAGTCCCACGGAGGATGACTGGTGTTTAACACAATCAGATGTCGAATAATCACTAAGGATAGTGATCAGTAAGGATTTTGAGTTATTTTATAAATTACAGGGGCTTAAATGCAAATTAAAAGAAATTAAAAAGATAAAAAATATTAAATAAACGCTATCACTATTTGCAAAATGATGTTTTTGATTTTATGTTTTTATAAAACTTAATTTAAAAACTACGTGACGTACAAAGGAAAATGTAAAACTGAAGCAGTATTAATCCTAAAAATATGAAAATGATATTTTTACAAACCTAATGATATGAGAAACTTTTTAGAAAAAGAAAATTATTTTTATAACTATTTAATTAATTATTATTAATTAAAAACTAATTTTAACTATTTAATAATAACCTAAATTACAAGAAAATAGGAAATAAAGCTAGAAAAATAAAATTATGACTTGGAAAAATCTAAAATAACAAAAGAGAATTTTCAAAACTATTTTTATATTTTTCTGATTATTTTTCTATTTTTTATGAATTTTAAACTATTTAAAACTAATTAAATTGCTAAAAATTACAAATTAAACTATGAAAAATCTAGAAAAATGATTTTTTTACTTTTTATATTTATCTAAACCTAAGAAAAATGAAAAATTATTTTTTTGAACTTTTTCTTAATTAATTGTATTAAAAACTAATTAAAATTACTTAAAAACTGTTTTAAATTAAGAAAAATAGCAAACTGACTTGGAAAAATGTGAAAAATTCAGGAAAACTCTAAAATGATATTATAAATCTAGGAAAAATAGAAAAACATGGTGTTGTGTGGAGGAAATTGAATCTGCAATACAAGTGCTTATGAAATAAGCACTTAAATAAGCCAAATGAAAACCACAGTCCACAACAGTTACACAGAAGCTATAATATGCTATAAGAACTAAAAAGCAACAAATTACAACAGGCTTTAACCTCTGGATTGCAAGATTAACAGATTTGATGTTTTAAGCTTATTGTGCAAAAACAGTTTGAGAGTACCAAGTTTGAGCTTAAGCAACTGCTTATTAATAAGCTGTAACAGAAAACTAAAAGTTGGAATCTAAAATACACCTAGCTAGCTACCTTAAAACCAAAAATCAGACTTAGAAAAGCTCTGAGGAACTTTTCACAAGCTCTGCAAGGTTCTGTGAAAACTCAGCTCTCACTGAGTTTCATGAACAGGGCACATAAGCCCTTTTTGACAAGCTTATTTGAAGCTTTTAGAAAATTTCTAAAATTCTACAAAAATGACAACAAGGAAATAGACCAGTTAAAGTTTTAAAGTCCTAAGTTTCAATGAGATTGACTCAATAATGAAGCTATGAAAAATCACTTTAGGTTGGTAGAAAACTGGTATTTCAATATTTTGACTTTTGACACAGTTGTGAAACTTTGACCTTTGTGAACTTTGGAACCAATTTGAGGACTGAGTATGATGTAATATGATGAATTAAACCTATAACAAGCTATGCTAATGATTTCCAAACATAAGTCAAGCTTTTGAGTTTCCAAAATTTCAACAGATAAAGACTTAGACAGATTTAAAGTGGATTTTGACTTTAAGCTTATTTAGAGACAGTATGACTGACCAAATAACTCAAGTGGACTATATTAAGACTGAGTGAACAGGTATCAAGCACAAACAAGGACTCAATCTCAGCTTAACATACTGATCCAAACACTGTTATTCAAACTGATATGCAATTTTAAACTGACTAAACACTGAGCCAACTTATTTTAATGATCAAACTAAGTTTATTTAACCCAAACACAACTTAATTAACAGATTTGAACCATAGATGACCACAAGTACCAACTCAAACACAAAATGCAAACTGAACAAAAACTGAAAATAAGGAACAAACTTACAAGGATCCAAGCTTATGTTGCAGCTTAAACCAGAACCATTACTACACTATACTAATCCAAAACCAACCCAAATCCATCTCTGCAACACCCATAAACCATTTCCATGACCAAATGAGCTTCAGTTGACTTTTGTTGACCAACCATGAGAATTGCTTGAAACTGCATTCCAAGCTTATCAAAAGCTATAATAAGCTTGGATAAGCTTGTTTGACTATTAAATAAGCTTATTGAAGCTTGGTAACAAGAGTTTGAATTGGAAATTTGCAACAGTAGGCACAAAACATGAAATGTGAATAAAAACTTGAAATGATACTTGATAATAGTTTGAATACACTTAAACAGCTTAATTTGATACAATCAAAACCAAAGATTACAGTTTAAAGCTTAATTAAAGACATGGAAATAAAATACGACATACAAAAATTTAAAAAACTAAAAACTGGCCTCTTCTCTCTATCTTTCTCCTTCTTTTATGCATTAGAAATCCTCCACGTGTCCTTTTGAGAGTATCCCACCTCTTTACTTGGCCAATGGGTGAGTTTTGAGTGTTTTGGCCATTTTATCAATTTGGCGGGAAAGGGTGGATTTGACTTGTAGCTCTGTGTTTTATCAACTAGGGGGGGTGGCATTTAATGTGGTGGGAAAAGTGGGTAATGGTGATGATGAGGGGAGGAGAAAGGTGATGGGAGAGGGCCTGTTGCAGAGGCAGTCAAGCTGGGGAAGACAGGTGTACAGGAAGGTGGGAAAGGTGGAGGTTTGACTTTGTTTGACCTGGGGGTTCAAAAAGGGAAAAGACAGGGGGCCAAAATGTGTTAAGTGGCAGGGGTTCAAATTGTTTTGACAAGGCTTAGATTAGGCTTAAATGACAAGGACTAAACTTGTAATTCTGAAATCTTGAAGGACCAATTCTGCCATTATTCCAAATTTGTCACAAGGACTAAAACTGACAAACTTTAATAGTACAAGGACCAATTTTGACATTTTTAATTTTCCAAGGACTATTTGTGACAATATTGAAACTTGAGGGACCTTTTCTGCCAATTGAAAAAAGATTTATCCAAGGACCATTTTTGACAACTTAGAATATTTCAGGGACCTTGAATAACATTTTTCTTTATTTTGTTTTACCAGGGACTGTTTTTGACAACTTTTGAAACTTGGGGGACTAAAACTGCCAATTATGCAAACTTGATACGTTTTTCACCAGATTTTGATATTTTTGCATTTAAAACACATAAAACACTTATTTGTGATATTTTTATCATTTTGATGCATTTCTGAGTGTTTTCAGATGTTTTTGCAGTCTAATTTGTACAAAAATGATGAGTATTTAGACACTCATCAGATACATAGGGGCATACCCCCGGATTACAAAAATAAGGGTGCTACGGCAAGCGTAGCCCCAACCCGACAAGAGCATAACAAGATACAACCAAAGTAACAAGCTTTACAAATACTTGAAAGGCGGCATAGTCTAAATGCCGCCCGTGAAAAGACACTTCAAACATCCCCGACACGGTCAAGAATTCCCATGTCAAACATATCATCATGAGTGATCTCATCCCCTTCCTCTTTTTCTTCTTCTCCGGTTGGACCGGTGACAGGGGCAGAAGGGGTCGGCCCAGAAGGAACTATAACCATGGAGGGTTCCCCGGAAGAAGTGATCTGATGGACAACATTGGAAACTATCAGGTCAGGATTCCAGATATCAAACTTCTTACCCTTGAGCTGGCTTTTCTTCTCCTTATACGCGGCAATGGCACGCAGACGCTTTGTAATGGCCTGCAATAGGGAATTAGGTAGTAAAATCTCCTCTGTAGTCGGGCAGTTAAACACAAACTCCCCCGACCCACTGGGTCGCTCCTCATGCAACACTAGCTGAGCTATAAGATACTCTAGGGGAGCATCCTTACATGCCTTTAGGGAATCAAGCAGCGGAAAAGGAACATCGCTCAGTCGCACAACGGACTCGCGATAGACCTCCTTAGCCTGAGGATTATAGGTTTTGATTTGTTCCAATTTCCTGCCCGCAACTCCATGAACAATACCAGCTTCCAAACCCTGTCTCAATCCCTCCGTTATCACTTTGCTGATGCAATCCCCCAGACGAGTCTGCAGTTCATCAGATTGTTTAAAGGCTACCCAAGCTCTTCGAAAGCCATGCCCCACCACCCATCTGTTACCCTCAACCGCGAGAAGGGTGTTGGGAAACAGTTCCTCATCAAAGTCACGGTTTAACTCTGCCAATCGTTGATCTAACTCCGCCAGGCGACCATCATAAGAGCTCCGGACCTGTTGCTCACACTCCTTTAACCTTTCTCCAAACAAACTCGCCTCTTTTACCTGTGCTTTCAAACCATCACAAACTGCGGAAAGCCCAGCAACTTGACCTCTTAGTTCTGCATTATCAACGGTCAAAGTTGCCAGATGCGCATCCTTGGGCGCAATCATGCCCTCCAGCTGGGCCACGCGCTCACGGAGCCTCCTTACTTCCTCAGACTTGGACTCCAGAACACCCACACGCTCGCGAAGTGCCCTCGCCTCCGTGGCTTCACCTTCTAACTCCTACACCTTCCCCTTCAAACTCTCAATCCTTTTCTCCCTCCTCTCTAGCTTCCTGTTTAGCTTGGCAGTTTGGTTCAATTCAAATTCCAAGCGTAGACACACCTTGGAAGACATGCATGTCTGCTGTGCGGTTATCACATTATACTGCTCAAGCAAGTCTGCGTGCGGCATGTTGCGCAGCACGGATAAATAGCCAGGAGTTGAAAGGTTGTCCACTAAACTCTGACAAATCCAAGGATCGTCCATACGGAACTCATTGGTGGGAAGCCACTTCGGAACATAAACATTTTTTGCCTCCGTAGTATCCACAGACATGGACTGATAAAAGTCCTCTTCGGATGCCGCGGGGCGATGGATAGATTGCTCCTGTGGAGGTGACTCAGCTTCAAAAACACTTTCTTGGTGACGGGGTGGTGGCTACGAGGGCCCGGACATATCAGCGTCCAAATTTTCCAGGTGAGCACTGGTGGAAGTCTTAGAGGTGGCATCCGGATCTGCCTGCAGATGAGGAGAAGCCTCAGAAGAAGCAATAGTAGTCTTCAGCTGCTGCGGTCTGGAATCAGACTCATCACGAAGCTCCAAAACAGGGACAGACCCCGCGGTAGCACCCCTTGCATAACCAAAAACACTTAGGTTTTTCTCTAAACAAAAGGAAGAAAGCAACATAAAGCAGTAACTAAAAAAAACAAGGGCTTACCAGCAGCGGATCCAGAGCCCTGCTCCGGCACAAGAACAATCCTTTTCTTCTCCGGCTACTTAGGGGAGACATTAATCCTGACCCTCTTTTTCCCAGTAGCCTTGCTGGCTTTGGCTGCCTCCACGGTATCCACAATAGTCTCTTGGACCAAAGTAATTAAGTTCTCTGAAGGCTTTATGACGTGTCCGGCAGTCTCCTTCTGCAGGGTCTTCTCACCCTCCTGCAAAGTCCTCTCTCCGGAATCCACAGCAAACGGATCTGGTTGATTAATAAACGCGAAAAGAGACATTTCTGCACACACAAAAAAGACACGTGTTAAAAATAAAACAAACAAGAATAAGACGCGACAAACCCTAGAAGGAAAACCCACCCTCAGTATCCGACCCCATAAAAGTAGGACGCGCCGTCGAGTCATCCCAAGCACGGCTAAGGCCCACTACACAAAGAAACTGCTCCGGAAATTTCTTGAAGGGAGCACGCTTCGTATCAAGGAGGTGCAATAACTCCAAATCAACATCGTCATCCGATGGGGGTGGATCACGGTCAACGGAGACATTGTCGTTCCATGAGATGGCCAAAGGAAAAACAGTCACGTCAACCCAAAAGAAGTACTCCTTCTAGTTCTTCACAGAATCTAGAGGAGCAGTATGACAAACCGGAACAACTAAAGATTTAGGACCCTTACGTTTCTCTAAGGTCATCCATCCATCCTTCATACCGGAGTAGTAAAACTTCCTAAGCAAAGACATGGTGGGGATGCCACCATGAATGCGGCATAGGATCTCAAAATGACTAACCCTAGCCGCGGCTAAAACAGACAACTGTGACAGGTGAATTTGAAAATATTCTAAAACGCTGCACATGAACTTGGAGAGGGGGATCCTAAAGTTGCAGAATTCAAAAAACCTAGTATATACACCTATTTTACCATGAGGAGCGTTCCTTATGGTATCGTTAGGCCCAGGAAGAAGAGGGTGCACAGTTGTGGGAATATTGTATTTAGAACAAAAATCATCTAGATCTTTCTGGGACAAGTTACAGTTAAAGTCAGAAAAGAGTTTCCTAGCCATGGAAAGACAGTAGGGAAGAAAAACCTAACCTGAACAAGTGAAAACGCACGAAGAGGACTTTGATTGCTTTTTTCTTTTTTACACGCGAAGACGAGAGGGCAACAGTAACCAGGCAGGTAAAAATGAGGGGTATTTATACCCTCCTAAAAGTAAAATCAACCGATTAATCGAACGGTTGAAAAAGCGCCATGTCACCGATCCGGATTCAATGGCTCAGATTCACCTAGATCAACGGATGAGATAGAGGCAGCCAAAACGTCACGTCAGTCAGACAACGCGCGGTCAAAAATCAGTTCGCGACTCCCTAGGGACAGCTGTAACGCCTATCCGTTACGTAAGTGGAAGATACAGTCAGCAATGACAAGGATTATCCGCAGGACACCCAACCGCGGATAAGAGAAACGACTTAGTCTAGAACACTTGTCCTGAACTAACAAGCATAATAGACTGGGGGGACTTGATCGCGTATGACCCCCCCCCCCCCCCCACCCCCGACACTCAGAAGGGTCAGACGCGGACCCAAAACGCAACCATCAGGAGTCGATCAAGTATTCACTACAAGAATTCTGTTGATTACCCACGGACCAAATTTGTGGGTAAAGGAGCAATATTCGTGGGTAATTGGCTAATACCCACGCATTACCCACAAACCTATATACATGGGCAAAACCTCCGAGGCTAATTTTATACCCACGAAATATTCAAGCGGTGGGTAACGTTACCCACAATGTTTTTGGTGGGTGATTGTGTTGAATCGTGGGCAATGATTTTTCTGTGATTTCATAAGTCACCACGAGAATACCCACGAATTTAGTTGTGGGAATTGTGTGGGTAAAAATTCCCATGAAAATCGTTGTGTGTAACAGCCAAGGTAAAAATATAAGACATGCCAATAGTACAATAACCATAAAATTTTCCACGGGTGGTCACAGCTACAATACAATAGTACAATATACTGGATATTTCTTGCTAAAACTCTATGAAACTTTAAGAAGTATACAAATATAATCAAAAACATATATGTGAAAACAAAGCTTTGACTAATATGTCATTCAATTGCGATTTGTATCCATTCTACCCACTATCCATTACACAAAAATGTGGAGCAACTGTTTGAAAGTTTCGATAATCAATAACACGTACATCTACAACATTCATATGTTACATCTCAGGATACATTCACCAGCCACCTATTAGTCAGGAACAACTTTCTTTGTGAGTGGACTCCTCAAACATGATTTCAAATTTCCAACTCTCTACGCTTTGGTGTACAGATCAAGAAAGTTCATCAGACCCTACAAATCATGCAACATACACGTAATTAGCTATAAATATGTCAAACAACCATGAATTTAACATGTTATTTAAATAATCAAAAATCTACCATTAATGGGGATGAAGAGCCTTAAAGAACTGATTAAAATCTTAGGATAGTAGAAAATGAGCTTTTTTGCTTTGATTAGAGAATTGAGTCTTTAACTGATGGTGCCAATGAAAAATCAACAAAAATGTATCAACTGATACTCTTATATCCAAACTTCTATGTTTAAATGGGGGACAGATTGAGAGAAAAGCAAAGATAACAATTTACCAAAGTGGATGCAAGTGTTAAGCATTGACCCATAGTTGTAGCAAGATGTTGACGAAGCATTCACCATGGCAACCCTTTACGACTACAAATACAAACATGAAAATGTCATATTAAAAATATATGTATGGATAACTCAAAAGAACAAACATTTAGAAACTAGAGTCGACCTGCACAAAAAGTTGTGATTACCACTCTTACAACACATTAACTATCCTCGTGGTAAGGGACATGTTATCACTAACAAAGTTTTCAAGTGATCGAACATAGTTCAACGTGGGCTCACAGTAGGGCTAACTTTTCCACAACAAATAGATATACTCTGCCTATTTAGTAAATAATTTATCAAAAATGATATGCTCATATCACAAAATGATATTCGTCTAGTTCAAGACTAAGAGTAGAGTTCACAATCACAAACCTCCTATATGGCAACCTCTAAAACATACGATGAAAATGACCCCAAACCCAAGGCACAAATGCTTTTACTTATTGCTGTTATTCACAATTGCTACCAGTCACCCTAACCTGATGAAAACGAATAACAAAAATGCTAAACTGTTTCAAGAACATTAATAATTTAAAACAATATAATAGTCACCCATAGTATTTAACCTGAGATGAAGCATATATGTTTTATTATTTGAATAGTTGAATGAAGTCTCCTCATGAATAAAGCTTTTGTAGACCCTTCTCAGATACATAGACAAACTGAGATGCACTACGTCATGCATACTTGTTTCTCCTTTTTTCTTATTTAGATTGTAGTCAAAATATACCGTAAAATGAAACCACACAGTCCCCTTCAAGCATCTTATTTCCTACAATTCATAGATTCTCAGCATATCATCAACAGTCAAACATCTTATATATGGAACACGTAAAAGGTTAAACATGTTAGCTTTGAGAGTGACCTACTTAGAAGAAAACCTTATTGTAATCCCGTTAACTTCATCTATATACACAATGTAACATTGCAACAGAACTTATGCTAAACATAGTTTAGGACTTACATCAAACACATATTGGGCGTGATAGATAACAAGTTTCACGAGTCTGCAAAATACACCAACCGGTTCAAAAATACTACAAAAATACATCTAATCCAATCCATAACCTCCAAACCAGATACACGCAAGAATTTAGAAATAGCACAATTAAACAATAAGATTATAATTATATGAAATCTAACGAAAGTAGATTTATAAAAAATAAGATATAATACATATCTAAAAGAAGATACATCTCCGCGAACATGATCTTGATGTGATCTCGACGACTGAAAATTAAGAATTCAATTGATATCACTAAGGTAGTTTTCTCTTTTAGATGAACAGACATCCAGTAAACGATGTGAATGGTAGTCAACATGATCTTTTGAAATACATTAGAGATTTAGTGCAAGTTACTGATTAAAGGGAGGCAAATAAAATAAAAATAAAAAAACCGAATTATAAGATGGAATTCAAATTTTTGATGAGGAAGGGGAGCGGCAAAGTGAAATTAGCTTTGAAGGGGGAAACTTTTAAAAAATAAATAACTAAAAAGATGAAAGTTTCATCCATATATTTGATATTAGTGATAATCGGATATTTAAATAAAATATCATATGTGCCTAAGGGTGTTATTCAGATTGACCCAGTCGGGTTCGGGTCAATTTGGGTTGAGTCAATTCAAGTCAAGGCTTAAGAAAACATACCTAAATTCGATCATATAAAAACTCGGGTTAGTCGGGTTTTGGGTCAATTTTAAAAAATAAATAACTAAAAATATGAAAGTTTCATCCATATATTTGATATAAGTGATAAACGGATATTTCAATAAATATCATATGTGCCTAGGGGTGTTATTCAGGTTGACCCAGTCGGGTTCGGGTCAATTCGGTTTGAGTCAATTCGGGTCAAGGCTTAAAAAAACATACCCAAATCCGACCCTATCGAAACTCAGATTAGTCAGGTTCGGGTCAATTTGGATCGGGTCAATTCGGGTTCGGGTAAACCCGAGTATATGTAAAATGATTAAAAAAATGGCATACTTCAATATTTTTACATTATAAAAGTTTTAGTTGAGTCGGGTTAATCGGGTTCCGGTCCATTTGGGTCGGGTCAATTTTGGTTGAAGCTAATAAAAACATACCCAAACCTGACCCTATTTAGAACTCTTGCCATTCGGGTTGACCCGAATATAATTTTGAACTTGAGCAACCCGACCCGAATAGTCATATCCGGTTTCGGTTCGGGTTTTATGACACCCCTATATGTACCTCTTATTAGATTACGGTTTTCCCTAACAAATATCGCAATCGACCCATGCCCGCCCGACCCACCCATTTTGCCACCCTTACATGGGTGTTTGTTACTTACCCATAAATTATACACAAAAATACATACAACAAAGTTTCCATGAAAACAACATCATAAGTATATTCGTGGGTGTATTTGTAACCACGACTTGTCCATAGGCAATTACTCATTGCAAAATACCCACACAAACAATAAGATATGTAAAGTCATGGGTATATATTCACCCTTAAAATACCCACATTAACTCACCCGCCAATAAAAAGGATATTTGCATATCGTGGGTAAATAACATTTACCCACTAAATTACCCACAAATATAGCCACAATAACCCACGATGTGGGTAATACGTGGGAAATGTTTTGGCGCCAATTATATACCCACATATTGCACACCAAATGTATTTATGTGGCTATTTGTGTGGGTAAATCCGTGAGAAATTCGAAGGAAAATAAAATCGACTTTGAAAGTCACTGATCATGGGTAATGGGTGGGTATTATGTGGGTAAATTCCCTCCAAAAGATTAGTGTGGGTAATTTTCGTGGGTATTCCATCAGATTCTTGTAGTGATTGTCTATGTCCATAAGGCACCACCAGGGCGGGGATGACAAATCCGCGGGTAAGAGATACTTCCGGAGGAAGCCCCAACCGCGCCCCATACAAGGGGTAAGGAATCTCACCTAAGATTAAGGTACTGAAACCTGCAGTCCCCAAAAAGGAAAGCGGGGTAAACTCCCGCCCAAAAGCATCGTTGTCATGGCAACAAGACAAACTCTGAGTTGACTTACGTCATTCCCCACTTACAAACTGTCGCTCTCATGTCCCGTGACCATGAGAACATGACAGAAAGGTCAACCATATAAATAGGGGTTTCACCACTAATCAAACGGTAACATGTACTCACTCTCTCTCTAAAACTCACTTTATCTCTCTAAAACCCTTACTTACTCTCACGCCGGAGGTTGACCGCGGAACCCCGTTCCGCGGTGAGACTAACGGTGTTTGTTTTCTTAGCAGCTTTAAGCCGAGACTTACACTTAATACAAGATCTATTTCCCAAGAAGTTAGCATACACTAATCTCCGCAGGGGAGCGCCCAGAATTGTATTAACAACTTTCACTTTTATCTTTTTCTGTCATCTAAGTTCAATTTTTTTTATTTTCGTACTCATCACACATTTTCTTTTGTGCTTTTCTGTAGATGCCTTTGTGACTTTGCTAGGATGTTAGTTATGAGCTCGATCAGTGAGTTATAAATTCAAATAAAAACCAAATGGTATGTTGAACACTGTGACTAATTTAAATTTGTTAAACTATATTGTAAAATTTAGGCTAAATACCGATGCATGTAACCTCTTCAGAACTAATAGCTTTCTGGGCTTTATATTCCAGCAAAGTATCACGTTGTGGACTTGGTTCTCATATAGTATAACTTAGGCTAAATACCGAACGCTATTACATCAAATGACAAATGCACATGATCATGTGGTTTTGTTACTTAGCATATTCTTTACCTTCCCATTGAGCAAATACAGAAGGGTAGCCATTTAGGATTCATACTTAGTTACTTACATACTCAATTACTCATTATTACACCAATGCGAAAACTAGCTCATGAAAATACATGTGTATTTTGTCCGCATATTCTTGTTTTATAATTCAGTTTATTATTTCCATTGTATTCCATAGATGCAATTTAACTTATGACTAATGCTAATTAATCATTTCGAGTAAAATATGAATCTCTAGTTATATATGATCAGCCATGAAGGGACAAGTAAGTTCATTCATTTGGTGACGTGGATATCGTTTGGGCTTTGGCAAAACAGAAACCACTTTTTTTCTTCTATCTTATGAAAAGGACCTAAAATACAAATGGATTCTTAGATGTGAGCTCATTACGAGTCCATAAAAAGTTACAACTTTTATCAAATGAATAGAAATACGGAAGCACGACCGTGGTTTGTGTCCGATTATGTTACCACGTTGGCTTCACAACTCACTGAGACAAAACAAGTGGTCGTTAATTTACATGAACGTGATTGTTTCTATCAAATACTTCCTCCATTCTAAAATAAGTGTCCCCCTACCTAAGACAAACGGTTAAAAAAACATATTTAATACTATTGTCTCTTTCTACTTTTTATAAAACGGTGGTTTTACTTTTAACTAACAATTATCGTTTTATTTAAAATCTATAATGATAACTTTAAGTAAAGGTAAGATGATAAACTCGGTCCAACTTGCCATCTATTTTAAATAGTGAGCGGTTAATTTGGTACAGAAAACCGGACAAATAATTTAAAACGAAATGAATATGTGTTTTTACCTAGAGACTATTAGATGCAATGTTTTTACCTACTACATTACATTGTTTAAAAAAATGCTACCCAAGGATGCAATCCATGTAACTTTGACAAATTTATATCGGTGTCAAATAACAGAAGTGACCAAAAATATTACATGTTTATAAGTTATAACAAAGCCATCTTTGTTTAACACAAGGATAATAGCCCGCTGCGTTGCAGCGGGTATTATATCTTTTTTTCAAATTTAAGTTTAGGCGGTAGTATGTTGCTTAAGTTCCACTAAAGAATTGCTTATACACTAAACAGCTGCTTATATACGCTTTCCCTCTAAGCAATAAGTTTTGCATTAAAATGAGCCGAGTGATCAACAATTTTTGGGCGAGGTATAACAACGCGATGCTCCTTTATCGGATGACTCTATATTCGTAAACAAAAACTATTAAAGTTCGTGAATGACCTAAGTAGATCCTAACAGAAATTACATCTTCAGTTCCTGAATGTTCAGTAACTTCTTCCATTTCATATCCCTCTTTGTTTCAACCTCAAAATCGGACAAATCCTCATTTTGGGTTTCGTTGGCAACACTTGATGAACTTTCACCTATACCTGCAATATATATCATTATGGGCTTTAAAACTCTGCCATAAAATCGATTGCCTTTCTGAAGGAAAAATAAGGTTTAGAGGATCAATGGTAACTTATATGGGACACACTACTACTGGAGCATATTATATCTTCCAGCATGAATACATATCTTATAAGAGTTCTTGGAACCAAAATGTAGATACACTACAATTATTCGGATACACAGTCAGTCAGGAGTCAGGACAACAGTCAAGGCTTGTTTGTGGGTTTTGAGTGGGTCAGTTGGTGCTAGTATGGGTCTGGCAGATAGCCTAGGTTAATGACAAAGAACTTTTCAATGAAACAAATACATAAATGACGCGCCGAACATATCGAAAAAACGATGTGCTAAAAGTGAACCAACTTAGTCATTTTACCAAAAAAGGGTCGAATTGGGTTATGTTTTACTCACAATCAGTTAAGCGTCTCAAGAGTGTACCAATGTATGTGTTTACCACCAAGTCAATATTCACTTAATGGATCAATATTGTGCCAAACATACTAATTATTATTAGAAACAATGACCATTACATCAGACAGGCAGTCTTCAAGAAACAAAATAAACTACTCAATTTATTGCATTACTTTAAGCAAGATAAGTATCAAGTTTTCTATCAGACAACATTTCAGTTTACAATAGTAATTAATAAGTATCTTGCTTAAAATTTGATACCTCTGTCAATATTGGCCAGCATAAAGTAAAATTAGTCGGTAAAGAAACAACGGCGTTCTCCTTAAAAATGGAAAACAGGTTTGCAAAAGTCACACGACGAACCTGTTGAAAGAACACTGTTCTGGACATTTGGAGCGCTGGCGCATGGTATGGTCGAAGCCGGCGTGGCTGTATATTAGAAAACACGTTTCAGATAAATGTGGAACGCATAAATGTGTCTATAAAAATGTAAGAAAATAGAGGCGTATAACTATTTTACCTCCACGTCTACGCCGCTGTCCCCTATTGTTAGCGAAATTGGATGGGAAGCCTCTTCCTTGTGGCTGCATAAAAAAAAGAGTATTACATTTTCAGTTTAATACCTACAGCAACATCTAAAAATGCTATGTCAATACAAACTGTACAGTCACTATTGAAAGTGGCATAAGACATAGTCGCTGATGTATGAGAGGCGTCACCACTGCAGAGAGTGTGCCGTTCCACTTAATCACGTGGCTGTCGAACGGCGTCTATAGTGATGCAAGTGAAAACGCTTCCAACAAAGTCAATATTTGCAGACGCGTGCGCTAACGTAAAGTCACTTCCTTCACATCTGTTGGATGGAGAAACTGAGTTAGTATACCCGTGCGGGGCTGCAACTGCACACACATAACAACAAAGTGAAATTAGCAAGCATAATAGTAAATGAGTTTACAAAAAGATATTACCATATGGCTTCACCTGTGTAGCAAAAGCGCTATCGACTCCATTCGCATTGAGATCATCGGTAAAACCTACCTCACATACAAAATAATGGTTAATTTGTAGAAAAAGGATGCACCTTTTTCCCTGGTAAGTGCACTTCAAACATTGTTTCTGTAGGGATGACTATCAAGGGGATGCAGTAGTAACACGAATATTATAGATACTTTTAAGCCATTGGAGCCTCGAATCATACTCAACTCGCTGGGATGTGCTCACGTTCTTCGAGGACTAAAAAAGTACATGGAACCTGGAAATTGAAAATAACCAACTATTACATTATTTATTACGCATGAAATACCAAAGCGTTGCACCAATGAGTACGTACTCGTTGTTCCAAAAGCCACTTGTGCAGAATGATTTTCTGCAACAATAGATTGAAGTTCGTCCGTCACATTTGTTGTATCGTATGCCAGCTTATCACCATTAGTTATACGATGTAGCAAGTGGCTACTTTTTCCGTTAAATCCATATTCTAAGTCCCCTTTCCTGCCTTCAAAATAAGTTAAAAAAAGTTACGGGTGAAAGATTGTGTCATTCAAATACTAAAGCAAGAAGTAATTAAGATTACGGCTTGCATCATTAGTTCTTTTCTGACATTAAAATAAACACCAATAAGTATATACCTGCACATTTAGAATATGGATTGGTTTCCCTGGAAGCATGAGTGTTAGGAATTAGAAAATTCCATAGTGAAGTGTCGGTCACCCCAAATGTTATCTAGCATAATTTAGCTCGTAGACTTGTAGTTATTTACGTTGTTTAGTAGTTTATTTGTTAGTTAGTAGCATAGTTTAGCGTAGAGCAACACCGTGGAGGAAGGACGGGTCTTTACCCACTGTATACCTGATCCACAGGCCGATAGGAGGTCGTGTATTGTGTAACTATAAATACCCCTTCCATCCATGGAAGGGGTGGTGCTTCTCAATCTAATATTCCATACTTTGTGTAAACCTCTAGCAAGAACACCCTCTCTCTCTCTACTAACTCTCTAACTATGGCAAACATGTATTTTAATCATCCAAGACCACCCGAATCATTAACACAATAAATATTACGATCCTACAATTGGTACCAGAGCCAAGGTTTTTGTGTTGTGTTGATTTATGGTGGTTTCGTTCCATGGTTTACTTTGTTTGTTGGTTTTTGATACTTGTTTTAAAACTGATTGTGTATCAATTTTGTGTGTCGAAAAGTTTGTTTTTCCTACTTTTAAGTTATATCTGTTTTTAAAACAACTTTGTATGTATCCTGTTTGTGGTCTGTCTTGGTATATGTGTTATACCTTTTATCTTTGTTTCATCCATATTTTTGTTGTTACCTATAGCGATTTTCGTTGTCAAATGAGTCATAATGGATACATTTTTACGCAAGTTTTTCTGGGTAAGTATGAAGGTCGGAATATATTGGTCGGAAAAACTCATCAGAAAAAAAAAGTCATAAACTCTTGGTGGCGACTTGGCATTCTTGAATGCGAAGTTTTACACAAAACAGTCCTGATACAATGTATCAGTAGCGACTTGACACTTAATGTAGTAGCGACTTGTTTCTCAAAAATGGTAGCAACTTGACTCTTAAACACCTAGCGACTTGTGATGTATGAAAATAAGGTAGCGACTTGCCATGCCATGAGTCTTTACTCATGGTAGCAACTTGGGTCTAGCGAGTTGTTACATGTAGCGAGTTGACTATTTAGTCAACTCAAGTCAACAGCGACTTATGCTAGCGACTTGACTCATTGGTTTAGCGACATGAAGAAGATGAGAAGAAGACTTGACCACGACCACAATACAATACCAAATACTCGACCACTACCATACACCACATCTAAACATCACGACCTCAGGATTAAAACATCTATCATCTGTCCATGCTTTTAAGTACATAAAACGATATGTCCAAGAACATTAAAACAGATCCAATACTTCAAAAGCCCTAAACGAAAATGATAAGTAAACAAAGAGATCTCAGTTTATTGTTTGTTCACTTGATATGAATCATTTCATATATGTTGTGTGAACTCTAACACATCATAGATCCTAACTTTGTCATATATACGAATCTTAGAATAAGTTATAACATTTGACTTATACTTTTCTTTCTTTTGATTCGTGTGGATACGAAATATGTTAACAAGTTTTGATCTCAGTTTTTGTTCTTGGTATCGCAAGTCAAAGGAGACTTTCACATGTGAACAAATAAAACCATCATCGATCAGTTATCATTGTTTGAAGCTATGCCTCACGTTTTTCTTTATCCGACACAAATGAGAAGTTTGATAACAACAAATGTTACCCACTTCTCTTCGTTCGATCTGTTACTCTAACATAAATGTAATTCGAGAATCATTAATACCTACCTTGGTGTCATGCGTTTTGCCATCTATGTGGCTGTTTCATGACCTCAAACCATCCCTGTGGTGAGGTCTTGATGATTATCGAAGATGGAGTGGTACATTTGTCATGATTATGCGTCTTAGTGGAATGGAGTTGGTATATTTGATGTTGGTTTTATGTCGTGTGTTCTGGATGAGTAGTAAGAGGCGGATTTGTTTTGTTGATTAGGGTTTGGAATGAATCTGAGATTCAGAATGAGATAGAGGCGTGTTATATGTGAGAATAATTTGGGATTAGGTCAAGTAATGTAGTGTGTGTTATTTTATATCCAAATGCTAGGGCAGTTGAGTTGGATTACAATGGGCTTCCATTGGGATGTTTGACTTCGTGGGACAGGCATGGTACGGGTATGTTTTTTTTTGGGCTGTCAAATGAGGCATTGGTATGTGTCTCGTGGGGTTGGGCCAGACATGTATGTGATTTGGATTGGGAGTGAGTCACATGAATTAGATTTGGACTGTTTGGTTCGTGTAGTTTCTTGATAGTGAATGAGCCTAATCTTATTGATTCTTTAATTCGGATATACTAACTTGTTACATGGGCCGAGCCTAGTGTCTGATTTTGGGTTGCTCACTCTCGTGAATTTAATTAGGATGAACGGACAATAATTTGAGTTAGACATCGTACGATAAAATGATGGGACTTAAATTGTAAACAACATGTTAGCTCAAATTTATTTTGGATATTATATTGATAACATAAGTGGTATGACAAAGATTACACCAGGTTATTGGCTTGAATTGATATGTGCAACTTATGCTAGTACCGGGTGTTATTCTTAATGGTATGTGCTCATGTAGTATATGATGACTTGGATTCGGATGATGGAATGATGGGCTTCTCAAGATTGGATAGTTATTATGAGATTTGATGTGCTTTGAGGCTTGATACTTTGGGGGATACATTTTCACAGAAAATATTATGTCACGGCTTGAACTTATGATTAATCAAAGCTGACTACGGGTTTGTTGTTCGACATGTCTTATTTGGATTTGAAGTGAGTTTTTCCAGACATGTTTACCTATTTTCGTCTTCTTTCTTTCTACCCTTCCGCGAAGATGACTTGTTTGGGCGTTTATAGAGGGTGATAAAGACTTGGCTATTTAGTTACGGGTGTGATTCTTTCTAGCTTAACCCACAACGTAGCTATCACTTCGGTGTCTCACGCAGTTGAGAATATGTCAAGAGGTTTTGTACGTTGGGTACACCGTTTCTTTTTCACGAGGATTAGTACAAGTTTAAGTAACAAATCTGAGGAATTCTACTTCATGATCAAGTTTGGTATATCGGGTTTACTTCACCAAGTGGTCACATCAACAGCCGTCAGAATATGTGGATGATGTGTTTACCAAAGTATTTATTGGATAGTTGATGATGTTGGATAATGGACCGTTGATGAACCGCTGCATGTTCCCCTAAAACAGATATTCACCGAAACCAACATTGTTATAATACATTCAAGCTGACATTGTTTACGGTTTTGTCTTGATTTTGTAAAATCCCGCGAAAGAAACTATTTCTCGGTTTAAATCATAGACTTGTAAAATCCCGTAACAATGGAAACATCCTGGTAAAAGTAAAGTGCATTTCCGGATCTATCTTACGGTTTATTCTTGGTTTTGTAAAATCCCGCGAAAGAAACTATTTTCGGTTTAAACCATAGAGTTGTAAAATCCCGTATTGATGGAACCATCCTGGAGAAAAGGAAAGTGTATTTCGGGATCTTTTCTGATGCTGGTGTTACGGTGTCTGCTTCAAAGAAGGGATAAAAGGGTGTACTTCATGAATTGGATGTGTGTTTGGATTATCGTCATGGCAGTCTGGTTATTACATGTTTTTACGGGGTGATGTGCTTTTAACCATGGTCGGGGTGAAAACCATTATCATAGTTCACTTAAAATGTCAAAGAAGGCTAGATTTGAACTTATAACCAAGAAGATGTGACAACGGAGTTAATTCACTATTATTTATTTGAGGTCGAAGTGAAATATCACGGGCGAGTGTACTTAGTATCTGAAGATATCGGGGATGGATGGATGAAGATTCTTCATGATCCTTGTTCGAGCTTATTATAAAAAATAAAAAATAAATAAAAAAAAAAAAAAAAAAAAAAAAAAGACTTGGAAATCTAGTTATTCTTGGGAGTCTTTTTTCTTTTACCACGAGGGGAAATTGGGCTCTTTTTGCCACAAAAATAACTATCACTTTAAGGAGTTACGTTGTAGTGCTCAGTGTCACATTTAATTGTGATTTTCAAGAGGTGATGTACGTCTTATACTTGATGGTTGGTTGGTTGAAGAGTATAGAGTACTTAGAGATTCAAATGGGCATGAAGTCTCGACACCGCTCTTTGTTACATATGTGCAAGCTTAAGTCACGAGTTCGGGTTAGTTTACTTTAGGGTCAAATTCATCATATTGGGTTTTCTCCATCAGCTGTCATGACAAAGGGCCTACTGAATGATAATGGGGTTGATTACATGTTTTGCTAAGAGAATTGAAAAGAGAGAGATTATGACGTCTGTTCACATTCAGTTCAGGCCTCGTACTCTAAAGAAAAGAAATGTGTACGTTTCAGTGCGCATTATCTTCGGAAGAAGAGAAATCTTCTTATGACGTATGAACACAACAGTTCATGCCTCGTACTCAAAAGAAAAGAAATGTGTACGTTTCAGTGTGCATTATCTTCTGAAGAAGAGAAATCTTCTTATTATGACCATTCTCATCAACATGCTTCATACTTTTTCCATGCGCTTCAGTCATCAAGTGAACCGGGCTACCACTGATTGTTTTCTCATTCCACTTGCTCAATTATAATGAAGATGGCGACATCATGTGCTGATTTTGCGGGAGAGAAGTGTGAATAGAACATTCGGATGATTTTCACTTATTTAATCAAGAATGGCATCTCCGTATGCAATTCTTGAGGGGGAGAAGAAGTGTGAATTTTTTGCATTGTTGATTGACATTTGAGAATATAAATGGTCATACGGCTCTAAACTCATGTAAGAACCTAGCTTCTTCTTATCGGGTCATCTTCACATGGAGTTTTTCTCTTCTAAGAGCCGTTGGTTGACATCTTCACTCGGATTGATGAGTTTATCGACAAAGTGCTTCCGGTTAATGCTTCACGTATACATCAACATGATGATTCCGAACAATCTATCTGTTCTTGTTTGATGTGATTGGTAGTTTGGTGTTACCATCTTATGTATTCGTTGCGGCCTGATTGCTGATTTCCTTGATGAACATCTTTCTGTTCTTGTTTGATTGGGAGGGATTTTAGTTAAGGGGATTTGCAAGATGTAAGTTGATTGGGATGCTTTTTGGTGATGTTCTTGTTTTGGTGAGTTGAAGATGTTAACTATCTATTCCCCAACTGCACAATCTTGAAGAAGGTCGAGTCTTCAATCTGTTCTACATTCTCTGCTACATGTTAGAAGACTAAAGACGAGTTGCATTTAACGATCTAAAGACTTCTTCTTAATCTGGGCTTTTATCGAACAGATTGTCGGTTTAGGGGAGAGCACTAATTGGGAGACAGTTATAATTCAGATTCAATCCCCAATTAGACTTGCTCATATTCTTTAGCAGTGACTCCTCGAGACGTTGTTATTGACTATTTCACGTATTGGACATTTGACACAAGTTGATTACTTCAGAGTTAATCATTTATCACTTATTTGAGATTGAAGTTGACTTTCACAAAGGCGTGTTCTTATTTGATAACTTGCTCGGGCTTAAGAATTTGAGTTGAAGACTTGGTTTATCTAGTTACCAGCAGTCGAGGTGGATGGTTGAAGACCTGGTTAACTATCACTATTAGGAGTTACTTTGTTTTACTCAGTGTCACACGCATATGACGGTGTGGATAATCGCAAGAGGTGTTATTGTCTCATACTTTGTTTGGGTAGTGAGTACTTAGAGATTTACTTGAAGCATAATTTCTCTACACCGTTCTTCCATCATTAGGTGCAAGCTTAAGATACAAATGTGGGGAAGTTGACTTCAGTTTCAAGTATGGTATATAGGGTTTTCTTCATCAGTGGTCACTTCAAATTGTCTACATAAGGGTTGATAAAAATAGTCAGAGAGAGTCTTCAGCAAGTTGATTCTCACAAGTGTTCAAGTGTTCTTCTCATCAAATTTCTAGTATACGGGCTTATAATGATTTGCTGACTCTGAAGTGTCAAAACCAACAAGGGGGAAGGAGACAAGCATCTAAACGTGAGTAAACTTGATGAACTTAATACCTCTAAGTAATTGAAGATATCCCGGGAAGACATATGTTATTACCGCAGAGAAACTCAAGGTTTGACTCATGACGAGTAAACTTGATGAACTTAATTCTTCTAAGTGATTGAAGATATCCCGGGAAAACAAATGTCATGACCGCAGAGAAACTCAAGGTTTTACTCATCAAGGCGTTTAGTATTTGATGAGTGTGTAAATACTCATCATTTTTAGTCAAATCTGAACTGCAAAACGTCTAAAAATGCTCACAAATGCATCAAAATACTGAAAATATTCCAAAATTGCATTTTATATGTTTTAGATGCAAAATGTTTAAAAACAGATGAAAAATGAGCAAAGTTTGCATAATTGGCAGTTTCAGTCCCCCAAGTTTCTAAAATTGTCAAAAATAGTCCCTGAGTCAAAATTTCAAAAGAAAAATCACCAAAGGTCCTTTTTAAATCATAACTTGTCATATTTAGTCCTTTGGTGAAAAATGTCAAAAGTTTGAGAAAATTACAAGTTTGGTCCTCCAAGTTTGAAATTTGGCAGAAATGGCCCCTGGAAATTGGGAAATGACAAGATTGGTCCTTATACTTTGTGATATTGTCACTTTTGGTCCCTTGAAACCTCTTTGATGAATTGGCAGCCAAGGTCCTTGCAATTTCAGAATTTACATATTGGTCCTTGGATATTAAACCCTTTAAACCTTGGCCACTTGTCACAATCCTATTTTGGACCCCAGCCAACAAACCTTTGGACCCTTTCCCTGTTTTGACCCCGCTTCTAATATTTAACCCATGGTCAAAATCCAGTCAAACTAACCACCCCGCCCATCTCTTTCCCTCATTTCCCTCCCCTTGTCTGCCCACCATCCCAGCCACCATTGCAACTACCCCAGCTCATCCCACTCACCATGTCCCCCCTCCAAACACATCCCTCCAAATTACATTGATTGAATCCATCTCTACTCACTCAATCTCACTCACCTGCTTAAAACTCATTTCCCGCCAAAAATACAATCTATGGCCAAGATTCATTCAAGTGATCCAAGGGGCCTAAATATAGGTGGGAACTATTCAGAGAGAGAGAAGAAGACATGAGGTGTATAAAAGGAAGCAGAAATGCAAGAAGAAGAGTGTAGCTAGTTTTTATAAATTTTACTTATGTCGTTTTTTTTTAATTAATGTCTTAGTTTAGTTTAAAACATGTAATCCTTTGTTTTAATGATGCAAACTTAAGTTTAGTTATCTTTGTAATCTGTTTTTAGAATCAATATCAAAGTTTGGTTAAATTTCATGTTCTGATAATCCACTGTTGAGAAGTTCAGTTTCAAAAGCTTATTTCCAAGCCTTTAACAGTTTGTTCTTAAGTTACAATAAGTTATTTAAGCCATTTATAGCTTTTTACAAGCTTTGGAATCATTTTTAAGTAGCTTTGTTCCATGGTCAATAAAAGTCAACAGTGAAGAAAAAAAAATGGGTCAAACAGGTTTGGAATTGGTATGTGGGTGATGCAGCTTGGATTTGGGTTGGAAATGGCTCAGTTTAGTGGTTTTGGGGTTTGGTTTTAAGCTACACACCAGCTGGGCACATGTGAGTGATTTGCTCATTTTCAATTTCCAAGTCAGTTTTTGCATTTTAGGCCTGTCTATGAATCTGTGATCACCATTAGTTTAATTTAGTCTATTCAGCTGTATTTATGATACTTAAGCTTGGTTTGATCCTTATTACAAGTTTGTTTAAGGGTTTAACTCATTTTGATTGCAACACAGTTAGATAAAGGGTGTTTGGTTCAGTGCTTCAACTGAGCTATAGGTTTATGCAGAAGTAGGTTTCTGAGGCTTCATGTTTGTTAAGCCATTTCATGCTCATTTCTGTCTTAAGATTGTACCTGTAAGCCTCTAAAGTCAAAATCCATCTCATTAGTTCTTAACAAGTTCACTGTTGGAATTTTTGCAAGTCAAAAACTTGTTTTGTGTCTTAAATTCATAGAACTAGCTTTCCTTAAGTTTATTTCATCATAATATTTCATTTCCAGTCTTTAAATCATGATCAAAATCCATAAAAGTCAACTTTTCATTTTCATGTCAAAAGTCAAAACATTGAAATCTCTGTTTTAGAGCCAAATGCAAGGATTTTTCATGGTTTCATTTTTTAGCCATTTTCAGTGACACTTGGTATTCTAAAAACTTCAGTTGGTGTTCTTTCTTATCACCATTTTAGTTAAATTTTACAAATTTTTTATAAGCTTCAAACATGCCTCTCTTTTGGGTGTCAAGTGCCCTGTCCACTGATCTTAGTATAAACTGAGGTTTCCTCAGTTTTGTCCAGGGTTGCATAGGGCTTATTTGATCTCACCCAGGTCTGAATTTTGGTGCATTAGGTCTCACCTAGGTCTAGTGTAGGATCCAACAAGTGCTTTTCATTTCCAGCTTATTTTGAATCTTGTGCATTAGCTCAAAGTTGCCCCCTCAGTTACTGTTTTAGCATATTGCTCATCTAGCCAAATTTTAGCAACTTGCTAATCAGAGGTTATGGCTTGTTGAATTTAGTTTTTTTAGAGTTATTTTAGCTTATTGGACCTTCTGTTTCAGTTTTGTGCTTGTGGTGTCCCATTTGCTTCTTTCAAGTGCTTATTTCTAAGCACTTGAGATAGCAGTTTCTATTTCTCCCAAACAAGCCCATGTTTTTCTATTTTTCTTAGATTCCTAATATAATTTTAGACTTTTCCTGAAATTTTCAGATTTTTCTAAGTTGTTTTGCTATTTTTCTTAATTTAAATTAGTTTTTAAGCATTTTTAAATAGCATTTAATACAAAAAATTAAGAAAAGTTTCAAAAAAATAATTTTTCATTTTTATTAAGTTAAGATAAATATAAAAAGACAAAAAAGTATTTTTCTAGATTTTTCTTAGTTACATTTGTATTTTTAAATAATTTAAGTAGTTTTTATTAGTTTAAAATTCCTAGAAAATAGAAAAATAATCATAAAAATACAAAAATAGTTTTGAAAATTCTCTTTTGATATTTTAGATTTTCCTAAGTCTTAATTTTATTTTTCTAGCTTTATTTCCTATTTTCTTGCATTTTAGGTTAATATTAATTAGTTAAAAATAGTTTTTAATTAATAATAATTAGATAAATAGTTATAAAAATAATTTTCTTTTTCTAAATATTTTCTTTTATCATTAGGTTTGTAAAAATGTATTTTTCGTATTTTTAGGGTTAATATTGTGTAAGTTTCACGTTTTTATTTGTACGTCGCGTAGATTTTAATTTCAGTTTTATAAAAACATAAAAACAAAAACATCATTTTAAATATAGTGATAGCGTTTATTTAATAGATTTTATCTTTTTAATTTCCTTTAATTTGCATTTAAGCCGTTTTAATTTGTTGGCTTTTCTGTAGTTATAATTAATTCACAATCCTTTTCCCGTTCAAATCTCGCGATCACTATACGTTTGATAATCCATTGCACAACTCGCTGGGACATAACGACCCGGGGAAACTCTATACTCCTCAGATCTTCATTGAGTTCGTTCCTGAGCCGTTTTAAGCTTGTTACGGTCTGCCATTCACAAGTGGCAGGCTTGTGTGATAAAGCTTGACTGTTTGGGAGCGCATCAGTATTCTTATTCCAACTATGTGGGGGAAGCGATGGAAGAGTTAGTTTCTGAAGATAAAAGAGGTACACAAGTGCGTAATGATCTCGATGTTATCACAATCATCAGAGGAGAGAGAATTGTGTACATTGGAGGCGCTCAGCTGTTTCACTTGAGGGCTTAATCAGTGATTCAGAGATATAATCACTTATTCCGGAGTTGACATCCGCAGAGATTGTCATCCGCAGAGATAATCAGTGACTTGGCTTGCTTCTTCAATGTTATCAGTTATTCCTTCCTTGGGTATTGGTATACTTCGGATACTTGAGCTTCATACACGATCATCAGGGAAGAAAAATGTGAACATGGGGAGGTGCTCTTGGGTATTGGTGTACTTCGGGTTCTTGAGCTTCATACACGATCATCCGGGAAGAAAAATGTGAACATGGGAAGGTGTTTTCATTCCCCTCATGATGTGTATTTGGGAGAGTTCTTGAGCATTATACAAAGAGACTGACTGCATCAATTCAACTACGTGGGGGAAGTGGTCTCTTGACACCTTTTGGAATGGATTGCTTCAGACTTAAGTGGTAATGAAATTTGAGAAGAAATTTAAAGAGTGGGATGAAACGTTGTTGTTCTTCTTCTTGATGATATAACCCCGAATGGAGATCCTCGATTATCGTTCTTAAATGGAGCAGCGGGATTTATGGTAATGGTGTACTTTTTTGTGCACCTGGCTAAGGCAAGCTTGAAATAGAGCTTCGAATCTGCTCAGCTAAAGGATTTTCGGTTTGGGGGGAAGTTGCCAAAGTCTCACTTTCAGATGGTTCTATTTATTTCAATTCAAGAGCCCTTGGAAGCTTTGGTGGTGGATGTTTAAGAGATGACGAATTCTATCTTCTAAGACGTGCTGCTCGATATCCTTATCTCGGTACTCGTATCATCATCCTCTTTAACTATATCATCTATTCTATCTATGTATATATTTATTAAAAAAAAAAAAAAAAAAAAAAAAACACCAAATACAAAATTATAAAACCAACAAAAGAAAATAGAAAAATATAAAACCTTCAAAAACCCATAAAAATCAGAAAATTTCAAAAATACCAAAAATATGTTTTCCAAGACATGTCTTCTGGTATCGATAACATCTACGGTCTTAGAAATGTCATTCAATAATGGCACGGGACCATAGATGAAGTTCGAGCAGGAGGTGTAAATATTTCTTTCTAAACATGTCACAAACTATGGCTTACAGTTATTTCTGACTGTAACCCGCTTTTCAAAAATTGGCTTGCAGTTACTTCAGACTGTAACCCGTGCTTTAAACTATGGCTTGCTATTATTTCCGATAGCAACCCGTTTTTCAAAGAAGGAAAGTGCTACGCTTAATCGATTTTCAAAAAATTTCGTGCACTTATCCTAAAACAATTTGAGGAAAGTATGTCGAAGGACTGCTGTTCCTACACAAATGTTTTTCCGTCTAAAATTCTTCAGAAAAATATTTGTTGTTTTTCAAAAAAATGGTGGTAAATGAGTTGCTTGAAAATCAATCAGTTTCAAAGTATTCGTAATAATTGAAAACTCAATCAATGACTTCAGCGCTTTTAAACTTTTCAGAAAAATGAGTCATTGATTGAGGGGGAGAATGTTTTCAAATCTATATCATCTAACGGGCTTTCTTAATTTTCCTAAATGCTTAAACTGAAAAATGATGTTAACCTACGTTGAAGGACTAGGTGCCTAGGATAAGATTGTTAGGATTAGATGATTAGAGTTTGATAAACACATTACTCCCATACCTTTTATGATATGATTGATATGTTGGATTGACTTTTATTAGTCGATTGCTGTTTGGGTGATGTCGACCACCATATATTTGTATGTGTGTTCACTAACATATGCAGGTATATTGGTATATAAGAATGTTCCCGATCCGGATCCCACAAATGAAGATGATTGGATGCCGAAAGGAAAGGGTAACGATATCTTGGGTTGACAAATGAAGAAACGGAGATTAATTGGACTTCTATGGAGAGTTGGCATAAATGCAACGTAAGAGGTCTCACTGCATCAGCAGATGGTTTTCTTCTAAGTGATTGAAGAAACGGAGCTTAATTTGACCTCAGTTGGCATTCAAAATGCAACGTAAGAAGAAGTCTCACTGCATCAGCAGATGGTTTTTCTTCCAAACCCTACAGCAGCAACATAAACGGAAGCTTCTCAACCACCTAACATATCTTGTGCAGGAAAAAGTAGTGAATGATACCATTTTTAAACAATTTTTGAAAATATTGTTTTGAAAATGGTAAAATATTGTTTTGAAAATAAATTGGTCTTATTTTTGAAAATCACCGGACTTCTTTTTATCAAAACCTATGTCACTCAATTATCAACTTCGGTCATCGATTGAGGGGGAGAGTGATTTAAAATATAATATTTTCAAACAATATTTCTTCATAAAAGTTTCGGTTTGTACGTTAAAATGTGGTGATCTAAAGATTTAATGTTATGTCATGGTATGATTTTTCTTTAGAATCAAGGTCTTTCAAAATTAAATTCTTTTTGTTCTTGTTTGATTGTGAAATTGTTCTGTTTTACTTAAAAGATCTCTTAAAAACTATCATACCTGACACTAACAATCTTTAATGTCTTAAAATGGTCCATATCTGTCATCTTTCAAAATTGAATCTTGCCACGTCTTTCCCCAAAATTTTCTAAATTATTTAAATCAGTTGGGATCACAAATCTCAAATGGTTTGAAATTTCTGATCGGGGTAGAGATCGTGATTTAAATCTCAAATCTATTTTAAATGGAATTGGTTTTAGTCCTTCAAAGGCCCTCCTGCCTCCATGTGCCAAACGATTTCAAATTCAATGCACATGTTGAGGAGGATGATTTATCCAAAAACCATATGAGTATTTAAACAAGGCCACATTTTCTCCCATGTTTTCTAAACCTAATTAAATCACTTGGGATCCAAAATCTCAAAGGGTTTGATATTTTTGATCGGGGGAGAATTTGTGATTTAATAATGAAATTTGATAAAAGGTTATCGTTTTGATTTAATTGTGCACGCTGCTCGCTCATATGTGCTAAACGCTTTCGAATCTTGAAGCACATATTGAGGGGGAGCAAATAAACTATCGAGGTACGAAAGCTTGTTAAAGTGATTAATAAAGTACCTTGATTGAGTTTTCAAATGGTTTCTTAATGGCTCTTGTGATCGTAAATGTGCTTCAAAAGAACTCTTGCCTCTATGTGATAAAATGATTTCAAATTTCATACGCACATATTGAGGGGGAGAATTTTACCATGAAAATCAAATGGCTTTTTCGTATGAAAATTGTGATCAAAGAAAATATTTCAAAGTCCTCTTGCCTCCTTGTGCTAAACAATTTCTAAATCATACGCACATGTTGAGGGGGAGGTTTTCTAAAATGATCAAAACTATTAGGGTACAAAATGCTTTGATCTCGTATCACAAGTACCTTGATTGTTTTTTCAAATGATTTTTCAATTGGTTTCGAGAAGGAAAGAACAATACCAAAAGACCGACCAATGTATTTTATGCATGGTGTTATAAGGATGGTTAGGTTAGGTATTCGTTCCCACGATCCCGCCAGAGCCGGAGGGATCTACCCAGGGACAATCCACTAGATAGTGTAGAGTCCTTAGGTATATTGAAAAAAGGAGAAAAATGAGAAATGGGAAGAGTGCGGACTGAGACAGAGCTAGTACTGGAATAAACCCAACAAGGTTCTAGTAATGAAGTCTCGGTAAGCACTGAAGGGGTTGAAGAATGAAAAAGAAATGAATGAGAAAAGGGTGAAAAGAAATAGCCTTCCATCAATTCAACCTTAGGGCAGTAACCGGGTTCAATACATATGCTACTGGTGGTTACTAAGGTAATGCCGGTATTGAAGACAAGACGTCATGGACCCAGTGACGCACTGCACTAAACTTCCCAAACTACTCAAGTTCCTCTTAAAAGGGCTTGTTTCATTCTCACGGGGAACCGACATAATCTATCGACTTTCTCTTAGAGATCGTTGATATTGAAGAAGGAGACCCTCTCCCTAGTCTCCGGTACAGGAACCAAATATGCACGATTGAGTCTAGAGCCAAGAGATCATCCACAATATCTCGTTAGGACACTATATTAATGAAGACTTGTTGTTTCACACAATGTGGAAAGTAAGATTATATATTAAGAGTCCTACGCATTATCCTTGTGGTATTGCCAGAACATCCGAGTGATATGAAAATATTCACGATGAAGATGGAAAGCCTTCTAGAGCCAACATCAAACAAGCTCTTGGTAGGTGGCATGTGAGATCTTTTCTAAAGATCAAACTTGTGACAACTGGATAGAAACAATGGGGCGATTCACTCGTGAATCAACCTTGGTCCAGGAATGGAATTGACGAATACTTTTGGAAAAACCGTTCGATGTGCAAATCTTCTTTTCTCTAGCACGTCGAATGTGTACTTATGTTTTCAAATTCAAAAAGTATCTCTGATTGAAAAAATACTTTTGGAAAAACCGTTCGATGTGCGAATCTCTTCTTTTCACTAGCACGTCGAATGTGTACTCTTTTCAAATACAAAAAGTGTTTTTGTTTGAAAATTGATCTTCCTCATAAAACCTTCGTTGTATTGCAAAACTCTTTCTTCAAGCAATACACGATTGTTTTTCAAATCATTTTTCATCAATCAGTGAATCTCAATTCGCTGGTTCACTCACTCCGTGTTGTCTTCTTTGAGACGTTCCGGTTTGAGAACAGCTAGAATAGCTGCGAAACCCTGTCAAGGAGATTCTTTAGAATTATTCCTGATCACAGGCAGTACTTGTATTGATCAACGGGGAACCGTGGGCCGTGTACCTCAATTCAACGAAAGTGGTCAAAGACACTTTCGTGTGTTTTATTGCTAACTGTTGTTTGCAGGTACATTTGGACGGTTGCAGCTGATCAGAATTGAGGCGTCAATCCAAAGCCGCATGCTCACAGCATCCACACTTAATTGAAGAAATCATGACTGGTGCATATCTACATAACCTGGTTCTGATATTTTTATACTATGCTTCTGCTACGCTGCTGCAAATATCATGAACCAGTAAGGCTTCCGCTACTCTGATGGAAAGATGTCATGATTCAAAAGTGTGAGCATGTCGGTCCCAAAGTCACAACCTCACATGATGGCAACACAATAAAGGGTGATCCAGAGATTTACTGTGGCTGATGATCTCAAAGAAAGCTTGAAGATCATCAAAGATGTGGATCAGTTAAAAGCCTCCACTAAAAGTACAAATCAGTGCGGACTTTGAAGAAATCGCTACTAAAGCACAAAGATTGAGAAAATGAAGAATTGAAGTCTACAAGCTCAAGAACAAAGACAAGAATAGAATGCTAGGATTCGAAATGTAAAACATGGGGTGACCTCCCTTAGGGGGAGATTGTTAGGAATTAGAAAATTCCATAGTGAAGTGTCGGTCACCCCAAATGTTATCTAGCATAATTTAGCTCGTAGACTTGTAGTTATTTACGTTGTTTAGTAGTTTATTTGTTAGTTAGTAGCATAGTTTAGCGTAGAGCAACACCGTGGAGGAAGGACGGGTCTTTACCCACTGTATACCTGATCCACAGGCCGATAGGAGGTCGTGTATTGTGTAACTATAAATACCCCTTCCATCCATGGAAGGGGTGGTGCTTCTCAATCTAATATTCCATACTTTGTGTAAACCTCTAGCAAGAACACCCTCTCTCTCTCTACTAACTCTCTAACTATGGCAAACATGTATTTTGATCATCCAAGACCACTCGAATCATCAACACAATAAATATTACGATCCTACAATGAGACACCAAGATCAAAAAACCACGGCCACTTCCTCTTACTATTGTGTAAATTATCTTTAAAGTAGAAAGTTTAAGTAAGAAGGTTGATCACATATTGTAATTGTTAATTTTTTTTTTTTTTTTTTTTTTGCCAATGAGACACACCAAATAATTTAAAAGATATAGTGTCTTTATAAAGGGAAAATGATTATTTAACATTAAAAAAAATAAACGAAAGTTGGGTCAGTTTTTACTCAGCTAACCCAGGCTATTATACTGTCATAATTAAGTTTACCTTGAATACATCTCCATTTTTTTCATCGCATATGTATATGGGTGGTACAGCATGACCATTACCTAAGGCTGCAAAAACCGGGATCACCTTCAGATATAATGTGTAAACAGATTTTTCAATGAGAAGACAAAACCATACCATAGATTTATTAACCCAATCATTTGATGTCGTAATCAACCAACCAATTTGGCAATAGATACTTGATAAAAGTTGGGCAATTAGCGCATATCAGTGATTTCTGGACATTTGTCCTTATCCTTGAAGTTTTCGTATGCGTCTTTGCAGAAATAATGACATTCAAATAGCAGTCAACGACTATTATAATAGGCATCCCAATTAAGCGAAATCAAATTTATCTTTTATCTATAGTATGTTAAAATTTGTATACCTCCTAGTCAAGCTCAGGTCGAGAGGTGCCTTTTCCAGCTTGTATATGGTATCAGTCTGTGAAGCTTGGTGCCGTCACTGCACGTAAAAAACATTTACGGCTTTATTCACAGAAGTTAATGTATATAGAAGCAAGCCTTTGTCTGAAAGCACGTCAAAATAAAGTAAATGAACTTACTAAGCTCGCGTTAATATCCACATGTCACGTGAATAACTTGCAGATCATCACTAATCCTCGGTGGCAGTAAATCTTCCGCCAGTTGAGTATCAATTGAGGTTGCGCATCCGCAAAGACTAAAAACCAATTCTAGGCAATTTAAAAACAGTCACGAAATCATAATATTCAAGCACATAGCCGAAACAACCTGTAAACCGATCTATCAAATAAGCAATATACACTCGAGCGGTAATTGTTCGTTAAAAAAAATTGAGAGAGATAATTAGCCAAAAGTCTGTACCTCAATAGGTATTGTTGAAGCATTGTGGGCTAACCTCTTAGAGCTCCAACAACAGTTTCAGCTATTTAAATAGCTACTACGTAAGCAAAGCATGTTGCTTTTGTTCGTTGGAAGATAATTGGGATTATGGGTCCGACAGCTTGCGAGTATATCTACACCACATAGGAAAGAAAAAACAAACAAACAAACTTTTGTCAATATATCTTAAAGAGTGGAAAATGAAAAGTGATGACACAATTTCATAGACCCACTTCATCATTTGTAACATCTTCGTTCATCACAGCATCAAAAACAAATCCCTGTTTCTCGACATATTCAGTCAGGTGTACCTGCAAAGTAGTAACACCAATTAAATCCAGTCGCTATGCTAATACATACTTTCCAACAAACTGATAACTTATTATGATAAAGAACTAAAAAAAATCCCCTTTTTCGACATAACATTCTAAGACGTTTCTTCTTATACATAACATTCTTCCATTTACCCACAACTACCCCTTTTTCAGCTAACACATATACATTTGGAGTGTTGTGAAACAAATTCACTAAACGGGTACAAATTCAGTAGCAGCTAATACAACTAGAAATATGGATAACAACCTTACAAATCGTAAAACGTTTCTTTGAATAAACTATAACAACAATAAGAATAATAATAAGCTATAGTTTCAGCTCTCATATTCAACTTCTGTCAAATATACAAATAAATAAATAATACACTAATTTCACATCAATAAAACACATTTACCTGTTTGGTGGGTGCTGGCCGATTGGTGGCAGATGGCAGCAACGGAGGAGTGACGGCAAACATCAGCGTTGGCCAGGTCGTGAGATGCTAACACAAATTAACACAAATTTATAAATTAACACAAACACAGGGGTCTTTGGAAGCGCTTATTGTTAATGCTTATTAGCGTATTACCTTGATGTTATATCGTATAATTCATTACATCTACATAAATCAATCACAAACATGATAATTACCAAGATTAAAAAAAAAGGAAGAAATAATATCAATACCTATTTTGAGATTTCGTCATCAGCTAATACAGGATAAAGGATTTCGAGATCATTGGTGGTGAATGGGATAAGGATTAGAGATTAGAGATCTTGATGAGTAAGAAAGGTGATGTGTGTATCTTGAAGACACGTGGGGTGCGTACAAATGTTATACCAAGACTCTGAGATACAGATTACCACCAGAAAACGGTCCAAGACGCAAAACGGGCCAAAACACAGGCTCAAAGATTTAGGCCCAAAAAAAAGAAATATTCCCTCGAATATGAAAGATGCCTTCGGGTTTTGTATGATAGATATAATGGTCGAACAAAAATATCTATCTACCGATCCCATAAACTAAAATATACAGTACGACAAAATAAACAAATATACACAAATTTGAAAATATCGTTTCATTTCGAGTCTACACGTCCCTGTTTGGAGCGTTTGGAGACACGAGTTTACTTTAGTATTTTGAGATGTCACCTTCTCGTGTCTTTGTTTGGTCATAACCAATGTTACAAAAATCGTGAATCGGTAGTTGGGCGGTCGACCACTCTGCAACGAGTAATCGGTTAAGGCGGGATTAATCGGTGATTAATCGGATTGGCATTTCCTACAAGTTTTGGGTATTTCTGGAGACCAAACTAAAGATCTTAATTGATTTCAAGCCTACTATGTTTCCAAATCTCAATAAAATGCTCCAATTCTGAAGGCTCATTGTGCGTTATAAGTGAAATAAACAACCCTCATTGTGCGTCATAAGTGAAATTATTATTTTTTTAAAGTTGGCCAATTCGACCGATTTTTGACCGATTCGGCCGACTTTTGACCGATTCGGCTGATTTTTAGCCGATTTTTTTACTTGGCCCATTTTTTTACCGATTTTCAAAATTCTACAAGGTGTATGGCCGATTAATCAGCGATTAATCGGCCGATTTTTGCAACACTAGTCATAACTCATACGTAGTAAATAAGTTGTAATTTATAGTGTGGATCACTTATGTTCTATGATTTTTTTGGGTAATCATGCTTTCATACTTTTGGTCCATTTACCCAAAGGGCCTAAACTCATCATCGCAGAATTTCAAACAAGGGAAAATCCTAAGATCAGGGAGATTGATATAGCCACATCATGATTATTTACACCAAAGCAGGATTTGAACTTGATAACTCTGACATTTTAGTGATGATAGTCACAAATGTTTACTACATTAGCCATCCATGAGTAGTTAAATGTTGCAAGTCTACATCGAATAGTTGCTGGATGTAGACATAGTTTTAACTATTTATTATGAAATATATACTTGTGTAGAATAAACTATATTTATTTAATTAAGCAAACATATATTTTTGTGTTTAATAAAAAAGAAAATACTAGTCTACATAAAAACTAATATTTTAACAAATCCACTAAAGAAAATATATTAAATTAAATAAATACTCATTTCGTCTCATATTATATGTTGTTTATTGTGAGATGTTTCATAATAAGTGTCCACTTTATAGTTCGCTCAATAAAAATAAACTTTAGTGGGTAGATTTGATATCTGATTGATGAAGAATGTAGTTAGTGAGATTTTTTTAAACTTTTTATATTAGAGATGGTAACGCCGAAGTCAGCGTTATGCCTAGTTGGCGTTGCGTTCAGGAACTTCAAAAAAAAAATTGATTCATCGCACATAGAATTTTCCTCTCTAAAGTCAAAAGAAAGAGAAAACGGATGGACATGAGTGACCAACCGGAAACCGACCATGGAGAACCAAACCACAAACAGGGAACCTGCAATTAACTCAACTACATTCTACTACAAACTTTCCATTCAAGTGGAACCATTTGGTCACGAAAGACGTTTTCTCAAAATACGGTCAGGTAGCTGATTTTTACATCGCTGAAAAACGTAACAAACTTGGAAAACGTTTTGGATTCGTGGGATTCTTGGATGTGTCGAACCCCACCAATTTTGAACCAAGGATTAAGACCAACTCTATCGAAACTCAAAAGGTATTATGTAAGATTTCAAGGCATCAACGTCGCCTCATCCGAGCCAATACACAAACCACCACCAAAAACCAATCAACCACCATCAATATCCAACCTCACCAAGTCACAGCCAAACCTACAACCACCAAACCTAAAGCAACTTCCCATGCGGATACTCTAACTGGTAACACAAAACAACCCACCAAACATGTCATCAATATCCCAACAGCCACTTCATCATCACTTTATCAAGAAACAGCGAACTCTGTCATTGTTGAGCTAAAAACCGCATTGGGAGCCACAAACACTCACTACATCATCCGTGATGAAGGCTTTGATGATTTCTCGATCAAATACCTTGGTGGTCTTTTCCTCCTCTTGAACCTCCCATATATGAAAACCGTAACCAACTTTCTCACAAACACCACCTTCCTTGCCCACTTTAAATCTATTGCACCATGGTCGAAAGATTTTCGTATCAAAGATCGTGTTGCATGGATTATGATTTCTGGCCTCCCTCATCCTTTATGGACACCAGAATCTTTCAACTCCATCGCTAAACATTGGGGTGATATTATTGTACCGGAAGAATGTAACCCACGACAATTCAACTGTTCATTTGGTAGGGTGTGTATCCTTACAAAACATCTTGATCTAATCCATACTACGTCATTTATTCCAGATGACAATACTTTTATCCCAATACGTATCACTGAAACAGAGGGTGATACAAACTCCCTTTTTAATGGATACACCATTTATTCATCCTCAGACGAAGAAGATGACTCTGAGGTGACGAGGGTGATAATGGTAATGACATGGATCCGAATTCAGACGAAGAAGATGACGACGGTGATGAAGGTAATGACGTGTGATCGAATGATGACAAGGAGTATACAAATGGCAAGTCAGAGAAGGAGACTGGTGATGACTCTACTTTTGTTAATAATGAAGAAGATCTAGCTAGAATTTTAAAAAATCTGAACTCCGGTGAGATACCTATTTCGGGCAACAATGGGAAGCACAATCTTTCTAATGGATTGTTAGCTACCAACTCTAAGGAAGGGTCAACCTCTGAGGTTGGTTGTGGGGTCAGAGAGAAAGTAGACAACATTGGCTCTGACACATTTGTTTGTTTATGCGGCTCTATCTGCTCGTGCAACGAGGCCCCTAGGTCAAACAATGGCATGCCAGTAATTCAAACTCCTATTATGTCACCTAGCCCCTCCTTTAAAACCATGGACCATTCAACCTCCTTAGAATCTACTACTCAGCCCAACATACTTAACTCAGCCCAACATGATACCCAACAGACTGTAAGCCCACATCGCAATACAATTTCCATAAAAACTACCTCTGGTAAACAATTAGCCTCCCTACCTAACATACCCTCCTACTCTAATCATCCACAGAGAAAGAAAAAATTCGGCTCACTGCGTTTGATTGATCCAATCCTAGGAAACAGGGGTGCTAATACTCAACCAAGAAAACACAAAAAGAAAGCTAACAAACACACACCTCCACCCATACATCAGACCCTCTCAATCGCTAATAATTCAAACAACGAGGGTTTTTCTAACTCCTTTTCCAACATAAATCGATGCAATATCAGGATTTTGTCGAGCCCCTGTAAGGAACTAAGCTCCCATTCAAACGAGATAGACAATACAATCAATGTTGGTAATGCAATCAGATTCGAAATGATGGGTAAACACAAAGATATTGAAAACATCCTCACTAACGGTGTGTGTAATGTTTCTCGATGAATCTCCTCTCTTTAAACATTAGAGGAGTGGGTGAAGCCCACAAGCGAAGTTGCGTGAGAATACTTTGCTTCGATCATAATATTAAATTTGTAGGGATCCAAGAAACAATGTTTGGAGATCTAAATAAGCTCACTCTAAAGTCTATGTGGGATAATTATGAGTTTTATTTTGCTGTCAAAAATTCGATAAGGAGTTCTGGGGGAATCGTGGTTATGTGGGATGTAAATTATTTCAGCCGTTCGGCTTCATAGGAAGGTGAAGGGTTATCTTGGGGAATTGGCTCAACATTACCATCCCATGTCTTTTCATCCTAGTTTATGCTCCGCAAGACCAAAGGTGAAAAAGGAAACTTTCGTATGATCTCGACCATTTGATTTCAGCCCATAACATTTTTACCATTGTTTTAGGAGACTTTAATGAAGTTAGAAGCGCAGAGGAACGAAAAGGAACCGTTTTTTATTTGAGATGATCATCGAGTTTCAATAACTTCATTTCGACAGCAGGCCTCATCGATTTGCCAATGGGTGCCAAAAGGTTTACAAGGATGAACAATCTAGGTAATAAACTTAGCAAAATCCATAGAGTGTTAGTTTCACATCATGTTACTGACCTCTGGCCTAATTCCCATACAATTGCATTACCCAGAGAATATTCAGACCATACTCCAATTCTATTTTCAAATTTAACTGATGATTTTGGGGCTACACCATTCAAGTTGTACAACAGTTGGATAATGCATAATGATTTTCCTTAATTGGTAAATGAATGTTGAACTTCATGTAACCATGAGCTGATCCATAACCGACCAAGCACCATCTCAATTTCTTTCAAAACTAAATTTCAAAATTTGAAGTCAACAATCAAACAATGGAGACACCAAGTTGTTGATATGGAACACATGGTTTTTAATGACCTCTCCTGAAGATTGACTGTTTGGATATGAATGCCAAATCATCATTCCTTACAGATGATGAAATCATGTCTAGAACTGCTCACGTCAAAGCTATGGCAGATTTAAATCATGGCTTTAAAAGGTGACGAAAATTCATGTTTCTTCCACGAGATGATTAACAAAAGAAGAAATCGCTCTTGTATCAATGGATTGAACATCCATGGGGATTGGGTTACGGATCCCACGTCAATCAAGAACCATATATTCCTATACTTTGCTTCAATATTTAAAGAAGAAAATCGGTCAATGCCTTCTTTTAAAAGTAACCTTTTCAAGCATCTTTCTTTAGACGAGGTACAACTTCTTGACCACCCTTTCTCTAATTTAGAAATAAAAGAAGCAATTTGGGAATGTGGTAGTGATAAAGCACCGGGCCTTGACGGTTTCACCTTTAAGTTTTTCAAAAGTCATTGGAATGTTCTTAAAAAAGATGTTATTTCTTTCGTTAAAGAATTTGAATCATCTTCCTATATCCCTAGGGGGTGCAACTCATCTTTTATCACTTTAGTTCCTAAAGTGGAAGATCCTTTGGTTATTGGTGATTTTAGGCCAATTAGTTTAATCGGTTATCAATATAAAATTATCTCCAAGGTCCTTGCTAACCGACTTTGCAAAATGATATCATTGGTAGTGGGCGATGTCCAAATGGCTTTCATCAAGGGGCGCCAAATCATCGATGGACCTCTTATGGTCAATGAGATAATAATATGGGCTAAAAAGCATAAGAATAGATTAATATTTTTCAAGGTGGACTTTGAGAAGGCCTTTGATTCTTTATCATGGTCTTTCCTATTCTCCGTTATGGAACAAATGGGGTTTAGTAGGAAATGGATAAATTGGATTCACTCGTGTCTCGATTCGGCATTTGCATCGGTCTTAGCTAACGGTTCACCCACCAAAGAATTTAAACTTGAAAGAGGCCTTCGGAGAGGGGATCCTCTTTCACCATCTCTTTTTTCTTGCTACGGAAGCCTTGAATGTGGCTTTCTTTGAAGCTACTATCAGTAACATCTTTCATGGAGTTTAGGTGGCAAAAGATAAGACTCTCATTTCTCACTTAAAATATGCGGGCGATGCTATCATTTTAGGATAATGGACTCTCTTAAATGCTAAAAATCTTTCTCGGATCCTCACATGTTTCCATCTTGCTTCTGGCCTTAAAGTGAACTTCAACAAAAGTAAGTTATGTGGAGTAGGGATGTCCAGCATAGAGTTAAATGCTATTGCTTCATCCTTTGGTTTTCTCGCCTCCCAATTTCCTTGCACTTACTTGGGACTTCCTATAGGTGCTCACGTGTCAAGATGTGTTAATTGGAATCCTTTAGTTGACAGGTTTCATAAAAAAAAACTCTCTAAATGGACAGCTAATGCTCTTTCTTTTGGGGTAGGCTCACTCTCATCAAATCTGTTCTCGGTAGCTTGGGAGTTTATTACTTTTCAATCTTCAAAGCTCCTAAGAAGATCATTCATAAGCTTGAAAGCATTCGAAGGAGGTTCTTTTGGGGTGGGAATTCGGAAGATAGTAAAATCTCTTGGATTGCTTGGAAGAAAGTAGTTTCACCCTTGGAATATGGCGGTCTTGGATTGGGAGCCTCATGGAGAGCAATCAATCATTGCTTGCCAAATGGTGGTGGAGATTTCGTATAGAGGAAAATGTTCTTTGGTGTAGAGTCATTTGTTCAAATCACAGCTCGTCGGGTGGTATCCTAACGAATATTTATGTAAACAATCCTCATGTACTTGGTCTCAAATATCAAAGTTAAAAGGTGATCTTAACAATGTTGGGATTAATCTCTCAATGTTATTTAAGAAGAAACTTGGAAACGGGAGGAATATGACATTTTAGCATGATAATTGGCTAGGTGGGTCCTTTCTTCGAGACACATACCCTCGATTATACCAGCTAGAAACAATGCAAAATTGCTTTTTTTTTTTTAGCGAGCCCCCTCTGTTGCACCTTTTATTCTAGTAGATGATGATCCAGTATTTCAGCCCAATATTCCTCTTGATGGGGCCAACATTTTATTGGCTTAGAGAAGAACACTTAGGTTTGAGGAAGAAAACATGGAGCTATCTGAATTACAAGATCTTTTGTTGAACCTTAACTTGAGTATGGAACAAGACACATGGGATTTTACCCCCAGCCCTTCAAGGTGCTTCTTGGTTAAATCAATGTGCAAGTATCTCAAATACATTGAGCAATACTACATTACAATCTACGAGATGGAACAAGCTTCTTCCTAAAAAAGTAAACATTTTGTCTTGGCATGTTTGCAATCAAAGGCTCCCCACTAGGGAAAATCTCGACAAATGTGTTCGCTACATGCTTGATTGCCCGTAACATTTGGAAAGATGTTTTCTCATGGTGGCTGCTCTCGGATACCCCCACTACAAGCATAGAAGACCTAGTTTCTTTATCAGATCGTGTCCCTTTGGAAAACAAGCTCAAGCCTTTCTTTGATGTGGTGGTCAATAATACCATTTGGTCACTTTGTAACTATCGAAACAAAGTTCTATTCAACCTAAGACGACCTCAAAAGGAGCTCATTTAGACAATGTCGTTCAACTGGATCTCTAGTAGATTTAAAAAGGTTTCTTTTAGTTGGATTGAATGGTTTAGTGATCCATGTAGTACCCTTTATTCTATCTTGTAAATGGTTTGTCTAGCATCTTGCTTGTTCTTTTATATAATTGCCATTAAAAAAAAACTGGCGTTGCGTTGGCCGACGTTACCATACCGGAGTTGTGGTGTTGAGCTCTAAGTTATTGCAATAACTCACAATGAAACGCATGTACAAACTGTAGGACCTTGTTTTTCTCAACCTTATCACGATACCAAAGCTTAACACAAGATGAACATGTAAAACACTATGCGTAAATATGAAGTAGTAAAGATTAAGAAAGGTGGTGACTTGATATATGTAACTCGTATGTGGAGAGAAAAAGATGGAATAAGAAACTTGTATTACTTCAAAGAAAACACACACATACACACTCAAGCACACCCCTCAAATGACACTTTGAGGGGTACTTATACTAAGAGATAAAACGCCCTATGGGCTTGGCCATGGGCTTTTTGTGGGCTTGGATTGGGCTTGGGTTACTTGAACTTATAAAAAGGCTAGCTTAACTAAACGTCTAACCATTTAGCTTAGCCCAATCCACGAGCCCGTTGACTATTCTATTGCGATATCTAACACACGTTACAAAGTTCCTAAACGTGAATGACCATCACTTCTATTAATTATTATCAAGGCTAAAAATCTCCCCCTAAGGGGTGGTCATTCAAAAGATGCTCCACTTGATTAGGTCTTTACTTTCCTTGAGCTTGAACTTCGTGTGTAGATATAGAATAGTCTTGATTTTCGTTCCTTCATGCTTTGTGATCAGTTAATGGTGTTGTCTGCCATTTGTCAACTTCTTTGGTTAGGTGTTTCCACGTCTTTCTCCACCATACTCACACTACTTTTTGACTTTGAGATTCCAATGATGTTGTTGGTATGAGCATGTGAAGAATCTGCACGATCTCTTCCTCCTGCGAGCATCCATCAGCAGCAGCTTCCCAGGTATAGTCACGAACACCAATTGATCATTGTAATCTTTTCTTAAAGAATTGATTACTACAATTGTTCTACTGGTGAATGTCTTGATTCCATTCACCTTGGTCGGGCGAATCAGTCGTCCGAATCCCTTAAGGGACAGTTGGCATTACGTTGAACAAGTTCAAGTAATGACCCACATCTTCAGGATGCGATTCGTGAAAGGAATCTCCTTAGCGGGATTTCCAGCACTTACAGGTTCGAACGTCGAGGGTGTTAACAGCATATTGTGAAAACACATCTCTAATTCTTACAAAGGCTGTTCTTGAAACTGGAGGCCCTCAAGAAGGCTAACACGACATACCGAAGTACTTCTATAGTTCAGGTGATTCGCTGAAGTACACCGAAGCATCACTTCACGACTGTAGACCGTTTGAGACACACTAAGCGTAACCCATAAAGAATTATCAAAGTGACCTGCTGTCAGGGATGTTTGATGTTGACCCTGGCAGGAAATTTCCATTCAATCACTGAGGATCATAATTGTAAATCCTCTCATAAATGTTCACTTGTGTCCTTATTGATGAACAACAAGCGATTAAATGTCAAGTGTTCCTATAAGATCTTTTGATGAATCTCGTGGCTCAAGATTCAATTAGTGCATTTTGGTTTTCCTAAGCGGAGACTAGGGAGAGGGTCTCCTTTTTCAAAATCAACGATCTCTAAGAGAAAGTCGATAGATTATGCAGGGTTCCCAGTGAGAATGAAACAAATCCTTTTAAGAGGAATTGAGTGTCTAGAAGGTTAGGTGCAGTGCGTCACTGGGTCCATGAAGTCTTTTGTCTTCAATACCAGTGTCATCTTAGTGACAACTAGTAGCAGATGAATTGAACCCGGTTTCTGCCCTAAGGTTGATTATGGAGGGCTACTTCTTTTCACCCTTTCTTTTACTTTTCTTTTTAATTCTTCAACCCCTTTGTTGATACAAAAGTTGGGCGTTCCTTATTTAGACTCCGGTTCTCGTATCAATTAGATCTTGGTGCTTGAGACCTGCGCACTAAGAAAACAGAAAACACCGTTAGGCTTATCGTGTGATTGTCTCCCACGATAATCCTCCGGCGTGAGAGTAAGTAATCGGTTTTTAGGGTTTAGTGGAGAGTTAGGGTTTTAGATCGTACTTTTAATGAGGGTAGAGATGCCCCTTATATACACACGAAATCCTTATTGGTTTCGTGTTCCCCAACCTTCGGCTTATCCCACCTAAGTCGGTCAATCAATACATATCTCATAAATAAGAGATATCCGATATCCAAAACCATAAATAACTTTGGGTTTGGGCCTCCGTGAGCCCAAACCGTTACCGGGTTAGCCCATTCGTACTGGGCTCGGTTGCTAGTAGCGTTTATTGGTCGGGTTCATGACCCGAATACGGACTATACGTCATCATGTCCCCCCAGTATAGTATGCGCAGGGTGAAACCCGCGGGTGCTAGACTAATAGTTGTAGCTCATATATTCCTCAAGGCGTAGCGGAGAAGCTTCAAAGGGTTCCCGCCTTGAAGAAGATACGGTGAATCTAGTCAAAATATGTCAAATACATCCCTCGGAAAACGTGGGAAAGTGAATGGAAAGTGTGCCACGTCGGCAACTCCTATCCACACGTTTGGAGAAAGTGGGGTCCACGTGTCAATCATCGCATGGATGTAGAACCCTATATAAACCACTGCCTCCCTTTTACTGTGTTTATCACAGTAAAAAAACATTTCCACCATTGTTGAAAAACTCGAAATATCCACCAAGAAAGCCACAAACGTTTAAAGGAAACCGTGCGTGCGTATTCTAAGCCTTATTATGGTTCGTGGATTAACTGACTTTACATCCGATATGACCGAGGATGAACTGCGTGAGTTCACCTCGGAATATTATATCCCGTTTACGCTGCATCCGGTAGTTCCGGCTGCGCAGGCATCAATAACGGATTACCCCGAAGGGAAAGTAGGGGTATATACATGTTTTTTCTAATTTGCGAATCAACGTGTGCCCATCTCCTTATTTTTGTGCGACGTATTAAATTACTATCGCCTACACATATCCCAGCTGCACTGTATAGGTGCAGCAAAAATAACAAACTTCGAGGTTAATTGTCGTTTGTTGGCGATTAACCCCACTATCTATCTCTTCCACGCATTTTACCATACAACGTGGTCAAACGGGTGGGTTTCGTTCGCTAAGCGCGCAGGACGGCTGCAATGTTATACTGAAAAACTAGACGCGCTTAGGAACTGGAGAGAGAAATTCTTCTGGGTTGATGATGCGTTGTTCCCATGGCAATTTGTCTTCTATACCCAGGGTTCGCTACCGAAGGATGAGCGCCCCCTCCCTGGAACATACAGCGTTGATGATGCGGAAACGATAAATGCCAATCATATTCCCATCAATTCCTACCCCGAGGAATTTTTGGTGCACATGGGCATCAGTCGTAACTATTTCGATAGGCCTGACGAAGTGCCAACCTTCTTAGACGCGGATGACCAGGGTGGGTGCTCGTCCTTCGTACTCCTTTGCTTTATTAATGTGAGCCTTCTTTCCACCTTTGTACTTTATATAACTTGTTTTTGTTTGTTTCTTGCTGCGCATAGATGGATTTGTTCAGCGTTGTGCAATTGGCGAAACCTCGCCAGGTTACCGTGGGGGTGCGCCCTTTGAGAGAGGGGGAAGTCCCTATTCTGGAAGCTACTGCGGGGCGCACCATGGAGATGCAGCTGGAGGAACCGGTGGGTGATTCTTCTGTTGCGCTGGAGGCAATCCCTCTGTGCAGCGTGCCCAGCCCCAGGGTACGTTCTCCTGTGGCAGAGCTTTCACGCGCAAATGTAGTGGAGAGCGTGGAAGTCTTCCAGGAAGAGCCAGAGGAAGCAGACCAAAGGGTCAAGCGCAAGAGGGCGCCTGGTGATGACGGCGCAGGCTCATCTAGGAGGAAACGCCATGTCATTCATGATGTGGAGTCATCATCAGATGAATCATCATCCCTCCGCGTAACTGAGACTACTCCTCTCAAGTAAGTATTGTTGCCGAAACACTTAGTGCATCCTTATTTGTTGTATAAAATAATCATAAAATTTCTTTGTTTGCGTGCAGTGTCGAAACTGCTGGGAGTACTGCTGGGCATTCTGTGGAGTCGCCGCCCAAGGCGAGTCCTATTCGGCATGACCCTCCTGCGCCAGAGGACCATGGCGCCGATCCATTGGCATATGGGGTTGCGCCAATGGACCAAATTGTTGAGGAGCTTGGTTTGGCTGCTTCGCATCAGGCTACATTGGTCACGCAGCTAAAGTCAAGATATGCTGGGGAGAGTAGTCAGAGAGCGCATAAAGACAAACAGATTGCGTTGCTGGAGGCACGTTTGGCTAGTGCTCAGGCTGAGGTAGAGGCGGCGAGCTCTTATTCTCATAAACTTGCTGGAGAAAAGATGTCATTGCTGATCCAAGTGGGCCAGGAGCGTGCCGCATTGGAGAATTACAAGGCCTCATGCGTCTGGGCGCTTAAGTATTTGGAGGAGGGGAAGAATGAACACTTCTCTCGGTTGGGAGAGTTTCGTGCAGCTGTGGATGGACTGTTGAAGGAGCAGGAGATGAAGATTCGCAAGCTCAGCATTGAGTACGATGAGGAGTTGTATCCTTAGCTTGTTTCCACCATTGCTGAACAAAGGTGGCTCATCAGTCATGGTCTGCGCCTTGCGGCGCTTAACACTTTGGAGTCCCGAGAGGTAACAGACTCCTTCGGGAGTATTGTGCAGTGCAGTGCGCGTTGGCGCGTGGTAAGGCGGAGGCCATAGAGGAGCTTCATGAGGGTGGCCTTTTGAAAGTGCCTGCCGCACAGGTGCCTGGGTACAATGAACATGCCTATGAGGATCTTGTTGCTGCGATGAAAAAGATCAAAATATTGGAGCTTTCTCAGATTTCTCAGTTGGATCGCGACCAAGATTATCCCATAGGTCTGATTATGGAGGGATTAACCTTGGCCCGCCACCGTGCTGATGATGCAGAAGTGCAGCTTGATTATTTTTTGAAGCCTGATGAGTCACAGCTGCAAGTGCCTATCTTTGCTCGCCCCTGTGACATCCTAAACCCTTTTGTGCTTGAGAAGGAAATTCCTTTGAAGGAATCCTTAGAAGCCCATGCTATGAGGCTTGCAAAGTAGAAGGGCGTGAAAGGGAAGGCCATTTTGTGTGGTCTTGGCGCAGCGCATCTCCCTAGATCCGACGGGGTACCTGTTAGTGTGGCAACGGTATCGCGCCAGGATTCTGACCTATTGAAGAAACTGAAAGAGGCTGGGGACGCTGCAAACCGTGTTGAGAGCTCACATCTTAGGCGTTGTAATAGTATGTAGGCCATAGCGTCTTTGTAAATATCCTTTTTGTAAGAACTCGTGGTTCATAATAAAATTTTCCTTTTGTTGAAGGTGTGTTTATCTGAATGTGGTTGCGACTTATACTTTTTGTACTTAGTTATCCGTCTTTTGCATGAAAAATGTTCTTGTTGTCTAAGAATCAAACGGTTGTATAAGCGCGAAGAATATATGAAGTCCATAATCATGTATGAAAGTCATAATTTCTAAATACTTGTGTCAGAATCGTGTATGTTGTGATATGCAGCGTACTGTAAATAGCATATTAAGGAGTCAAGAGTCTTGATTCCTAGTTTGTTAAACGCGCACAATATGCATTGTTGCGCTTCCATCGTGGAATGCGCATTGAACTTATTCCAACGTCTTGAAAATAAGGTGTTTAACAAGGATGCATGATCCAATGTTGATGGGTTTGCAACCCTCTTACTCAACGAGTTATTTAGTAGGTTTACTCATCCTTTTTACCATCGTGGGTTTAGTAAGTGCATGCACGCCATGTAAGCAAAAGATAATATAACAACAATGTTGAGACATAAATAAGATGTAAATAACAAATTGAAATGTGTCGCGGAGTTAGCTAGAAACCGTGACGTTTTATTAATACTTGCAAGTTTTTGTAAAAAGAAAAAAGACATTTGCCTAAGTAAAACAGAATGTAAATACACGGATATTTATTGAGCACTATAATAAAGTGCGGTGGTGTCCGTGCGCTGGGCCGTAGCCGTTCCTAGAGATAACATCGTTTGAGATTGCAGATTTTCCATGTGCGTGGTAGCTCACGACCATCCATGTCACGCAGCTTGTACACGCCCTTTCCTAGTGCTTCAGTGACCTCATAAGGTCCTTCCCACTTCGGTCCAAGTTTACCTGTATCTTCTACATGGCTCGCATCATTGGCGCGATATACAAAATCGCCAGGTCTGAATGATATGCTTCGAACTTTACCTTTAAAGGGTGAAATAAGATAAATAAAATGAGTTATGTACAAACAATAGCACAAGAAGAAGGAAAAATTAGGACAACCCCTAAAAATTCCCACTCTTGCCTAAAAACAAAAAATGACAACTACTAAGGATAACAAAAGAAGTAGTTGTAATAATATCCAAGACATAGAAAATCAATAGCCAAACTAAAAGCAATGACCAGCATAAGAATAACCAAGGCCACCCTGAGAATCACCAATCCTAGTAGAAGACAAGCCAATTCTATTGCCTCACCATACTCTGAATACATGGAAACAAATGCAAAGGGACCAACCAATGCACAGCCAAAACATCACCATATGCTTCGAACTTTAGCATCGTATTATCCCTTCATTTTTTACTTAGCTCTCGCCTCACATATAGCTGCGCGCTCGCGCCTTTCTTCCAACAGGTCCAAGTCAATACGCCGTTCATCGTCATTGGTTGTAACATTAACTTCGGTAGTGCGAATAGTTGGCATCCCAATTTCGGCTGGTATGACGGCTTCTGTCCCATAGACAAGAGAAAAGGGAGTGTCTCCCGTGCTAATTTTGATCGTCGTGCGATGCGCCCACAAGACATGCGATAACTCCTCCACCCACCTCTCCTTGTGTTTGTCTAAGCGTGCTTTAATTCCTTCACCCAGACTTCGATTTGTACGCTCGACTAAACCATTGGTTTGTGGGTGTTTAACCGACGCGAAGTGTTGTGCAATATTTAGTTTTTCGCACCACTCCTTGAAAGGGTTGTCACAGAATTGTTTTCCGTTGTCCGAAATGATTTCCCCAGGTAATCCGAAACGGCATACGATATTTTCTCAAATAAATTGTTTTACCTGATTTCCTGTGATTGTCGCGACCGCCTTTGCTTTAATCCACTTAGTGAAATAGTCTACAGCCACTATAAGGAATTTTAATCCCCCTGCTGCAACAGGGAAGGGGCCGGCAATGTCGATACCCCATTTATAGAATGGCCATGGCGACGTAATAGGTGTTAGCTCCTGTTGTGGTTGGCGTGGAATGGGTCTGTGATAGGGCTGAGTGTCGGTCCAAAACCGACCCGAACCGACCTGAACCGACAAAACCGAAAACCGAAATTCATAAAAAACCTAAACCAAAACCGAACCGACGGGCCGTCGGGTCGGTTCGGTTTTGTGTCGGGCCGTCGGTTCGGTTCGGTTTAGGTGTATTTAAGTATGTTTTTGTCGGTTTTGGGCCGAACCGAACCGAACCGAACCGAAACCGAAAACATGCAAAACATGAAACCGAAACCGAACCGACGGGCCGTCGGTTCGGCTCGGTTTTTGTCGGTTCGGTCGGTTTTTTCGGTCCGGTTCGGTTTTGGACCTTTGATGCTCAGCCCTAGTTTGTGAACTTGGCAGTCGCCACACTTTCTTATTAAGTCCTGCGCGTCACGGTGCATCGTAGGCCAGTAGTATCCTGACCGTAAAGCGCGCGTCACAACGGACCGTGGTCCTGAGTGCATACTACATGAGCCAGCGTGGATCTCTCGGAGTACGTAATCTGCTTGAAGGGGTCCAACACATCGAAGCCATGGTTGTAGAAATGAACGCCGATATAGTATACCGTCCCGAAGTTCAAACCTCTGTGACGTGCGCCGTACTCGTCGGGCGTCCTTCTGCTCTTGGGGCAATACGCCCTTGCTTATAAACTCGACGATTGGAGTCATCCATGTAAGACCTTGTTCCTCTATCACCGTGGATATCTCCATCTCCGAGATGGACTTGCTCTTATGAGTTTCCACCAATACTTGTTTTGATAGGTGCGCAAAGCTTGTGGATGCAATCTTGCTCAGTGCATCCGCCTTTCTGTTTTCCCCTCTAGGAACTTGTTTGATGGTAAACCTGTCAAAGCCCTGGATTAGGGACTTGGTCTTGTCGAGGTATTGAATCATGTTTTCCTCTTTAGCCACATACTCGCCCAACACATGGTTGACTACCAAACGAGAATCTACATTTGCTTCTAGGTTGCGTATACCCATTCGAGCTGCAATGCGTAGTCCAGCGATCAGGGCTTCATACTCTGCCTCGTTGTTTGTTGCTGTGAATTCAAAACGCAGTGCGTAAGTGAATTCCATTCCCTCTGGACTCGTGAGGATAAGGCCTGCGCCTGACCCGTCCACGCATGAAGATCTGTCCGTGAATAAAATCCATGGTTCTTGTGGTTCCGCCTTGCTTTGTGAAGGTGCATCATCAGTGTCAAGTTTTTCGATGATGAAGTCTGCTAGTATTTGCCCCTTAATCACAGTGCGCGGTCTGTAGGAGATATTATGCTCACCTAGCAACACGCTCCACTTCTGTAGTCGTCCCGATGCGTCAGGTTTGGAGATGATTTGCTTGATAGGTTGGTCTGTGATCACCGCTATTGGGTGTGCCTGGAAGTACCTGCGCAACCGTTTGGAGGCGAATACTAATGCCAAGACCAACTTCTCCATTGCGCTATAGTTAACCTCCATTTTCTTGAGTGCTTTGCTTACAAAATATACCGGTGTTTGTACTGAATTCCTATCCGTCAATAGCACCGCGCTGACTGCTCCATGAGTCGCAGATAAGTACATAATTAATTCTTCCCCTGGGCGGGGCGTGACTAGCGTGGGGAGCGCTGCTAGGTGTTGTTTAAGCTGTATAAAAGCTTCTTCTGCCTCCGTAGTCCAGCAAAAATCTCCCTTTTTGTACACTTCTTGAGCGTTTTGAAAAGGGGAAATGACTTATATGCTGATCTGGATAAGAATCTGTTCAAACCGGCTAGTTTTCCATTCAGAGACTGGACTTCCTTCAACGTGCGCGGTGAAGGAAGTTGGATGACAGCCTTCATTTTTTCTGGACATGGTTTAATGCCATCGGGCTCTATCAAATATCCTAGGAACATGCCTTCTGTAGCGCCAAAGGTGCATTTCTTAGGATTTAACTTCATGTTGATTTCTCGTAGTATCTTAAATGTCTCTTCAATATCGCGCACCAATTCGTCCTCAATATGGCTTTTTATGACAAGGTCGTCAACGTAAACCTCTAGGTTGCGGCCCACCTGTTTTTTAAATGCGTTATCTACCAATCGCTGGTAGGTGGCGCCTGCGTTCTTCAAGCCAAAGGGCATCTTAGTATAACAATAGACACCTTGGCTTGTATGGAAGGCCGTTTTTTCCTCATCTTCTTTAGCCATCTGGATTTTGTGGTATCCTTTGTATGCGTCCAAGAAGCATTTAAGTGGGTATCCGCACAAAGATTCTATCTTCCAGTCTATATCTGGTAGTGGGTAGCATTCTTGTGGACATGCTTTGTTGAGATCCGTGAAGTCCACGCACATTCGCCAACTACCGTCGCTCTTCTTGACCATCACTGGGTTGGAAAGCCAGTCATGGTAATAGACTTCTCGCATGATACCTGCATCCACAAGTTTGTGTACTTCTGCCAGAATTGCTTGTGTGCGCTCTGGAGCCTGGCCGCGCTTCTTCTGTCGTACTGGGGAGTATCCTTGTCGGATTCTCAACTTGTGTTTTGTAATAGAGCGTGGTACACCGGTCATGTGCTTTGGTTCCCATGCAAAGATATCCAGATTTTTTTGCAAGAGTGCGCACACGGCTGCCCTGCTGTTATCAGACAGCGATCCCCCGATCGATACTTCTTGCTCTGGGTAATCAGGATGAATTGCGACCCTCAGGTTTGATATTTTACTTGCGCGCTGTTCTGAAATATGTGTCGTCTCACATGTAATCGTGTTACATTCTCTAGGTGGTACGGTGGTATTGTAGAGAGTAACAATGCCTCCCTCCATCGGGAACTTGAGCATCCCATGTGTTGTAGACGGTACTGTGCGCAAGGCTGATATCCCTGGTCTTCCAATAATGCCATTGTATGGAGAAGGGGATTTGATCACCATAAAATTCATCCAGGCTGTTGTGGAGTGTTCCTTATTACCAACATTGACTAGTAGGCGTATTTGCCCCATGGGCCATATCTTTTCTCCTGTAAAACCAGTCAACGACGTCATGACCGGGCTTAACTGACTTCGTATATCAGGTCGCAGTCGCTTGAAACAATGTTCATACATTATGTCCGCGGATGCTCCTCCATCAACATACATGTGATGGATATCGTGACCCCCTGTGCTGATTTCAATGGTGAGCGGTTCTACCACTGCGTTGTCCGCAGCCAAGGTGGGGAAAGAGATTTTGCTTCCACGGGAAAACTTTTGGCTGATCTTCTGCCTAGTCATTCGCTGCCATGATTGTATCATGTAGATGGTATCAGCTTTATCTTTTGGTGCTTTTTTTTTTATTCCCAGTCTTTTGCTTATCTTTCCCTTCCTTGATGTTCTTAACTAAATGGTCCAATCTGCCTTCTTTTACTATCTTATCAATTAATTGGCGCAATTGGACACACTCATTGGTGGTGTGGCCCTTCTGTCCATGATAGTCGCAGTATCCGTTCCCCACGCGTCGCTCTTCTGGGGTGCGCATTGGTGGGGGCCTCGGGAAGTTCGCGCCTTCCGCCGCGAATATCTCCTTTGGAGTCTTGGTTAGCGGGGTATATTTGTCATTATCTCGTCCGCTCCCCTAGCCGCGGTAGTTCTTGTTGCGGTTGCTACTCTGGTCAATGGATTGTCTCATAGGCTTTTCTTGTGACCTATAGTTTGAGTATCCTTTCTTGCTGTCCGCCGCGGCAGCTTCTCCTTGGATAAAGGACCTTGTGCATTTCATAAGTTCATCAAAGGTTTGGGGGACCTTGTCGTTCAGCCTTTTGATGAATTCTGGGTTATTGATCCCGTTCATGAACCCTGAGATCTTTAGTATTTCGGGGCATGCCTTGACATGTATGCACTCATCTTTGTAGCGCTCCACATAAGCGCTTGTAGATTCCCCCTGGCGTTGTTTTACCCTGGCAAGTTCGACAGGGTTTTTGGCGCACTTCTTCCTTTGAGTGAAGTTCAGGCGAAACGCCTTCCGCAACTCTTCAAAGCCATCAATGCTTCTGCGTAGAAGCTTACTGAACCAGTTTCGTGCATTGCCCACTAATGTGGAATTGAACATGTGGCACCACATTGGTTGTGGCCAATTTTCGATGGTAGCAGCTGATTCGAAAATTTTTAGGTGATCGTCCGGATCACCTGTTCCATCGTAGGTTTTCACATTGGCGGGCATGCGCCTTCTCTTATCTTCTGAGAAATCATTGATGCGCCGAGTGAACGCATCCACCTTTTGGCGGCGCCAGGGAAGAGACATATCTTCCTCCTCCTGGTCGCGATATCTTCCCCTGGACTTCCAGTGTCCTGTTTCGCTGTCCGAGGAATCACCAGAGGACGAGCTTCCCCTCTTTCGGCGCTTGCGCCGACTGTCCTCAGAATCCAAGCTTGAAGAGCTTTCACTTGGGGAGTGTCGTCGTCCAAATCTGTCATGGTCCCTGCGGCTACCGAGCCTAGCGTGGACATTGGTACGCCGTCCGTCCTCTTCGTGTTCTTCCAGATACTGCAAGTCAACTGGTTCATTGTTCTCAACTCCCCTCCCGATCCTGGTAAACACTGGGGGGGGGGGGGCGGCTATCCTTCTCGCGCCTCTCCTTCTGATGACGCGATGGGGATGTCTCGTACTCCGTGTCAAAGTTTAGTCGGTGTTGCAGGCTCTGACTCGACCTCTTTTTCGCCTCCTCTTGCATGAGGGCAGCCAAGGTTTCGTAGTTTTGAGACACGAAGTCACTTGGTGCTAGTTCAGGCGCGACTCCTTCTAGCGCGAGGGTGTCTATTTCCACATCTGGACCCCTGTTTTGGAGAGGCGCGCCTGGCATTTTTGTGAGGTCCTTTTCTGGCACCGATTGATGGGGAGTGGTAAAAAGGGTGCGCAGTGGATCTTCTGCGTTGGTGGTTGTTGTAGTGGCATGGGTTGTCCCCGTGAGTGGTTCCACTGTCGTGAAGACCAGATCTGGGCCTGACCCTTGGTTTCTGGTCGCACTGGTTGTTCTAGAAGCTTGCTTAGAGGCTGATCCACTTTGCTGCTTTTTCCCTTGTACGTCACTATGCGATCGTTGGCTTAGGTTTCCGTGCTTTGTCATTCTAGTTCTTAGTGATGGGTCCCACGGATGGCGCCACTTGTTGATACAAAAGTTGGGCGTTCCTTATTTAGACTCCGGTTCTCGTATCAATTAGATCTTGGTGCTTGAGACCTGCGCACTAAGAAAACAGAAAACACCGTTAGGCTTATCGTGGGATTGTCTCCCACGATTATCCTCCGGCATGAGAGTAAGTAATCGGTTTTTAGGGTTTAGTGGAGAGTTAGGGTTTTAGATCGTACCTTTAATGAGGGTAGAGATGCCCCTTATATACACACGAAATCCTTATTGGTTTCGTGTTCCCCAACCTTCAGCGTATCCCGCCTAAGTCGGTCAATCAATACATATCTCATAAATAAGAGATATCTGATGTCCAAAACCATAAATAACTTTGGGTTTGGGCCTCCGTGAGCCCAAACCGTTACCGGGTTAGCCCATTCGTACTGGGCTCGGTTGCTAGTAGCGTTTATTGGTCGGGTTCATGACCCGAATACGGACTATACGTCATCACCCTTCTTTCTCCTTTCTCACATTACTCCTTTTTTCAATCATACCTAAGGACTTCTAATACTAACTATTGGTATTGTCCTTGGGTAGATCCCTCCGGCTCTGGCGGATCATAGGACGGATTTCCTATCCTTAGTCACCTTATGACTCCATGACTATTCCTATATTGCCATAAAACCATTTTCTTGAAAATCTCTCAAAGTGTTTATGAATGAAAACATGTTTGTAACACTTCGAGAGTTTTGCATTTTCAGAAACACTCCCCCTTCACATGTGCTTATATTGTTTTAACTTAAATCTGCACAGAGAGGGTAGAGTTCGCACTTTTTGAATTGATCGGCTCATGATAAACAATTCCCTACGATACACGGTTACGTAGCTTAGTTGAAGAGTTCCATTGTCATTTTTTAGGTGACAACTAGCTCTAATAACTACCTTGAAGTTGTAAACTCTTCTTTGAAAAGAAGGTTAGACCCATGAAAGTGCATATCTATCACGAGTTTCTCGAAATGGTACATTTACTGACTTTGATTCCTCGTCAATTCAATGGTTTCAACTGAGTCGAGCTCATTTTGAGATTCAAGCAACGATCATTAAACTTTTTGATCACATTTTAATCACGTCTTCTCCCCCTCAAAATTAGCATATTCGTGATATTTTTTATATCAACGGATTAAACATCATTTTTAGAATCTTTTGAGGAGACAAACGGATTTGATTTAAGCATGAAATTGGAACATTTTGGTTTTATACTCCCCCTTTAATAAAGCATATCAATAAAGGGTTTTTAGAGGGAGTTATCTTGAGCACAAAATATTTTGAAATATTTTGAAAATATTTTTGAACAATCTTGAAAAATGTGCTCAAGATAATGATGATTTCTCACCAGTTTTAAATGTAGTGCACTGAAGCGTACACTAGATTTTTTCTTTAAAAACACGAGTTTTGATTTGAAAATAATCAAAAGTCATCATTTTAGTCCGGGTTTCGTACTGAAGTATACGAAAGCCATTTTTTGAAGGAATTTTTTAGAAACGACATGTTTTAGAAAACATTTAAAGAACTCTCGTTCAAGCATCTGTACATGTCCGTATCATTGTTGAATGACATTTCTAGAAACGTACAGAATATCGATTATACAAGAGACATGTCGTGAGAAGAATATTTTTGGATTTTTGATTTTATATTGTTTTTGAATTTTTTGAAAGTTTTATATTTTTATATTTTTCTTTTGTTGGTTTTCAAATTTTGTATTTTGTTTTTCAAAAATATTTACAACGAAGCTTTTTGGAAAATCATTTTCAAGAAGATTGGAGAAGACGTTCTAACTCCTCAGGGGTTAGGCTTCGCATTCCAATTCGTCGAACCAAATCGTTAAACCTTTCTTTTGGAAGGGGTTTAGTAAATAGATCGCGAGTTGGTAATTTGTCTTCACGAAAAATAATTCAACAGTACCTTCTTCCACGTGCTCTTTTATGAAGTGATAGCGGACACGAATGTGCTTAGTCTTTGAGTGATGAACAGGATTGCAGGATATGGCTATGGCACTTTTCGAGTCACAATACATAGGTATTTTATCGAAAGTAAAGCCATAATCTGTGAGTTGTGTTCTCATCCATAGAACTTGAGCACAACACGCAGATAGAGACACATACTTGGCTTCAGCTGTTGAAAGTGCAGTGCAATCTTGTTTCTTTGAGGACCAGCTGACTAACTTTTCACCCAAAAATTGTGCTCCTCCTGATGTACTTTTTGCTGTAACTTGGTCACCTGCATTGTCCGCATCTGAAAAGGCGATTAGATCAAATCCGGATTCCTTCGGATACCAAAGTCCCATGTGAATGGATGTCTTCAGGTACCGAAAGATCCTTTTAACCTCTTTGAGGTGCAGTTCGGTAGGCTTTGCCTGAAACCGTGCTAATAAGCAAACAACAAAATGAATATCGGGTCGACCAGCAGTGAGGTACATGAGAGAACCAATCATGCTCCGATATTTCTTCGGATCGATGGGTTTCCCAAATAAATCGGCTCTAATTTTTTGTGAAGTTACTATTGGTGTACCGACCGAGTCACAATTATCCATACCATGATTTTTCAAAATCTGAGTTGTATATTTAGATTGATTAATAAAAATTCCACGAGAGGACTGATGTATTTGTAAACCAAGAAAAAATTTTAGTTCCCTCATCATGAAGAAAAAATATATTCACTTTTTTTTTTTTTGAAGGATTTAAATAGGTTGTTTTTGTGTTTTTGTAGTGTATGTGTTCTTGTAGCGTGTGTTATTTTGCAAGGAAGAAGAGAAAAAACAATGGTACAACAGTGGTACTGTAGCTTAATGAAGAAGACAAAGTTTTTATTTATTTATTTATTTTTATTTTTTTGTATTTTTTATCTATCTATCTATACTATATAAAATGGAAAAATGGTCAAAGTGGAAAAAGTGAAAAATGTTGAAAGTTGAATGTTGAAAACATGGTCAATGGAGAGAGAAATAAATAATATAATTAATACTCTTATTAAAACACCCCATTACTTAAAAGTACAACAATTTATTCACATTGTACACCCAATTAAAAGCACATCTACCAAATTAAAAACAACCAATTGAAACCGATACCGGGTTGACCCGTTGAAACCGATACCGGGTTGACCCGGGACGCTTCAAACCCGGCGGGCTGACCCGGTTTAATTTGACATTTTTTCGACCCAACCTATCGGTTTAAATCGACCTGTTTTTTTTATCGGAACGGTTCAACCAGTTGAATCACCCGGGTGAAATCGGGTTTCAAATTTGACAAAATTATATGAGAAATGATGAAGTAGTTGTGGAACCCGTGACAATTTTTTTGAAAGGAGAGACCAAGTAATTGTAGTTTTTGGTTTATTTTGCTTTGACACATGTAATTTGTTATTTGTATAATGTTATTTTAAAAAATGTTGCTCTTGCACCATTTAAGGGATATGAATCGTCGTTTAAAAGTTAATATATATTGTATAGCCCTTTGTCCAGTGTATCAATAATGTTATGTAAGTTTATTAAAATCACAAAAAATAAATAGTATTGTTATCTTTAGCGATAATTATTTGTACCTCAAACAAATAGCTTTGAACAATGCATAAATATCTATACAAATTGATAGTACAAAATAATCTTATATGGTGATATCCAATTTGCAAAGTTACAATTTTAAAAGCCACACACTAAATGATAAACGTTACACATGTAAAAAAAAATAGTTATCACTGCCTAAATTACTGACAAAACAAGAAAAAGCGGTCACACATGTTGGCTATACCTCTAAACTACAATATAATATTGCCAACTACATAATACTGTTGCTTTTTGTAATGCTTGAATCTATTATTACTAAAAATCTTAATAACTTAAAACAATCCTATTAGAAAATATACTCACACACTTAGATCGACTCCACATAATTTTTTAAAAAACTATATATTTATGATGCTATGCAACTACGCATCAAAATTGTATTTATTCGAAAACGATTCTCTAATGCTACAAATACAGTTTGTTGAAAGAAACTTATGGGTCGTCGGAACTTTGCAGAAAACTAGACATCGCTGCCGCTAGGCGCGGGTACTCGTCTAGTACTATATAAAATGGAAAAATGGTCAAAGTGGAAAAAGTGAAAAATGTTGAAAGTTGAATGTTGAAAACATGGTCAATGGAGAGAGAAATAAATAATATAATTAATACTCTTATTAAAACACCCCATTACTTAAAAGTACAATAATTTATTCACATTGTACACCCAATTAAAAGCACATCTACCAAATTAAAAACAATCAATTGAAACCGATACCGGGTTGACCCGGGACGCTTCAAACCCGGCGGGTTGACCCGGTTTAATTTGACATTTTTTTGACCCAACCTATCGGTTTGACTCGGTTTAAATCGACCTGTTTTTTTATCGGAACGGTTCAACCAGTTGAACCACCCGGGTGAAATCGGGTTTCAAATTTGACAAAATTATATGAGAAATGATGAAGTAGTTGTGGAACCCGTGACAATTTTTTTTAAATGAGAGACCAAGTAATTGTAGTTTTTGGTTTATTTTGCTTTGACACATGTAATTTATTTTAAAAAATGTTGCTCTTGCACCATTTAAGGGACTAGCATATATGAATCGTCGTTTAAAAGTTAATATATATTGTATAGCCCTTTGTCCAGTGTATCAATAATGTTATGTAAGTTTATTAAAATCACAAAAAATAAATAGTATTGTTATCTTTAGCGATAATTATTTGTACCTCAAACAAATAGCTTTGAACAATGCATAAATATCTATACAAATTGATAGTACAAAATAATCTTATATGGTGATATCCAATTTCCAAAGTTACAATTTTAAAAGCCACACACCAAATGATAAACGCTACACATGTAAAAAAAAATAGTTATCACTTACTTACAAAACAAGAAAAAGCGGTCACACATGTTGGCTATACCTCTAAACTACAATATAATATTGCCAACTACATAATACCGTCACTTTTTGTAATGCTTGAATCTATTATTACTAAAAATCTTAATAACTTAAAACAATCCTATTAGAAAATATACTCACACACTTGGATCGACTCCACATAATTTTTTTTAAAACTATATATTTATGCTGCTATGCAACCACGCATCAGAATTGTAGTTATTCGAAAACGATTCTCTAATGCTACAAATACAGTTTGTTGAAAGAAACTTATGTGTCGTCGGAACTTTGCAGAAAACTAGACATCGTTGCCGCTAGGCGCGGGTACTCGTCTAGTAATTACATATTCAGTCTCTTTATATTGTTTTTGTTTCTATAAATGACCTTGTGGGGCTAACTCCGTAAAACTTGGATACATTTTAAAGTTTAATATGTTATTTATTTTTATTATTTTTTATTTAATTTTTTAAATTGTATGTTTTTTATTTAAATATTTGTAATCGTATTTTTTTTAATTAATGAAATATTAGTTTGCTTAAATAAATGGAAAAAAACTGTAGGTCTCAAAAAGATGGTATTATAGGGTGTTTTCGAGTGTTGAGCCGTCATCAACAGCCGAGATGGTTCTGAAAAACGTCACTTGATGGCGCCAAGACCACACCACGGCTTGACTTTTCGAGTAATTTTATGAAGGGTGGGGTGTTTTTGGTATTTGACAGCATCAGAAATGTGGTGTTATGGAGATAGGGGTGTTTTTGATGTTATGAGGTATTCTGGTGTTATGAAAAAAGTAATTATGTGGCAGCGTTTTTTTCATAACACAAAAACTTGATTGCTTGATGGTACCTATAAGGGATGATTTTTTTAAGTGTTAAATATTTTGATGTTGAAGTGATCTGACACTAATGTAGCGACACTTTTTGATGTTATGGTGTCACGATACCTAGCCCTTTTAGTGAACAACCACCAAAGGAATATCCTTTTTATGTTGAAGGTGGTTGGCGATTTATAAGTACTCCCCTAGAAGAAGAAAAAAACAGAGTGAGCAGAGAAAAGCAAGTGAGAAACCACAAAAATAAGAAACCACTCTCAAAATCTGTGATTAATCAATCAAGACTTCGTTTACAACATTCTTAATTTTCTTCACAATTTCCCAGGTACATAAACATATAAATCTACACATGTTTCAAATTACTTTCTTATTCCATCTTACAGTTATATTTAAAACTATCTGTGTCTTTTTTGTAGAAAAAAAAATGCAGGAATCCCAAATGTCTCTTCAAGATCTCCAAAACAACGACACCAACAACAACACCACCTTTGATCCTACCGCCACTCACGATGATTTCCTCGATCAAATGCTTTCTGGTCTCCAAACAAACGTAACTTGGCCGGACATTTCCAACGGTGGTGGTCAAAACAAAGCGTCACTTCCATGGGACGTTGACCATTTTGACGACCAGTCTGCTTTTTTATCATCTAAGCTCCGTCAGCACCAGATCACCGGTGGTGCTCGTACTCCTGTGTCACCGGTATGTTCTTTTTATTTTTTCATTTTGTTTAACGGGATTTTTTATCATACAGTATCGAAACCAGTACTAAAAGCTATCAAGGCCATTTTTTGTAAACTAAACAAGACATGTAACATAAAAACTTTTTGATATGGTGTATTTATAGAAGATCGAGATTTCTTACGTTAGTTGCTTTATGGAAACCTTCGAAAATCATCCTAGGTTCGCCTGTGACGATATGTTTATTTTTTTGTGTAGATTGGAGAGAATAATAATAATGCTATTCAGAATTTGTTTCATGGGTTTACTGGATCTCTAGCAACTAGTCAAGGCCAACAATTCCGTAATCTGCCGGTTAGTTTTTTTATTCATTTATTCTAATGCCATTTGTATTTTTTTTTTACTTTGATATTTAAAATATGTATCCTTTGCAGGCCCAAAATTTTGGATCTCCGGCAGCGGCAGTTGCAGCAGCGGTTATGAACCAAGTGCAGGCTGGAAGTGTGACAGCAGCTGGCGGTGGTGGTGGTGGTGGTGGTGGTGGTGGTGCGCCATCGCAGCCACGACAAAGAGTTCGAGCCAGAAGGGGACAAGCAACTGACCCACACAGCATTGCTGAAAGAGTAAGACATAATTTTTGTTTTTAGCATAATCCTCGTATCATGTTATGTTTTAATTTTGGAACATTAATCCTCCTATTAAGTGAAAATCACATTTTGTCAAAACAATAACAAAAAAGCCTAATTAGCAATTTTGCGTGTAAGATTAATAATTTATTACTTCTATCCGTCTTAAATTAAATGTTTATCTTTATATGTTTTAAAGTAAGTGTTTACTTGTATATTTCAAGCACTCAAAATGATTTTCAAACGTAAAAGTGACACTTTATTGGTGCACAAGACTTAATTTTTTTAATTACGTGCGGTTTGAAATTTTGGAGTGATTGAAGTATAAAATACAAATACAGTAAATAGTGTGGCAAGCCCTTAACTTTTACGGTATTTATGTCAAAACTAGTCGTAGCTGTTAGCACTGTATCATGTTTATAAAATCATAATGTTGCTATTTCTTATAATATTTGTCAGTTACGACGTGAGAGGATTGCCGAGAGGATGAAAGCACTGCAAGAACTGGTCCCAAATGCTAACAAAGTAAGCGTTACATTAATTAAATGTTTACTGTAGTTTAAATCTTTTAATTAATTGTTTGTGGCGTTAGTTACGGTGGGGGGTTATGTTTTTATAAAATTCCGTGTCTTGCGAATTATAGAAGCTGGAAAGCAGATTATACGTGGAGAAGTTGTTAATAATGATAGTGTAGTTATTATGTTGGGAGGAAGTTATTTTAGTATTATCCTTAATCACTTTTTAATGCTAATTTAAGGTCAAATAATCTTAGTTAATATTATTAAATGGTTTTATACATACTTTAAGATATCTTTAATCACTTATTAATTGCTGTTTTAATTCCAAATAGTTGTGCATTAATGTTATTATATGCTTTCACACATACTCAAGATTTGCATATTCATTTTTTAGTATTAAAATCTTGTTAAGTGTTACCAAAAAGTAACATGTTACAGCTCTGGACTTATGGCTGGATGGTTCTTTTTATATTTAAATGGTGGATGACAAATTTCCATAACTTCCTGTTTAGTGATTATAAGTGTACTTGGTTTTAGTCCTTTAGTATCTTGATCTATAATAAGATTTTGATAACATGTATGTTTTTAATGATGAATATAAACATGGTATGGTTTAAGATACGTGTCTTAAAAATTGGAATTGATATATGAAGATAATAGTTTTAATGTTAAAATAAAAGTGAATCTTGATTGGAAGAATATATAATAAGTCTTTGATGTTTTCTTAATGGGGGTGTGGAATGACAGACAGACAAGGCTTCAATGCTTGATGAGATCATAGACTATGTCAAATTCCTCCAGCTCCAAGTCAAGGTACCCTTTTCTCTAAACCATTTACATTAAAACATAGCTATGCACAAAAATAAAACCATTATGTTTATTAGATTTTGATTTTTAATTACCTTCAACCAAATTGTGATATGTCTATATGACCACAGGTTCTGAGCATGAGCAGATTGGGAGGTGCCAGTGCCGGTGCCGCTGCAGGCGCGGCTAATCCTATGGCTGCTGAGGTACAAACATGTTCTCTAGCTTTAAATGCAAAAATTGTTACACATCATAACCATCTTAACTAATACTTAATTTACACTAAAGTGTTTGGGATTATATCGGTATTAAAAAAAAATGGAGCAAAACCCAAACACATCAATACAAGAATATTGTTTCAACTGATGTACTGATTTGAACATATGGTGGGCATGTCAACCTCATATAAGAAATACCTTTGTCAACGTGACATCGACTCATATCATATTGACATGGTCGGCCAACTAGTCAAACCACGATTAAAAAAAGATACCTATAACATCAGTGCTCAATTATGTTACCATCAATATGACTATTATTATGACCTATTGTAAAACACTTTTTTTTTTTTTTTTTTTCTTCCTGAAAACATTGCATTTTTAGTAAATATGTTAATATATGAGTACTTGAAAAAGAAAGACATCATATAAAATAACCTTAAAAAGACCAATCTTTATAGAAACATCACTCCTACTTTCCGCCTAACAGAAAAGGACACAAAAAAAAAAGTAGCACGCGAACATTACTTTCCCAGATTCCATCTTTTCTTATATTTACATTTTCTAACCTTGTACTTTTGTTTTGTTTCTAGGGCGGTGGCGATTGTGGACAAAGAGGTGGGCCGGGAACAGGACGGAGTAGTAACGGAACAACGTCATCATCTAACAATGAGACAATGACCGTAACGGAGAACCAAGTGGTGAAACTAATGGAAGAAGATATGGGTTCCGCAATGCAATATTTGCAAGGGAAAGGTCTTTGTCTTATGCCTATTTCACTTGCTACAGCTATTTCCACTGCTACTTGCCACCCTTCTAGCACCCGAACTAATCATCTGGGAGGTGGAGAGGGTGGACCAACGTCACCGAACATGTCTGTATTGACTGTTCAGTCGGCGAATGGGGTGAAAGATTCACCTTAGTTGAGTTGATCCAACTTTTTCCTTTTGTAAAGGAAAAAAGATTGAGAAGTTTGTTAACTTTTGCAAATGTCAAGTGTTTATGTCAAGTCTAACAAATATGAGGGATGTTAATTAATTGTAAGCATTGTACAAATGCTTTATTTGGTATGCCTTTGATCTTTTATTGAATCTTTATGTTCGAGTTGTATAATGTAATCTTTTTCTTTTGACAAAACTTACAAATTATAATTATTAGAGATAATATGTCCAAATAAAAGTCTAATAGTGTGAAAACAAACAAACAAAACCCCGCAACTATGCAATGCAATTGCTCTCTAAACACATATTAAGTATTGCGAAATGAACATTATAATAGCGGTTCGTTTTGGCTACAGGTAAACGTTATGTTAATGAGTTACGTCTATTTACAGTTTACACCATAATGATGTTTAATCGTGCGTTAATGTATCTATACTATATTATAAAGCATTTAAGACATTCTTAAAAAAAATGCATAAAAAATTAAGATTCAACACTTGCTTATAATGTCAAATTTTAATAAGTACATCTATAATAGCATTTGTTGCAACACTTTAAAGCACTTTTTTTAGACATGTTTTTAAAAAAAATAATAAAAAAATATAAAGTAATTTAATATGAGAAAAAAAACGTCTATGACAATAAATACCTAATAAATGTTATTTTTAAAACACCCTAATATGAAAAATACTTGTTATTATACATATTGTACAAACTGATAAAACACAAAAATCTTCATGCAATTTATACGTAAACAAGTTCATGGTACATATGGTTTTAACAAACGGACCGGGTCAACGGGTTCAACCGGGAACCGGAGTCAACACCGGTTCGGCTAGCCCATAAAAGTTGTCCGAAAACGATATTGTTAAATCAATAGAGTTTAAAAATGCATACTAAAATACAATGTTCAAAAAATATTATTAAATCGCAATAGTGCCTCGAGAATGAATATATGCGATTTTGGAATTTTTTTAATAAAACTTACCGTAAAAACTAAAAACTTTAATAAAACTTACCGTATATATATATATATTTGAATATTAATAATTGTACTATTTAAGGTAACCCATATGATTTATTGAATATTTATTTTTATTTTATCTTTATAAGTAATCTTTTACTTGTATCATCCATCTATGTGGGACAAATTTAACAAACATTATTTTTGAGAACTAAATTTTTTTAGTATAATATAAGTGATTTTTAAAAGTCGCTATACTGTTATTATTTAATGATAACTTATGATTACGGGCTACTTTCAACTACTTTTATCTCATACCTTTACAATATACCTACAGTAAAACCTCTATAAATTAATAGTGTTGGGACCGGGATATTTTATTAATTTAGCGAGATATTATTATATCGATAAATTAATAATTTATTAATTTAAAGAGATTTTACGTATGACTTTAAATTTTCAAGTCAAATATACCAGCTAGTTACAATTTATACTTATTAGAGACGAAAAATAAATTTGAAAAACGAGTTCTAATTAACCTTTTATAAATACACATTCACACTTTATGAAAATAAAATTAACACTTTTTGTTGCAATACGAGAAGACAACGCATCAACTCTTTAGTGCAATAAGGAGATTTTATGATAAATTAATATATATTTGAAGTTCAACAAGAAACAAGTGACTATAGATTCATTTTTACTAAACAATCTTAGAGCATCCGCAATTCAAGGTTTACAAAAGACTTTTTACTATTTGAAAAAGTCATTTGAATGACTTGACCCATTGTGACAAAAGCTTTGCTAATGACTTTTAGTTGAATAGCTTGGTGAAGGCCAAGCGTTTGACAACAAATTTACCAAGCCATTTTCATTAAATGAAGACTAGCTGAGAATGTTTGTAAAGCTTCTAGAAAGCTTTTTTGCATGGGAGAAGGTTTTAAGAAATGACTTGTTGAAACATAGAATTTATTAGAAAATTGATTGCATTAGATACATCATGTTTTTAAAGACTTGATGCATTGTATATGCTCTTAGGATTTAGAAGTGTATATATATCTCTCTCTCTCTCACACACACACATATATATACATATATATATGAAATTTTTAGTGATTATTAATTTATAGTTTCGTTGGGACTAATATATATACACTGAGGTTTCAAAAAAATTATTATCTTATTATTTTATCGATTAGAGTCCAAATTTGTACTGGTCCCAAGTTGGGACTGAGCAAATTATTAATTTTATCGAGGTTATTAATTTATCGAGTATTAATTTATAGAGGTTTTACTGTACTACCAACTCATTATTGTCACCACATCACGTGGATAATATACAATTTTTATATGAAAAATTTTGTTATTGCATAACAGTATTCAAAACTAAAATTATCGTCTTCCGTATATCTATTGTATTGTAAAATATATATCTAAAAAAAATTTCACTGGATATTTTAATTATATGGAACCCGCCGCTGCAACGCGCGGGTACCCTGCTAGTAATGATAAAAGCATTTAACACAATTGAAACATAGGTTAAGCTTGGATAAAGATCAAATAAAAAGACAAATATCCGTAAAAAGATAAAAAGATTTTTTTTTTCAAAAAAAGTTCTCAAAAAATTCCAAAATAATTTCACAAGATCAGGTATGATGGTGCATGAAAAAGTTGTGAAATTTTTTTTTCTAAAAGTGGATATTTTTTCCGAAAAAAAAATTATGAAAAAATACGTTTGCGCATTAAATCGTTTTTTTGTGCATCAAAAATTGGTTTTTGCACCCAACTTCTTTTGACTTTTTTCATCAAAATAACCTTGCGCATCTAACTAAAACAAGTTGAAAATTTTGTGCATCAAAATTTTTTTGCGCATCAAAATTCGTTTTTTGTGCATTAAAAAAAACGTATCAAAACTCAAAATTATAAAAAATGTTTTCATAAAAGTTTTATGCACCAACATACCCGATCTTGTGGAATTTTTTCGGAATTTTTTGAGATTTTAAAAAAAAAAACAAATTTTTTTATTCTTTTTACGGATATTTGTCTTTTTATTTTAACTTTACCCGGTTAAGCTTTACCTTAACAACAAAGGAACAAGATAAACCTGACTAATATGGGTGTCCTCATGCTTTGCATTATAGCTTCACTAATATAATTAAGGTAACAAATTTTGTTTAATCAAGTATCTCTAGTTTATTAGAAACCACATGAAACATGCATTCATTTAATGCCTAATTGAGGTGTCTTTTTGCTTTTTGCATTCTGAAAGTATCGTTGGTTTAATATCATATATCAAATCACATAAGATGAGGTTGATCCGTAAATTATGTAGGCCGAAAAGCATAAAGAAATAAGCGATAATTTATTAATAATATTTTGCAGCTTTGTTGGCCTTTTTCTTTTTTACTTTTGTTCCGAGTATATCATTATCATATTAAAGCATTCCATTAAAATATTTCATGTATTTGACTTGCTAGATAAAGAATCAAAACCCATCAAAATAATGAAATTAAATTACTATTAGTCAACACTTCTTTTCCCCGATCATTTTTATTTCAAAGTTTTTTAATACCTTTGTTTGTGCCTTTAAAAGCAAAATAGAACTTTAGTACCTGTCTGTCTAAAAACATTGTTACACTGAATTTATTTAACAAATTACAAATATAACATTTAAATAAGAGTAAACTCCAAAATACATCTCTGTGGTTTACCCCGTTTCGCACTATACATCCCTCACCAAAAAGTTTAGACAAATACATCACCCAGTTAGTAAACGTTTGACTATATACATCCACAAGGACGAACGGTGCAAAAATTGGGTCGTTAACTTGGACACGTGGCAGTTAAGTAAGGGTAAGTTGATCATTTTATCTTTCCCGCTATAACTTTACTGCTACCTCACAACCCCTTTTAACCTAATCTTTCACCCAAATGGTAAACCCTAAATCAAAACACACATAAACACAGATCCAATGTTTCACTAAAAACCCTAATTGAAAACCCCCAATTAAAACGCCTAATTGAAAACCCCTAATTGAAAAACCCTAACTCAAACAGACAACAATGTTCATCCCCAAAACTTGTAGATGTGGGTTACCTACAATCCTTAAAACTTCATGGAAACCAAGAAATCCTGGGCGACGGTTCATTGTTGTCCAAAACCCGTAAGTGTTGAATAATTATATTTTATAATTTGATTTTCAATTTATTTGATTGTCTGATTTACCAATTTTTTGAAGGAACCAAATTGTGGGTTTTATGATTGGTTTGATCCACCCATGTGTGATAAATCAGTGCAAATTATTCCTGGATTGCTGAGAAACATGAACCAGCTACAAGATGCTTCAAGGGAAAATCTTTTAAAAGCAAGAAGAATGAAGTTTCTTTTAGGATTAAGTTGGGTCCTGTTTATTGGGTATCTGATGTTCAAGTGAAAACGAGGGATTATACTCTTTTGTGTCTTTTAGGTTTCAGTACTAATGATGTAATCTTTTGTTATCAATGAAGTTGGTTCCTTTTTATGCCTTTGTTATGAATGGTTAATATGTGTTATCTTTTGTTATCTTCAGGCATGGGTTGAATGGGTTAAAATGGGTGAATGTGGTTGACTGTTGTTGATTTCCAAGCATGGGTTGAATGGGTTAAAATGGGTTAAAATGGGTTAAATGAGGGTTGGATGTGGTTGACTGTTGTTGATTTCCAAGCATGGGTTGTATGGGTTGAAAAGGGTTGTATGGGTTGAAAAGGGTTGAATGTGGTTGACTGTGATCAAAACATACCATACCTGATGTAACATAACACAGAATTGGGTTGACCAAAACATACCACAACTTAACCTGCTGTAACATAACACAGAAATGAACATAACACAACTTAACCTGCTTGACTCAACCTTTTGTTAACACACAAATTAATATAACACACAAATTAACATAACATACCTGCTTGACCAAAAAATGTGATCATCCAGTACATAACATAACAGAAGTTATCTAACAAGTTTCCATAATGCCTAACAGAACATAACAAGTTTCCAAAAGCCCTAAATTACTACATGTTTCTAAATTCATAACAGAACTTAAACAAACACTGAAATCACTTCCTAGCTGAACTTTGACTTGCCTTTTTTCCCCTTGGCACTTGACTGTGATCCACCAACTCTTGAAGACTGTGATCCCACACCAGAAGGCTCTTTACATGTCCTTTTGTTGTGACATGTTTTGTTGCACTTGAGACATGTTACAGTTTTGCCAGTCCTTGAGAGTTTACCATTTGCAGTCATTTTTTGAATTGAAATCTCTACTGCTGACTTTCTCCTTTTCTTTGGTGGCCTTCCAATTTGTGGCTGAATCTTTGGTGGAATGATAGTGTTAGGGCTAGGGTGTTTCTTCCACAAGCTTGGTCCATTGCATGGGTTAATGGTGTAACTATATTGCTTCTCCCAAGTTACTAGCCAATAACAAGCATGCACCCATGTTTCAGGAAACCCAACATCATCCCTGTTTAGAGCCATGTCATTTAACACTGCTACTGCATGCTTGCAGGGCATTCCAGTTAATTCCTATTTCCTGCAACTGCAACTCTTCTCTTGTATATCCACTACACATATATCATCCCATGGACCACTTGCTTGATACTTGGTTCCACCATTCCACATTACCTTCATATACATAACAGGTTTTAGACATATAAAATCACAAATACCAATTTGAACAATGTATTTGTTTAACAGTTTACTGTATAAGATGTAGCTTCAGTCTTGATTGCATTAAACAGCAGAGTAGTAGCTGGTGTTAAAGGCCCTAGACTCTTTGCAATTACTTTTTTAACATTGGCAATCTTTTTAGTCAAGTAATCCTTAACATACTCTAGACATGTAATAATAGGGACATCTCTTCCATCCAACAACCTTCTATTAAATACCTCACATATATTGTTAAGTAAAACATCACAGTGTGGCCTACCTACAATTTTTAAATTGGATAATAATTTATGTAAAACCCTGAAATTGTTAACTTGTGAAATGACCATAATACCGCTAATCTGCGAATCTGTAAAATAATCGAGCTCGGAAAATACTTATGATAATAAAACTATATGGAACATTTGAGATTTATCTCTTTCATTTTTAACTTACAAAATTTAAATAAAACATTTAAATACTAATACACCTAATTAATTTACAAAATAATTAAAGGTATAAGAATATATTTGGTAAGTAAAATTACTAGTTTGATTTTGTCTTGTGATTTCATGAGAACCGGCCAAAGAAACGCCCCAAAGAAATCTCAAAATCATTACCTAATTTATGTAATTCCTGTCTTATAATTACTTGCACCTTTTAGTTTAAAACACCTCAACAAAACCCTAGTCTCCTAATACATCTATACGGCAAAAACATCCCCTTCTCCACCTCCATTTTTAGTCGACACAAACCAGGTTCAAGAAGGTGTTAGGAGTGCTTTTAAAACGCTTCCGTCAAGCGTTTGTTGCAAGGCTTTACTTGGTTATTTCGGGGTTGTATTGGCTGTTCTGGTCGTGGGTTATAAGGGCACAAGTAAGGGTGCTTGGGTTGGTTTTTGGTCTTTGTTTCTCGTCTCATTTACACGCTAAAGAGGTACCCATCATAATTCATTTCCTTCATGTTCTTCTACTTCTGGTCATGGGGTTTAAGATGTTATAACATGTATCAAACTTAAGTCACATAAACCTGAAAATAGTGCTATATTAAAACCATGATACAAACCTCTATATGTGTCGACACAAGCTTTATAAATCTGGTTCCCTTTATAGAACCTGGTCGTGGGTTTTAAGACCCTTGTGTGCACTTTTAAATCATGAAAGCTATGTCCATTGTATGCAAGAGTTATGGACTTATGAACCTAATATTGTGCTATGTTAAAATCAGGAATCAAACCTATATTTTTGTCGACACATGCACCTTTATAATCTGCTTTTGGTCCTATAAATCTGGTCGTGTTTTGGTTGGTTCTGGTCGTGAGAAAAATCATGAGCCATACGCCATTTTGGAGCCTAAATCTTGTGTATTAGACTTGCTTAACCTAACCTATGTATAACCTAATTATTAACACATTAAACCAGGCCTTAAGGCCCCCTATGCATAGCATTAAAAAGGTTTATAAAACTGCTCATGTTCTATAGAATCTGGTCGTGAGGTTTTACACCATACACACGTATATTTTTTAGCTCTAAAACATGTTAATTGAAGGTTAAACCTAAGACCATTATAACGTGATATCTAAACACTTAAAAGCAGGTCTTGAACCTTGATATACATGGTGTTAAAGAGGTTAAAACCTGGTCCTATGATACGTTTAGTAAACTCCTCGTTATACCTTCTTTTTGGTCTTTAAACGCGTGTAAACAAGCATGAAAAATGGTGTATTAAATTGGTGTTAATGTGTGTCGTAAAGATAACGTTAGGGGCTGTTTTGAAGGGTTAAAAAGGGTGTATAAATCTGTTTTGGGTTAAGGTTTATGTCATGTTAAAATCAAGGTTCATATAAGGGTTTACGTATTTTGTATTAAACATGATTAAAGGGTAAATAACGTATATAGTATTCGTAAAATGGAACCAAGGTTTCGTTGATATTATTACATGTTGTTTTGTTTGTCTCGACATAAAATACTTCAACACATTAACTCATATGTGCTAATCTACGTTAAAATGAAAGCTTATACTAGTTATACGTGTACATGTACGAATCACGTAGAATTAATGTCATATGCATAATTATTGAAATTAAAGGGTTGATTTGTAAATATAATGACTAAAGGGGCTAAATTAATAAAATGGGTAAAAATGGCATATTTACACTTAAGACCCTACACTTTGTAATAATTACACTTTAAACCCTAAACTTGTGTAAATTGGCATAAATGATCCTTAAAGTCTATAAAACACTCATTTAACCTAATATGTCTTTAAATGCATCATAAATAGCTAAACTTGCTAAATACGGAAACCTGCTATTTATGGAAACTTACTCAATATGGAAACATGTTAATTATGGAAACCTGCCTAAAATAGAAAGTTACCTAAAATAAAAAGTTGCCTAAAATGGAAAATTATTAAAAATGGAAACCTGCTAAAAATGGAAAGCCGTCTAAAATGAGTAATCTGATCTTAATAAGCGTTATCTAATTCATAGGTTCCGGATGGCGGGTTTGATACATCGGGTGACTTACGTTTCTATTTTTCTTGCTTCGAATGAGGTACAGATATTCTATCCCTTTTCAGTAGGGATTTCTCATGACTTTTCGATCCTTGAATTTACTTCACTTATGATATTCCTTTGCTATGATTTCCTTATGCTATGATCCTTTTGATATGATTCCGACATAATCCTTTGATATGATTCTGTTCGCTATGATATTCGTTTGTTATGATTATGAACTTATGATTATGAAACTTATGATTATGAATCATCTGATTATGAACCATCTGATTATGAACCTCTGATTATGAACTTATGTTATGGAAATCTGATATGAACCTTTGACTTCTGAACCTTTGATATGAACCCTTATGATATGATTATGCTTTGACCCTTCAGTTTGATACCCGAGCCAAATATGTTTCCTAGTCATGGAGGTACCATGACCATGTCATTGATGCACCAATGACATGACTCCAGTGTGTACGAGTGATGTTACACACCATCCCCTTTTTGTTATATGATTATGAGCTCAAGATATATGTTTGGCCACTATGTTTCTGCGGGGGCGTATGGATGCATCCTAGATATGTTTTGATATGATATGATATGATATGATTTATATGGTGAATGATGTCGTGTGCAATACGCGTCTTCACAGTCTGGGAGCTAGCTACTCCATTGGTTACTGAGGTCTCCCCTCCTATTATATATGGTATTCCGAGGTCACCCCTCCGAATAAAATGGTTACTTATGATATGATATGATATGATATGTTTCGGGCTCGTGGTAGATTTCTGACAACCCTTACACTTTTGATATACCTATGTTGTACCTTCTGTATTCCCCAACGCACCATAGTCTGTATTAATTGTTCATTTCTCAGTACCCTTATATGACTCACTCTATTACCAAAATATAGATACTCCATTGCATTGATCTGTCACACTCTCATTCCGTTACTTCAGACTATCATTCCATTCACGTACCGGGTTATTATATGTTTATTGGATTTGATTATGCTATTCATGTTTTATGTGACTACTGATTATCCTGCTGCGATATGATTAATATACGGTTATCTGATTTACCTGTTGTCACCTGATGATATGTGATCTCACTATTATGTGACCCTGTGATTTGTCTGGTAACCATGCTAGTGTGTAATCGTTAGTTTTTGTCGGTTTATCATGTGTACTTCGTTCAGTTAATCTCGTGAACTATGACTATCCGTTGTATCTTTATCTGCTTGTTGTTGACATGCCATGTTTACATTTCTGTCTATGCTTCGGCTTGATTGGGTAAATGGTTCAACTTATGATGTTTGGCTTGTTAACTTGTTTAATTACCTTGCCATGTCCCTAATTCATTCAATTATAAGGTTCATACTATATTCCTACTTGTTACGTGTGACTGCCATGTTTTGACTACTATTAGTACTTCCGCTGTTACGATACTGGTTATGTTTGCAACTAAGGGTTTTGACCTGTGTGATTGCCATGCTTACTTGCAAATAAATTGCTTCTACTTGCCTTTAGATTTCTATTTGACTGGTATGGCTTCTGATTTTCCTGATTTGATTGCATGCCATATATGTGTTGTGTGGATACGACGTCTGCTATGTTTGTATATGTTGCAGTACTTGTCTGCCTGTTTGTAGGTACTTGTATATATGTCATCGATGCCTTGCTTTGCTTCGTTCTCCTTGTCATTTGTTCTTTTTGGATATATGTATAATTGTGTTCTGCAGGATCCTCCTTGACTCATTGGTTCCCTTTTGTTGCGACCTTGTTATCAGTTCCTTATTTCATATCGCATTTCTAATTTTATTTAGCTTTCGTTTTGTTATATCTGTTCACTGGGATTTAGCTCAGCCGCATTTCTTTTCCTGCGGCAGGTGTTAGGTTTGAAGATGGGCTTGATGGGCTGAGAGTTGGATTGTCTGAGTGGACCAACCCAAGTTACCTTATTATTTGGATTTATTTTGTCGGGCTATTGTTTGGAGATTTCATTTTATTTTAGCCATTTTGGATTTTGTAATTTTCCTTGTAAGTCATTATTTTAAATGATTTGATATGTCATTCTTAAGACTTCCGCTTGTAAAATTCTAATTGTATCTTCTGATATGATACCAGAATGTGACACTTCTACCTTTTTCGGGTTGGGGTGTTACAATTTAAGTAACAGAACTATAATATAAGGTTCTATATAATTTGTTGCCTTTCTTAAAAAAAAAAAAAAAAAAAAAAAAAAAAAAACCCACTGAAATGGGCTCTTGACCAATGCTGTGGTGGTATCTTCTTCAGATACTCATAAGCTCCTTCATTCAAACTCTTCATCTGCTCCATTGCCCTATCAAATTGTGTCACAGTATTAGTTGATGCACATCTCCAAAGCAAGTCCTTGTATAGCTTACCTCTCCACTGTAGCTTCATATTCTCATGTATATGTTTTAAGCAAAACCTATGCTCAGCACACGGGAATATTTTTGATATTGCTGGTATGATGCCCTAAAAAACAAATTAGAAAGTTAGAATTTAACAAGCACAATCAGTAAAGACAAATTAGAAAGTTAGAGGATTACCTTCTGTCTATCAGAAACAAAGGTAAAATTGGACATGGGAGTCAAATCCAAATCATCACCTAAACATGTTAAAAACCATGACCATGAGCTTGTTGTTTCTGCTTCCACAATAACATATGCAAGTGGATATGTTCCATGGTTTGCATCAATCCCCACTGCTGTAAGTAGTTGGCCAGGGTATTGTCCCTTCATAAAACACCCATCTAATCCAAGCAAATCCTTTAAGCCAACTTTAAACCCTTTCTTCAAAGCACCAATGCATACATAGATCCTTCTGAATTGTCTTGTTGTTTCATTTGGATCAAAATCTCTTTCCAGATCTACTTTCACAGTTGTATCTTCATTGGTTCTTTGCAGCTCTAGCACATAATCCTTTAACTTTGAATACTGTTATGTGAAATCACCCTTCAGTTTCATCTGTGATTTAGCCTTAGCCCTAGTTACTTTATTTGTAGTGATACCTAATTGATACTTCTGTTGCAGTTGCTCTTTTAGGGCTCTAATAGGGATGTTTGGATTTAATTTGATTCTTTCTTCAATATCTTTGGTAAGATAAGTATTGGTGAGCAAATTGACTTCTCTGGTTTGCAGACAAGTATGTTCATCGTTAATAGTGGACACAGTCCATGTTTCTTCCTTGCACTTATTTTGTTTTGATATTTGCAAAGTCCAAGGACATGTGATCAATTCATAGTTGTAATTACCTTTAATGCCACCCACCTTTTTTCTCTTCCCACCTACTTTATTTATTCCTTCTCCACATGGATATGTCTCAGCATTTGTTTTTTTACCCACTTCCCACCAACACATTTTAAATTACTTGGACTTGTCTGAGAATTTAGCCCAATAGCATTTGGGCCCTCATTAGGGTATCTAAACACAGGACATTTTCCTCTACATACTACCCTCAACCTTACTTTATCATTTTTCCATATGTATAATTGTCTTCTAGTAGCAATGGCATGAGCAGCCACAAGATCTGTGACAGTTTTTTTATCCCCAAATTCTTTCACTACAAAGAATGTATCACTACAACTACTTGCATCAATTTTCTCACACTCTTTTGCTTTTTTTCTCCTTAACTGTCTCAGAGTTTTCTTTCTTTTACCATCATTTTTAGAATCACTTGCACTCTCAAAATCATCCAAATCAAAGCTTTCTTCAACATGACTGTTAGATGGAACTTCTGCATTTACAGTCTGTGATCCCACCCATTCTGCATCTTTGTCTATGTTTTGATAATAGTCTTTCATATCCACCTCCACATCATTCATAACATGCTCATCATCCTGTATATAGTCACTATCTTCACTATCATCAGACTCACTACTACTCTCACTCTCAGCAAAACTATCTCCCTCATTACCATGCTCACTCTCAGTAAAACTTGCTTCATCAGATCCCTCATCTACTAGCATTCTCTTTCTAGGTAATTTAAAAGGTCTCCTAACTAATGAACTAGGTCCTTCATCTACTAAATTAGCACCAACAGTATTACCATCACCATCTAAGCCATCAACATTTAATCTAGGTACCTCTAAAACATGATCAGAACCCTCTCTCATATCAAGAAATAGAGGCATCCTATTTGTCTTCTGAGCAGGCTTCTTAAAAGGCTTTCTAACTAATGTTGAACTAGGTCCATCATCATCTATTTATTCAATCATCACTCTCTGTGGTGATTTCCAATATGTTTCCAAAACTGTATGCTCATGCTCAATGTAAACCTCAATAAGTTTGTATTTATCAACATACCTAACTAGGTTCAACACGTCCCCATCATTTCCTAGTGCTTGTAATCCATAATCCAAATCATTGTTAGGTATTTTGAAATGATAGAACATAATGCAATCTTTCCTCTTGTAACCTAACTTTTCAATCATGTCAATCATTCTATAACTGAAAATATGTCAACATCTATAAAATCTATATAATTATGAGTCCCTTGTATGTACTTTCTACCTGGAATTTCAGTAAAGAATCCACCATGATGTATCTTGAATGAGAACATGTTTGGAAAATTACCTACAATGACCAAATTACATTCAAAAAATTAGGGTTTCAATCAATAAAAATTACCTACATTGTTATTACAATTAGAGTTAGAAAGATGAAAACTTACTATATGCTTCTTGTTCGTTCACTGGATCATCATATTCAGGGATACGCCATTCAGAAACCACCATTACAATCACTGAATCTTGTTCGTCTACTGGAAATGCGTTTTTGCTTTGTGTTTTTTGATTTGGGTTTTTTATGTGTGATTCTGATTTGTGATTATTGTTTTTGATTGTGTTTTTGATTTGGGATTTTTGATTTGGGTTTGTGTTTATGACTGAAAGTGATAAAAGAGTAAAGTAGCTGGGAGATAAAATGACCAACTTACCCTTACTTAACTGCCACGTGTCCAAGTTAACGACCCAATTTTTGCACCGTTCGTCCTTGTGGATGTATATAGTCAAACGTTTACTAACGGGGTGATGTATCTGTCTAAACTTTTGGGTGAGGGATGTATGGTGCGAAAAGGGGTAAACCACATGGATGTATTTTGGAATTTACTCTTTAAATAAATAAATAAATAAGTTATTGGGCTATGTATTATTCAATTAGTAAGTTTGTTAAGAAGCGTAAAACTATTTGCAAATTACTACAGTAAATACAAGAATATACATTTGGTAACCAATAAATCTTGGAACAAAAATATTCGACTACTGGTTAGATATCAAAATAATGCTTGTATCCTGAAAAACCTGAACAAAATGAGATACGATTATATATTTGGCAAAATTAGTAGAAAGTTGTAAACTATAAACTGTAAGTTGTAAGCTGTAAGTTGCAGAGCTGTTAATATAAGCTACAAATTGTATATTTTTTTCTCAATAAAAGTGTTTGGTAAATAGTTGTGAACTGTAATTATAAGTTGTTAATAGTAATTTTATGTTTTAACAGTAATTATAAGTTAATAAAATGTACAATGAAGATTATATTAACAATATCATTAGAAGATTAGGGTTGGCTTCAAGTGTCTACCTTATTTGGCAGGAAAAGAATGGTAAGATATTCAGAGATAAAAGGAGAAGGAGAAGTGTGGAGATTTTATATGATCTATTTTTGTGAAATTATCATAATGAGACTTATGAGTTTGAAAGCAAAGGCATCTATTCATGCCTTAAATGTTCAACTGAGGTGGAATATAAAGATAGTTTTAGTATGCAGGAATTCGATGATTGTTGGAAAGTTACAGGCTTAAAGTCCCAATATACATCATTAAGGAGTGTTTTGGTTGATTGGGTTATGGATTATGATTGTCATATTTAGCCTGTATATGGATTCCTAAGTGGTTATCTAGTATTGGGGTTTTGAGCTGTATAGTTGTTTCTATGAATTGATGTCTTAAGGAGTGTTTGGATATATGGATAACAACAACATAATGTCAAATTGCTATTGTTTTTTTTTTATTGCAGGCTATTACATTGGTGAGATTTCTTGTAACTTGGAGTTCTAATTGGTATGGCCGTACCTATGATAACCAAATATGTTGTTCAGGTTGGCCTTGGGAGGGATTTGGACAGATATGTTTGGCTAAGTAGGAGGTCTAATTTAGTTGGAATGTACCATAAAGTAGGATCTCCCTTTGTGAAAGGTAAATGGCTTGGGTGCATGATGGGTGGAATAGAGAGGTGTGAAGGATGAACCTTTTTGGTCCACCCAATACACCATCATAGGAGGTAATGGTTGGTCTTCCCTCAAGGAGTGTGTTCCCAAATAACCGAAGCCATTTTTCAGAGATGAAAATGTAGGTTGTTTGGCATAGCCCTTGATTGAAAATGTTTTGGGTTCCTAGTGATGCCATTCATGAGAGAAGAGGAGAAAAATAGCCTGACAAGGATTCGGTCAATTTAGGTGCTAATTATCTTACTTTGATCACTGTGGATGATGGTTAAGTGGTCTTGGTGAGAAGGTGCAATGGAAATGTAGCTAGATGGTATGGTGCTTTCAAAAGTGAATTCAGATTAAGAGTATGGATATTGCTGGAATGAGTATGCTATGTTATGTGTCTCCTCTGTGTTTTGCAGTTCTGTCTGAGATTAGTATCGTCAGACATGTTAGTAGTGTTATCTGGTATAAGGTGTTTTAGCCCTTTATATATATATATATATATAGATATATATATATATATATATATATATATATATATATATATATATATATATATATATATATATATATATATATATATATATATATATATATATATATATATAGTATGGTTATTGTGAAAAGTCACTAATGGTAAAAAGTATAGGAAGGAATTCTAGCCATAGGATTATGAGATTAAATTGGTGTATTAATGATATTAAATTGAGGTATAAATGACACATTTGACACATAACTTTATATGTTGACACACTTGTACAAAACTTATTGTAATTGACACATAATTGACGTATTATTGACACACACACACGATTTTTTTTAGTTAAATATGTTGACACACTTGTACATAACTTCTTCTAATTGACACACAATTGTCACATTTTCAATACGATATTATGACACATACACTTTTTATCCTTTTTATCTTAAAAAATTTTTATTTGATCCAAAGCCTATATATATATATATATAGGGAAGGGATCGGGTGCGTTCCAGCTTTTAAGTACGGATGGTACGGATGAATATCAGCCGCACGATCAAAGTGTCCATCTGATCTACGTTAAAAAAACGCGGTGGCATTTTCGTAATTAATCTATACTATTATAATATCAGTGTAGATCTGAATAACAAAACATAAAGTAAAAAAAAAATCTAAAAACAATGATTTCATCAAGTTTAAGATTTGCAGAACTGAACGAATGTAAGTTTCTTAATTTCGAATTTAAGAATTTTTTTATGATAGTTAGTCTGATATTAGGGATATCTGATGATAGATAATCTGATATTAAGAATATTGCTATTCTGATATAATTCAAACTGAAGATAGCTATTCTGATATTAACATAATTAATTTTTTTCTTAAGATACTTATTCTGATATTAATTTTAACTGAAGATTTCTAATATGATATTAAAATATTTCCATTCTTATTAACACAACAAAAAATTCTTAAAAGTTTTATTCAGATATTAATTGTAACTTAAGATTTCCAATATGATATTAAGATATTTTCATTTTCGTTTTTATTTTTATTCTGATATTAACGGTATCTGATGAGAGCTAATCTGATATTAACGGATTCCCTTTTTCTTAACATTGCCGTTTTCATTTTTATTCTGATATTAACGGTATCTGAAACTGAAGTGTATAAGGTTCTGGTGTAAATATACTGATAAAAAATTTCTTAACATCAATTGTAAACTGAAAATTTCTTATATGATATTAATAAATTTACTTTTTCGTTATCATTTTTATTCTGATATTAAAGGTGTCTGATGAGAGCTAATCTGATATTAACGAATTCCCTTTTTCCTAACATTGTCATTCTGATAATAACTATAAGAAAATTCTTTTTTTCTTTATGTGCTTATTCTAATATTCATTGTAAACTCAAGATTGGTTATATCATATTAAGATCTTTAATTTTTTTCATTATAATGTTTATTCTGATATTAATGTCGTTTGATGATACCTATTCTGATATTAACGAACTTTCGATTTTCTTATCATTGTTATTCTGTTAATAATTATAAACTGAAAAACGGCATATTATAATAATTGATCTTAATCAATTATTAAGAAATTTCTTTCATTTTTATAAATTGTCTCTGAAAATTATAATCATAGGTAATCTGATATCAATAAATTTTCTTAAATATCAAGTTCATATTACTTACTTAATAAATTTGATAAAGTAGTTAATTCAGATGATTTCTATTATTACAGATAATTTGATAATTAATTCAAATTAGTACTAGTAGCAAAAAATAGTATCTTAGTACTAGTAGCTGATAGTTAATCTAATATTAAAAAATCTTAACTATCGGCTTGTTATATTCAACAGAAGGAGAAGAAAGGTTAGTTGATGAAGAAGAAAGTTCAGCAGTGGATGATTTTTTGTCTGATTATAAGCAAAAAATGCGAAAATGTTTGGGTCAAGTTAAACAAGAAATTAAGGCTGCAAATTCTTTATTAACTGAAACATTATAATATTTGACATGCGTCAATTATCCTTATGACACAACAAATATATGTGTGCTACGCTACCATATCAAAAAGCTGGAAAAAAGAATGGAAGTATTTGAAGATTTTTCTATTTGTGACAGTCACATTTACTTTGATTTGCTAGAATACGATAAGGATCAGGTATTATTGCTTTATATAATCATAATAAAGTTTTGCATATGCTATTACAAATTTATAAAAAAATTTGATATACTATCTATTTCTTGTATAGATTCATGAAACTTGTCTAGACAAAGTAAGAGCGATAGTTGATGGTGCTGATTTGATGATTGTAAATGTTGTTAAAGAATTTGGTTTGCCACCTTTGAAAGATGAAATACATCTAGCTATATGGGAAGCTCTTTGCAAGATAAGCAATGAAATTAAAAATATTAGAGATCCAAATTTTTTTACATTTGAAGATGTAGAAATATTTGATAAGTGTGCTGAAGAGGCAACAAGAAAAAAAAATGGTCAATGACCTTATTCTTATGTGATATTAAGAAATTTTGTGACATTAAATATTGTTGTTAGTCAGATTTTAATTGACCTTATTCTTATGTAATATTAAGAAATTTTGATATTATTTTTGATGATTTAGAAAGATATTAAGAAATTTCTGATTTTTGTAATATAGATTTTATTTTTCAGAAAGCATGAATGTCTGATTATAGTAAACTGTATGGTACTCCCATTTTTAATATCAGAATATCTTTGGTGTAACTAAATATTACTGCTGCTTCAACAAATTTTTCTGCTGCTGCAACAAATTTTTCTGCTGCTAATAAAAATTGTATGGTTCTCCCAGTTTTAATATCAGAATAAGTTTTAGTGCAAATAAATGTTACTATTGCTGCAACAAATAGTTCTACTGCTGCAGAGAAAATTTTTATTGGTAATTCTATTTGTCTAGATAAATGTAAAAAAAATGGATATTTAATATCATTTAGAAATATTTGATAAGTATGCAGAAGAGGCAACAGGAAAAAAAATGGTCAATTATTTTTTGAGAGAAAAGGTACTGTTTTGTGACATTAAATATTGTTGTTAGTCAGATTTTAATTGTCCTTATTCTTATGTGATATTAAGAAATTTTGATATTATTTTTGATGATTAAGAAAGAAATTAAGAAATTTCTGATTTTTGTAATATAGATTTTATTATTCGGAAAGCAAGATTGTCTGATGATAGTATTACTGCTGCTGCAACAAATTTTTCTGCTGCTGCAAACAAATTTTTCTACTGCTAATAAAAATTGTATGGTTCTCCCAGTTTTAATATCAGAATAAGTTTTAGTGCAAGTAAATATAGAAATTAAATGTGACAATCATATTAAAATATAAATTTAAGTTATCATTGATTTTCATAGCATAAAATGTAAAAAAAAGATATTAATATCATAATTACTATGACTTGTTGAAATAGATATATGCATAATTGCATTTTACATTACACAGAAGTTGTTTTTCATACTGAAAGTCATACATAAAAAGACATCAAAAAATAAAAAAACATTAGCAACTACTTGATTGTCATCTTCATCATAATTATAAAGTCATTCCTTGATCCCACTTCTTTCAACCCAAACCTCTTCTGCTTCATCAACTGTGACTACTGCAAAGCATGATCATATAGCATCATTTCTAAGCTTTGTTGATGAAACTGGAAAAACAAAAATGTTCAATGACATATGATTTTGATAGAATAAGGTTTTAAAAAGCAACAAAAAAACTGTTTGCAGCTTTATACAGATTATCATACACCATTGATTATTCTTGAAGATGAAATACTTAAGGGTTTAGGATTTAGGGTTTTGGGTAACACTTAGTGAGACAACTTGATGATTTGTAAGAAAAATTGTTTACTTGTAAGTTGTTTCACTTTCAATATTCGGTAAAATATCTAGATTTCATATATTAACGAAGCAAAAAAATAAAATTATACAGCAAAATGATCATCAATCTTTTTGAATATAGATTGAAATTTATTATAAGTTGATTGCTTGGTCTGTTTTTTTGTGAGATCGGAAATGGTCATATTTATAGAGGAAAAATAATAAGTTTTATATGTACTATATAGAGTAATGATTGGATACCAAATTTTTTTATTGGTATATATCACACAAAATTTACTTAAAATTATAAGTGAATAAAAAAAGATAATTAAATAAAAAAAATATTATATTAAGAATTATATTAAAGAATGAAATATAATATTCTTCATAATGTCTTGTGTTAAATATACTGTGATATTAAATAAAAAATAGAACAAGTAACTCTGATATTTAAGTATCTGTTTGACTAAAGAAACTATAAGAAAAATACAAGTATCTGTTTAACCAAATTTTTCATCACTATCTGACATGTATGTCAGTGTGTTATTGAATATAGATTAAAATTACTTAATAAATATATACGTCAAAGCCAAAACTAAGTATGATATTAAGACAATATTAATATACATAGCTCTTTAGAACATGCAATTATAAAAAAAAAAATTGATTTTATTTTTAAATAGGAATGTGAATATTAATTTTTTGTTTTAGAAACTCTGATAATAAAACAAAGTCATATATTAAGACAACTAACTCTGATATTAAGGAAATATCGTATATTAAAAAATGTGAAATTTAAGTAACATCTTGTTATCTAATTAAATTAAAATTATATTCATTAATGTCTTGTGTATTGTCAAAATCAACTTTAAAAGATTAGAACAGACAGAGTGATATTTTGTGTCTCGAGGAGATATCTTTAACCACTATAAAAATAGTATCCAACATTTATGTCAGTTTGAAATTACTTAATAAATGTATAATATGCATAGTCAAACAAACAATGATATTAAGACAATTTTATTATGTATACGTAATAGAAGATTCAATTATAAAATTTTCTCTAATTTTTTTTTTTTTTTTTTTTTAGACTCTGATATTAAGACAATATCATATATTAAAGACTACTAACTTTGATATTAAGAAAAATATCACATATTAAAAATATATGTAATTTAAACACACTGTGATATTAAAATAAAAAATAATAATAATTAACTCTGATATTTGAATATTTGTTTGACTTAAGAAACTATAATAAAAATACAAGTATGTCAGTGTGATATTAAATAAACTATTAAGACAACTAAATTTGATATTAAGAAAAATATCATATATTAAAAAATATGAAATTTAAATAAAAATTTCAATGGTAATTATTCTCATACTTTATCTTCTAACACAGTGTGATACTAAAATAAAAAATGGAAACAACTAACTATCACATTAGAAAATGCAATATATAAAATGTGAAGATTAATATTTTGTTTCAGAACTCTGATATTAAGACAATATAATATATTAAAGACAACTAACTCTGATATTAAGGAAATATGACGCTGTTGAAACTCGAACGAGCTTCCCCCACAGCCATGGTAGATTTCTTTGAGTGATTTTAGTTTATTTTTCGGTTGAACAGGCTATGACAATTCATATTGTAATAATAATTGATTTTCAACTTTATGTTCTTCTTCATCTTAAATTCTTGCATTGAATTTGAATTTTAAATAGTATGATAATATCATAATATATGAATTGATTAATCTTTGAAATTTTACTAACTCTGATATTAATTGAAATTTTACTAACTCTGATATTAAGACACTCTGATAGTAATACAATATCATATATCTATACAACTAACACTGATATTAATACAAATATCTTGAATGTCAAAAATATACTTAAAAACAACATGAATTAAAAAAAATCAACATTATTGAAAAACTATATTAAAATTTAATGTAAAACTTTGACTTAAATTGATATTTTAATATTTGACATGTATGTAAAGGCAAAACTAAGTCTGATATTAAGACAATATTAATAGATATACCTCATTATAACATGCAATTATAAAAAAAAAAAAAAAAAAAAAAAAAAAAAAATAGGATGTGAATATCAATATTTTGTTTTAGACACTCTGATATTAAAATAGTGTGATATATTAAGACAACTAACTCTGATATTAAGTCAATATCATTTATTAAAAAATGTGAAATTTAAAAAAAAATCCTAATCTACAAATTTACATTCTGAAATATATGTCAGTTGCAAATTACTTAATAAATGTAAACTAACTATGATCTTAAGAGAATATTAATATGTATTCGTCATAGAACATCCAAAATAATAAATTTTTTTGATTTTGATTTTAAATATTTTGTTTCAAAACTATGATATCAACAGAATATCATATATTAAGACAACTAACTCTGACTTTGATATTAAATCTGATATTAAAAAAATATCTTTATAAAAAAAAGTAATTCTTATATTAAGACAATATTAATTTTAAATAGTATGATAATATCATAATATATGAATTGATTAATCTTTGAAATTTTACTAACTCTGATATTAATTGAAATTTTACTAACTCTGATATTAAGACACTCTGATAGTAATACAGTATCATATATCTATGCAACTAACTTTGATAGTAATACAATATCTTGAATTTCAAAAAATATTGAAACTTACTCATTAAAAATATTGAAATTTACTACGTCATAGGCCAACTAACTCTGATATTAAGAGAATATCAATATGTATACGTCATATTAAATTTTTAATATCCAAAATATTAAATTTGTTTGATTTTGATTTTAAATATTAACATAATATTAAGACAACTAATATTTTAAATAACTATATTTATGAAATATGATAGTTATATTCATTAATTTTTGTGTATAGACAAAATCAACTTTGAAGATTATCTATCATATATGTTAGTTGGAAATTACTTTAATTTCTTTGACTTTCTATGACATATATGTCAGTTGGACATAAAAGTAAATATTTTGAGTTTCGAGAAGATATTTTTCATTATTATAAAATCTGACATGTATCATAGCGTGTTATGCATCTAAGTTTCCAACAGATAGTCAAACTAGTTAATGAAACATATATGCAAATATCTATACGTCATAGGCCAACTTACTCTGATATTAATAAAATATTAATATATATACGTCATATATATTTTACAAAAAATATTAAATTTGTTTCATTTTTAATTATAAAATTTTTGTTTCAAAACTATGATATTAACAGAATATCATATATTAAGACAACTAACTCTGATATTAAAATTTTGATTTTGTTTTTAAATAGAAAGGGAAGCTTAATATTTTTTCTCAGAAAATCTGATATTAAGAAAATATCTTTATTAAGAAAAGTAACTCTGATATTAAGACAATAATAATTTAAAAATAATATGTGTTATATTTAAATTTTTAAATAACTATATTTATAAAATATGATAACTATATACATTAATTTCTTGTGTACAGTCAAAATCAACTTTAAAGATTATCTGACATATATGTCAGTTGGACATAAAAAGTAATATTTTGTGTCTCGAGGAGGTACTTTTCATCATTATAAAATCGAGGAGGTACAATAAAAACACAATAATATATTAAAAATTGTTAAAATTAAACACCAAACTTAAAAAATGTTTTAATAGAAAGTGATGATTAATATTTTTTCTCAGAAAATCTGACATTAAGAAAATGTCTTTATTAAGTAACTCTGATATTAAGACAATAATAATTTAAAAATAATATATGTTATATTTAAAATTTTAAATAACTATATTTATAAAATTTAAAATTTATTTTAAAATAAAGTTTATTTTAAAAGTTACATGCCGTGAATAAGTCTATATATAACATTGATATTTAAAGTAATGTCTCATTTTTCGAGTTGTCATGTTAAAAATAATAAACTGTTTTTTCAAAATGAGTAATGGTTTCGTGCCATTTACAGACGTGCCTCCATCAATTATTATTCATATCTTACAATCTATGCACAATTCAACTCGTGATAGGAACCATTTCCAGGAGACATTAGAAAGTATACCCAGTATACCATCATATTTAGTTCATTTTATCATGGGAAGGTATCGTGAAGATGTTCTCCAACTTGAAGAACAAGATATAGTTGAAATAATTGGTGTTTCAGAACAAAATATGATTTTTGATGGTTCGGGATTGACTAAAGAAACTATAAGGAAAAATCTTCATGACAATATAATGCTTGACAAGGTTGAAGGCGTTTTTGCGATTTGTTTAGAAAAATACAAAGAATATGAAAGCATAAGTACATTGATTTGCAGCCATGAGTTTCATGCAGATTGTATTAGACGTTGGATGCTACACAAGAACATTTGTCCATTATGTAAAAGTGTCGGACTGAATATCTAATAGTATTATTTAATATCACAGTAATGTTATTTCTTATGTAATGTTAATTCTTGTTTTGAAAATTTTATATAATGTTAATTCTATATATATTTTACTTCACTTATTGTTATAATAAAAATTAGACTAAAATACACCGTTGGTCCCTAAACTTGTAGTGGAGGATCGCGATGGGACGAAACCGGGCATATTCATCGTCGGGGGTCACTATTTCAAGGTTTTCACTCGCTACAAGTCCCTTTGACCATTTGCCGTTAGTCAAGGACATCTCAAGGCGTTACATTTGTCTTTAGTCCAAGGGTAATTTTGACATTTCCATATTTCAAAGCTTGCTCGATACACTTTTCTGTGGCTGCGACAGTAAATAGAGCCTAATAAAAGCAACTCATATTCACCACTCATCCCTAAAGTCTCCTCTACCAAAACTAAATCTTATCCTGAATTTTTCCGATCTACTTTTAATAATGGTTCGTTGTGCTTGTGGTAGGCTAGCTGTAGTTAAAACTTGCTGGAATAATGTCAACGCCGGCAGGCGATACTATGCATGTCCTGTTCAGGTTGGCTAGCATTCTACTGGTTGTATTTTTTTAATTTATCATGTTTAGTTAATAGTTTCATCTTGGAGTCAGCTTTTAAGTGTGTTCAAACGTTTGTTTTCTGATTTTTTAGGGATCCAGGTGTCCCATAAATGGGTGGTTGGATCCACCACAAACCACCAGAGCAAGGGAGGTGTTCCTCAACTTGCAAAGGCATATCCAGCGTAATGAGGCGGCGTTGCATGAATGCCAACAAGCCCTCATCAGCGAGACCATGGATACTATGGACGCAGTCGCCAGGGCAAATGAGCTAGAGGCTACTCAAGCCGATACCCTAGCTGAACTCCTCCTTGAGAAGGAGAAACTCTGCCGACTGAGGAATTTCTGTGTTGTCTCCTGGATACTCATCTTTGCCGTCTGTGTTTGGTTTATCTAGTGGGTTAGCAATGTAGGTGGTTTTTTGCCTTTTCAGTCGGTGGTATGTATGGTCTGTGTAAGTAGACGTGTGGCGATGTGTAAGTAGAAGTGTGGCGATGGTTGACTTTTGAAAAGTCAAGTTTTTATGTAGTTTGGTCCTTCTACAGTATTCGTAGTTTTACTTTTATCCTTTAGTCCTTTTGAGTGTTATGCCTTTAATACTTTCTCCTACCCCTTATAAATGATCAAACCCACCTTAGTTGCCACACAAATATTATGTAAGTCAAACCACACCTTAGTAAAATGATCAAACTCATAACAAAGCGACAAGTATCAAAGATGGATGAATGATGAGAGATGGATGAACAGACACCACTTTCGAGTATCAACATAAACTTGATATGGTGTTGTTCATCCATCTTTCATCCTTCATTCCTGTTTGTCATGATAGAATAACTGTATCCAACTCGAAACCCAGATACAAGTATCAAAGATGGATGAATGATCAGTGATGGATGAACAGACACCATTTCTGAGCATCAACATAAACTTGATATGGTGTTGTTCATCCATCTTTGATCCTTCATTAGTGTTTGTGATAATAGAATAACAGTAACCAAACTCAAAACACAAATCCAAGTTCAACAGATCCAACAACCATAGAGAACCATAGACATATGAAGTCTCAAGGATGGATGACCAGACACCACTTTTGAGTATCAACATAAACTCCATATGGTGTTGTTCATCCATCTTTGATCCTTCATTAGTGTTTGTGATAATACAATAACAGTAACCAACTCAAAACACAGATGTATGAAGACTCTAAAAACAATACAATAAAAACACAATTAAACCCATACACTAAAATGACATGATTTCATACATAACGCAAATGGATATATTTCCAAATGCATAACATTTTAGAGTCTACAAAGTTCATAAACATACATTGTTTAAACACAGCAAATATTGTTTAGGGGAATACATATTCGATGGATAACATTGGCTTTCATATGCTTAACTAGCAATTTTTTGTGGTGAAGAAAGCTTTGCTGCTATAATCTTGGTCTTAGTCCAGAATTGCTTTGGAGACCCACCAGAAGCAGCATCAACTTGACTTCCAGATTGAGACTGGACCACACTTGGTTGATCATTACCTGCATAGTTGTCACCTGTAACCTTTGCCTTCTTCTTTGATGTAACTTTTGGCTGGGATGAACCTGTTTTTTGAGACTGTTGTGTAGTGCCTTGACTTCCTGTAACACCTCCTTGCCCAAGACATGTTTTCTTGTTGTGACCAGCATTGCCACAAATACCACAAACCACACTCTTACCAGACTGTGACAAGTTACTGGTTTTTTCACAATTATCATTTTCAGTAAAAGCCATGGTTCTTTTCTTTCGTGGCCTACCTAATGGTTTATGATGTTTAGGTGGAAGAATGGTTGTAGGCACCTGTGACTTATACCAATGCTCATAACCGTTTATTGGCTGGATGTGGTGTTTGTAAGTTTCTTCCCAAGTCTTAAGCAAGTAACATGGATGAACCCATGATTCAACAGATCCTATTTGCATTCCATTCAACCTCATACACCGGTGGGTAGCAACATCATGTTTACATGGCATGCGTGTAAGCTCCCATCTTCTACATGTACAAGCCCTAGCTTCAACATTCACAACACACTTGTCTCCCCATCCACTGACCTCATACTTTTCTCCTTCAACCCGTAAAGCAGTGTACTTATAAGCCTCTTTCTTGATTGCATCTAACATGAGTGTTGCCTTTGGTGTTAATGTTCCGGCACATTTTTGAATCACATTCACAACGTTCACTATTCTTTTCATACAGTACTCTCTAATGTATTCCAAAGCAGTAATGATCGGTTGGTGCCTACCTCCCACTAGTTTCCCATTGAACACCTCACACATGTTATTAAGTAGCACATCAGAATGAGCCCTCCCTACAACTTGTTTGGTTAGGTTCCTTAAAAATGTCGTAGAACAAAAGATGTACAAGTAGACATAGATTAGGTTAGGTACCTGAAAAATGCGACCTTGACCAATGAGTTGGTGGTATCTTACTTAACCAAGCATGGGCAGGTTCGCTAAAACTCTTGAATTCCAGCATGGCTGCCTCAAATTGTTGGACGGTTGTTGCTGCTGCACATCTCCACAAATGTTCCTTGTATGCTTTAGCATTCCATTGCAATTTCATATTATCATGGATGTGCTTCAAACAATATCTGTGTTCAGCACTAGGGAATACTTCTGCTAACGCTGGAATGATACCCTGCACAAATAAACATCAATTCCTTACTAATACAATTTGCATATAAGGAAAATACAAGTGATTCTAATCAACAAAATGGTAACATCACCTTTTGCCTGTCGCTGATAAAAGTGTAGTTTGAGTTTCGTTGCAAGTCAAGATCATCTCTTAGACATTCAAGAAACCAAATCCATGAGTCTTTGCTTTCAGCCTCTGCAACCGCGTATGCTACAGGGTATGTTCCATTGTTGCTGTCTATACCGACTGCTGTTAGAAGCTGGCCAGGAAAAGGACCCCTCATAAAAGCACCATCTAACCCCAACAACTCTCTTTGACAAGCTTTGTATCCTTCCTTCAATGCGCCTAAGCATACATACATTCTCTTGAAAACTCTGGTTGGACTTGTTGCATCTGTTGCAGTTTGTACACTTATCCTAACTGTTGTATCTGGGTTAGTTTTCTGCAACTCTTCAACATAGTCTCTTAAAAGGGTGTACTGCTGCTTATGATCACCCCTAATCTCATTTTCTGCCTTGTTTTTTGCCCTTAACGCTTTTTGCATAGACACCTGAACTTCAAACTGTTTACTGAGCTGATCTTGAACAGCCCTGATTGGAATATCTGGATTGACTTGAACTTGGTCAACTATTTGCTTCGAAAGAAACTTGTAGTCACAAGCTTTAATGTCTCTTGATTGCAAACATCTGTGTTCATCCTTGAAAGTTCGAACAATCCATACATCTTTATCTGTATTTTTGGCTACATACAACAACCATGGACACTCTGTTACTTGCTCCTTGCGCTTTCGCAAATACACATCCCTACCGAGGCCTCTAGTTATCGGACCATTTTTCCTCTTTGGGACTTTCCCCAACCCTGAACCTTCGGTTATTCCACAAACAGGTATTTGTCCGAGACACCTAACCCTAATTCTCTGTTTGTCATTCTTAATTAGTTGCAATTTCCTCCTAGTCTTTATTGAAAGCATGTAGATCCTATCTTTCACTTCTTTTGCAGTTACAAAACTTTGACCACAGAAAAAATATATTTCGTCCTCTGTTTGTGCTGCCTCACTTAACTTTTGTTTCTTGTATGCCCTCAATTTGTTCCTCCTAATAACATACTCATCCTCATTCTCAGAACCACTTGCAAAATCATTATCATCTAACAAATCCAACTCATTTTTCTTAAAAAAATCATGTGGTAGCTGGCTGGTGGTACCTATAGATGGTAAATCTGTAGTCTCGGTCACTTTGAACAGATTAACATCAAAATCAGGCTCCTCAAAAGTATTAGCCTCATCGACAACTGTGTTTCCATCACCATTGTTCTCAATATCATCATCGTCACTCATATAAGTGTCTGTCTCACTCACATTGTCATAACTTACAGCTTCATCGATTTTACTAACCTGCACAGATTTACCTTTTTGGATATGATCCACAGGATTACATGTTTCCTCCTCATGATGACCAAACTCTTGATCATTTTGAGATACCTCTTCAAGACTATCTATTTGGATATGCTCAATATGTTTATCTATATGCTTGTTGACATCACCTGCAACATCTTCAGTATGACAGACCTCTACAGCTGGAAACAAGGGTTGTGTTTCTGGCATCTGACTAGATTGTACCAAAGTATTGACTTCCAAAGGTTGATCTGTAACCTCACATAAGTCCTCTACCACAGACTTATTAACAATGTTTTCTAAGAACAATTTCTTTGAGCAATATGGAACAATAGCAAGAGCTGCCTTTTTCTTTGTTGCATCCACATCAGCAATAACTGTCCTAATTGACTTTGGTGACATTTGATCAACGTCTAATGTTGTCTTACCATTTTCAACATAAACCTCTATCATCTTATGGTCATCAACAAGATCTTTCAATATTTCTAAATTAGCACTCTCACTTAAGCTATACAAACCATCATCTAAATTACTACCAGGCTTAACAAAGTAATAGTAATTTTTTGAACCCAGCTCATAACCCAATTCATACATAAGCACATCCAACTCTTCAACTGACACACTATCAACATCAACCAAATCAACTAAACTTTCCATACCTCCAACGTATATTCTACCAGACCAGTACTTAAAGACACCATTGTGATGAACCCTCATACTAAACATTTTAGATCTACCACCTGAAAACATGTCAATATATGTTTGAAGCATTCTATAAACTTAATTGGGAAACAATAAATACCACAATTACAAATTCCAATGACTGTAATCAACAAAAAAAAACAGTACCGTATTTCTTCTTAGCGGAGTCGTATAGGACGGTATCATCAACTGGATAACCTGACTGTCTTCTTACTTTCCATAGGGTAAACTCCATGCCTTTGGTTTTATGATCGATAAACAGGGGTTTTGTGACATGCAATTAGGGTTTGTGAATTCTGATAATTCTTGTAACGAAAGTTCTGGGACGATTGATAATACAGACTATGTGTTTATTGGGGCGGGAAGAGGGTTACATTACCTGTGCCAATAATTAAGAAATTTTTAATTAAAATATGGAAATGTCAAAATTACCCTTGGACTAAAGACAAATGTAACGCCTTGAGATGTCCTTGACTAACGGCAAATGGTCAAAGGGACTTGTAGCGAGTGAAAACCTTGAAATAGGGACCCCCGACGATGAATATGCCCGGTTTCGTCCCATCGCGATCCTCCACTACAAGTATAGGGACCAACGGTGTATTTTAGTCTAAAAATTAATAATGTAATGTAGTGTTAAAAGTTTATCTTAAAAGGAATAAGAAATATAACAAGAACAGACAACTAATATTGAAAAATACAATAACAATTGATCTTTATCTTCATATTATTCTTCATCTTCATTTCTTTTTAAAAATCTTCATCTTCATCTTCCATAATTGATCTTCAACTTCATGTTCTTTCGTTTCTTACATTATACGAGTAATAACTTTTATTAGGAGTAGGCACACAAAGATACCTTGTATCAACAATGCTGGACTTCCATCTCTCGGGTTTAAGGTCTTGTCTATCATTACACATGTGGCACCGTTTTGTATCTACACAACATGGAAGAAGGTTTTTTAGACTTCATTAAAAATATGATTTTTGATGGTTCGGGTTTGACAGTAAAAGTATCGGACTGAATATCTAGAAGTACTATTTAATATCACAGTAATGTTAATTCTTATGTAATGTTAATTCTTGTTTTGAAAATCTAATGTAATGTTAATTCTATGTTATTTTACTTCACTTATTCTTATAATAAAATTATCATGTTCTATTTAATAAAATTAAAAGTTTATCTTAAAACGAATAACAAATATAACAAGAACAGACAACTAATCTTGTAAAATATCTTCAGTTAAGACACCGATAATTTTAATCTTCATATAAAATCTTCAACGACTTCATATATGGCTGAATTTGGTAGTTTTTGATGAAGAACATACACCTTCAAAAAATATTGTCTTCAATCTGATCATGATACATATTTGTAGTTTGGAATAACTCATCACCTTCCAAAATAACCAAAATTGGATAATAATGTTATCCAAAAATGCTTTGTTAAAGTGCATTTGATACGAATGTTATCAACAAATGCTTTGTTAGAAAAAGCAAAGTTGAAAAGTTACAAATACTTTCGGTAGAATATCTAGATTTTGATTAAAAAAATAAAGAAATAAAAAAATCTTCCAAAGATAATAAATTATCGATGATACGAAAAAATAGATTTTTAATATAAAAACAATCATTATATTAAAGTTGCAAAAAAACATGAAATGAAAATGAAGAAAATTTTTGTTATTTTTTTCTATGTGTGATTGATGAAATATTTATAGGCAAAAAAGACAGTCATTTGTACAAACGAATATAGAGAGCCCTTAAAAAATAAATAATATTTAAAGTACAACTGCTTACTTTATTTGTTCATATTAAAATATTTTTATGTTTTTCATATTAAAGGCTATGTACGTTATTTTTAAAGTACAAGTGCTCAGCTGTAGTGGTATTTTTTATTTTTATTTTAGACTGTTTTTTCGTAAATAATATTCTTAATAATAAAAGAAAAAAATTAATACTAGCTGCATAATTAATAATATTCTTAATAGTATATTAAAAATTATATCCGATAATCAGGTAAAATATTTTACATAAGCTATTTTGAGTACGTTGCGCGTCATCTTGGACGTTCATACATTTCTATCACAAAAAACTGAGCAACAAAGGTTATCAAAACACATTTCAAAATTTGAAACCAAACAAAAAATATTTTTCATAACCTATTTTGAGTAGGTTACTCCTTCATTTTTTTCTCATAAAATCAATGGCGATGGTAGATGAGCCAAGAATGCATCATTGTAATATTATATTATTCATAACATTCCTTTTCGTGTTCGTCTTTCTTCATAACAACCATATCCGAGAATGCCAAAGGAATTGAGACTCTGATCCTCCTTTCGAATGCATCATTGTAATATTATATTATTCATAACATTCCTTTTCGTGTTCGTCTTTCTTCATAACAACCATATCCGAGAATGCCAAAGGAATTGAGACTCTGATCCTCCTTTCGAAGGCGATGGTAGATGCACCAATAATGCATCATTATACTATTATCAAATCTGAACTATAAGCAATCTCTATCTGGTGTAGATCATCTTTTGGAGAGATTGACATACCAGTTGACATTCTAGATGCTTTAGATTTGATAAAATTCAATAAAATATTTAGGTTTCAGTGATAATATAAATAAATACTCTAATTCCTCCATAATCAACAATAAGAGGTATAAAAATAAACTGGCCTTCATGAGTAATTAAAATATGCATTTCTGAAATCAAAAAAAAAGAAGAAGAACATATAATCAGTCTAAAGAATTAAATAAACATAAATTATAAAGTTGTAAAGAAAAACACAAACCTTTTTGTTGAAAATAGCTTACTTAGATAAACACTTCTAAAAAAAAACATTTTCTTAAAAAAGAGATGCAATATTCCTTTTATTTAAACAATTTTTTTTTAGTACATTTTTGAAGTGGGAATGTTCAAATTTATATTGCAAAAATAAGGATAAGGTTGTTGCTCAAATTTATGTGTATCGTCTAGTCTTCTTACCCATGTGTCTTTTTTCTGACATTATATATTAGGTGATAAAAAAACAAATTTAAGTTACTGTGATATTAAATAATTTTTAAATACGATTCGAAATTTACATACTATTATAACTATGACATTTACATACTCTGATAATATTAATAGAATAGTTATTATAAATAATTTTTAAATATTATCTGAAATTTAGATACTATGATATCATTTAAAAGTGTGAAATTTTCATAGTAATATAATATTGAAACTTAAAGTATTAAATTTGCCGATTCTAAAAAAAATGAAATGTAAATTAATTAAATTTGTAGCTAAAAAATATTTAAAAAAAATCTAATATCACAGTACATCAAGTAAAACATTTTTATTAAAAATAAAAAACAAAAATTAATATGATAATTATATTCATTAATGTCTTGTGTATTGTCAAAATCAACTTTAAAGATTATCACAGATAAAGTGATATTTTGTGTCTCGAGGAGGTATCTTTAATATGATAATTATATTCATTTACTTTTAATAAATGTAAACAGATATTCAAATATGTATACGTCATAAGCCAACTAAAAGTCTGATATTTAATACATTATTAATACGTATACGTCATAGAACATGAAAATATTAATTTTTCTTTGATTTTGGTTTTAAATATAACAGCTAACTCTGATATTAAGATAATATAATAAATTAAGAAAAGTAAGTCTGATATTAAGATAATATCATAAATTAAACAAAGAAAATTTGATATTAATACAATATTAATATCTTGTTTCAGTCATTCATTTTATAACAACTAACTCTCATCTTAAATTCTTGCATTGAATTTGAATTTTAAATAGTATCATAATATCATAATATATGAATTGATTAATCTTTGAAATTTTAATATCCAAAATATTAAATTTGTTTGATTTTGATTTTAAATATTAACATAATATTAAGACAACTAATATTTTAAATAACTATATTTATGAAATATGATAGTTATATTCATTAATTTTTGTGTATAGACAAAATCAACTTTGAAGATTATCTATCATATATGTTAGTTGGAAATTACTTTAATTTCTTTGACTTTCTATGACATATATGTCAGTTGGACATAAAAGTAAATATTTTGAGTTTCGAGAAGATATTTTTCATCATTATAAAATCTGACATGTATCATAGCGTGTTATGCATCTAAGTTTCCAACAGATAGTCAAACTAGTTAATGAAACAGATATGCAAATATCTATACGTCATAGGCCAACTTACTCTGATATTAATAAAATATTAATATATAGACGTCATATATATTTTACAAAAAATATTAAATTTGTTTCATTTTGATTATAAATATTTTGTTTCAAAACTATGATATTAACAGAATATCATATATTAAGACAACTAACTCTGATATTAAAATTTTGATTTTGTTTTTAAATAGAAAGGGATGCTTAATATTTTTTCTCATAAAATCTGATATTACGAAAATATCTTTATTAACAAAAGTAACTCTGATATTAAGACAATAATAATTTAAAAATAATATGTGTTATATTTAATATTTTAAATAACTATATTTATGAAATATGATAACTATATACATTAATTTCTTGTGTACAGTCAAAATCAACTTTAAAGATTATCTGACATATATGTCAGTTGGACATAAAAAGTAATATTTTGTGTCTCGAGGAGGTACTTTTAATCATTATAAAATCAAGGAGGAACAATAAAAACACAATAATATATTAAAAATTGTCAAAATTAAACACCAAACTTAAAAAAGGTTTTGATAGAAAGTGATGATTAATATTTTTTCTTAAAAAATCTGAAATTAAGAAAATGTCTTTATTAATAAAAGTAACTCTGATATTAAGACAATAATAATTTAAAAATAATATATGTTATATTTAACATTTTAAATAACTATATTTATAAAATTTAAAATTTATTTTAAAATAAAGTTTATTTTAAAAGTTACATGCCGTGAATAAGTGATGAGTATGTAAATACTCATCATTTTTGGTCAAATCTGAACTGCAAAACATTTAAAAACACTCAGAAATGCATCAAAATACTGAAAATATCTCAAAATTGCGTTTTATATGTTTTAAATGCAAAATGAGTAAAAACAGCTAAAAACGAACAAAGTTTGCATAACTGGCAGTTTCAGTCCCCCGACTTTCAAAAATGGCAAAACAAGTCCCCGGGATTTTCAAAAATGGAAAATATTATTTATGGTCCTTGGTTAATAAAGCTTGTCGAATATAGTCCTTATGATTAATTTTGGAAAACTACAGTTTTGGTCACTCAAGTTTTGCCAAATTACAAGATTGGTCCTTGTTGTAACTTTGGGAAATTGGCAAGATAGGTCCTCGAAAAAAATTAGGAAATTGCAAAATGGTCCTTGTGATTAACACTACAACAAACCGGACCCTTGTTATTATCTAAACCCAAAACATAAACCAAATACCCAAACCCAAAAACAGGCCCAAACCCAACACCACTTGACCCGTGAACCCCCACCATATGAACCCCGTTCTTTTTAATAAATAAAAACCAAACTGACAAACACCTCCTTTCTTCTTCTTTTTCCCTGCTTTTCTGCAAAACCAGACCACCAACACCAACATCATCATCACCTCTCCATACCTTGTACCCTCCACCTCCACACCACAACAAGGAACATTTAATGCTCTCTCACCTGTCCAAGCTACCAGCCCTGTTACAACCATTTTCGCGCCAAAATGACAAATCAAGGGTTGATATGAAGTTGACTAAATCAAGGGCTGAGAAAGGGAGAGAGAAGACTTTTGAGAGCTATAAAAGGCGAAGAAGACAAAGAGAAGGAGAATACCTTTTTTCTATTTCTTGTATAAATAGAGAATGTAGTATTAGTGTATCAGTAGTCTAGAATCATTTCTGTTCTAGCTCATTGTTTTACTTTCATTGTCAAATTATTTTCATTGTAATCTTAAATTTCAAGTAATGCTATTCTCAGTTTTTTTTATTCATCTTGTTTATCTAGTTTTACTTTTGTTCATGTTTCATAAAATTATCATTCAAGTCCTCAAGTTAGTTAAAATCGTTTTAAGTTGTTATTGTTGATGCAAACCAAGTTTTAGTGTTGCCTTTTACTCACAGTTTCAAAATAAAAAAAATCAAAAATCAAAATCTGTCTTTGTTGAACTGCACAGGACAGTAGCAGATGCTGCTGTTCTTTGGGCTCTTTTCTCAGCTTATTTGATATTTAAATTGTGCAAATTTGTTTTTTTTATTAAGTCCTTGTATGCCCAGCTCAGTATAGTCTCAGTTTTATGCACCAAATGTTACTCTAATTTGGATTAATTGGAAGTCCAAATCTGTCCCTTTTCATTTTTTTGGTTCTGTCTCAGCATACAATGCCCAAAAGCCACCGTTTTGCAACTTATTCAGAAGCTGTACAGTGCCTAGCTTACCTCCCACTTGGCCTTTTTAGGCTCGTTACTGTACTAACTCTAATTGTTTCAGTTTGTTCCTGAATTTGGAGTACATCTCTCAGCTTATCAATAAGCCAAAAGGAGCCACAGTGGTTGTTTTTAAACCTGCAGTCAGTGCGTACACAGGTCAGTTACTTTTAATAGCTTATCAGTAGATTCTTAGTTTTTTTTCTTTAGGAAATGTAAAAGTTTTTTTTTATGAAATAGAATCAGATACTTTAGGATTTAGTTTATTTAGTTTCCCATAGTTGGCTTAGGACTTCCCTTGTACTGCTCATCTGCTTATTTCCCATTTAAATTTGTTAAATCTATTTAATTTTAGTTTATTTAAGATCTGGACCATGTGATTTAGCTTAGTAGTTGGTCTGGTAGTTTTGTTGGAGCTTGCGTTAGCTATTTTAAGCTCCTAAAAGCTCCCAGCAGCCCCTCCTGTCCACTGTCCAAACAGCTGCTGAAACAGTAGTCTTACTTAGTTAATTGATGTTTTTTTTTTGCTTATTTCTGTCCCCACTTAGTGCTTGTAGGTATGGCTAAATTATCTTTATCAGTTTTAGTTGTTTTTAGTTTTTACAATCCTATTGTAGCATTTTGCCCCTAGCAGCCACTTATCCAAACACCCCATTTGCCATTTTTCTTCTTACCGTAACAGTAGCAGTTCAGCAGCATAGATCTTCTTCTTTTTTTTTTGGTTTATTGATTATTTGTTTAGTCCATTTAGTGTTTTCTTATCATTTTAGATTAGCTCTTAATAGTGTAGGCGTTTTTAGTTTGACTTATTGAAAGCTTATTAAGCTTTTGTTACCTCTTTTAGTGCCTTTTAGAATATGTCCCAACCAAACAGTCCATTCACTTTTTTTTTTTCCAAGACTGTTGTAACAAGCTATGTACAACTCATTTTTTTAGCTTTTCTAAGTGGAGGTTTTGTTGAAAAGCCTTAGTTACTTATTTTATTGTGTAAAAGAAGAAAAATTCAAAAGAAAATAAGTGACAAAAAAGAGTGGGAAGTGGGACTTGAACCCACGACCTCGTGCTTAGTTACAGAACCCCACACAGCCACCCCCTTACCATCTGTGTTAGTAGTTGTTGTGTGTTAGTTTTCTGCATTTTAATTATTTAACATCACTTCACAGTTATAGCTTATTAGAATAACTTGCTTTTTAGTGCTTATTTTCAAAAAGGACTTGCACTTTTTTTATTTTTCCTGCATTTAGTATAACTTAATTTAGTTTTCTGTAAAATTTCACATTTTTCTCTAGTCATTTAGTATTTTTAATTAATTAATTAGTTTAAAATATTATTTAATTCATAATAAAAAATATAAAAGTCAAAAAAATATAAATCTTTTTTCTAAAATTTTCTTTTGTCATATAGTAAGTAAGAAAATTGTTTTTACACTCGTAGGACTTTTATTTTACAAATTTTACGTTTTTTCTTGCGCACTCGCGTAATTTTTATATATAACGCACGTTTTCATTCTAGGTAACGTTTTTAGATAATTTAGGTTTACGCTTTAATTAAAATAGTTTATTTAAGTTATTTTGTTTTATAAATCAAGAAAACATCATTTTAAAAAATAGTGATAGCGTTTATTTAATATAATCTAGCTTTTTAATTTTCTTTAATTTGCATTTAAGCCCCTGTAATTTACAAACTTTTTCCTTTAGGTATAATTATTCCAAATCCGCAAAACCTTTTCCCATTCAATATCACCCGATCACAGATTCGTTCTATTACAGTGTTCACACCTCGTTGGGACTTAACGACCCGGGGAAACACTAGACTCTCCTGGATTTAATTGCATTGCGTTCTCAAGCTGTCTGGCTTTTATTACGGTTGACCATTCACAAGTGGTTGACTTGTGTAATAAAAGACCTGACCGTTTGGGAGCCGATCAAAATTTTGGCGCCGCTGCCGGGGAGGTGTGCTGCGTTACTACGAATTTGAAGCATCAGTGTTGTTGAATATACACCCATTATATATTTACCATCTTTGTCCATATTTCCTTGTTTTCATATAAAACCAAAATTATCGTGAAGTTAATTCGTTTGACGGATCGATTACCAAAAACATTTTTTATTCAAGTTTTCAACAAACACAAAAACCCAAAAAGATTTTCTTTCTTATTTTTACAAAATGTTATCCAAAAATCAAAAAAATATCCATCTTTACCCTCTCACATCTTTGATTCTTCATCCCAACCCCTCTGTAAACCTTTGATTCTTTCTATGTCTTATCATCACCCTCTTGGTTGTCAATGGTGTGGTGGTCCTTATAATGGTGGCAATTGCCCCAGTTGTAGCATGGTGGAATCAGGAAACGGGTCTGTCTATAACCAGGATCCCTATTCCTACCATCACACAACTGATTTATTCCATCAGCTACCACACTGTGAGACTCTGCAGTTTTACTGTTGTGAGTACTGTGGTGGTTCACACTACAGTTCTGATTGTCAATCGGGAAACACGCTTGTCTATGAGCAGGTTCCTGATAACAATTATGACTACAACACATATGACTCACAGCCACATCAGTTTTACTGTTGTGAGTATTGTGGAGGTCCTCACTTTAGCTCTGATTGTCAAACAAGGAATCCATTTCCTTGTAACAATTACGACTCTTCGTATCATGACCAACCTCTACAGTACCAAGTGAATCAGGCACCACCTCAGCCTGAGCCACTTCCTCAAAATCTTCTCCTTGATCTTTTGGATTTAGTGAAAGATTTGAAGGAATGTAAACATTCCCAAGATAATCCAAATGAGAAATCCATGGAAGAATTGTTAGCCGAAGAGCAGGCTGCTAAATTAAATTCCCAAATTGCCTTTGAAAAATCTATTAGGGAATCAATTGCAAAAGAAAAGCAGCCAAATCTAGCTCTCGATTCCGTTTCATTCCTGATGACGATGATGATGAAGTCACCCTTGATATTCGTCAATTTTGTACAGGTTCATCAAGTTCATCAGTTGAAATTCCTTCCATGAAAAATCAGGGAGAAAAGACTATGATGGAATTACTAGCAGAAGAACAAATGGAAAGTATAAAACATATGTATGCTAGTCCTTCTCAACTCCCTCAGTCTGTTGTTATCACACCCGATATTCCTACTCACTCTCTAAACATGGGGGATGAGCATCTTGACACTGTTCCTGAAAAGGAATCGGACGAATTCATAAAGTCTAGTGTTGAGAACCTTGTCCCAATCCCGAGAGAGTCACAGGGAACTTCTGATCATATGTGTGATTCTCTTTCCCCTCTTGAGTGTTCAAAATATCATTTTGAAACTTTCTCTGATCTTAGCGACGATTGTGCTTCCTATGGAAACATCGAGTATGTTGAGGCATCACTCCCACAGTCTGGTCCTCTTCTTGAGGAGTTCACCGATGAACTCACTCACATCAGTCCACTTTCATCGGAAATTGATGATGATCTCTTTGATTTCGAAGCCGACCTAGGAGAAATTGAAAGTCTCCTTTATAATGATCGTTCACCCACTTCTTATCCCAACAGTCCAATAGAGAATATTGATCACTTTGTTCCTGAAGCATTCAAAACAACTCTCACTAATCCTCTATTTGAATTCGACTCTGAAGTCACTTTAATTTCTGAGAATCCACTCTTTGATACTCAGATTGAGGATAGTGATGAGTCTATAGTGGAACAAGAATTCACAGATTTACATCTTGTGATTAATTCTCTTCACGAGGAGTTCGCCGGTGAACTCACTCATATCATATCTCCGCCGGAGTATGATAACTTCCACTTTGATCATGACACACCCGGGATATGTCTAGATCAAATGAGCTTAAATGATGAGATTCATGATCCAGAAATCATGAATTCCCCTTCTGATGATGATGAGTTAGTCATGATGTTTATCATGACTTTCTTTCTTTTCTTCACCTATCCCGTGACTTCTTCTCTTCTTCACTCCTTCGGGAATGAAGACACTATCTTTGACCCCGGCATTTCCATGTACCATTTGTGAGCCGAGTCTGTCTATGTATATCTCGTCGGTGTGGAACTTTCGCGTGCTTCAAATGTTTATACAAACATTTTGAATGAAAGTCCGATGGAGATTGTTCTTCCACTCTGCTTCCCCATGAACAAATTAATTCGGGGTCGAGTCAAGCTAGCGACTCGGTAATCAAAAACAGTAGTTAAACATGGGTTTTCACCCGTGTGTACCACCCTAGTGTGGGGGAGTTGCCCCCCGCTGTTGTATATAAGTTTCATGATTAAAAAAATAAAAAAAAATAAAAAAAAAATAATAATAATCAAAAAAAGGCCGTAGTATTTCCCTTTTACGTTCTTTGTTTCGGCATAACCGCTGGTACTTTGAATATTGAGGGAAATATTCATTTCTAGTGTGGGGGGGGGGGGGAATTCTCACGAATTTTATCATGAAATTATACCACCCAATTCCCCCATTTTTGGCCAAAATTTTTTTTTTTGGAGTAAGTGTTTTGCACTTACTCAGCTTATGGTTATCAGTCCGCCATGTCTAATAAACAAAAGGATTGGCTAATCCAGGAGCAAACGGCTCTTGGTAAAGATATCTCAAATCCGTTGACGGCTTGCAATTTGCCCAAAATTGTATGGTGTTCAGCTCACCATATCTTTAATTAGTGAAGAGTTGGCTAGCACGCAAGTTTATGGCTTGTGGTAAAGGCAGTTGGAAAACCATAATTGGTAATCAGCTCACCAAAGATATTTTATCTAAGAGTTGGCTAGTCCAGGAGCAAACGGCTTCTGGTAAAGACAAATCAAATCCGTTGAAAGCTGGTGATTTGCTCAAAATCATATGGTTATCAGTGTACCATAGTTCTTACTTGAACTGAAACATTTGGCTACTCCAGAAGTAATGGCTTTTGGTAAAGAGACTTAAATCCATTAAATTTTCATAAAAGATTGCTAGGGACTAGCAATAGTTTAGTGTGGGGGATTGATGAGTATGTAAATACTCATCATTTTTGGTCAAATCTGAACTGCAAAACATTTAAAAACACTCAGAAATGCATCAAAATACTGAAAATATCTCAAAATTGCGTTTTATATGTTTTAAATGCAAAATGAGTAAAAACAGCTAAAAACGAACAAAGTTTGCATAACTGGCAGTTTCAGTCCCCCGACTTTTAAAAATGGCAAAACAAGTCCCCGGGATTTTCAAAAATGGAAAATATTATTTATGGTCCTTGGTTAATAAAGCTTGTCGAATATAGTCCTTATGATTAATTTTGGAAAACTACAGTTTTGGTCACTCAAGTTTTGCCAAATTACAAGATTGGTCCTTGTTGTAACTTTGGGAAATTGGCAAGATAGGTCCTCGAAAAAAATTGGGAAATTGCAAAATGGTCCTTGTGATTAACACTACAACAAACCGGACCCTTGTTATTATCTAAACCCAAAACATAAACCAAATACCCAAACCCAAAAACAGGCCCAAACCCAACACCACTTGACCCGTGAACCCCCACCATATGAACCCCGTTCTTTTTAATAAATAAAAACCAAACTGACAAACACCTCCTTTCTTCTTCTTTTTCCCTGCTTTTCTGCAAAACCAGACCACCAACACCAACATCATCATCACCTCTCCATACCTTGTACCCTCCACCTCCACACCACAACAAGGAACATTTAATGCTCTCTCACCTGTCCAAGCTACCAGCCCTGTTACAACCATTTTCGCGCCAAAATGACAAATCAAGGGTTGATATGAAGTTGACTAAATCAAGGGCTGAGAAAGGGAGAGAGAAGACTTTTGAGAGCTATAAAAGGCGAAGAAGACAAAGAGAAGGAGAATACCTTTTTTCTATTTCTTGTATAAATAGAGAATGTAGTATTAGTGTATCAGTAGTCTAGAATCATTTCTGTTCTAGCTCATTGTTTTACTTTCATTGTCAAATTATTTTCATTGTAATCTTAAATTTCAAGTAATGCTATTCTCAGTTTTTTTTTATTCATCTTGTTTATCCAGTTTTACTTTTGTTCATGTTTCTTAAAATTATCATTCAAGTCCTCAAGTTAGTTAAAATCGTTTTAAGTTGTTATTGTTGATGCAAACCAAGTTTTAGTGTTGCCTTTTACTCACAGTTTCAAAATAAAAAAAATCAAAAATCAAAATCTGTCTTTGTTGAACTGCACAGGACAGTAGCAGATGCTGCTGTTCTTTGGGCTCTTTTCTCAGCTTATTTGATATTTAAATTGTGCAAATTTGTTTTTTTTTATTAAGTCCTTGTATGCCCAGCTCAGTATAGTCTCAGTTTTATGCACCAAATGTTACTCTAATTTGGATTAATTGGAAGTCCAAATCTGTCCCTTTTCATTTTTTTGGTTCTGTCTCAGCATACAATGCCCAAAAGCCACCGTTTTGCAACTTATTCAGAAGCTGTACAGTGCCTAGCTTACCTCCCACTTGGCCTTTTTAGGCTCGTTACTGTACTAACTCTAATTGTTTCAGTTTGTTCCTGAATTTGGAGTACATCTCTCAGCTTATCAATAAGCCAAAAGGAGCCACAGTGGTTGTTTTTAAACCTGCAGTCAGTGCGTACACAAGTCAGTTACTTTTAATAGCTTATCAGTAGATTCTTAGTTTTTTTTCTTTAGGAAATGTAAAAGTTTTTTTTATGAAATAGAATCAGATACTTTAGGATTTAGTTTATTTAGTTTCCCATAGTTGGCTTAGGACTTCCCTTGTACTGCTCATCTGCTTATTTCCCATTTAAATTTGTTAAATCTATTTAATTTTAGTTTATTTAAGATCTGGACCATGTGATTTAGCTTGGTAGTTGGTCTGGTAGTTTTGTTGGAGCTTGCGTTAGCTATTTTAAGCTCCTAAAAGCTCCCAGCAGCCCCTCCTGTCCACTGTCCAAACAGCTGCTGAAACAATAGTCTTACTTAGTTAATTGATGTTTTTTTTTTGCATAATTCTGTCCCCACTTAGTGCTTGTAGGTATGGCTAAATTATCTTTATCAGTTTTAGTTGTTTTTAGTTTTTACAATCCTATTGTAGCATTTTGCCCCTAGCAGCCACTTATCCAAACACCCCATTTGCCATTTTTCTTCTTACCGTAACAGTAGCAGTTCAGCAGCATAGATCTTCTTTTTTTTTTTTGGTTTATTGATTGTTTGTTTAGTCCATTTAGTGTTTTCTTATCATTTTAGATTAGCTCTTAATAGTGTAGGCGTTTTTAGTTTGACTTATTGAAAGCTTATTAAGCTTTTGTTACCTCTTTTAGTGCCTTTTAGAATATGTCCCAACCAAACAGTCCATTCACTTTTTTTTTTCCAAGACTGCTGTAACAAGCTATGTACAGCTCATTTTTTTAGCTTTTCTAAGTGGAGGTTTTGTTGAAAATCCTTAGTTACTTATTTTATTGTGTAAAAGAAGAAAAATTCAAAAGAAAATAAGTGACAAAAAAGAGTGGGAAGTGGGACTTGAACCCACGACCTCGTGCTTAGTTACAGAACCCCACACAGCCACCCCCTTACCATCTGTGTTAGTAGTTGTTGTGTGTTAGTTTTCTGCATTTTAATTATTTAACATCACTTCACAGTTATAGCTTATTAGAATAACTTGCTTTTTAGTGCTTATTTTCAAAAAGGACTTGCACTTTTTTTTTATTTTTCCTGCATTTAGTATAACTTAATTTAGTTTTCTGTAAAATTTCACATTTTTCTCTAGTCATTTAGTATTTTTAATTAATTAATTAGTTTAAAATATTATTTAATTCATAATAAAAAATATAAAAGTCAAAAAAATATAAATCTTTTTTCTAAAATTTTCTTTTGTCATATAGTAAGTAAGAAAATTGTTTTTACACTCGTAGGACTTTTATTTTACAAATTTTACGTTTTTTCTTGCGCACTCGCGTAATTTTTATATATAACGCACGTTTTCATTCTAGGTAACGTTTTTAGATAATTTAGGTTTACGCTTTAATTAAAATAGTTTATTTAAGTTATTTTGTTTTATAAATCAAGAAAACATCATTTAAAAAAATAGTGATAGCGTTTATTTAATATAATCTAGCTTTTTAATTTTCTTTAATTTGCATTTAAGCCCCTGTAATTTACAAACATTTTCCTTTAGGTATAATTATTCCAAATCCGCAAAACCTTTTCCCATTCAATATCACCCGATCACAGATTCGTTTTATTACAGTGTTCACACCTCGTTGGGACTTAACGACCCGGGGAAACACTAGACTCTCCTGGATTTAATTGCATCACGTTCTCAAGCTGTCTGGCTTTTATTACGGTTGACCATTCACAAGTGGTTGACTTGTGTAATAAAAGACCTGACCGTTTGGGAGCCGATCAATAAGTCTATATATAACATTGATATTGAAAGTAATGTCTCATTTTTCGAGTTGTCATGTTAAAAATAATAAACTGTTTTTTCAAAATGAGTAATGGTTTCGTGCCATTTACAGAGGTGCCTCCATCAATTATTATTCATATCTTACAATCTATGCACAATTCAACTCGTGATAGGAACCATTTCCAGGAGACATTAGAAAGTATACCCAGTATACCATCATATTTAGTTCATTTTATCGTGATATAGTGTAATATCATTAATTAAACAATAAAATTTGATATTAATACAATATTAATAACTTCTGTCAGTCATTCATTTTATAAACAACTAAATCTTATATGATTTAGAGTACTCTTTTTAATAATGCTAGTCAATAAAATAAAATTTTTACATTCTATGATAATATATCATAGTATATGAATTGATTAATCTGTGAAATTTTATTAACTCTGATATTAATTGAAATAAATGTTCCAAAATTAATATAACATTTTTTTAAAAATATAATTAACCTTTAAATTATACATGGAAAATAAAATTTAAATATGATATTAAGAAATAAAATTTATTTTTATATATAGTATAATTAATATTATTTTTATTACAGATAAAGTGATATTGTATTGTCAAATCATTTTAAATAGTATCTGACATTGATAGCTCAAATATCAGTTTGAAAAATATCTGCTAGGAATTTCGAAAGAATTACACTATTTTAATTTAGTGTGATATTATGTTTCTGAAGTATAACATTTTTTAAAATAATATAAATTTCTAACTTAAACATATTTATTAAAATAAATGTTCCGAAATTAATATAACATTTTTTTAAATAATATAATTAACGTTTAAATTTTACGTGGAAAATAAATTTTAATATGATATTAAGAAATAAAATTTATTTCTTATATAATATAATTAATATTATTATTATTACAAATAAAGTGATATTGTATTGTCAAATCATTTTAAATAGTATCTGACATTGATAGCTCATATATTAGTTTGAAAAAATGCTGCTAGGAATTTCGAAAGAATTACACTATTTTTATTTTTAGTGTGATATTAAGTTACTGTGATATAAATTTACTGAGATATTAAATTTAATATCATAGAACATAAAGATAATTTATATAGAAAAATATTTGAAAATAAACTTCTAACTTAAACATATTTATTAAAAAAAATTTCCAAAATTAATATAACATTTTTTAAATAATATAGCTCAAATATCATTTTAAAAAAATAATACTAACATCAAAAACTACTCAAAAATATATTAAATTAGAACATGTATATATTAAAATTTCTTTAACCGTATACCAAAAAGTATTAGAGGAACGACATTAATTGTTAGTATTTAAAATCTCTTTTGTTTGACTTATAAAGTCAACAGATTAAAAATGTAACAAAAATTCAATATTATAACAAAAGAAACACACAAAACATAGCATATCTTGGTAGGAATTCACTGAAATAAACTTTAATTAATTTATATTTTAATAAAAACCATTAAAATTAAAATTTTTCTACAATAACAATTGATCTTCATCTTCATATTATTCTTCATCTTCATTTCTTTTTAAAAATCTTCATCTTCATCTTCCATAATTGATCTTCAACTTCATGTTCTTCCGTTTCTTACATTATACGAGTAATAATTTTTCAAAATGTATAAATTCATGTACTCTCCCCATTCAGAATCTGAATCTGAAAAGATTGAAACACTTGTAATTATAAGAAAATAATAAATTCTAAGAATATACTCAATATTCATATAATTTTTTATTATCACAATATGAATAAAAACATTAATAAAAAAGTGGAAATGTGTCAAGCTCAATAGATTCAGAATATTTTAAAATACTCTATACACCTATCTAACTTATTTTTCAGATTCTGCATCTCTCTTGTATTTTCTTCCTATTGTTACACATGTGTTTAACTGAAATACATGTTCCATACTAGCAATCGTCATATATAATAATAATATATATTTCAGACTGGCATACATTACATGTATTAAGAAGATACATTTTTGATAGTACCAACACAATAGATGTAATTAGACAATACAATAACATCCATACTAGGGAATCTTGGTGGCAAAACAATTACTCATTATAAAATAGCATAAAAGGGCACATATTTAGGGGCATACCCGTCAACTATGTGGCGGCTGAAAACTATGGCATCTGCTCCAAGCCTCATAGAACTGGTTTTGAAGCTGAATATGAATGTTCTCAACAAATGCTTTGTTAGATTGCATTTGAAACGAATGTTATCAACAAATGCTTTGTTAGAAAAAGCAAAGTTGAAAAGTTAGTTGAAGAAAAACTTATAGGGTCCTGAAATATAATGATTGATAAACATTTTTTTTCTTCAATAACAAATACTTTCGGTAGAATATCTAGATTTCGATTTAAAATATATAGAAATAAAAAAATCTTCCAAAGATAATAAATTATCGATGATACGAAAAAATAGATTTTTAATATAAAAACATTCATTATATTAAAACTGCAAAATAAACATAAAATGAAAATGAAGAAATTTTATTTTATGTTTTTCTATGTGTGATTGATGGAATATTTATAGGCAAAAAATAATGATTTGTACAAACGAATATAGAGATCCCTTAAAAACTAAATGATATTTAAATTACAACTGCTTACTTTATTTCCTCATATTAATATGTTTTTATGTTTTTCATATTAAAGGTTATGTACGTTATTTTTAAAGTACAAGTGCTCAGATGTAGTGGTAATAATATTCTTAATAGTATTTTAAGAATAAAAATATTATATTTAGTTAGTATTAATTTTTTTGTTAAAATACAAAAATTAATATGATATTTTTTATATCTAATTCAATTTAAATTATCTAACTTTGATATTAAGATAATATCATAATTAAACAATAAAATTTGACATTAATACAATATTAATATCTTCTTTCAGTCATTCATTTTATTTACTCTGATATTAATTGAAATTTTACTATAGCATATATCTAGACTCTGTAATAGAAATACAATATCATATATCTCTAGACAACTAACTCTGATATTATATATTTGTATAGTCAAATCATTTTAAATATTGTATTGTCAAATCATTTTAAATAGTATCTGACATTGATAGCTCATGTATCAGTTTGAAAAAATGCTGCTAGGAATTTCGAAAGAATTACACTATTTTAATTTATTATGATATTAAGTTACTGTGATATTAAGTTACAGAGATATTAAAAATAGTATCTGACATTGATAGCTCATATATTACTTTGAAAAAATGCTGCTAGGAATTTCGAAAGAATTATCTGACATATATGTCAGTTGCACATAAAAAGTAATATTTTATGTCTCGAGGAGGTACTTTTCATCATTATAAAATCTGACATGTATAATAGCGTGTTATGTATATATGTTTTCAACAAATACTTTAATATTTAACGTCAAAATTTATCTTAAGTCACTAAAGTTTTAAAGTTGTCATTCGGGTTACTAACTCTGATATTAATTGAAATTTTACTAACTATGATATTAAGACACTGATAGTAATACAATATCATATATTTATGCAACTAACTCTGATAGTAACACAAATATCTTGAATGTCAAAAATATACATAAAAAAAACATGAATTAAAAAAAGCAAACATTATTGAAAAACTATATGAAAATTAAATGTAAAACTTTGAGTTAATTTCATGACTATTTGACATGTATGTAAAAGTAAAACTAAGTGTGATATTTAGACAATATTAACAGATATACCTCATTATAACATGCAATTATAAGAAAATAAAAATAAAAAATAGGATTTGAATATTAATATTTTGTTTAAGACACTCTGATATTACAATAGTGTAATATATTATAGAGAACTAACTTTGATATTTAATCTGATATTAAAAAAATATCTTTATAAAGAAAAGTAATTCTGATATTAAGACAATATTAATTTAAAATAGAATGATAATATCATAATATACGAATTGATTAATCTTTGAAATTTTACTAACTCTGATATTAGTTGAAATAACATTTTAGTGTGATATTAAGTTACACTATTTTTATTTTAGTGTGATATTAAGTTACTGTGATATTAATTTACTGAGATTATAAACATATTTATTAAAATAAATGTTCCAAAATTAATATAATATTTTTTAAATAATATAGCTCAAATATCAGTTTAAAAAAATAATAGTAACGTCAAAAACTACTCAAAAATATATTAAATTAGAACATTTATATATTAAAATTTCTTTAAAGGTACACCGAATTGTTAGTATTTAAAATCTCTTTTGTTTGACTTATAAAGTCAACAGATTAAAAATGTAACAAAAATTCAATATTATAACAAAAAGAAACACACAAAACATATCAGTTAAGCTACAAAACATAGCATATCTTGGTAGGAATTCACTGAAATAAACTTTAATTAATTTACATTAATTTAAATTTTAATAAAAAACATTAAAATTAAAAATTTTCTACAATAACAATTGATGTTCATCTTCATATTCTTCTTCATCTTTATTTCTTTTTAAAAATCTTCATCTTCATCTTCCATAATTGATCTTCAACTTCATGTTCTTCAGTTTCTTACATTATACGAGTAATAATTTTTCAAAATGTATAAATTCTTGTACTCTCCCCATTCAGAATCTGAATCTGAAGAGATTGAAACACTTATAATTATAAGAAAAGAATAAATTATAAGAATATACTCAATAATCATATAATTTTTTCTTATCACAATATGAATAAAAACATTAATAAAAAAGTGGAAATGTGTCAAGCTCAATAGATTCAGAATATTTTAAAATACTCTATACACCTATCTAACTTATCACATTTCTGCTTTTGTACCATGGCGACATTCGGTAAAATATCTAGGTTTCATACCATGGTACTAACATGTATATAATAGATGTAGAAGAAAATTTAAAATGATTTTACACATATTTAAATAGAGCTTCTACATCTATTACAAATTTCGGTAAAATATCTAAGTTTCTTAGCATATAAAAAACCATAGAATAACCTCCAGGGTCGTAAATAATATAGAAAAATATAAAAACGAAGTACATGGTTGCACTAAATATGACTTTTAGTTTTTGTAGAATGAAAGAAAGATTTATGTTATTTCTTTGTAATGGAAGAGTTTAATTTTATAGAAGCAAAGTGGTAAACGAAAATGCTCTTTTATAGGAACAATAAATGAGTTTTTTATTTGATTTGATCGAATCTCGAGGAGAAAAATAATAAATGGCTTCTTATCTTTTTATTTTTAAACTCATAAAGTATTTTAACATAATTAAATTAAACTGTTATATTTAATTAAACATTATTACATTACAAAACACATTGTTAAACATATTTAAAAGACAGACATAAAAATCCTACTCCCTCCGTCCCACATTAAGTGTCCACTATGACTTTTTCAAGTCTTTTTTTTTTAACTTTGACTATAAATACTTTTGTTCGTGTTATATAATATTCGATGCATGATATATGAATGGATTACGTTTTTAATTGTGTTTTCATTTGTATAATTTTTATTAAGTATTATATAACACAATCAAATATATTTAAGGTCAAAGTTGAAGAAAAAAGACTTAAAGAAGTCATAGTGGACACTTAATGTGGGACGGAGGTAGTAAAAATTATCAGCATCAGCAGCAACTTCTTTGAGTATGTTGATAAGGTTTTTGGCACATTCATCCATCTCTTGATACTTATCTTTGACAATAGCATTATGATTTTTCAAATTCTTTAAACTGGTTATCATCTCTTGATATTTTGCTTCAGCATCAACATTAAAATCTTTGTAAATCTTAAAATCAGTTATCGCCTCTTCAAACGTAGCTTCCAAGTTAGCATTATCTTCTTCGATCCTCTTGAAACGAGCTTTCATATCTTCATACTCACATTCATACTGTGGGAGTTGTTCAATAATTGTCTTCCTCTTAGAAATCAGCTCTTGTTTCTCTCTGAAATTTCCTTCTATTGGAAAAGTCTTTTCTGGCTCACAAGTAATTACCATTTTATTGAAACGATCTATCATGTCAATCTCATCTTTCAAAAAAGAATCCTGCAAATTAGCACAATTCGGAGTGCATGTACCCTCTGGACAGAAAGAACACGGCATTTCAAGTATACGTAAATGATTGTGATGAATGATTGATAATGTAATTGATATAAATGTTAGAAATATTATAAGTGCATTCAAAAAGTTAAAATGAGGTTTACTGAAATGGGCCTTATAAATTGGGCCTAATTTTATGCAACTGTTTTATAGTGTATTCAAACTTTTACATGATTTTTGTGCAACTGTTTAACATTTAAAAAAAATCCAAGTATTTTTATATATGAAAGTAGCTAAAAAGTAGACTCACTATATCTACTCAGAATATACGTATATAACAGTAAAAAAAAAAAAAAAATTACAATTTTGCTGCTTCCGTTATAATCTCCTCATTGAATTTGTTAGCATCACTTAATAAAATCTTTACAGCATAAAAATTTCTCAATGATGCCAACTCATCTTTACTTCCATTTTGCTTAAATATAGATCTCCATTGTTTGTCCTCGCTTCCAGAATAGAATTCAAGGTGCCTCACAGTAAAAATGCCACAATCTGTTTTATTTTTCGATGTTTGCCATTGCATTTCAAGTCTTCGAGGAACACACTTTGAAATATGTTCAACCTTTGAGTGCTTTGAAACATTTAGATAATGACAAAACAATTTGAACTGAAAAACAAAAAATAAAAATTAAAAAATAAAAATATTAACCTTAAATTTGTTACATATATATAAAAATAATAATAATGATATTACCAGGTTTTGAGTTGTATTTCCATATATAGCACCACTTTCCTTTAGATTGTCAATAATGACAAATGACGGATTGAAGAGATTGAAGCAATAAACATAGAAATGATTTTGCCTACATACTGGGAAAAAAACCTGAAACAGAAAAAAGTAAAATATTAATAAAGAGTATAATAAAATTCAAATAAGTATATATTGTAATATTAAAATTAAATTTAATAGTTTTAAATGGAAATAACATAATTTTTAATGTGATATCAGATAAAGTGTTACAAATGTTACTGCTGCTGTAACAAAATGTTGCTACTGCTGAAACTACTGCTAGTACAACTTCAATCACTGTTGGTTTAAAAGTTTTACTACAATAAATCGCAGTAAAACAACCACAACCACAATAAAATCGCAGTACAACCGCTTACTAATATTTAATTTGTAAATTTAGTAAATACTTAATTATAGCTCCTCAATTATTAAGTATAGATAAAGTACAACTTCTTGTTGTCTTAAAATATATGATTTCTAAAGTACAAATAGTTAGTTTCAAATAAACTGCTGTTGCAACAACAAAATACATAATGCAACAAATGTTCCTACTGTAGCAACAAACAAATGTTTTGTCACATTTAATGATTTAAGAAAACAAAATTTAAACTTACCAGATTAACTGTCGATAGATTATTACCATTCAGAAAATTATTGCATGCAAAATTGATTGCATTCAAAAATTCTTCTTGTATCTTTTTATATCCAAGTCCCCTTTTTTCTCTTCGAGGTCCCTGAATTAAATTTGAAAATAAAAAGATTATAAACGCTTTGTTTTCTTAAAAAAACATTAAGAAATAAAAAATAATAATAAAAAATGAAAAACAAGAAGACATACCATTGCTTCAGTGTTAAGAAATAATCTTAAGCATGATCCAGGACTTCTATATTTTTCTTGAAAATTCAACACAATAGTCCAAATATCTATGATGTTTGAGGTAATCTATTTTGTTTTATTAATCAGATCTTTAAAATAGCTCCGATTGACAACACAATAAAAATCTGACCCAAAAAAATGCTCCCTGTATTAAAATAATAAAAATATTTAATAAATTTTGTATGATTGTATTCTGATAATAATAACATTAGTTAATAAATAAAATAAATAAACAAATAACTTACGCAATTTTGTTGTTGTTCTTTTTCTTTATTAACTCTATCACAGACTTGTCGTTCTTATTTAATTTACTTTTTATATCAACTTTTCTAACATTGAATGGTGACTTCAAAACTGTTGTTGGATTCTTTTGTCTAATATTCTTTGAGTGTGTTTGTACATAGGTATCTACTTGTACAGAATCTTCATTATCAACTCTTTTGTTAACAATATTTCTTAAATTGTGAAGAGTTTCAGCTCCATCTATCATCTGCAAGTTTAAAATCAAAAAATAATTACAAGATGTAAAAAAAAAATAAAAATAACCATGTGCAATCTACATTACTTATTTATCATCTACCTGAATCCGTTGAATATTCTCGGACTCATTTGAATCCTCTTCTTCAGAATCATCATCATCAGATGACGAAGTTGACCGGAAAAAATTTATTGGCTCAGGACACTCAATTAAAGCCTATTACGAATAAAAAAAGAAAAGCTTACATTAATAACATAATTTGTTTCACACATATAAAAATTTGTGCTCATATAAAATACTTACTACAGAATTACTTAATTCATTGAGTGCTTCAACAACAACCATAAGCTGAAATTATAATGTATGTTATTAAAATAAAAATAAGAACGACAAGTCTGTGATATATATATATATATATATATATATATATATATATATATATTTGAAATGTTAATAAAATTAGTTTAATGACAGTGTATGTTATTAAAATAAAAATAAAAAATAAACAAATAAAATAAAATACCATTTTGTTCGAATTTGAAGAAGCTTCATGAACATGATCATAATCAAACCGATATGCAAGCCCATCTATCTTTGGTTTTTCATCTGTCAGAGAAAGTAACTTCGTATTATTCCCATCTGTTTCTGAACTTTGATGTTTCTGTAAATTTAAAAACATTTCTAACAAAAATGAATTAAAATTAAAAAAAAAAAAGAAAAAGAAAAAAATTAAAAAGATTGTTACCTTTAAATCTTCGACTTCAAAATTCATTGCTTCTTCCTTGACCTTTTCAAATTCTGGATATTTTGATAAAGCTTTTGTCTTAAAATGTAATGCTCTCAAAACTCTCTTTTTGAATTTTGCATTTTGATCCGTTATGCACAACTTGAAAAAAACAACCATATGCAAAATCGAAAGATTAGTTATTCCAGAATAACTTTGAAAGCATTTCTTATTTTCCTTGTTTAAGTTACAAAGCCCTGCTTCAGGTTCTTCGTAATACTTAAGGTCTTCAAAGATTATACCATCTGGAACTCTTCGAAAACATGGAAGATCTCCAGATAAAACTCTTCTACAACAATCTACAAAATACGGTTGATGAACAAAGGATGTGAAATGAGTCAACCCAATATATGATTGATAACACTCGTCAACTGTGATCTCATTCAGCATGTAGGCTTTTACGAAAATGCTTTGAATTTCTTTTATGATTTTTTTCTTCAGATTGCACTCTGTATTACTTTTGTAAATACAGAACATAAAATCTTTCCATTCTTGAAGTCCTAAAAAAGGAAGATCTTGATGCGAAATTGTGTCTTTTGAATTGTATTCTAACATCAGCGAGTATCTTAAAGATCCATTCACTTGCTCAACATCGACTTTAATATTTTTTTTATATCCATAATGTCTTCTGAATCTGCAAAATTTCAAAACTTGCTCTATATTCCTTGAATCTAACGAAAGCTTACAGTCCAACAAAACTATCCTTTCTTCGTTGAATCTCTGTTGAATACTCATACCTTCTCTTTTAATGATTTTGCTAACTTTTGCTTTCGTTCCTTCTTCTTCATATTCATCTGGATGTTCTTCCATCCACTCCTCTGCATACTTTATCAATTTCTGTCTATGTATATTGATCTCATGAAGCAAAAGCTTTGTAATGTATCTACTTCTCAACACATCCATCTGCATTCGACGATTTGGGTCATTTTCTACTAAAAGACCTGTTTCCCAATTTTCATCTTGAGCCTCGTAAAGTTCCATATGTGTCATCGCATATAAACCACAATTAACTTTATCTTGTCTAGTTCTCCATTTTAGTTGAATTATTTCAGCACTTGAATCCTTCAAAAAACAAATATTTGGATGGCTCTTATCAAGCAAATAGGATGATAACAGACTTTTCTGAAAAGAATAAAAAATGAATGAGAACAACACAAAAAATATACTGAACAGGAAAAAGTATAAAGTAAAATAAAAATCAAATCTTACCACATAATCAAAAACGTGCTTGTATTTTGCATTATATGAAGCACCTGAATTACTGTTGTCTAAAATAACAGCACGACCATTCCTTATGTTGAAAACTATTACATAATAGTGCTCATATGCAAGGATTGGAAAGAACACCTATTAAAAATGAAATTAAAATCAAATAAAAGATGACTATTACACAATATCACGATAAAATGAACTAAATATTAATGATAGATTACATTACCAGTTCGATTTTTTCCATTGACATATCTTTTTTATCATTATCAAACTGATCTTCAACATAGCGTTTAAACTTTAGACAATGTGCTTCTTCATCTTTTTCGTATTCCTTAAGATCTTTTGGCTATTAAAAACAAAAACAAAATGCAAAAAGTTACAAACAAAACATATTTGTGTATAATGAAAGAAAAATTAAGATAAAAAAATATATATTAACTTACAATCATCACTGTTTTGAAGTAATGTCTAAAACTTTTTAAGGCATCCTTTGTTAAATTTTCTTCAAAATTGAGGATACTAACAAAGTTATCAATAACTTCACGCTCAATCTCTTTTTCAGAAGCAAGACACTTGATATGAACTCTTAAAATTCCATTTACCTTCCCATAACTGAAAATCTCCTCCCTATAAAGTAACAAATAGAAATTATTATATACTAGCATATAGAAATTACATGTAAAAAATTAAAAATTAAAATTATGTATAGTTTTAAAAACTTACAAATCATTTTTCTCTGTATCGGATAGAATCATTTTCGGGAATAGTTTTTCAACCTGTGATTTGAATTCCATTATAGTCTCAACTCTTTTGTTCATATATGGAGATTCAAAAAGGATGCATGATTTTTTTCTTCGTTTTAGCTTCTCTTCATTTCCTTTGATATTCAAATCATGTTTTTGAAAAACCTGAAAAAGCGTATTAAAGTGCACTTATATAAGATATTATTTTTACTACTATTCACTAATAAAATAAAATAAAATAATTAATTAGATATGAAATTGTACCTGAATGGCAAGATTATCGATTTGATTTCTCTCAACATCAATAACAGAATCTTCCATACTAACATCAGTAGAAACAGCACTAGAAAGTTTTTCATCAAAAGTAGAACTCTCAGAAATATTTAAAAGTTCCTCTTCAGCCTTGATACACTTCAAAACATCATCACCTGTAAATGTTTCATTCTTATCAAAATCATCATCTTCAGTATCTAACATCTCATCATCTTCACATATCTGTTCTTCAAATGGTTCTTCTTCCTGAAGGATACCTTTGGTGGTGTCACTCGTGCCCTTACCAATTTGATTAACCGGATTGCTTTGGGATTGCGTGACATCAATAGATTCTTTTGGGAGTACATCACCACTGCTAGAACCCACTGGCCTGTCAGGTTGATTACCTGCAAAGTTAGCTGTATTTTGATCTTCTTTCTCAAAAGTTTTCTTCACTTTGACATACTTGTCGCTTTCATCAAAAGATTCATAAGCATCAATGCCTTCTTCTAACTTTGTGATAGTTGCGCTTTTTTCTTTCTCGTTGTCTTTGTGATCATCAACTTCTTTCAAATGTTTGTTTGAAATTTCACTTTCTTCAAACTCTGACTTTCTGTCAGCATCTTCATCCTCATGTGAACATTCTTCATCAGCAGTAGAAAAATGATCATTAGGAACGCTTTCTTTAACCACTTTATTAGTTTCTATGACATCATCTATCTGCATCTCAGGCCTAAGAGAGTCTTCGGATTTCTCAATCTCATCTACTTGTAAGACATCTTTTTTAGTCTCTAAACAATCACTGTGTAGAGAAACTGCAGCCAATTCTATGATAACATTACTTCCTTTGTCTTCTAACTCTGACTTTCTGTTGGCATCTTCATCCTCAGGCAAACATGATTCATCAGCAGTAGAAAAATTATCATTAGGAACATTTTCTTCAGCAACACTTTCTTTAACCACTTTATTAGTTTCTATGACATCATCTATCTGCATATCAGGCCTAACAGAGTCTTCAGATTTCTCAATCTCATCTACTTGTAAGACATCTTTCTTACTTTCTAAACAATCACTGTGTATAGAAACTTCAGCCAATTCGATGTTAACATTACTTCCTTTGTCTTCTAACTCTGACTTTCTGTCGGCATCTTCATCCTCAGCAACATTATCTTCAGCAACACTTTCTTTTACCACATTATTTGTTTCTATGACATCATCTATCTGCATCTCAGGCCTAACAGAGTCTTCGAATTTCTCAATATCATCTACTTCTAAGACATCTTTCTTAGTTTTTAAAGAATCACTGTGTATAGAAACTGCAACCAATTCGATTTTAACATTATTTTCTTTGACAAGCCCTTCATGTTCTATTGCAAGGCTTTCAACTGGTATTGCATCATGCATTTCTGTATCAGCCAAATCTTGAACTTCTTCTGAAACTGCAGCAGTACGAACATCAAGAGTATGGGCATCACGAATACTAGCAACATTTTCTTCAGCAGTACTCTCAGCAAATGCAGCAATACTTTCTTTAACCAATTTATCAGATACTACAAAGAAATCTTTCTTAGTTTGTACACAATCACTATTTTCTTTGACAAGCCCTTCATCTTCTATATCACGCATTTCATCTTGTACGTGTGACAATTCTTCATATGCTTTTGTGCTTGGATCATCCATTTCTGTATCAGCCAAATCTGGAAATTCTTCTGAAGCTACAGCAGTAGGAAGATCAAAAGTAGGAGCATCACCAATAGAAACATCAGCATTAGCAACATTTTCTTCAGCAGAACTCTCAGCACATGCAGCAGCACTTTTTTTAACAACTTTAACACTGCCTATAGAAACTGTAGCAAAATCCATATTATCATTATATCCTTTGTGAACATTTTCGACACACACGATGTCAACTGAATTGCTTTTAACATTACCATCTTCATATTCTTCCGAAGGAGTAACCAATTCATTGGATGTGTAATCATCTTCATTTTCGTTCAAATATTGTTTGGCAGTTTCCTCAGGAAAACTTGTTTCATCAGCAATAGAAAGATCCGCAATAGGAGCATTTTCTTCAACAACTTTTAAAGGTTGTACCACTTCACGTGAAATCATTTGAATATTACTTGTATTCTCTGATTCATCATGGATCTTATCATTAGTTTCTTTGGCACATCCTTCATTTCGTATTTTTGTTTCTTCAGCAAATCCTACGTTAACTACACCTTCACTTCTCTGTTTTTCTGTTTCATCTTTTCCAATTAAAAGCGACAAAAGTACTTTCTTAAGATTAACAACTTCTTCATCTTTTGAAAGAATATCATCATGCAATGAAAAATGTGATATACATCTTTTCAGATCAGAAATAGCTTCCTGAAAAATTAACAAATTAACAGAATAAGTTATCCATTTCTTAAAAAAAAAAAAAAAAGTTATGTAATAAGTTTCTTATTAAAGTATGTATCTCAAGTATAGCCGATCTGACCTGCTTTTGCTTTGTAGTTTCAAAGTTGCTAATCTGAATCTCATCATGCTGCTTTAAAGTAATAGTATAAGATATTTCAGTTTGGAACAAAATAACATAAGAAAAATTTTAAGTTCTTGAACAATTTAATACCTCTTGAACATCAACATGATTCAAGTTGTTATCTTCTGATAATTCAGTCGCATGAAAAGGTTGGAACTGGTTATTATGCGTTAAAAAAATATATTATTAATAAATGACTAAATGAATATATTATTACAAATGAATGAATACCTCATTTCGATAATCAAAATTGAAGGAATTGTCATCATCATAAACTGAAGGGTCATTTGCAGCATCCAACAAAGATGAACTCCCAAAATTCTCAATCCTCATTGGAGTATGATTATTAAAAAAATGGTTTTCTTCAGATGATGATGAATTATCACTTTCAGCTTGTATAGGTTTTGAAGTTTCACAAATTTTGTTCTGATAAAAAGAATAAAAAGATTTATAACAATCAAATATTATGTTTTTTAAAAAACAGTATAATCAAACTTTTAAGATTACCTGTTCCACTTCAGAATTCAAATGTTGACATTGATCTTCTGACACTCTTTTATTCTCTAATAGTAAAACATCACTAGATTCAAAAATTGGTTGATCAATTCCATCATTAACTTCCTCACTGAAGAAAACCCGGTCATCTTCAAAAAACTCAGAAAATTTTTTAAGTCTTATATGTTCACAGTCCACTTTCCTCAGCAATTCTGTTGAGCAATACTGTAAGACATCTTCATTCGATTTGGTTCTTTTAAACAGCCATCTAATATACAGCAACTGTGAAAAAAATAATTCAAATATTTGTTTAAAAAAAACCAAAATATATATATATAAAAAAAAAAAAAAAAAAAAAAAAAAAAAAAAAAAAACATACCGTAAGAAATGTTATTGGACCACAATACTGTTTATTTGCAGAATTCGTATCTAGATTAGGTGGATTTAGATCTAGAGATTCCATCATTAGACCACACCAATCAACTCTGATAATGTTATCATAATGATCAAAAAGTGATGGTAGAAATCTCATGTTTGATTCTCCTCCCGCACTTGAACAAATCATTGTAGTGACCAACAAAATAATGAAATTTAACTTGAAAACATCATTAACTGTATCAGTTGCTTGAATGAAGTCCTTGAGGTTTTTAGAAAAAGATCTATTGGCAGTTTCCACAATAAGTTTTCCATCTTCGTTAACATATTGTTTCCAAAAAGATTGAAGATTGAACTTCAATGTCTTGTAATTTAATCTTTTTACAAAATTAATTCTTAAATCTCCTTTTGGAAATCCTAAAACCTCATGCACCAAGTCTCTTGTAATCTTTATTTCTTCTCCTTTAAAAACCAGCGATTTTTCTTTTTCATTGTAGCAACTTAAAATTTTCCAAGCTAGGTTTGATGGTATAAGAGCAATATTAAGATTTAAAATCTTTTTAAAACCCAATTCTGCTACAAAATCTTTGAGACAAGGAATTTTTGATATGTGCTTTACTGCCTCATAGAAATTGAGAGGAGCGCTTCTTGTTCTGAGATCTGTTGGTTGGATGTATTCTTCTGTAGTCAAGTAAACTTTACCCTTCTTTCTGAATGGTTTCTTTTCTTTACAAACAATTTCTTTCATCACAAATTTATTAGATGAAGTAGTCGTTTTTAATGGTCCTGAAAAATTAAATGAAGTTTGATTAATTTTTAAAATAAATAAACGAGTTTGCAACTGATTTTCTTATTAAACATGTGAGTATTTAATAAGGAAATCATTTTCTTATTAAAAGTAAAAAAAATACAAAAATAATAAACATACTCTTCTTGGTTGATTTCTTGTATTTGATAACAGATAGATCCTATTCTGTATCTTCAGAAAAAACAAACTCGTCTTCTTCATCATGTTCTTCTGAATTAGAATTTAAAAAAAAAATCAATTATGTGATGGGTAGATTGATAAGTTCAAAGCTAATATAGTTTTATCATCTAACTGTTATGTTGCAAAAATTATTGACAAATCCTAATTTTCACTTTTAAAAGAAAAAAACTATTGATATCATGCAAAACTAGTATTACTCAAAACACCCTAGAACAGAGTTACAAATGTACGGATCATTTGCTAGATATCAAATTAGTCGTTCAACTAAATAATATAAAGTAAACCACACACAGAATATAGATAAAATTTTCTACCTAATTAAGTCAATTATAATTAGTTGTAAAACTAAGTGTAAAAATATTTGTAAACTATAGATGTTCAGGGGATACGGTTCAGATTGGGTATTATTTGGAGGAATATGTGTATTTTATAGTATGCTTGTATTCTAAGAGGGACGCTGAGATTACATGACCAAACAGCCTTACTTTGTTGCAGGATTGATCAATAGGGAATACATTGACCAACCGAGAGTAAATGACTGCGGATACCAAACAGCCATAATAATTTTGTGTATATCAAAGACTATCTTACAGAGTCTAGAATCGCAAAAGTCTATCTTACAGCCAAAATAATTTTGTGTATATCAAAGACTATCTTACAGAGTCTAGAATCGCAAAAACTTTGAAAGAAAATTCTTAAAATAAAACAAAAATTATTGACGAATCCTAATTTTCACTTTTAAAAAGAAATACAACAACAACAACATACCCAATCCCGCCTAGGCAGGGAATGGGGGAGGTAAAATGTAGACAGATCCTACCCCTACACCAGGGTAAACCAGTGTGTAAAGAGACTGTTTCCAACGAGACCTCCGGCAAGTGCATGTATGCTAGTGCGAAAGGACAGAGATAGCATACTACAAAAACAATAGGCAAAAGCGTAATAAAAGGAAGGTAAGCAACAAGCAAACAGGGCATACAGGAAAAAAAAACCACGCACAAACACACCAGAAAAAAAAGCCAAAAGCAGACTAACATTTCAGAGCAACCTCAGTTCTGCCACCTCTACCCTGTTAGCATGTGCCAACATTCAGAGACGTACAAGATAGCCGTACAAGATAGCCGTGCAAGATAGCCGGTCTAATCGCCACCTTATAGAATTTTCCCTTTAACTTAAATGGGATGTTCCTGTCGCAAAGGACTCCTGAACTATCTAAACCAACTTCTGACTATATAGTAATCAAAGAATAAACTATCTAAACCAATATCACTTACTCAAAACACCCTGGAACAGAGAATCATGACCATAACCAAACACTCCTTTATGATGAAAGTAACTAAGACAAAGTGTTTATAAGACATAATTTGAGTATATTTTGATTTTTACTTGTATCATATAACAAATAGTTGGAAATCAAATCTAATCAATCTTACTAACACTTCTAAACATACACAATGCATTATATTCGAAATTAAACAACAAATATTAATTTTGCAGTGTATTGTGATATTAATTAAACATCATGAACTGAATCTACAACCAAAGTTACAAAACTAAAAATATACGGATCATTTGCTAGATATCCAATAAGTCCTTCAACTAAAAATAGAAAGTAAATCACACACAGAATATAGATAAATTTTTCTAGCTAATTAAGTCATCTATAATTCAAATAAAAATCATTAACATACCTTCAACTGCATAGTTTACCTTCTTCTTTTTTCGTCTATCTTCCTTGCATAAATATTGTGGTTCATCTAATATGTAATAAGAATTTTTTAATTAAAATAAAAAATAAGTATATAATTATTTATAAAAAATATAAATAATAACCTTCAATAAGACGCTCTATACTCGTTTTACGTTTCTTATTCTTCTGTACATCCAAAGTTACATCTAAAAAACATAAAAAAAACACTATTAACATACAAATTTGTTTAATATCACAGTCAATAATGATCCATTTAAAAAGGAAAATCAATTGGAATATTAATAACAAACTGTTAAGATTAACAGAAAAATAAAACTAACCTCCAGTTTTATTTTTAGTAGAACCGGAATAAAAGATTTTAACTGAAAAAAAAATAATAAAAAATATTAGAATAAACATTATAAGAACTTAAACTAAAATTATAACAAAACAGTATATGATTCGTTACATTTTTTAATTCCTTTGTTTTCTGAAGTATTCTGAATATGTAGTGGATGATCCATTGAATGCAATTTGATTTTTTCTGGAAATTTTAGTTTTGTGAAGGTATCAGAGTGTGTTTGATAATTTAGAAGAGAAGTGACTGTGATATTGGATCATGTTTTTGGGCGTTATAACATTTACGTCTAAAAAAACATTTGGGTTTAAAAAAAAAAAAAAAAATTGGGCTTCTAACAAAATGGACTATTATGCAAGGCTTTAAAAAAAAGAAATTGGGCTTCTAACAAAATGGACTATTATGCAAGGCTTTAAGCAAAAAGATGGATACCATTATTGACTTTTGTATAAAAACGAGGCCCGTTTGTATTATTCCAGTACTATTGAGACAAGGCGACAAATAGTTTATAGTACAAAGTAGTGGATGTACCACTTCGGCTAGCGACTTGTTCAACGTAGCGACTTGTCTTTACTATTCTCAGCGACTTGACTTTGTTGTGACCAGCGAGTTGCTCTTTAGCGACTTGACCTCTTAGCGAGTTGTTCCTTAGCGACTTGCCCACTTAGCGAGTTGTTCTTTAGCGACTTGTCAACTTAGAGAGTTGTTGCTTTAGCGACTTGTTTCATAGCGACTTGTGGTTTTAGCGAGTTGTTACTTAGCGACTTGGTGACTTAGTGACTTGTTGTCAACGTTTATAGCGACTTGGTTGATTATTGTTTTTGATACGGTTTTCTTTTGATTTAGTAAAATCCCGTAAAAGAATCTATTTCCCGGTTTAATCATAGAGTTATAAAATCCCGTGTAATCTGTAAACATGTCTACCAACGTGCCTACAATCATCTCTTCTATAGCTGAGGATGTTCAAGCAGTTGGATCAGATACTCGTCCACCCATGCTTGACAGAACTGACTATGACTCAAACGAATATTTGAACCAAACAAATACCTATCTGATCGGTTTTATTGGTTGGTCCAATCGATCAAATCAGATAGCTCAACCTTAAGTAGAATAAAGAAAAAAATGTAATCTTATTTTAACAAACTATATTTAGTTATCAAACAGCTATATTTATAAAAAATAATATTACTCGAAATCACATTTTTAATCTTTAAGTTTCTATAATATCGAAGGTCTCAAAAAAAAGTCTACAAAAAGTCTATAAGGCCGATTAATCACCGATTACACGCTACTGAGCCACCGACCTTTCCAATTTGTGTAAATCACTCAGACAAGTCAGTCAACTGTCGTTAACGATGCTCAAACTTATCGAAAACTTGCAAATCTTGCGGAAAATACATTAATATCGTAATAAATTAGTTTTAATCAAAGTTTATATTTATTTACAAGATGCTTTTCAAGGAAAAGTTTGTTGAGAATATCAAAACTTAAGGTAAAATACGAAAAGCTTGCCAAAAATGTCAATATGATTTATCACCGATCACTATTTTTGCAACCCTGAACAAATGTAGTCACTTATAATCGTTGTTTATATCTATTACAATATGTTTTTAAGAAAAATCTTTCCGGGGTTACACAAAACTTGTCAAAAAAAGTCAATATGATTCACGATTTTTGCAAACCTTGATAATATCACATTATAAACAAAAATAAAACGTAAAAAACTTGAATATCACATAAAATAGAAGAAAAAAAATTTTGTTCGGGTTTTATTCTTTCCATACTGATCGGGTTAAAAAAATCAACCACCCACTATATTTAACTTAAATGAATGCATTTTCTCTCTCCTAATTTTATTTCAATTCATAAAAACATAAACCCCAAAAATCAAATTCCAGGTCCCAAAAAAAAAAAAAAAAAAAAAAAAATTGATGGCGAAGAAAAAAAGAAATCATAATTTGACAACAAATTCTGTTATTCAAATCGCAGAATTGCTAGGTATATTTGCTTAGTTTATCTTACAACCTTTTATGATATTACCATGTATAATATCAGAATAACTACTTAATACAGTTACTCTGATATTAAAAATATCCTTATTATGATAGTTATTCTGATATTAACACTGGTACTATTATTATAATTATTATTATTATTATTTTGTTATTATTATTATTATTATTATTATTATTATTATTATTATTATTATTATTATTATTATTATTGTAATTATTGTAATTATTTTGTTATTACAGGTGTCCTGATTTCTTTAACAAAAACGACAAGTAATAGAAGGAAGAAGAAGTTTAATTTTATTAATAAATTACTAAAATCTTATTATGAAAAAGATGATCCTGCAAGAAGAAGAGCAAAAAGAAGAAGACGAATAAGACAAGTAGGGAAAGGTATTTTTGAAATCTCTTATGTTCATTAAATTATGTGATTTTACATGATAAAAATATAGTTAAATTGTTATTATTTACAAAAAATGATATATATCTATTAATATGAAGATGGTGAAGTTTTTAGTTGTTAGGCAATAATTGTATTTAGTTGTTAGCAAGCTCGAATTATTCGCTAATTGTTAGTTTTACTTGTATCAATAGTCACTCGTTTTAATGATGATAATGTGGCGCGAATACTCAAATACTTGTATCAGCAGTCAAACTTAATTGCAAACTTGTTTTACGAATAATCATCAAAAAGAATTCCTCCTTTACCCCCTAATTATACGAATAACTTCAAATAACTAGTTATACTTTTAAATCTGGTTTGCCATAAGTTTAGGTCTAATGCTTACCATTGCGTTGATATATATTAATCAGTTGCGTTTGCTTACTCTTCTTTGAGTCTATGGTCTTTTTTTTAGTCTTCGATTTGATTTTGTGCACTTTTTCTTTTGATTTTGGACGGTTTCATATTTTTGTTACTGCCTTGTTTACTAATTTTGCAATGTGTCATTTGCCTGCTATCATTTCTTTACTCTGTCAACTGTCTATCCGATATCTTGGCCAAGCGTGATTGAGTTTGTTGTTGTTGTGTGCATTTCAATTCATTTTTTGTAATAAACCTTAAGATAAATGACACATAAAATTATTTATAAGTACATATGTGAAAATCTTTTATGTTTTTTATTTCAGAAAAAACATATAACACAGATTTATCTGATGATAACGATATATCAATTGACATCGAACATACTGATGATGAAGAAGAAGATGAACCAAATGAATATGATCTTGCTGATGATATTGAAGAAGATGAAATACAAGTTTATAATGATGATGATGATGATGAAGAGGAACAATTTAACTTTGATGATGAAACTGATAGCAATGAAGAAGATTCTGAAAATGATGATGATGATGATGATGATGATGATGATAATAATGATGATGATGGAGAAATAGATATTGAGTATGACGCTAAAGAAGGTAAATATTGTGAAGGAAATGAAGCACAAAAAAGAATAGAAGATTTTGAATTTAATATAACAGAAGAGGAAGAACAAAGAAGTTGGAAAAATGATTCATCAAAGGTTAAACAAAAGAAGTTAGAAAGTATGAAGCATCAAGAAAAACTGTTTGAAGGTGAATGTTCTACTCCAAAATTGGTGGATAGAAGTCACTGTGATAAGAATACGTCTAATGAAAAGAGTTTGTTGAACGATGAGCCAAAAGATGGAGGAGAGGTATCAAAGGATAAGCTGAAAGATGGAATAAATGTCTTAACAACTAAAGAAGTGATTACAGAAGAAAATAAAGAGAAAGAACAAAAGAATCAGAAACTTGAAGTTCATAAACCTGTTAATTTAAAGGTTTTTTTTTTTTTTTTTTTTTTTTTTTTTTTTTTTTTTTTTATAAATATAATAAGTAAACATTTGTTGCTTTAAAAAAAATTTGCATATCATATTTCTTTTGGTTGATTTTAGGGAAACTTGGAAAATACAGAACGGTTATTTGCTGGTGCATCACATGCTGCTTCTGCATGCAACAACCTGGTGTGTTTCTTTTGTAGTTCTCTCTGATTTTAAATTTTGATATCAAATATTATATTACTCAACATAACTTCAATTTATAGAATAGGCAACCATTTTATAGGATTCCTCTTTTGTGTGACTTTACTTATTACTCAAGTACTCAACATATGTATTTACTTATTACAACTTGTAGATTTATTGTTAAGATCAATTGGAACTTCATCTTATTATAAGATGTTCTAGCTTCTTTCACATATAAAACTATGAGAATTTCTATTGCTATTAACATATGTTTGTTTAAAAGAAAGTTACATGTTATACTTGTTTTTTAGGAAAAGATGGAAAATGCAAAAAGATTAATTGCTGGCGAATCAAATGTTGCTTCTGCATGCAAGAACATGGTGTGTTTCTTTGTTGATTGGTTTGATTTCGAAATTTTATAAATTGTTTTTATATGAGATATTATATTAGTCAACATAGCTTCATCATTAATTTGATTATAATATTACTCACTGCTTATATACAAGTTACAGGTATTTAAGGATAAACAAGGAAATGTATCAACGCGTACTTGTATCCAACGTGTTAATAAGCATAGTGAAGATTTTAAGAAGAAATGTATTGAAATAAAGAAGACAAAAAAGATATTTTGAGAAAACTTGATGATGAAAAGGTATATCTTTAATACAAATATATTTTTATAATTTTCTTTTAATTAAAAAGTTATTTTTATAAACAAAATATAATTAATCTTATATTTTGATCATGATTTAACAGGGCTTTGTTCGCAAAACAAAGAATAGCTTGTTTTTGTTGGAAACTTTAATAATAGAAATGAAGGATTCACTTAAGAAAGGATTATCAAACTTTCCGAATTCGAAAGAAGTCGAAGGATTAAAAGATGAGTGGGATCGTGTGATAAATGGAGCAAAACGAGTAAAGCTTAATACATAATATTTAAGAATTCAAAAAACTGAATCTCAATCGGTTTCTTTGAAAATTGAAGAAAGTCAAGTACATTTAAGTCATCAACAAAAGAAGCTTGATTTTGGGAAATCTGAATCAAATATTCATGAAAAAAGAGAAGCAAACTTTTGACGAAATACCCTCTTTTGATTTGGGTATTAAATTTTATTCAAATCCAGGTGAAGAAGTAACACTATGTAAATCATTAGAAAATGTTAACTTAACACCACCAGAAGAAAAACCAAATCTGGAAAATGTGGAAATTATTTCTCTTTTAACACCTCCAGAAGAAAGTCAAATGATTTTAGAATTTGACGAAATTCAAGCATCAACATAAGAATTTAATGCAACCAATGCATTATTCAGTATGAGCAAAAACCCAATGTAAGTTTAAACAATATAACTTTTTTTAGTGTTTTTTTTTTTACCAATATAACTTTTTTAGTGTTTTTGTTTATAAATATAACTTTTTTAGTGTTTTTGTTTATTAATATATAGGGAAACAGTATTCCAGCTACAAGATTTTCCTTTTGGAGTAGAACGTGTAAAATTTGAATCTTTTTATTATGAACAATGGATATTTTCTGATATCGTAGATATGTGGTGCATTTTGCTCAATTATAGAGAATGCAAACTATCTAGTAATGCTCCAAAAAGATTATTCTGTAACACACAAGTTACGGTATGATTTTTTATTTTATTTATTATTATTTTTTTATAATTATCATAGATAAGTGAATTTTAATATATATATTTTTTACAGCCTATTTCTTTGAATATTGAAAGTACATCAAAAGACGATAGATATGAATATTTTCAAGAAAATTTGTTTTTAGTTGGATGCGTTGAAGATGATTCTTTATCAAATTTGTTAAACGTTGATTTGGTAAGTTATTTAGATTATTTTTTTTTCTGTTAACAAATTTGTTAAATCAAATAACTGTTTATCTACAATATATATTTTAAATGACTTATATTTTGAATATCAATGTAGGTGTTTTTCAATATACTTCGGGAATCTCATTACTATATCATTTTTTTCAATCTAAAGAATGAGAAGATTGAGATAATTGATAATAGGATAACAGATACAGAAACTTGTGAAGGTTCCAAAGTTTCTGAAATAGAGTTAATAAAGAAATTATATGGAACTCTACCGACGGTTCTTGTAAGTAATCATATTTAGCTTGCATTACTTTAACCATTTACTTTTACATTACTGATAGCTACAAATGTCAAACTTGATTAGACTTTGAATTGTTAAAGTAATACAAATGTCAACTTTGGGAATTTATGTAATACTTGATAGTTTATAGATGATAGCTGAAAATGCTAAACTTTGAAAAACTTTACTTAGATCCTTTGGTAATTTAAAGTACTGCAAGTGCCCAAGTTTGTTAGGTTTATATTGTTAATATGTCTTAAAGATTTATTGCTTATTTCATAAACTAACTAACAAAACCAATTTTAAAAACATTTTCAACATCATTTGATCTCTTCATAAGTGCGGTATATATATGTCAGAACCTTTTTTGAAATGAAATGTTGACTTTTTTTAGTAAAATCTAGTTGTTCTGTTCTGTCATAAATGCAGTATATATATGTCAAAATTTCATTGAGTCTTTGAATCTTCTTGTTCAAAAACTTTGAATCTACTTTTTCAAAAACTTTGACTCTACTTTGAATCTACTAACACATATGACCCAAAAACTTTGAATGTACTTGTTCTGTTCTGTCATTGAGTCTTTGCAGACTATAGAATGAATAAGTTTGTAATCAATATTTGTCTATTAATATTTATTTATATTCCTGTATTTATTTTTTCAGACAAACTTCTTCTGCGAGTATTTGAAAAGAAAGAAACATCCAAAAGATCGATATATGAAGTTCTGTAAACCAAGTATACTTAAAATGCCATGGAGAACAAGACAAAATTCGAATGATTGTGCAATTTTTGCCATGAGACATATGGAGACATACTATGGTCAAAGTATTGAAGAATGGAAGTCTGGATTTAAAAATGAAAGTCCAGAACAGCAAGGTCAAATCAAAACTTTGAAAAAAAAATATGCTGCTAAAATGCTTCTTTCTGATAATAATATTCATAGAAAAAAAATAATTTCTGAATCGAATGAATTTTTAAGTCTTTCTGCAGAAGAAAAACAAGTTCGCCTAAAGATAAAATCAGAAAAGTTCATAAAAATGAGATTTTCTACTTTTTGGAAAAATAGAAAAAACAGCTGAAAAAGAATATATCTTTGATTCATTGTAATTGTAATAAACAGAGATGTATACATTTGTTGATATTCATTAGAAATATTTATTTTTTATTTACTTAATTTTTGGTATTGGTTATTCTTAATTTTTGGTATTTATAGGATTAACTATCTTCTCATATTTCTTTAGTAATCTGTAAGCTAGATCAGTTTAGGACCATATATGAAGAAGCAATTATTTTGACTTGACAAATATTTTGTATACGTCAAAATTTGAACTTTTCATATGTGAAAATATTACATCTGGGATTTGTACTGCTAGTGTACTGATTGATCGTTCTGCTGCTTTATTGGTTCCTACTGCTAGTATTTGTTACTACTGCTAGGTTGTGTTTCAACGGTAAAGCCGCCTTCTTAACATAACAAAATATAAATTCAAACATAATCACCAAAACAAAAAGAACTACGTAATAAAAAAGTAAAATACAAATTCAAACAAAGTAAACGTTAAAGCAGCTATCATTGGATTTAAACTTTTTCTAAACTATCATTGGATGTTCCATTTGGATATTCCTTTGCTTTTCTTGCTCGAAACATTCTTTGTCTTTTCATTGGCCTTGAAATATCTGAATCTAACTCTTCTTTTACACCTTCATTTGGAACATAATATTTTAAAGGCTTATTTGAATCATCCTGAAAAAAAAAAAAAAAAAAAAAAAAAAAAAAAAAAACGTAAAAAAATAGATAAATTCTTAAAAAATGAATATCATAAGTTTAGAAAAACAAACCATTGAAGGAGCTTTAACTTTCCTATAAGTATGAGATCTTTCATAACTTTTCAGACCCTTCTTTCCTTTAATATTCGCATTGACTGGTCCTTTATCTTCAATGTATTGAATATAACAAAGATATTTAAAACTTAATTTAAAAAAAGAAAAATGTATTATACATATAAAAAGTTATATTAATCAAACCTTCGTTTAAGAGTCTGTCTACTTTTTGAACCTCATAAAGCAAATCAGAAGTCCAGTATTCAATAGCAGGAACGTCTGACCTTTTTATCTTTTGTTGTTCTGATTTGGGAGTGGCCCATAATCAGTCTATGTTATTTCTCATGATGTAATATGGTTAAAAGTCTAATATAATTCACCTTTTGCATCATTTTATTTCTTTTTTTAAGTTTTTAACAGCTCCGAAATTTTTAAAGCTTCATGAATCAGCTTTTCATTTTAGAGTTACTTATTTAAAATAAAAGCTTGAAGTTTGTGTATTTAAACGGAGCTAGTTATTTTGAAGAAGATTATTTTTGTAGCAGAAAGTTTACAACTCCCAAAAAACCATCACAAGTTGTAAATGATATTTTTAAACAGTTAAACTTAATCAAGTAAAATTCCAATTTTTCAACAAATAAGAAAGATAAATGATCATTTGGAAAAAAGGTAATAACTTTCGAGTCCTAATGAATAAATCTCATGCAAATTTGATTATAAGTATTGGTCACTCGTTCAATAATTCTAGTTTGACCCAACAATCCAAACGTGGATGCAAGAACTATAGCAAACACACACAAACAAAGGCAACAACTTTTGTCTTTTTGATTTAACGTGTGTGGAAACCCGCGCGATGCAGCGGGATTGCTTTTGCAGACGTGAATTTGGATAGGGATTATTTTTGCCAAATTGCTATAAAGGACTTACTTTGCAGCGAGACTTAAACCTTAGGGACTATTTTTGCCAACTTGGACTTACTTTGCAACGACACTTAAACCTCAGGGACTATTTTTGCCAACTTGCGAAAGTTGGCAATTAATGTTGAGACACGTGGCATTTGAAGAGATCATGTGTTGCCTAATAGTATATATGATAATATCAAGACCGTTTTTTATTCTGTGTATGTCACTATCCTAATTAATTAGGATATATATTAAGTTCGAAAAAAAAGTAATAAAAAAAATAAATAATAAAATTAGGATATAGTGTATTTTATTTGTAACCAATTTTAACGTCGTGTCTGTGTCTTTTTCCTTTTCCTATAATAAAAAAATAAATAATCAATCTTCTAATAATATATCCTCTTATGTTAACTTTGACATGTCATTTTTATATCGATGATGGGATAAGTAGAAAGAAAAACGTAAGGTTTATATATTAGTGCTCTTACGATATTCTTAATGAAACTAAACAGTTCTTTCCTTGCCTCTCAAAATCAAACTATCAACATCCTTCCTTCGTAAATAGGAAGTATAAGTTTATTTAGGACTCGAAAGGCTCTTGTGTTTAGTAGCATTATGGTTGTGTGTAATGGTTTAGCTGCCGTCATTCAAAATTCTCGATGTAATTTGTATAGGTCTTCCTATACTTGTGCAATATGATACCTTTACTGTTTTTATAAAGTTTTGCAAATTTTCTAAAAACACAAATATTTTCATAAACATTGTTTGTGGACATTTGACGTTGCAACAGGGTCTTCAACCGAAATTCTTGTACTAGAAATGCATATATGAGTAATCAAATCTGTCGCAGTATCTTATTTTTCGATATAGTATTAACATAACCTTTCAATTTAGTTAAGGTTTATAATTTATTTGGTGAAAGGAATAATAAAATAAATATACGTTGAAGATGAAGGTTGAGAATGCAGAGTGGGTGGCAACTAAGGAGTGGGAAGTTTTGTTGAAGTTGAGAAGTTGAACCACCCATACGACCAACACATTCCCTTTCTTTTTTAGGTGATATTTTGTCGAATAACCACATTTATATTAGTACTTTTGAGACAAGACAACAGAAAATATATATAAATATTCAGGTCTTGGTTTAGATATTAATTGTGTAACATTTAGAAGCCATGTAAATTTTTTACATTTTGGGGTCTATTTAGTATGTTGTGTAAATAAGCTCTTCTCCAATTCATAATATCACTAATCTATCACACATACTTTTCACTCGTCCCAAATTCCAAACAATAATTTCTCATAATAATGTTCAAATAGAATTTTTTACACCGACCCAAACTCCAAACCTTTTTTCTGATAGTACCATATAAAATATTTCTTATTAATTAATGTGTATTTATTCTATGAAAACCTTTGAATGCAAAAGTTTATTTCCAGACAATTAATAGCAAGTCGCATTTCATTTGTATTGTAGCTCGAGGAATTGCCACCCGGGCTTTTTTTTTGGGCTACTGAATATGGGCTGTTGACGCATGGGGTATCATGGCTAAAATTTTCTCTTCATTTGGGCCCCACTTGTGCCACATCACTTTCACATCACTCCAACACACTCACTTAAAAATACCCACAATTACAACTAACCCAAACCTCTTCATTTGGGCCCCACCCACCCTCATTTTATTTCTTTTCCATATTTTTCAACACAATAAAATTCATTTCATTTAAATAAAATTACAAAATACAATAATAAAAATAAAAAAACAAAATTTATGAATATGGAGACCCACACTTATTGATGCCAACCATGGGTGCAATAGAAACAAAAGAGAATCTACACTCTTCCCCTAGATCTGAAACACAAAACGCATAACACACACTAAAACACATACTCACACACACTAAAAACACATACTCACACACACTGAAACTAAAAACGAAATTTAAAATCAAAAAAAGAAAATAAAGTTCATTACAAACTCTGTCATATTACTTGTCTTCTAGCGTGTCGTTTGAGTGACGAAGGGGTGAGTGGCGAGAGGTGATGGTATGAGGGCGGTGACAAACGGCGAGGGTGCCACATGGGAGTGGCGAGGTGCCCTCGTTACGGTACCTCATGCTCTTAGGTTCATACTTCATAGTACTGGTGAGTTTTGTGATGTTGTTTGGAAGTGCTTAGGCAGTTTTCCAAATGTTTTGGGGTCAAGGCATTTGCCAATATTTTGATCCAATTATTGCTCAAATTAAAGGTATTTGTTGGCCTGTTGGGCGCATATTTTTGCCAGGTTAAGTGCATGTATGTTTGTCTTCTACTTAGTCTCAATATTATATGAACTTTGTTTGACAATCTCTTGCTTAAATGGATTTCTTTGGTATAAAGTGAGAATAACTTAGATTTTCCCTTTTAGTAGCCCCTGGCATGTGCCTAATCATACTATATCCTTATAGTGATCCATCATCAATAACTTAATTAGCGGTATAACAAGAATGCGGATACCACAAGGCTCGAGCTTGACTCGTTGATAAAAACTTTTATATATTCTTTTACTTCTTTATAATATAAAACTGTTAAAGGTGAGCTCGTTTAGAAAAGAAGCTCGAACAAAAACTCGTTTAACACTTATTATTACACATATATATGTAGAGATTTTAAAGCTCATTTAGGCTTGCGAGCTTAAACGAGCTTTATATATGAAGTTTGGACTCAGGCTCGTTTAATAAAGGAGCCCAAAATTAGGCTCGAGCTTGTTAAAGCACGGCTCGTTACAAGCTTTTATCGAGCCGGTCCCGAATAGCTCATGAGTAACTCGGTTCGTTTACACCACTAATAAAAAGCTAGGTAGGTTCGTAATTTTCGTTGTTGCTTATCATTTTGTTTATATACTTTTTCTACGTAATGATCATCACGTCAACAACACGATATACCTATAAAGCATAATATCTTTTTTTAGAAACACACGAAGAGCATCCAACATTAAGATTAGGACATGACGATTGTGGGTTGGGGACCATTTTCATTATCAACTTTGCATATATACTCGCTTTTCAGATCTAGCTACTTCACTTTGATGCATGACTCATTTATATGTCTGGTGTACCGCAATTACGGTCGGTGCCTAGCCTTTGAGCAGTAAACGTATAGCGCTCAATGTGATCACCGACGTAAAGCTTACTAGAATACCGTAAGGGAATCCGCCAATACACAATGAGTCAACCTATGGAGCCCTACCATCCAAGGAGCTTTAGCCTTCGAGGAGAATTAGGCTCCGAACTAAAAGATAAACATAGAATATTGCGTGAGCCCTTTCACACGTGACGGATTTCCAATAATTCCGCATTCGCGACAACTTCACATGGACACATTTCCGACAAACAAAGGAAGGACATCGTAGCATGTACTCAGAGCCTTCTTATTAGTCAGCGGGAATTATCATAAGTGGGACCTAGTCACTCAAGAAATATGTACTATTCTATTATTTTAAAAGAGTTGATTTTTTCGCAAAAAAAGTCAAAAAAATAAGTCGCCTAGGGTATAGTGGCTCCAGTCGCCTAAAAAAATACATATGGTAATAGCTTTAACACTAGTACTAGTGTATAATGTATATACTTGACAAGTACTATTATGGGACACGTGTCACTAATTTATGATAGTCGTCAAAGAATTGCAAATGCGACCTTTGCCAATGAGGCATTTAGAGAAATGAGTCTATTTTGGGGTATATAGGGCATGCACTATTGTACTTTTGGGGTATTTATCACATAACGTAACCTTATGATCAAGTCGATTTTCAGATTAACGTAAATACATATACTCTCTCCGTCCTATAATAATTGTCCACTTTGACTTTTTTTAGTCTTTATTGTTTAACTTTGACTATTAATGTTTTTATTTGTGTTATATAATACTTGACGAAAATTATACCAAATGAAAATACATTTAATACCCAACATATTCATATATTTTTCATCAAGTCACTTTATTTTGCTTACTCATAAATCCATGTTTATCAAGGGACAAATCCCCACCATCCATATAGTTTGATCTAATGGTAGGAATTAACCTAAGATTTAAAGATAAACATAAGTCCATGTTTCTTTTCTTGTCTTTTTGTCTTTCTTTTTTATTCACACTTTTTTTTTTTTGTCTTTTTCTTTCTTATTCACTTTTTTTTCTTTCTTAATTCGCGTTTTTTCTTCGCTTTCATACGTTTTCTTTCGTTTTCATACGTTCTCATCTATTTTTGTCCGTTTTCATACGTTTTCGTCCGTTTTCATACGTTTTTGTCTGTTTTCATACGTTTTCGTTCGTTTTCATACGTTTTCGTCCGTTTTCATCATTTTTCTTTCGTTTTCGTCCATTTTCATCCGTTTTCAGATGTGTTTTTATTCTTTCATACATTTTCGTCCGTTTTCATACGTATTTGTCCGTTTTCTTACGTTTTCGTCTATTTTCTTAAGTTTTCGTCCATTTTCATATGTTTCTGACTATCACAAGTGATATTTTGTGTTATTCCGAATATCACTTGTGATTTTCTGAATATCACTTTGTGATATTCAGAAAATCACAAGTGATGTTTTGTTCACATCACTTTGTGATTTTTTGAACTCACTTTGTGATATTTAGAATATCACTTTTGATTTTCTGAATATCACTCTGTGATATTATGAATATCACTTGTGATTTTCTGAATATCACTCTGCGATTTTCTGAATATCACTATGTGATATTCTGAATATCACTCTATGATATTATGAATATCACTTGTGATTTTTTGGATATTACTGTGCGATATTCTGAATATCACGTGTGATTTTCATGTTACAAAACATTAATTGAAAATCACTTGTGATATTTGTGATATTCAGAATATCACAAGTGATATTTTGAATATCACAGAATATCACTTGTGATATTCTGAATATCACAGAATATCACTTGTGATATTCAAAATACCACTTGTGATATTCATAAACGTATGAAAGCGTCTAAAAACGGCCGAAAACATTTAAAAACGAACGAAAACGTATGAAAACAGATGAAAACGTAATAAAACGGACGAATATGTATGAAAATGTAAAAACACGTATGAAAATGGACGAAAATATATGAATAATGGACGAAAACGTAAGAAAACGGACAAAAATGTATAAAAACGGACAAAAACGTATGAAACGGGCGAAAAAGTAAGAAAACGTACGAAAGCGAAGAAAAAAACGCGAATTAGAAAAACGTAAATAACGTGAATTAAAAAAAATAAAATAAAAAGCTTGAATTAAAAAAACATGAATTAAAAAAAATTTGAATAAAAAAAAAAAGAAAAAAAATATGGACTTAAGTTTATCTTTAAATTTTAGATTAATTCTCACTATTAAATCAAACTAGATGATTGATAGGGTTTTGTCACTTAGTAATCATCAAAATAAAAGTAACCATTTGAAAATTTCTCTACAACACAAATAAAAAATATTTTATGATCAAAATTGAATTAAAAAAGACCTAAAAAAATTAAAGTGGACAATTATCATAAAACAGAGTCATTTCTCTATCAGTTAGTCAAGTTATCTTTAAAAAAAAAATCTCTTTCATCCCAAATATATATGCGGAACTACAACATAAGTTGTTGAATTTACCCCATAAGTTGGCGGTGACACATGTATGTGATCTTTTAATGTAACTCAGATGCTAGCTATACGTTTACTCCTAGACTGATGCAAATTTTGGTTAAAATCAAGTCCAACTCTACAGCGCGACAGTACTAACCCTGGGTTTTTCTTTAGGGTGTGTTTAGTAGAGAGAAATGAAGGGAGAGAAATAGAAATGAGCTCAATTCTCATGTTTGGTAGAGAGAAATGAAAGGAGAGAAATGGAAATGAGATTTTGGTAGGGAAATGGAGAGAGTTGAGTAGTGTAATTTAAGTAGCTCAATTTCTCTTAATTTTGTGGAGAAATTGGAGAAATGGATTAATTTTTTTGAAAAAATGTTTTTTTTTTTTTTTTTTTTTTTTTTTTTTTTTTTTTTTTTTTACATTTAAAAAAAATTAAAAAAATATATTTAAAAAAATATATTTTTTTTTAAAATTTTTTTTTTTAAATAAATACATTTTTTTTAAATTATTTTTAAAAAATTATTTTTTTTAAATATATTTTTTAAATAAATACATACATTTTTTTAAATAAATAAGTTTTTTTTAAATAAATACATTTTTTTTTCAAAATTATTTTTAAAAAATTATTTTTTTAAAAATTTATTTTTTTAAAAAAATGTTTTTTTTTAAATTTATTTTTTTTAAAAAATATTTTTTTTTAAATATTTTTTTTAAAAATTATTTTTTTAAAAAAAATAAGTTTTTTTTTTTAAAATAAGTTTTTTAAAAAAAAAATATTATTTTTGAAAATTATTTTTTTTAAAAAAATAATTTTTTTTTTATTTCTCGGGTCAAATCTCTGTTGTTACCAAACATTAGAATTGAACAAAATTCTCTACTGATTTCTATTCTCTGAGATTTAATTCTCTACTTCGTTTCTTTTCTCTGAATTTCTCTCTACCAAACGCACCCTAATTTCTTAATTTTTCATTCTAAGTAATATGAGTTTTTCTTTTATATATAGTATAGATAAGGGTTGTAATATTTGTACCCTTTTACTCTTCTTACCCTTTTGATATCAGCTTTATTGACAAAATAAACATGTTTTTATGTTTTTTGTTATGTATTTTTTTCTTTTACTGCTTTTGATTTGTCAAACTTTTTATATCTTATATTTCGTATATTTTTTCAGTAGTTTTACTCATTTTATTAATAGGACAAGACAATTGTTTATTGTTTTCTGCTTCGTGTTTTATGTGTTTTACTACTTTTAACTTGTCAAATTTTATATTTTTTGTTCCGTATTTTTTATTTCGCATTTTTTTTAATAGAAACAAAATTACAAAAAAAAAAGTTTTAAAAAATAAAATAATTTAAAGAGTGTATTACTTGTAAATTTTTTTAGACAAACCCATATATCAAATATATTATCTTAGCCTTTGTAATTCCTTGCTTATTAAATTAAACACGGTGAAAATCATACGGTCGGTGGCGGACGCATTAATTGAAAATAGTATATTTACTTACAATTTTTTTAAACAGTTATTAATATTAAACTATCAAAACTTCATACAATAAAACATCAAATTTACACTACAAACACGGACAAAACTACGACTAAAAAAGACTGGATACACAATCAATTTTCAAACCATATTACTAGACACAAGTTTTTAAGACCGAATGCATTTAAACAAAATCAAAAGGTTTTAAAAAAATAACACTATAAAGTAAAATTTCATTGATGTCTCATGCATCGCTGAACCTCTCAAGTTCCGTCTTTCACTACAGGTGTTTTTTAGAAAGCATGCACATATATGAGGAATTTTCATTTGCTTACCTTTATTTTGGTGGTTATCAATGGACAAATCCCCACCATCCATCTAGATTAATCTAATGGTGGGGATTAACCTAGGATTTAATAGATAAACCTAAGTCCATGTTTTTTTTGTTTTTTTGTCTTTCTTTTTTATTCATCTTTTTTTGTCTTTTTCTTTTAATTCACGTTTTTTTTTAAATTCCCGTTTTTTTTTTTTTTTTTTTTTTTTTTTTTTTTTTTTTTTTTTTTTTAAATTCACGTTATTCACGTTTTTTTTAATTCGTGTTTTTTTCGCTTTCATACGTTTCGTCTGTTTTCATGCGTTTCCGTATGTTTTCATACGTTTTCGTCCGTTTTCGCCCGGTTTCATACTTGTTTTTACGCTTTCATACGTTTTCGTCCATTTTCATACATATTCATCCATTTTCCTACGTTTTCGTCCGTTTCATACGTTTTCGTCTGTTTTCTTACGTTTTTGTTCATTATTCATACGTTTTCGTCCATTTTCGTCCGTTTTCATACGTTTTCGTCCGTTTTCATACTCGTTTTTATGCTTTCATACGTCTTCATCTGTTTTCATACATATTCGTCCATTTTCTTACGTTTTCGTCCGTTTTTAAATGTTTTCATTCGTTTATGAATATCACAAGTGATATTCTGTGATATTATGTGATATTCTGTGATATTCAAATGATCACAAGTGATATTCTGTGATATTCAGAATATAACTTGTGATATTCTAAATATCACAAGTGATTTTCAACTAATGTTTTGTAACATCAAAATCACAATTGATATTCAGAAAGAAAATCACAAGTGATATTCCTAATATCACAAAGTGATATTCAGAATATCACAAAGTGATATCCAGAAAATCACAAGTGATATTCAGAATATCACAAATATATAATTTGAATAGCAACTACATAGTTTGGGGGTAATTGTTAAATCTTATTTTATTTGCTTATGAGCTTATGTGATTTTGGTTTATGTTTCACAAGCTTAATTTGCTTATTTTGAAACTTATAAAAATATGTAAGTTTATATTTACCACGTATAAAGATAAAATGGTCAAATTTTGGTTTAGAGTTCATACATATTCGTCCGTTTTCATACGTTTTCGTCGGTTATTAAATGTTTTTGGCCGTTTTCATATGTCTCTAAATATCACAAGTGGCATTCTGTGATATCACAAGTGATATTCTAAGTATCACAAATAATATTCTGAATATCACAAGTGATATTCTGTGATATCCAGATGACCAACAAGTGATATTCTGTGATTTTCTGAATATTACAAGTGATTTTCAACTAATGTTTTGTAACATGAAAATCACAAGTGATTATCAGAATACCACAAAGTGATATCGAAAAAATCACAAGTGATATTCAGAAAATCACAAGTGATATTCAGAATATCAAAAAGTGATATTCTGAATATCACTTGTGATAGTCAGAAACGTATGAAAACGTAAGAAAACGGACGAAAACGTAAGAAAATGGACGAATACGTATGAAAACGGACGAAAACGTATGAAAGCGTAAAAACAAGTTTGAAAATGGATGAAAACGTATGAAAATTTGACGAAAACGAAAGAAAACTGATGAAAACGGACGAAAACGTATGAAAATGGACGAAAACATATGAAAATGTATGAAAACGGACAAAAACGTATGAAAATAGACGAAAACGAAGAAAAAAACGCGAAAAAAAAAAAAAAAAAAAAAAAAAAAAAAAAAAAAAAAAAAAAAAAAAAAAAAAAAAAAAAAAAACGTGAATTAAATAAAAAACGTTAATTTAAAAAAAAAAGACAAAAAAAATATGTGAATAAAATAAGAAAGACAAAAAGACAAGAAAAAAAACATGGACTTAGGTTTACCTTTTAAATCTTAGGTTAATCCCCACCATTAGATCAAACTAAATGGATGGTGGGGATTTGTCCCTTGGTAAGCATTAATTTATAGGTAAGCAAAATAAAGTGACTCTCACATATATATCATCTATCTTCAATTATAATATTAATAACGAATTAATATTTTAATAATTGTAACACTGACACAAATTTTAGACACTACATAAATGTCTTTTAATGACTGATATTTATTAATCGTATATAGTCTGATAACTAGTACAATATGGTATATTTGGCAAAAATACATGTTGTTGATGCTGGTATTATTATTGTTACAGTTGCTGGTACTGAAAAAGATTAAAATTGTAATTTTTTAGTGGTGCATTGTTGCTGAAAAAGATTAAAATCAGTTAATTTGTGAAAAATAATATCCATAATCTTTTTAAAAACTGGTTTTGAGAACTTATTTTTCTAAAATAATTCACAATCTTAGTTTGTCAAACAAATATTATTTTTGATCAAAGCTTATTTTCCAAAAAATAAAATAAAATAATGGTATGTTTGGCGAGAAAGATTACGAAAGATAATAGAGGCTTAAACTTAATTTGTTGAAAAATAATCTTTGTTTGGATAACAAAGATTGTAGATTATTTTAGAAAAATAAGTTCTTAAAATTAGTTTTTAAAAGGTTATGGAGATTATTTTTCACAAATTATGTCACTTTACACTTTTAATCTAAAAGTATAACTAATTTGTCATACACAACTACAAAATAAAAAACTACAATTTTAATCATTTTCAGCAACAACACCTACACCAGCATCAGCAACAATAACATCTATTTTTGCCAAACATACCCATAATGTATCTGTGTATGGTTTTTGAATAACTAGACGAGTATCTGTGCACAACAACGAAATTTTATAACGGCATAAGTTTTCACCCATGTACATTATATTATATGATTGAATATTTTTCAAGATTATAATAATTGAATATTGTTCGCTAATAAGTACAAAATTAAGTTTTCAACCGTGTATTAGTTTTGTCAACCAATCATAATTAAGTTTTTTTAAATACTAGACGAGTACCTGTGCCTAGCGGCAACGGTGTCTAGTTTTCTGCAAAATTCTGACGACCATAATTTTCTTTCAACAAACTGTATTTGTAGCGTCAGAGAATCATTTTCGAATAATTATAATTCTGATGCGTAATTGCATAGCAGCAGAAATATACAGTGTTCAAGAAAATTATGTGGAATCGATCTAAGTGTAGGAGTATATTTCTAATAGTATTGTTTTAACTTTTAAGTTATTAAATTTTAGTATACATTCAAGCATTACAAAAGGAAACAATATTATTTAGTTGACAATATTATATTGTAATTTAGAGGTAAGCCGACGTGTGTGATAACTATTTTTTTTACATGTGTAGCGTTTATTATTTGGTGTGTGGCTTTTAAACTTGCAACCTTACAATTTTAATATCACCATAATAAAATTATCTTGTACTATCAATTTGCATAAATATTTAAGCATTGTTTAAAGTTATTTGTTTAGGGTACAAATTATTATCGCTAAAGATAACAATACTATTTAATTTTTGTGATTCTAATAAACTTACATAACATTATTGATGTACGAGACAAAGGGCTATACAATATATATTAACTTTTAAAAGACTATTCATATATGCTAGTCTCTTAAGTGGTGCAAGACCAACATTTTTCAAAATAACATTATACAAATGACAACGTACATGTGTCAAAGCAAAATAAACAACAAAAAACTACAATTACTTGGTCTATCATTTTTCTAAATTTGTCACGGGTTCCACAAATACTTCATCATTTCTCATATAATTTTGTCAAATTTGAAATTAGGTTTGACCCGGGTGGTTCAACCGGTTGAACCGTTCTGATAAAAAAAACAAGTCGATTTAAACCGAGTCAACCAGACAGGTTGGGTCGAAAACAAGTCAAATTAAATCGGGTCAACCCACCGGGTTTGAAGCGTCCCGGGTCAACCCGGTTTTCGATGTGTATTAATAGTTTCCTTTTGAAATATATGTCTTCAACATTTTCACTTTTAGTTTCAACTATTCACTTTTTGCTTTTTGGTTTTTCCTTTATATATATAGTATATAGCAGGGTACTCGCGCGTTTGGGTGGCGGGTACCATGTGACGATTAACCGCAGAAATAGATCTCGATGAGACCTGATTCACCAGTTTGTATCGTTTTCAATAGGTCATCTCTGGTTCGTTTTCGGATGGCTTTAATTGGTTAGCCGAACCGGTGGCAACACCGGTTGCCACCGGTTCCCGGTTGAACACATTGGTCCGGTCCGGTCCGATTTTCAAAACTATATGTAACATCAACTTGTTAGATTGTATGAAGTTTTGTGTGTTTTGTTAATTTGTATAATGTGTATAATAACATTTACTTTTCATTTTACGGTGTTTTAAAAATATCATTAATTAGTGTGTTTAATTATTTTATATTTTGGATTATGTTGTAGCTTCTTTAAATTGTACGTTATGAAAATTTTATTTTAATTTTTAGTAAGGGTATTTTAATTAGTTGTTTTTAATCTGGTAGACATGTTTTTAATTGGTTGTACAATGTCAATAAATTATTGTACTTTTAAGTAATATAGTGTTTTAATAAGAGTATTAATTACATTATGTATTTCTCTCTTATTTGACTAATTTCAACAATTCAACTTTTCAACTTTTCACATTTGACCGTTTTTCTATTATATGTAGTATAGATATTCAATTTTCGTTTTTCACTTTAAGAAAATGTTGTTTTCATTATAAATGGTATATTAAGTTCAAAAAAAAAATTATAAATGGTATACATAACAAGCTAGTGAGACTATATATAAAGTATAAACTTAACGGTGTAAACAAAAACTTCCTTTATGATAATTTATTAATTAACTGAACCAACATTAATTAACAAAGTTTTGTGTTCTTTTAATTGAGCAAACGAACATAAACACAAATCTCTCATTCACTTAAAGCCCCATACATATATCTACGTTCATGAACACCTGATTGTATATTTGTTAATGCTTACTTATGTTCATCGATGTACGTTTGTTTGTATATGTTCAAATATCATATATTTTTATTATATAATTTTAGTATAATCGGCAAACGTAGACTAACGAACATAAAAATTGCTATGTAAGTAATGAATATTTTATTGTTTTTATACGTTTATTGATGTTGTTGTCTTGTTGATGTTGATACATTTACGTTCGCTTATCACCTTAATGAACAAATATGAAAAATATAATTTTCTTAACGAACGAATATGAACAAAAATTATGTTCGCTTAAGCGTCCATATTAGTTCATTTTTCAGGTCAAACTTAAACGAATGAATACGACAAGCCTCCGTTTATGTTCGTCTAGTTAGTTGAAAACACTAATCACAAGCGATATTATCAATGAAGTAAATTCTTTGCAACATAAGAAAAATCACATAAGTTGATTAATCATGGACTTTTTCTCTTACAATAGTTTGTGGGAGTCGCGAAAACTTTAATTAACAAAAACTAACCAAAGCGTTTGTTTATCAAATGTTCCTCCCTAGTTTTTGTTCACACGAAGTTTGGTCTAATTTTATTTATTTATTTATTTATTTATTTTTTTTCATCAAAATGGATATTCTTGTACATATTAAAGTATGAGTTTCACTCTACTTATAAATTAACCGTATAACCAGACATATTAATCAAGCATACCTAACAATGCTCTTAGGAGGAGGTAATAAGATAGAAACCACATGATAACCTTTGCCCCCCACCACACGACTCAACGATTGATTTATTATGGTATGAGAACATATAAAAGAGTAAAGAAACAAGTGGAAAAGATAAAATGGTGGGGTGAATAGCGCAATCACAAAGTAGATGCTTCTAGGTTTCATCTCCTTCTATAAAATGAATCGCAAACACATCACTCATTCATTGTTCCATGGTACTTCAAAGTCAGCTTAAACACTGAATCAAAATTTGAAAAAACTTATATATTTAACTTAATACTGTTACTAATAATGTGTCATGTTATCATCTTCTTGTAACTCTGTGGTTTGTGTGTCTGTTTGTATGTTAAGAAGGTGAAAGTGTGAATATTGGTTGAGAATTGACAGAAGAGAGTGAGCACACGTAAGTAACTGTATAGAAAGACTATACTCTTGCTGCCTGTGCTCACTTCTCTTCTGTCAGCTCCCACTTACTTTCTTCTTCTATGTTAGGGGGAATGTATCCCGCGATTGTGTTAGATTCTATGCTCTTCTCTTTATTCATTGGAATGGTCAAGCATGGATAACTGTAGAAAACATACACCTGGCTGATCAAACCACTATTTATGTGCAGTGTATATAAAAAAGTGTTTAGATAGCTGCAGCTATCTGATGACTAGTTACACCACATATCTAATCCTATTGCTTTTATCTATAAACATTTTATATATACTTTTTTGTTTTTTGGCATTTCTTGTAATATTAAACAGATTCAAGGTGGGATTCGAGATGAAGAACTTAATAAAAGAGGGTCTATATGCTATGTAGATTAGATCTACCTGTAGGTTTTTCCCTATTGCAAATTTGTAGTACTTTTTTTTAACATAAATTTTGTAGTACTTTGTACTGATCTTTTTAATCATTTCTGGTTTTGTGACATTATAATAATATTTATTCAACTTTGGAGTTGTGAAAATCTGTACTTTATGTCGATAGAGGGGAAAAATTGGAATTCTTCAAATCATTAACAAGGTACTTTGCCATCATACATATTAATCATTATTTTATTTTCTTAACTATACACTTTACCCACCCTTTAATTTCATTTTTACAAATGAGTTTTACTATTTTTTTTTCGTTTAGGGTTTCCTTCTACCATAGCTTTCTTCACCCCTTTTTTAGCATAAATTATTGGTTTATAATTTGATTTTTCCCCCCTTAATCTCATTTTCTTTCGATCTAAATCTATGTATATATTTAATTTGGGTTTCTCAAAAAAGAAAAGAAAAAAGGGGTTTCAATTTGTTTCATTAAAGATGACTGAAATATCTATTAATTCTTTGGGATGTAGTTGAATGAAGATTGAGGATGTTTTCCTTGGAACGCATGCAAGGAGGAATAATAGCCCTTTGCTTTTGATACTGCCCAGAAATGGTATTTTTTTATGTTTTACTAAGTAGTCTATTTGGGGTTATGCAATTAGATTTCTACTTTAATATGATGCATTTTAAATTTAAGTTTTTATTTTTATAGAAAAAATACATGATAAAATGAAGTTCTTGGGGATAACTAATTTGCTTTTTCTTGAGAAATCTTGATATCCCATGTAGGGAATTTATGTGGCTTTCCTTGTCATGATATTTGTTTATGCTTTTTAAATTTATTGAATATTATTTTGTATTCTACATTCATAATTGTTTGAAGATTATTTAGCTTCATCTTATTTGCTTGAAAGACTAGACTTTATGGGTATAACATATTGTTTAGTGGAGAGTTATAATTGTTTGGCCGGCAGAAAAAATTTTAGGGAGTAAAATTTTGTTATTATTGGACTCGTTATGTAGCTGTAAACTAGCCATCATATCGGTATATTGCCCTTACGCTCTTAGTTGATTTTATGTTCTTACTGGTGCACACTTGATGTTCTATCTTATATTTAATATATCCACTGAAACATGCAACCAAAGATTGTTAGGAACTCCATAAATCTTATTCATTTAGGGAATACATGATAGAATCTCTTGAGGAAATTCATATTACTGTGTAGAGATGACAATCAACTTGAATTCTGTAAGGTACCTGTGATTTCAACTTTTCGTTCACAAAGATCTTTATCAAACATCTTACTTGATTGTTGCCTATATGAAAGTATCACTAGTTCAATAATGCTTATGAGTTCACAGTTATGCACACAAAAACTATCAGATTGCTTAATTACTACTGTTTTTCTGGTTTATATGCTACCACTATGGGCAATATTAATCTATAGCTGAGGCATATAGAGTTGAGTTACATAATATTTATCTGTAGTTGAGACTATCCAAAGCAATTGGCCAACCTAATCTCATGGGGAGACTCGGTGAATCTCGATAGCTAACAAGAATAGGCTTTGATGTTGTTATTCAAACTACCTCGTGGATCTTATGAAGATATGGATATTGTATTTGCTTCAATTTGAAGCACCTGAGGAAGGACTCTCTTGGTGAAAAAGTTAAAGTTTTATCTTTTCTTGGTTTAGTCATACATTTAGAAAATTGATCGAATCCTTTATGGTTCGAATGGATCACCGATCCATCTCAGGCTGTAAAACCACATTGTAACTACTTTTCATCCCTCTAGCATCTTGCTAGTTGTGTTAATAAAATTTCCATTAAAAAGTAGTACATTATATATGTGATTGTGCCACCACAGTCCGCGGATGCATATTACGTGCTTGGTAAGTTAGTTGGTTGCTTGTTGGTGCATGCATGCTTGGTGTCTTATCGCTAAATAGACTTTATCAATAAGCTAGCTAGAAGCATACAATACACCAAAGAAACAACGCTAAATAGACTTTGATTGTTTATTTTGTAGCTGATGGCTTATCTTATCATGTGGTGGTCCAACTTTGAACAGCATTGATTCAGACCGAAGTTTGGGGCATACAAAACTCGTAGTACTGTGTGGAGATGACACAATCAACTTGAATTTTGTAACAGGTACCTGGTTTCAACTTTTTTTCAACTAAGTACAAAGATCCTCATCAAGCATCATACTGATTCTTGTCTATATGAAAGTATCACTAGTTCAATGATGCTTATGAGTTCACAGTTATGCACACCAATAATTTCAGATTGCTTAATGACTACTGTTTCTTCAGGTTTTTATGCTACCACTATGGGCCACATTAATCTATAGTTGAGGCATGTAGAGTCGAGTTACATAATATTAGGCTATATTATGGCTAAGTCATTAATTGATGTGTCTTATCTGCATAGGATCAATAGTTTTTCAAAGTAGGAGATCATATATCTGATTAGTACATCAGATTCTCGATCTGAAGCCAAATGATAAGTATTTTTTGTTAAGACGTGCCTGTAAGTTTGGAACAATTTCTTTGGTCTTTCTGTTTTAATCATGTGTACCTTGTAGGATTATATGCAATAAAGGTTATGTACATATTTCATTGACAGCTCGTGAAACATTTATATCAACTTAAGCTACTGCCTTTTGCTTTCTATATGCTATATAGGATTATGTGGTGTGTATCATTTAGCAGATGTTATCTTTTGACGCCTCTTTATAATTAGATTTGTGAATGGCCTGTGTTCCGACTCATTAAACACCCAACCCCACTAAGATTCAAGTAACATTACAATCTATTCTGTTGCTACAGGATAACATGGTGGGTCGATGGCGTATATATTTTAAAAGCAGTTATATGAAAAGACAATCTGGATTGATTTCTTGATTTTATAAAATTTAGAAAATGAATGAAACTACCTATCAGAATGCATGTAGGTGGTCATTTATGTTATACGGAGTAGTAAAATATCACACATTAAAAATTCATATTTCCAGGATTTCCATCTTAGTCACTCTGCAATCATATATATACTTTATGTGATTAACTAAAAACTGTATTGAGCTACAGAAACTTTTAGCTAAATATCAAACCTTTATTTGCTCATGGGTGAGTATAAAGTGCAATTTATTCCACTATAGGAACTATAGTTAGCATTTGGCATTCATATATGAATTTTATTGGCTTCTTGTTTCACACTTTCTCTTAATCTAATTTAACTTACTAAGTAAAATCTAGAAAAGTCCTAGTTTACGTTCTCTTTTAAGTACGGATCTTAATATACATCCTACATAAAATCAAGGTCAAAATGCATGTTTCCGTGTTACTTTTTAACAAAAATGTTAGGTGTGATTAAACAAAACAATGAAAATTTTCACTCATATATCCGTGATGATTTCTAGTCTTTAACAAAGGAATTCCTCAATGCGGTCACCAAATATCTACCCTACACCTGTACTAAGCACAACTTGAAAAAACTTGAACCGTATACAGGCTTGGTGTATGATGACAATTTCCCAGTATTTTAAATGCCCTTCTGAACATGATAAACACCGTTTCAAAATTTTACATTTTCATTTTTTTTGTAACGGCGAATTTATTAAGCTAGCAAGAAGCTAGTACGAAAATTACTTAATATTTGTACAAGCTAATTTTGGATTCGTGATCCAATCAAACCAATTGGGGGTCGGATTTTTGCACCTATGATGCAACCAAGAGTGCGACAAAATTTTAATCTCATCACCTAAAGTGTCCTTAAGAAGCGGTTTTGGATCAAAACACACACGATTCCTATATCTTCATATTATTCATGTCGTTGCTTGAATAACCACATTAAAACAATTTTTCGCTAAGGAATTAAGGTTCTTATTGTCGGTCCACGAGATTAGATTGCAAAGAAGATTTGGGTAGCCGGTCAAACCCCACCAAGAAGTGATCATAGACCATAAGTTCTTCGCAATCGAACAATCCACGACGAGATGTTGTATTGCTGTGAAGTTTCTAGCCTACCATCACACACCGGACAACGAACGGTGTTAAGATCGATACCCCGGTCATTCAAATCGCACCTAGTAGGGAGACGGTCTAAATATAGGCGCCAAGAATGGATATGTATCTTTAAGGGAAGTGATTTGTTCCACCTGACATGTTTAAGGCTCGAAAGCAAGATTGAATCTTCAAATCTCCGTTGCATAGAAGAGACAAAAAACTTGGTAGTGTTGTTGGGTTACACATCGAGGAATTAGGGGAGTTAGTTGGAGAGAAGTGTTGTAGAAGGCCTAGTAAGTTATTCAATTGTTCTCTTTCAACTCCTCTTATAGGCCTCCTCCAAGCCCACACAAAAAGGACAACACCTGAGAGTAAGGTGCAACGAGCAAAAACCAAACACCCTTTATGAGTTTCTAGTGTGTGGAGACGAGGAAAAAGCGACTTAAGATTCGTGGTTCCAAACAACACATCACTCCACAAAATAGTTTATGAACCATTACCATTGGAGAAAATGGAATTTAAATTAACATTGGCACTCAACAGTGGTTTATTAATACCAAGGATTGTCTGACTAGGAGGTAGTCGAATCAACGAGTTATCATTAAAATCAAAACCACCATGGTTAGCATGAATAGATATGATGATGGATCTCCAAAGAGAATTAGTGTATGTGTGAAAACGCCACCACCGTTTGGAAAGCAAAGCAAATTGGTAGCTAGTAGACTACCAATATCGAGTCCTCCACATCTTGAGTTAGAGCAAACTTTCTTCCAAGCATTCCAAGACATCTTGATTTGCTCTAACGAACCTCTCCAAAATAAAATTCTTCAAAGCTTCTCTAAGTAATTGATGACACTAACCGGGCTTTCAAAAGAGAGAAGAAATAAATACCAAGGGCTCCAGTATGGTGTCTACCACCATATGAGAGGTTCTTAGCTTTCCAAGATGAGAGTCTTTTGTGAAATTTGTCAATTGTAGACTTCCAATCTTCTACACATGTTTGCACCAGTAGGAAGGCCCAAGTAAGTGCAAGGGAAGGAATAGGGTTGAAGCTTTAAAATAGAAGCGAATGTATGGGTGTCATTTTCAGCAACTCTCACACCTAAGAATTTACATTTGAATAAATTCACTTTTAATCCGGAAGCTAAATGAAAGCACTTCAGTACCCGCAAAATATTTTCACATTCTTAAGAGACGAATTGCCCATTATAAGTGCGTCATCTACAAATTGTTGGTGTGAAATATTTACACCATTCATTCCTACTTTGACCCCGTCAAACATATTTTTGATTTAGCTTTTTGAATGGCGACATGAAGAGCTTCAACCGCAATAATGAAAAGGAACGGTGATAGCAGATCACCTTGACGAAAGCCTTTTTGAATTTTGAATTCTTTGGTGGGTGAGCCATTCACAACAACGGATCCAAATGCCGAGTCAAGACAACCATGAATCCAACTTCTCCATTTGTTAGTAAAACATTTGTTCCATTATGTGATCAAGGAATTTCTAGCCAAGTGAATCAAAAGCTCTTTCTAAGTCAACTTTCAAGATGAAAATCTTTTCTTTTTTCTTCTTTTCCTATGAAATGGCTTCATTGACCTTGAAAGGACCGTCGATTATTTGTCTACCTTTGATATAAGCCGTTTGAACCTCACTAACAATTGAATGAACAACTTTAATAAGTCTATGTGCAAGGAAATTTGCAATTACGTTAGACTTATAGGCCTATACTCTTTAATGTGGAGCGGGTCTTGTACTTTTGGGAGAAGAGTTATAGAAGACGAGTTGTAACCCATAGGTATAAAACCATCGATTTCAAAATGTTTAACCATGTCAACAAATTTATTACCAACAATATCCCAATATTGTTTAATAAACTTGAACGTGAAACCAACGGGTCCCGGTGCTTTCCCACCACCACAACCCCAAACCGCATCCTTTATTTCATTATAGGTAAAAGGGGTGTCGAGAAGTGAAGTGTCTTCAATGTATAGTTTTTTAAAAAGGTTGTTGGTGAACCGAGGTCTGTTATGTGAATTGTCTTCATACTTGCATTTATGGAAGTTATATATATGAGAGATTACCAATGGAGGGTCTGAGATCCACGAGCCTTGAATGTTGATGCCATTAATTCTAGATTTCCCAAATTTGTAATTGATCATACCATGAAAAAACCTCATGTTTTCATCTCCTTTCACCCCTGTCTGATACGTGATTTTTTCAAAACCTTTGACGTGGTTTAAATCCTCGATTTGTTTCAAATAGGGGTCTTGCATCAATTTCATTTGTTGTGAGGTTGCTTGTCTCAGTATTGGTTTCAAGAGACTCCACCTTTGATTTTAAATCACTCAACCATCTGTCATTTTTTGGGATCATTGTTTTTCTCTATAACCGAATTTGTTGTTTAAGATTTTGTAGTTTACATTTAAGCAAGACAAAAGGATGAATCGATGGTGTAATGTGATTTGTAACAGTAGCAAAACGTTGGTGGTGTGAGTTGTTTCAGAGAAAGGGTGGATTTGAGATTGACAATAGGTTGAAGTCAGTGGGTGGAGGTGTGGTGTTTGGTGTTTATCTTAGGAAAAGGAAGACAACACTAGATTACATTATGAGTGATCCAAGAGTTAAAAAACTTAAAAGATATCGATCCATAATCCATGGCATGAGTTTTGAGACCGAGCGGACAATGGTTCGAAAGGTCTCTTAGAAGAGCAGTAACATTGGAATGTAGCCATTTGAGAATGAAATCTTGAGAAACAAGAATTCGGTCTATCTTGCTAAGTTTAGTGTCGAATTTATTCATGCGAGTGAATTTTCTTCCCCTCCCCCCCCCCCCCTCCCGAAGGTCCACAAGGTTGGCATCAAGTATAATGGTGTTAAATAATAGTTCTACCTTTTCTACAAAACAAAGGGCCTTTCTTTTCATGCGCATAGCGAACCTTATTGAAATCACCGAGAACAATAGATGGTAACTTAAGATTGTTAATGAGATCAGTAAAGTAAGAAGTTACATCTCAATCGTAAATTGTTGTTATTAGTACATGGTGTAGTTGATAGCCTAAATACATATGGTTGTTTATGTAGTACATCTATTTGTAGCTATAAATGAACATATGAGTGGTTAAGTTTCTCACCGCCTCTTCTTCATATACCACTAAGTTTGAAACATCATGAAACACCTCGTCACCCAATACAACACTATCACCAATCTTTTTACAGTTATCACCAAGACCATCACTCGGGTCGCTTACCTTCTTTTGTTTCCCCTTTACCTATAAACCCGACTCTCAAATTCCAAAAAATCAAATTATCAAATGCCATTATCCTTCCAACAACACTTAAACTAACTTACAACCCTACGAAACTCCTCGGGGACTAGCTAGCAACCTCACAAGTTTGGCTCTTGTCCTCAAACCGCCTTCCCCCATTTTTGCCACACATAATCGACACAACAAACCCACCATTGTTCTCCCGCAATGCGAAAGAATGCTTATTTTGAATCGTCAAAAGACCTCTTGAATAGTGCGCTCGAAAAGAGCGTAAAAGAGGTTCTAGATAGACATAACCTTCTCCCTAAAATCTTTCACAACACCAAACCAACTCGATGCACTGTCCTTACAACACATTCGAACCACCAAGATTCAAGCTTATCATAGCGAGAGATCTCGTTTTTGTTGCTCGGAGGCATTTCACTCCATCACCAATGCTACCTACCCTCACAAGATGGCCAAGTGGTAACGTACCTAACCTCTTGTGACCTCTTTACAAGAGGTCTAGGGTTCGAACCTTACTAGGTACACATTTAGGGGTGACCATGTAAAGGGTCACAAAAGGTCACATAGATACCTCCGTTTCTTTGGCAAATCAACTAATCAAGTGAAATCACTTTTTTGTCAATAGTTAACATGATTTTACACACTGATTGATGGGTTATGTAGAGTTGATGTCAAATTTTGAATTTTTTACCGAATGTGTCAAAGGATAGATCATTTATTAAAAAATTGGGTTGTCTCTTTCAAAAGCTTTGTAAGTACCGTGTTCCCTTCCATTTTGGAGGTCACCAAGCAAGGGGCGAACATGGGTTGGTGCAACCGCGTTTTAGATATTAATTGAGCATGAGAAAAAGGAGTCGCTTCTCTGAGTCTCGAATTTGGGGTGGAAGTTTGTCTTTTTTATTTATTATTAGATCTCTCTTATATCATAATAAAAACCATATTTGACGTGGTAAATTGGATTGCTTAATTTTGTCTAGATCATTAATAATAAAAATCTAGGGAATTCTATTTGCCATTGAACGGCTTTAGTTTGTTCCGTCGGTGCTAAGTCAGTAATTAATAAATTTATACTTCGGTTTTATCGTATAAAAGATTAAACTCATAATAACACATAGGTCTGAAAGTCCCATCTTTAAAGTTCAACACTGATTGTGATACCAAAGGGCCTAAAGCCTCATATCCTTCAAAGTTCATCACCTTAATTGTGATTAGGTAAAGGCTTGAAAGTCCCATCATCCAAATTTCATCACCCTAATTTTAAAAAGAGCATTGATTGGCATGCCTAATTGTATGTCTAAACCTACGTGGCAACATTCTGTTCGTGATAGCATATACACCCACTTCTTCACAACCAGTAAATCACCGCCACGTCGATTTAGGCACAAAGATAGTCACATGTTTAGGCCTCGCAATCATTTTCCTATCAGAAATTATGATTTAGGGACAAATTAGTCTGTAATAAAGAAATTCACGCAAGGACCTGAAAGGACTAATATTCCAATGTTTTATCACCCTCACTGTAATTACGCATAAGGCATGAATGTCCCATCTTCCAAAGTTAATCACCCGAGTTGTGACAATAAAAGATCATTAATTAGGGAAAAATAAATCAGAAAGTTGAAATTATTTTTCAGTTTAGGATTTCAGTATTCTGCGAACAATCTATTTACGGTATACAATTCTTTCAATTGTATCCTTGATAATTCATGTTTTTTTTTTATTAGGGTTCCTTGATAATTTCAATCATACCATGTGTGTTGAACGTGGTTACCTATCGAGAGGGTGTTATCTATTATTTTGGGGGGGGGGGGGGGGTGTGGCCTCCCACTACTGGACCTAATGATTAGGGTTGTTGTTTAGGTTTTCAGTTGGGTGTTAAATAGTGTGTTACTTATGTCATTCATTTTTGGCCAAAATAAGGATTGAGAAGCTTGCTTGTGGTTTGAAACTCAGTATTTAACATTTTCTACAATATGAATGATAAAATGCTAAAATATAGATGGATCCAGTTGACAGTTTATATGTGTTTTTTAACAGCTATTATGTGTATAACATACATTATATTTGTCCAAAAGAGAGTTATGGAAATGGTCACTTGGAAATAGTCACTTTTGTGCACATGTGTCTCTCTTTTCTTCTTGTATATCCTATTTGATTATTCTATTTATAGGTTATAAACCGGTTATGCATATGTCATTCGCTGTAAGGTTAATTGCTTATTTTGCTTAATGTCAATTTCGTTTAAATGAAAATCAGCAGCTCTCTGATATTAATCGCTATTTGATGTTTTATAACTGTTTAAATGTAATTGATATTTTTCGATTGAATGTCAATGGTTTTATACAGTTATATTTTTAGAACTGCAATTAAATATCTCGCAATATATAGCCACAAAATATCTCACATGTCCTAAGCAGGACTTGAACCCATTGGGACACAAGCCCTTTGGTTATACAGTTATATTATTATTAAGGGTTTTTGCAGCACTTCTACAGTGGCTTTTTGCAGTCAATGTTTTTTCTTTAAACTATCAATTTCTTTAACTGATGCTACTGATGTTCTAATACAGTCAATGTTTTTTCTTAATGTGGTTTTTTGCAGCACGTCTACTGTCGTTTGCATTCTCAAGATCTGTCGGCTTCATCAGCTGGTTTTGGCATACATATACACATACTTGGTGGCCTCTTCACCATGTTGAGGTATAACTGAAATTAACCTTCCCTTTTTTCTTTTCTTTTTTCTTTTTTTTTTTTAAATTTAAGAGTTGAATATTGTTCAATTGGGATCTACATTCCTAAAAAACATAGGCTCCTGCGTTTAAATCTATGTAACACTCTGTCATCACCTTAATTAGGTTCTTCTAAAAGGTCGAATTTTTGTTGGACTCCATATAAAGATTGTTTTGTAGATTTTTGTTGCTCATGCACATTCTGTGATATGAAAACACAACTTGATAAAAACAATTCCTGATCCTTCAAATTTTATAAATTTTAGCATATTTAATTATTACAGAGTATTATTATTATTATTAGTAGTATTTTGTTGAATAATAAAGTTGAGAACCTGGCACGACATTGGTGGAGTAAGGAATTCTTTGTTGTTTTTATGATGAAAATAAGAGTTTCCAGTACTAGCTATATGCTTATATCTAACAGAAATATACCTGTATTACTCCCTTCTTGTCTAATATATTAAGGAAAGGATGAAACTCAATGGGCAATACCGGATCTAGAATTCGACTCTATAAATCTGGTGTGCTCTTTGAGTCTGCAGTAAGGTTTTTTGGTGTATGTTATATGATTCTTGCATTGTAGTTCTTACAGAGTAATGGGGTTCTTGTATCATCTGAAGATCAACACTTTTGAGGTTGCTGCCTTTCAAAACAAGAAAAAAACACTTTCGAGGTTACTTGTCCGGTTTTGGCATCTGGGACGTTTATGGAAGAAACAGATGATTTGATATGCCTGTAAAACAATCTGTCTTCAGTTAATCAACTCTGCCCACGTCCCCTTTTGCACATTTTACGCATAAAAAATGACCCGCTTTTCACATCGATCTTGGTTTTATTTGGAAGCAAACAATTCAATCTTGGTTTGGTTCTGTGATTAGATAAGTTAGGTATTACAACCCTGAAGATTCATGCCTTGGCAATAATATAGGAAGTAAAGAATTGATAAAAACTTCTAAATGAATTAGACGTTGCTCTCCTATAAGCTGCATATCGTTCTTAAGCACATAAGATAGGTGACTATAAGTATGCGATGCTCACTAATTCTGGATATACATTTTGTTTAGATGGTCTATTAGCTTTCCTTTTTAGTTTATGACAACAAAAGAATTGTTGTGAACATGGATCGTTTCTAGCAATCTAATCATGTAATTTTAGCAAAACACTAAAAGTAGGGTTGAATGTGAATACCCTATCACGGTTTCTCGTAAATGCACAATGTCGATAAAATGAGGGCTGAATGTCCACATCGATCTATTTGATACAATCATATTGCAGAATTTGAACACTTCTGTCAGGAATCGTGCACTTGTTAAATATATGCACCAATAGATAGGATGTCTCGGAAAACACTGTATCCTAGCCGTTACCAGCTTACCGCAGCTAATCTTAACATAAAGCAACAGAGCCAATGTTTGTCAAAGGTTTCAATGATTATAGTAGGTTTTGGATGAAACATCCGAATGCATAATTGTAAATTAATCATGGTTTATAAATGAGTCATGAAATAAAATATGGTCTCGACAAAATGTATTAGGGCGTGCTTGGTTAGGGGTTTAAGGGGGGTGGGGAATGGGTAAGGTATTCAAAAGGGCCCACCTCACTCATAATATAGTGCTTGGTTAGGGAGGGGTAAGGGATTGATTACCCCGTAATGGGTAATGAACCATTATAGAATAAATTGGGGGGTAAGGGATTGATTACTCACCTCACTCATTCCTTTGCATTCCCTTTCCTTTTCCCTTTCCCTTTCCCCACTTTGAACCAAGCGGGCCCTTAGTATTAGCTACAAAAGACCTTCCCTAGAAGAATTGTGTCCATTTGAAACAAAACAAAAAACAAGAAAAAAAAAAACAAAAAAATCTCAGAAAATAAGACTTCCTTTCCACCCAGTTTCTGTAAAGTCTGTCTGTGACTTGGTAGGGTGATGACGCTTGATTATTGGTGTTGTCTTCCACTTGTGTGTTTGGCAGCTTGCATCATGATGGGCGCCTAATTTAGTTTTAATTAATTAATATCATTGCTGTCATTATTGATGACTAAAGACGTACATGGAACTTTAAAGATTATTTAATCGAATAAGTGGAGTTAATGATGGGTTATGGAAACTAAAATATTTATTCTATATGGTTTGAAAGGCAACTAACAATTGAAACAATGTGTACTTGAAACTCTGGTCGTACTAAACTAGCAGTACATGTTGGACTATACTCGAGGCTAAAATTGAGATCTATTGTAGCATTTACGATGCATTAAGTCTTTAACACTTGATTCATTTAATGCACGGGACATTTAATAACCAAAGCTCTAGACTTGAGTTTTACCAAGTCTTTGTAGAAAAACTTTTTTAAAAGAAAAAGCTATGGTTGTAATGCAAAAATACTTTTTAGAATACTAAAAAACTTTTAACCATTTAACTCATTGTGGATGCTCTTACTCTAGTTAAAGGATCCCTAGTTTAGAGTTAACATTATAAGGAGTGTTATTTTGGTCAATTGACCCGATCTAATTATGGTTATGTGGATCTTGATGGGAAAAAGTCACCTGATAGCCGATCCTAAATTTGTTTCATTTTAGTTGAGTTAGCCGGTTTTAGATAAATTTAGTCGATATTGTCCCAAATAAGAACTATATGGGAATTAATAAGGAACATACGCGACAAGATTCTAGGGTTTTGATTTGCACGCTTATACGGGTTTGAGGCTAACCCCTCCAAGGCTTGTGTGATGATTTAATATGTTCAACTGAAGTATATAAAAGTGATTGAACTATTGCCATTTCAACTTTAGGTAAAGCAAAGTAGATAAAAGATTAGAACTAAAGTTTTGGTTCATTGCCTTTTGGTAATAAAGCATGTTATTATCTTTAAGAAAACTATTACTACAACTATATTAATTTTGGTTAACCGTGTTGATTTGCACGCTTTATTTTCTTATGTGCATATATTACAAGAAGAAAGGATCCGGCGAGAAAAAAACTAAAATGAAAAGAATAAGAAAAATTTATTGTCACACATTTTAAATAAAATGGAGAATTTTAAGAGAAAAAACATCTAATTTTGTAAGTCTATCTGTGTATTGTGGTTTGTTTTCATCATTTTTTTTTTCTCATTTAATTTTAAAATATAGTCATAAAACATAATTTAAATGCAGCACAAAAATTTGAAACATGAATGTGTAAATAAATTGCAAATGTGTGTAAATTAATTCTCATCAATTTAGGATGCTCTCACCACCATAACACATCTTCATCATGTTTTCATGCCTTAACTTATGTTACCCAAATCTTTCTGAAACATAGGAGTAATAAAAGATAAATAGCAAATTCCAAATATTGTGTTAAAAGGATGTTTTACCATATATATTGTTCAAATTGTATTCAAAATTTCAAATAATACTAGTATAATTATTACAAATTGGAAAACAGAAAGCAGAAAATGGTTCAATAAGATGATGATAAGAAACAAGTGGTATGATCAACTAGGTGAGCGTTAGGTCAATTCAACCTTGGACAACCATCCCTTTAGGCACATGCTTCAATAACAACCACACTCTCCTAACTACTTTGTCCTCTAAATTCGACATACCAACAACATAGTCTCCTAGTTTGGGTACCTCTAAAAGGGCGATGTAATAGGGGACTTTTTGTAATGTCTAGAACCTTTCTAGTCGATCTTTTTGTACATAATCTTGGGTGAAATGAAATGATACTTTGCCGTTCAAAAAAAAAAAAAACTTTGTCCTCTAAATACAGTAACTTGGTACTCTGCTTCTAAATGGTATTCGTTGACTCTAATTATGTCGACGAGGGGTAGGTGTAGCGGAGAGTTTTCTCTCGGTACATCAGTTTTATCACTTTATGTCATAAAAAAACACTTCTTTGTTTTTTCTTTCAATTTTTTTAATCATTGCAACATCTTCATTCTTCAATTTTTTTCTATTTTTATTATTTAAAAATAACGTCAACAACTAATAAATAACTACCTCTCCTCCAAACACAATATCTTTTTTCGCTTTTTTCTTTTTTTGGACTTCACTGCGGCTCGGTATATATATATTTTTTTTAAAGTAAATTACCAAATTGAACCATCTCACTTCACATTTTACTAAACTGAACTATAAATTTTGTATTTATCAAAACAACCTATGGACCACACCATTAAATTCATGAGTAGTGCTATAATCACACAAGATTCATAAAAAAAAAAAAAAAAAAAAAAAAAAAATCCACACAAAAGATATGTCATGTGTTGATTAGTGTAAAAAAGAAAAGAGAAAAAAAATATATTCAAACACACCAATCAATACATGACATATCTCTTGTGTGACTTGTCTTCTACATTATCTTCAAACAATATCATCACTTTGTTTTATCATTTTGAGTTCCCATATTATATTTTATCATTTTTCTCTTTCTTCAAATTAACAAAACTTGTCTTCTACATTATCTTCAAACAATATCATCACTTTGTCCCTCTACTTTGCCAAGGCAAGAGCCAGTTTGTTAGCTACCAAGTTTCATATCCCACCAAAACCTTCTTTATATCAATCCGTATAGATCAAACCCAAATCATCGATTTAAGCTTCATGCAAAGCTAGGCTTGTATTGCCTGTCACTCAAGACCGAAAGCTTGCTCGCTTAGCCCAGAGCTCGCCCAGGAGCACGCCCACCCAGAGCTCGCCCAGAGTTGAAAGTTCATTTTGGAAATTAAGTTGGGCGATGTTCATTTTAGTAAACTAGTCATACATATGGTTCATATAAGAAAATTCCTCTTTTTTTTTGTCCCCTCTTTTCCCGTGAAAGGTGTGTTGAATTCCGCATGAACAAGCTTTTCCTGCTTGTTTTACCGCTCACACGCTAACTTACTTATGACACCTTCTAATACGGCAAAAAAGATGCACTTAATTTCTATCAAGTGTATAATGTCTTAGTTTGTTATTTTGTTAACAAACCTGATTTCTAATGTTTGTGTCTATTATAACATTTATATATTAATTTGGTGATATCTTGTCGCATTATTTTCATGATACTTGAAGTGCTGTAGTTATTATTAGATTGAGAATACTAAAAGTACTCCAACTAAAAACATTTATTCGCTAATTGAACATAACATAAATAGAGATGATGAACACTAAACATGGGCGAACATGGAACAATTTTGCTAACAATAATTATATTAAAGATCATGACTCAAAAACCAATTTAACAACAAATCAACAAATTCACGCCGGGGTGGTGTTCTCGGTGGGCGACGTCCAAACAATGTCCTTCAGGGCGGGTCGAAGCTCTTTACTACAGAATTGGTTATACTCCAATGTATCCCCACTCGATTTCTTAACCTCGACCACTAGAAATGAAGGCGTTACAGCAAATATCTCAGCCGAAATCCCCAACTTCCCTTTTCTCCCATTCTCATGTCCTTGCAGCCTCAAACTACTCTCATCTCCACTTTTTGTAAACCTAAACTTCACCGCTTTAGCCACCTCCTCCAATTTCGACACCACGGCCCCAGCAGACCTCATAGTCGCGAACCTAATCTCTTTCTTCTCTTCTCTCTTCTTTTCCTCAAACAAAGGAGACAAATCAAACCCTTCGGATAACGAAATTATATGAAAGGCGTTCAATGTTTCGCCTTTTCCTTTAAGGTTATTTACCAATGAATCATCTTCTGATACAAACAAAGGCTTGTTTTGTGCACTCTTCTTAAACCAAGTCGATTCCATAATTTTCGAAATCGTGATTCTCGACTTAGGATTTGGGTCAAGTAATTTAGTAATCAATCTTCTCGCATCAGACGAAAACCAAGGCGGACACTTAAAATCGCCTCGGGAGATCTTTTTATACATGGCCATAATATTATCATCCTGAAACGGTAAAAATCCAGCTAGAAGAACATATAAAATCACCCCACATGACCAAATATCCGCTTTCGCACCATCATAACCTTTTTTACCAATAACTTCAGGTGCAACATAAGCAGGAGTACCACATGTTGTATGCAACAAACCATCGTGCCTTAAATGATCCGAAAAAGCACTTAAACCGAAATCCGTAACTTTCAAATTCCCATCTTCGTCCAACAAAAGATTTTCGGGCTTTAAATCGCGATGGTACACCCCTCGACTATGACAAAAATCAACAGCTGAGATTAGCTGCTGGAAATAACTCCTAGCAGCATCTTCACGTAGCCTTCCTTTAGCTATTTTGGAAAACAATTCGCCACCTCGAACAAGCTCCATAGCGATATAAATCTTGGATTTACTCGCCATAACTTCGTATATCTCGACTATATTCGGATGCCTCATCATCTTCATAACCGATATTTCGCGTTGGATTTGCTCAGTCATGCCGACTTTTATCACCTTTTCTTTACCAATCATTTTCATTGCAACGTTTTTTCCCGTCTTCACGTTTTTGGCATGGTATACTTTCGCGAATGTACCGTGGCCTAACTGTCTGCCCAGCTCGTATTTTCCATGTAACACTGCGTGGTTATGGTTGTTTCGATCTTCTGACACCATTTATTCGATAAAAATTATGAAATGAATAAGAATATATATGTAGGATTACAACGAAGAGTTCACCCTAATTCGACGTATTTGCGATGACAAGTTCTGCCACCAGTTGATATTTTAGCACGTACGCGGTTAAACAACGAGTTTGCTCTCATCTCTCTGCATTCCCTTAATGGGTTCTCGATATCTTTAGGGAAATGATTTTGTGTTTTGGTTTGTGTTTTTTAGGGTTTTGGTGATTGGAAAAAAAGGTTGTGTTTTTGGTGTGCTACCTTTGTGATGAAAGTAGAATGTGATGTTTTATAGGCGGTTTTGAGGCTGAAATGACGGATATACCTATGATGATCTAACGGTTGTGGTGTGTTTAGTGATCCTGCTAGGTGTCAGAAATGGAATCGTTTGGACTTGCTATGGGTGGACACGTTTACTGAGAACGAAATAACGTGAGTTGAATTTAGAGTTAATTTATACGCCAACAACTTTCGTCCTAAAAATTTAATATAATTATATATATATTAATGCGAGAGTACGAAACGGCGACAAAATGTGTCGTTTAGGCTCCCGCTATTTTCTTCAGCCCAACTGCATATCCATCTTCGTTCTTCCTGGCCTGCTATCGACTTCTTCTGCTGACATAGTCGCTTTTCCAGATAACATCATTATCTTATTCAATCATCAACGACAAAAATTCACCGCACACTTTTCGACGCTTGGTTTCTTTCACTGGTGGGTTTACGATTTTTCTGTAGGTATGGTGTGTTTGAAGATTACAGGTACTCCGATCTGAAGATTGGAAGGAAAACCCTTCGAGTTACAGGTATGTGTTTACAAAACTTTTACACAAGCTTTTATAATATTGAAGTTATTTTGTTATTACAGCTGCAGTGGATGTGGAGTTTCTTTGGGTTTTTGTTAATGGGTTTAGTGGGGTTTGGTTACTTGAGTTGAGGTGCATACCAAGTGTTTGATGATATGTTTTAGTGAGTAGTTGTGTGAATTTGTTGTGTTAGAGAGACCCATTTAAGTTTTTGTTGGTTACATTGTTTTTGTGAGATGATAGATACAATATCAAAGCCGACTCTATCTAGAATTCACCACACTCTTTACCGCCTCCCTTTTCTTATCAGAAGCCAGATGATGAAGAAGATGCTCGGCGCTGCATATTAACCGGGTCAAAATCTAATTATTAATGATGAGTGAATACCATCCAAGTTGTGAAAACAAGGTATGGAAGAAACAATTAAACAAACCCTAATTCTTCAAATTTATTCAAGGTATTGTTCTTTATTTCTTATCTAATTGATTCGTATCCAGAAATACACGTGTTTAGCAGACATCAACCTATCTGAATGAATCATCAGTCGACATACACCATTGATTATGAATTAGAGGTTAGGTTGGCGAGTAATGATAAATTGTTTGTTGTGTATATACTGTTGTTCCCTATTCACTATCGTTTAAAAACAATTAAGTACTTAAAACAATTTAACTGTGAATAATGACTGAAAGTAATGTAAGTAAAACACACAAAGTAATTTTCAACATCATATTCTTATTAGAAATAAATCAAAAGAATACGTTACCCAAGTACTTGCGGAATAGTACTTGGGATTGAAATGACAAGGTTTGGGGTGACTCCTCTCTAAGCTCAGGCTAAGTCTGAGCACAACTCTTAGAACCCACTGAGCTAGCTCAAGGATAAAGTTGTATTTGGAGGAGTGAAAAGTTGGCTTGTGTGTATGTGTGTTTTTACAATTCACAAGCTTAAACTTTTCACTCTTCTTCTTATGCTATTTATACAAGTATGATATTTTACTTTAACCTAGAAGACAAAAACATAGATCTTAGCAAACATGAATCTTGAAGGATTCAGTTACTATTCACCTTTCTATTTATAGTAGGCGGCGAGACTATTTCCTTTGACAGAGAATCGCCGCTTACTATAAATGGAAAGATATGATCTTAGAAGATTGTGACCATGTATGGACTGGATAAACACTTGAGGGACTTAGTTTTATCTGGGGTAAAACTTTCCCGCTTTATCCATCTCATTCTTCAGTCTTCAAAGCCTTAGGTCTCTTTCTTCATTTGTCTCCAGTGATTAACAGTTGGAGAGGAGTCGTAGGGATTCAGTGAGATATTGTCATCACTCACTGAATCCACCATCTTCTTCTTGACTTGGTCTTCACCCTTTAAGATCCGCCTTGCAGAGTGGAGAGGCTGATACTTTGCCTCGTACTAAGTATCCTGAAGATGGCTCACTGAGAGACTATGCGCTCAGTGACCTGATTGTGTTTAACGGATTAAACACTTAGGATATTTTCTATTCAAATCCAAGATTAAGGGGTTTGGGTATTTACTGAACCCAACAGTCTCCCCCTATTTGGATATACAAATAGCCTAAGTGTTTGATCAGTGTAAGTGAGCTAATGGCTTCTTCTTACACTGGATGTACTAATGAAAATAATAAGGAACTTTGAGTAGTCTAACAAAACATACATCTTTTATTGATCAGATTACATAATTCCTGTCACTAGTACAAGAAGATAAATTGATGTCAGTCCAGATGGATACCCAGTGCTTCAAGCTTCACTTTCTTGGTGATGAGTGTTTCCCTGTCAGGATGGTCTCTGATCTTAGCATTTAGGTCTTGACAAAACCTGACGTTTGCTGGGGATTGGATCTGAGAGGCCACTGGAATATAGCTGATCATTGCAGCCACTCCAGCCTGATCAATGTCACTCCATCTTTGAAATGCAGGGTTCCCATAGACATCAATGTGGAATAGCCCTATTTCAGGATCTTCAATCACTAGACAGTTCACAAAATTTACACCCTCAGGCAGTTCTATGTTGCATTCAAGGCCAGGCACTTTGATCTCAGGTTGGAAATCAACTCTTTTCCTTTTGCCAGTGGAAGCTTGTGGTTGAGATCCTTGAGGTGCAGTCAAGGCAGGCTGAATTCCCAGTTGGGCTGGTGCATCCCTCAGCCTTTCATATCTTTTACTGAGCATTTTCATCAGATCCTTGACCACCTTATTTTGCTTCTTTCCAATGATCGGACCAAGTTGATCAAGTTCAGTGATCCCAAAGTCACTGAATTTTAAGGGATCATGAACCTCAAAGTGTCTTTTGTCATCCCCTCTGAAAACATTCATAGCCAATGGTTTGGTGTTGGGAATAATCTTGACATCAGTGATTTTTTCAGGAAGCCTTCGGCTGGTCATTGTCCAGTTGTACTCCTCAATTCTGCTTTGCCTGAGAGCTTCAGTTTTCTTTCTCTTTTCTTCATACTGCTTTCTCATTGCAGCCATTTGAGCAGCCTGAGCATCTTTGAACTTCTGTCCTGCCTGACCCTTTTTGAGCTTGCTTGCATCTATTCCCACATTTTCAGCTTCTTCGGCAATCACTTTGGCCAGTGCCTCCTTAGTCTTCTTATCATCCTCAGCTTGTTTCAATTTCCTTTCTTCTTTAGCAAGGTGTTTGGTTAGCTGTTGAGGAGTGAAGAGGTATTCAGTGTCACCGATTTTGTAGGGAATCTTCTCAGGCTCAGTTGTTGTCAATATGCCTTTGCCCTTGTCCTGTCCTGAGGAAGATGATGCAATAATGGGAGGTGTTGTTGTCATGATTGGTGTTAAGACTGTCAGTGTTGTTGTTGCATGAGGTGGAAGTGATGAGATTGGTACTGCTGAGACTGGTGCTCATGATGATGATGTTTGAGCTGCTGAGACTGGTGGTGTTTGCTCCCCCTCAGTGTGAAGAGGAGTTTCTTCAGCAGTATTCTCCCCCTCAACTGTTGCCGGAGCTTCAGTGAGGGCAAGAGTTGGCGTAGGTGCTGAGGGGGACTGAGCAGCTTGACCCTTGAAGGCCTGATAGATTTCAGTCATCATAGCCTTAATCTCTGTAGTATCGGCCTGAATACTCGTGACCTTTTCATCCAAGTTAGCTTGAGAAAGCTCCAAGGCAGTCATCCGGGGACCAAGATTCCATGCCAGGGAGGAGGATGCCTGAGCCATGGTCGCCACCTGTGTATTCAAAGAGTCCATTGTAGCTTGAAGAGACTGGACTGAGGATGGAAGACCCTGAACATTTGCAGACTTGAGCAGATCTAGCAGTTCATTAAGGTTTGAGGATTGTTTCAAGTATGCCTCAGTAGTCTTTAGCACTTGAGAGTTAAGTGCTGGATCTTCTTTGACAAACTCCCTGATTTCATCGATCTTTGTGCCTACAGTCTGAAGGTGCCTTAAGAAGTTGGCCATATTTTCATTCAGTCCGAAGAGTCTGTCATACATCAAGTCCCTGTGCTCATGAACATTTTCATCGAAGCCCTGTACCTCTGCCTTTAGATCAGCATAACTTGCAGCAGCCTCAGTATGTTGTTCCCACAATGTTTTAGTAACCCCTGAGTATAGCTTCCTTGAAGCCCTGGTGATCCACTGAGCTAACTGCCTTTCAGTGAGGGGAAGAACATTGTCAAACTCTTTGAATTCATCAGAGCTTGAGGAGGATTCAGAAGCCTGATCATCATGTTGGAATGGGGATTCAGTATGCTCCTGTGGATCAGGCTGAGGCTCTTGTTCAGATTGAACCTCAGCGTCCGCTTCATCTCCTGCTGATAAGATTTCTTCATCACTTTCAGCAAGGTCATCATCAGATTTTAGCAACTCAGTAACCTCAGCAACGGTTAACAAGGGAGTGGGAATGGGTTCCATATCAGCGGGTGGTATTGATCCCTCTGAGTCTTTGTCCCCCGTGGACCCCTCGGACACTGGTGGGAGTTTCCCAGCGTCTTCTCAGGAGTCAGGATTGGTTTTGGGTTCCATATCGGCGGGTTGTTCCTTTCCCTCCGAGTCTTTGTCCCCCAGTGACCCCTGAGACACTGGTGGGTATTTCCCAGTGCCTTTAGCAGAGTCAGTGAATGCTGTATCCCTATCAGTGGGTTGTTTGTTTCCCCCTGAGTCTTTGGGATCGATCAGTGTGCCCTCAGACAAAGGCTTTGATTTGCTAATGTCCTCATCAGGCGTAGTGGAAGGCGCTCCCCTACTAGCGGGTTGTTTGTTTCCCTCTGGATCTTGGGGAGTAGTAGATGTGACCAAGGGCACTGACTGTGATGTATCAGTGTCCTTCGTTGTCACGGGGGTGGTTGTTGCCTGGTCAGTGGGTGTCTTTTTGGTCTCAGGCTTTTTGTGCCTCTTAGGCGGTGCTCCTGAAGCCTCAGGGCCCTGAGACTTTGGTTTAGTATTAGTCCCAGTCTGAGACTTCCCCTTTCTCTTTTTAGGAGCAGGGTTTGGAGACACTGATCCCTCCTGGTTGTTTACAGCAACCATATGGGCCGTCAATTCAATAGGTGTGACAAGGGATGGGTCCTTTTGAAAGTTTGAAGGACTCAGGATGCCAGGTAAATTTCCAAAATTTTCATCCTGAGTATAATTGGCACCCAGTAACGATTGTAAAGCACAAGAGACAAACCTAGGATACGAAAGATACTTCGTCCTAGTTTTGCTCTGTAGCTTCGTTACAAGATCACTGTAAATGATCTCCCCTATGTCGACAGTGACCCCATTCATCAGGCAGTATGCCATCATCAACTGAATAGAGTTAACCTGTTCAGTGGATGAGTGGTTCCCGCCGAGGACCTGAATCACAAAAGTGAAAAGGATCCTCCAAGCCACGGGGAATGAACTTTTAGTGACTGGGGTCTTGTCCAAAAATGTTGGATCCAAAACGATTTGTTTTAACCCATCCTTCACTGTGGAAGGTTCAGGATGGGCGACATAAACACCTTTGTTGTAATCTAACCCTGTTGAAGTGCAAAAAGTTTTGTAATCCAGGGTGTATTGTTGCCCCCCATTAAGACTGAACCTGATGAGATACTCCCTGAGTGGTTTAAGGTTATTCTCATCAGTAGAAGGTTTCGGGTCAAAGGCTTTAGCAGTTGCCCAAAACTCCCTGAGGTAGTTTGGGTACACCACTGAGGGACATTTTACAAAGGCCGTTTTGAGTGGGCAGTTGAATAAAATTTTTATAATATCTTTATAGGTTGGGACATTTTCAGGGTATTCAAAATTACCTATGACATTATTTGTTTTGAATTCAACGTTAGTGAGATCCCCTACCCACTGAGAAGCAAACTGGAGAGATTGTGTTCTAGCCATTTCTATTAAAGAAGTTTTTAGGGTTAAAAAAAACGTTTGGCAAGAACAATCAAAGTGTTTAGATCTCTCTAGTTTGTGATGAAAAACTTTTGTAAATGTTTACAAGGAGGGTTTTCCAATAAACGGTTTTGAGAACACACAAATATTTCTAGATTTGAGAAAGGATTTTGACAGAGTTTAGTTGCAGAAATTGATTTGTGTGTGTTTTAGTGGTTTTGAAGAGGATATTTATAGAGTAGCGAGAGGGGTGGTTTTTGTATAAGTGTGGATATGTAAAGACCTTTTTTGAGATCGTTTGATATTCCACATTTAATGCCACCCACTACATCACGCAGTAAATTCCCGTCTTTCAAGGAAAACAGTTGTAATGCACAGTAAAAGTGCACTTTAGCAGTAATAAAATATCCATGGGATATTTTATGTGAGAGAAGGCATTTAATGCCAAGTGGGGTGAGGTAAATGATGATACTCCTGACAATAAGACATGTATTCCTATATTAAGTTGGTGGGATTACCAACCTAGGATATTTAAGTAACTAATACTTGGAGCATTTAGTTACTCATTCAATGCTTTCTGTCAGGGACCCTGAGTGAGTCTTACTCATTCAGTGAGAGGTTTGTTTTGGATGTTCAGGGAGATTGAACTAATTCAGAGAACTTACTGAGATTGGTTTTCAGATACCTGACTTTCAATGTCAAGCATTCCCAATTCAGCTTTCAGTCTCCTGAAGGTAGGTTCATCCAAGGGTTTTGTGAAGATATCAGCCAGTTGATATTCAGTAGGGATGAAATGAAGTTCAATGTCTCCCTTCATTATGTGATCCCTGATGAAGTGATATCTGATATCAATGTGTTTGGTTCTTTGGTGGAGGACAGGGTTGTTGGAGATTGCAATAGCACTGGTGTTGTCACAGAAGATGGGCACCATTTTGTAATGGATGTCATAGTCACTGAGTTGACTTTTCATCCATAATACATTGGCACAACATCCTGCTGCAGCTATATATTCAGCTTCAGCTGAAGACATAGCTACTGATTGTTGCTTTTTAGCACTCCAACAAACTAGTTTTCCTCCAAGAAATTGACAGGACCCTGAGGTACTTTTTCTGTCCATGTTGCAGCCAGCATACTCAGAATCAGAGTAGCCCTTGAGATCAAACCCTGAGCACTTTGGATAATAGAGTCCAAGGCTTGGGGTTCCTTTCAGGTACCTGAGTATTCTTTTGGCTGCAGTGAGATGGGATTCTTTAGGATTGGACTGATATCTTGCTATTAGACAGACTGAGAATTGGATATCTGGTCTAGAAGCAGTTAGATACATCAGCGAGCCAATGATCCCTTTGAAATGAGTTTGATTGACTGATTTGCCAGAGAGATCAGGTCCAAGGTTGTTAGGTGGGACCATTGGAGTCTTTACTGAGGCACAGTCAGATATCCCATATTTCTTCAAGAGATTTCTGGTATATTTTTCTTGACTAATTGATATTCCTTTATCAGTTTGCCTGATTTGTAGTCCAAGAAAGTATGTGAGTTCCCCCATTATGCTCATTTCAAACTTCTTTGTCATCAGTTTTTCAAACTGTTTGCAAAGTTTGTAGTTTGTTGAGCCAAAGATGATGTCATCAACATACACTTGGACAAGTATCATATCCTGTTGAGTTCTATAGACAAACAGTGTGTTGTCTATCTTTCCTCTGACAAACTTGTTTTGTATCAGGAAGGCTGAGAGAGTTTCATACCATGCCCTGGGAGCTTGTTTAAGTCCATAAAGGGCCTTGTCAAGTTTGCAGACATAGTCAGGGAATTCACTGCTCTCAAAGCCTGGAGGTTGCTGAACATATACATCTTCCTTGAGATCACCATTTAAGAATGCACTTTTAACATCCATTTGGTAGACCCTGAAGTTCATGTATGTTGCATATGCAAGAAAAATCCTGATGGCTTCCATTCTTGCAACAGGAGCAAATGTTTCATCATAGTCAATGCCTTCTTGTTGACTGTAACCTTTGGCTACAAGTCTGGCTTTGTTTTTAATGACAGTGCCGTTTTCATCAGTTTTGTTTCTGAAAACCCACTTCATTCCTATGACTACTACATCCTGAGGACATTTGATCAAGGTCATGACCTTGTTTTTATCAAACTGTTGCAGTTCTTCTTGCATAGCCTGAACCCAGCTTGGGTATTTTAGAGCCTCAGTGACACTTTTGGGTTCTATTTCTGATAGGTAATCAGCATATAGACATTCATTAGCTGAAGCTGCAGTTAAGTTAGCAGCCATGCTTCTAGTGAGCATGCCTTCAGTGGGTTCACCAATAATGTTTACAAGCTCAATGTCCTGAGTTCTTGTCCACTTACTTTGTGGTCTAGGATCTGAGCTTGAAGAAGCCACTGGTGACAAAGGGGTGAGTTCAGGTATTTGAGCCATAGTATCATCAAGAGCATCTGCTGAGATGTCTTGTTCAGGTTGGGTTTCATGAATCACAGGGTCCCGAACATTTGGTTCAGTGTTACCTATCCCATCAGGGACTGATTGGTTATCAATGAATTCACTGATGGTTGGTTGTGACAGGTTGTGAGGTAAGACATAATATGAGATGTCAGCATCAGCTTGGTATGAGGAATTGATTTCAGTGTTAAACTCATCAGGAGGATATCTTGAAGAGTTATCAATTCCTATCTCCTCAACTGAGGTGTTGGAGAACCTAATGCTTTCGACACTTTCATCAAAGGTGACATGAGAGGTTTCCTCAACTTGTTGTCTCCTTGTGTTAAACACCCTGAAGGCTTTGGAGATCAGTGAGTAACCTAGAAAGTATCCATCATCAGCTTTAGCATCAAACTTGCCTAGATGATCCTTGTGATTATGAATAAACACAGGACATCCAAATACATGAAAGTAGCTGATATTAGGAAGTCTACCTTTGAATATCTCATATGGGGTTTTATTATGTCTTTTGACAATGATTGACCTATTTTGAGTGTAACAGGCTGTTTTGACTGCTTTAGTCCAGAAATGCTTTGAGAGGGCTGAGCCATTTAACATGGTTCTTGCAGCCTCGATGAGAGTTCTGTTTTTCCTTTCAGCTACCCCATTTTGTTCAGGGGTATAAGGAGATGAGAAATTTTGGGAGATTCCCTTCTCATCACAGAAACTCTCAAGCTCAGCATTTCTAAATTCAGTACCATTGTCAGTTCTGATTTGTTTCACTGTAATGTCATTCTGGTTTTCAATGTTCCTGATGAATGACATTATAGTATTAGCTTCCTGACTCTTTTTGGAAAGAAAGTATACCCAAGTGTACCTTGAAAACTCGTCGACAATGACAAGTGTATACTTCTCATGCTGGATTGATCTAGGACTAACTGGTCCAAAGAGATCCATATGCAAGAGGTGAAGGCAGCTTTTGATGGATAAGTTTTGCTTGGTTTTGAAGGATGCTCTTTGATGTTTACCTTTTTCACAGGCTGAGCATGGTTTATCTTTTGCAAAAACCAGTTATGGTAAGCCAAGGACCTTGTTTTGTTTTGCCAAGTTGTTGAGGTTTTTAAAGTTTAAGTGTGAGAGTCTCTTGTGCCACAGCCAGTTGATGGTTTCAGTGGCTTTGGCAAAGAGACAAGTTCCATCTTTAGAGAGCGTTGACATGTCTAAGACATAAACATCATCTCTCCTAGGAGCAATCAACACAACTTCCTTGTTGGCATTAAAAATGGTACCTTGTTTGTCATTGAATTGGACAATATACTTTGCATCACATAGCTGACTGACACTGATGAGATTGTATTTGAGACTGTTGACATAAGCTATTCTAGAGAAAATTATTCCATTGCAGTTTACTGAACCATATCCTTCAGTGGGACATGATGAATTATCACCAAACATTACCTTGGGTCCTGGTTCTTTTACAAACTTGTGCAGATATTCCTTTACACCAGTCATGCTTCTTGAGCATCCACTGTCTAGATGTCAGATAGGCTCCCTGGCATGTCTCTGCACAAGTAGTAAACTGAATTAGTTTCTCTTCGTGACCCACTTGCTAGTGGGCTTGGGTCTCATGGTCTCTTTGAATTGAGCAATTGATTCATGGTCAGTGGTGGAGTGCAATGAGCTACCACAGGTTTTGCATTTAGAGACTGAGGATGACTCAGTGGATTTTGGTTGTTTTGAACTTCTCCTTGCATGGATGACGTTGTCATGCTGAGATGTCTTATGAGCTGTGTTACTGCAAATATCACAGCATATGTTCATAAGACAATCATCAGAGCGATGATCATTAAAGCCACAGTGTGGGCAAGGAGGAAAAGGCTTTGCTCTCAATTTTTGAGCTTTGGATGAAGAAGCATACTGATGACCAACTTTTGTGTAGTTTTCTTGACTGAGAGAACTCACATATTGCAAGTGGTCAGCAGTCCTGTGATCATCCTTTTTACAGATCATGCAAAAGAGGATTCTATAACAATTGTGAGTGGTATGACTGGTATAGTGGCATAGATCACACTTCTGCTTGTTTTTTGTGGTGGCTTTTGACTTTGAGGAACTAGAGGAAGCTGACTTTGTCTCCTTGATTGGTTCAGGGACCTTTTCAATAGATTCCATTTTGTCAGTTAGCTTCCTCACAAGTTCAGTCAGTTGCTGAATCTGATCAGCTTCAGTGGGGATAGAGGATGTGGAATTTTCAGTGGGGGTGGATTCTTGTTTAGTTGGTTTTGATTGTCTTTTAAGAATGGTTCTACCAAGTCCAGACCTTTCTTTAGGAGAGTGTGGATTGTAATGTAATGGAGTAAGCTCAGAGCTAGGATCAGCACCCTGAAGAGGTTCCAAAGGTGGAAGGGGTGCTTGAGATTCATCTTCAGACTCAGAGATGTGTTCAGTACTACTAGACACATCAGAGAGTCCAAGTATGCTCTTTAGAGCTTGACTTTCAGGCTCTAGAATTTTCCCAGAGTCAAAGTTGGGAAGCTTACTCTCAGGATTAAGTCTTTCAATCCAGTCACTGGGCTTGGGAATAGTCAACATACTGGTAATCATGCCACCAGACACAAATGGTTTGGGACTCTGGTCTTTGTTGCGAGAGTCAGTGAGATGGTGTTCACCTATGACTCTCTTTTTGCTACTGGGGGCACCCACAGCATCAAAGACCCTTGGATTCTTAGCAGTCCAACCTTCAATGATATCTTTTTCCCTTTTTAGTTCATCTTGAAGAGCCTGATTTCTTTTGACTAGTTCAGTGTTTTGAATTTGTAAAGTGACGGCCTCAAGCTTAGCTTGTTTAAACAAAAGTAATTCATCTCTACACTTATTCAATTCAAAACCTAACTTCTTGTACTTAGAAAAAAGATTTAATCGCTGCTCTTCTACAAACTTAAGGTCAACATTGATATAGTTCATATAAGACTGCCAATCAGAGTCATCATCCATAGAAAGTAGAATATTTACCTTCTTCATTGTGATGTTAACCCATTCTCCATTTCTGGCATGATTCTTTCCAACAGCTAGCTTGTCTTGCTCTGAGAGGGCCATCAGTGCGCTGACATGCACCATTTCGTCATCTGATGAGACTGGCTCTTCATCCCAGTCGAAGGTTTTAGCAACAAGACCTTTGTTTTTACCCTGCACAGATTGAACACTTTTTGGTTCTGAGGGACTGGCCTCAAGCAATGCAAGCTTAGCTTTGATTTTTCTGTACTTAGCTTCAAAATCTATTGTTTTGTTCTGGTCAGATTTATTTTGAAAGTTTTGATGAGACTGATAGATTTTAGGTTGAAATTTGGTAAAGCCTGAGGAATGATTTGAGCTTGATGGTCTGTAAGAGGGTTCGGAAATTGTTTTTGAAAAACAATCCTTTGCAAAATGACCTCTTTTGTGACACTTAAAGCATTCAGTGTCCTCATTTGCTTTAGCAGTTGAAAAACCTTTGTTTCTTTTAATAAACCTTCGAGAGTTTGCAAGGAGTGCCCTTTCCTGAAATTCAACGTTCAGGTCATTTAGGTATTCCTCACATGATCTCTCATCAGGCTCATCATTTGAGTTTTCTTGAAAATCTTGAACCACATTGTTAGAAAAGAAAGCAGTTGACATAGGTGAGGAGGTGGTCAGGGACTTCTTGACATCCTGAGACTTCTTTAAGTCAGGGTATCGTCTGTTGATGAGGTTTTCCTCATAGACGAATTTCCCATAAATTTCAGGAAGATCAAGGTTTTGGATATGATTTGCATTTCTAAGTCCCTGAGAGAAGTTTAACCACTTCTCAGGAAGACAATTGACAAAACCAACATTAATCTCATGTTTGGACAACTTAACACCATCATTAGCCAGTTCATTTAAAAGGGTTTTGTAACGGGTGTAAGTTTGAGAGAGTGTTTCTGAGTCCCTAGCCCTGAAGGTATTGTACTCAAGTTTCAGGTCCATTATCCTGTTTTCCTTGGTATCAGATGGGCCTTCATGGCTATGGACAAGGTCATCCCAGGTTTGTTTAGCTGTATTACAGCTTATAACTGACTCCATTATATCATCAGGAAGGCAAGATATGATGATACTTTTGAGTCTTTGGTCCTGGTTGACCACTCTCCTTTCATCCTGGGTCCACTGAGCTTCAGGTTTGGGCAAACCTTCAGCAGTCTTTGGGACAAATGGACCTTCATTTATACACTTGATATAATAAGGTTCCATCCCAATCAAATAGCAAAGCATACGCTTTTTCCATTTGTTGAATTTTCCAACTTCAAGTCTAGGGGCAACAGCTGAGAAAGCTCCACCCTTTTTATCTACTAGTTGGGGTACATCAATTTCAGCCATGTAGGATCCTAATTTAAAAACTTTTAGAGCGGCTTAAAAAAAACGAGTTTTATAATTAGCCTTGCTCTGATACCACTTGTTGTTCCCTATTCACTATCGTTTAAAAACAATTAAGTACTTAAAACAATTTAACTGTGAATAATGACTGAAAGTAATGTAAGTAAAACATACAAAGTAATTTTCAACATCATATTCTTATTAGAAATAAATCAAAAGAATACGTTACCCAAGTACTTGCGGAATAGTACTTGGGATTGAAATGACAAGGTTTGGGGTGACTCTTCTCTAAGCTCAGGCTAAGTCTGAGCACAACTCTTAGAACCCACTGAGCTAGCTCAAGGATAAAGTTGTATTTGGAGGAGTGAAAAGTTGGCTTGTGTGTATGTGTGTTTTTACAATTCACAAGCTTAAACTTTTCACTCTTCTTCTTATGCTATTTATACAAGTATGATATTTTACTTTAACCTAGAAGACAAAAACATAGATCTTAGCAAACATGAATCTTGAAGGATTCAGTTACTATTCACCTTTCTATTTATAGTAGGCGGCGAGACTATTTCCTTTGACAGAGAATCGCCGCTTACTATAAATGAAAAGATATGATCTTAGAAGATTGTGACCATGTATGGACTGGATAAACACTTGAGGGACTTAGTTTTATCTGGGTAAAACTTTCCCGCTTTATCCAGCTCATTCTTCAGTCTTCAAAGCCTTCAGTCTCTTTCTTCATTTGTCTTCAGTGATTAACAGTTGGAGAGGAGTCGTAGGGATTCAGTGAGATATTGTCATCACTCACTGAATCCACCATCTTCTTCTTGACTTGGTCTTCACCCTTTAAGATCCGCCTTGCAGAGTGGAGAGGCTGATACTTTGCCTCGTACTAAGTATCCTGAAGATGGCTCACTGAGAGACTATGCGCTCAGTGACCTGATTGCGTTTAACGGATTAAACACTTAGGATATTTTCTATTCAAATCCAAGATTAAGGGGTTTGGGTATTTACTGAACCCAACATATACACTTTTGCAGAAACCTGAATCAAGGGTTTATATTTTGATTTGCATAATTACAAGTATGTGCTTTAATTTTGTGGGTTTGTGTATAATTTTCGAGGAATTTTTTTATTTTGAGTATACCTAATTTTTTTTCCGGATATGTAGGTTACAGCGTCTTGAGGCTTCCTTATCGATTAAAACCTGTAAGTTGCACGTAGCAACTCTGAACATATACATGCATGCTAACGTTGAAGTGCCGAAACAATTGACCATTCTATCTTGAGGCTTCCTTATCGATTAAAACCTGTAAGTTGCACGTAACTTTCACCTGTATACACTTTGGCTTCTCTTTTCCAACTTTAACAATGTTTAGGTGCTGAACGCAGTCAATTGTGCCATGAACGTAGGCAATTCTTATTTATTGGTTCATGTTTTACATATATGATTGTTGTCAAAGGCATTTTCTTTTCCAACTTTAACAATGTTTAGTCCTCAACACTAAGACCGCCCACGTTGGATGTTTTCATTCAATCGAAAGTGAAAGCAGCCTTTCCTCTTATGATAGGTTGCATTATGCTATATTGATGTAAAGATTGTATGTTTTGCTTATGAAGCCATTTATGGAACATGCAGAGTTGGCCATAAACCAGAAGCTAAAGATGCTGCTGCAAGTTGTGCTTATGAAGCCATTTGTGGAACATTGGTGGGAATATAGCTGACGAACAGGTTGCGCGCAAGACTACTCTCCCCATCTGAATAAGACGATAAAAGAAGAAAAGTTGTTGGTAAGTTGAAATGTAGTAGTGTCTCGATCATTTAAAAATGAATAATGCGTTTTGGAGAACCTAATTCGAATTTGTGTACTGATTAAATTAGATGATGATGATGATGAGGGTGTGATTGCAGCCGAGGGTGTTTGAGTTTGTTTTATCAAAGTACCCGACATGATTGCAAACATAGCCGAGGGTGTTTGGGTTTGTTAAATTAGTATCTTGGCTTGCCGGTCACACCGAGGGTGTGATTGCAGCCATGTCGGGTATTTGGTACTGCTACTGTACACGTAAGTCTCAGCCTAGCGCCGCATGAAAATTATAGTATATGATGTTTTGCAGGACAATATTCACAGCGGGGGACATATGCAATCGGTGGGAGTGGAAGTCCAGCGATGAATAATCCAGGAGAACGGCGTGCTCTGTCCGCGAATCCTAATACTAAGGAGGTACCAATCTTTTCTTATTTGGAAATCCTTATAAAATTGAATGACTTTCTATGGTATTAACGTTCGGAACTTGATTATGAAGGCGTTGACCATGACAGAAACAACTAACTGGCATTAGAAGGTTTGGAATTGCGAGATGTTCGTTATGCTATTCGTTTTGAAGATGCGGCTGGACTCAAAACTGTCATAAAGGTCAGTCGATCTCAAATTCTTGCTTTAGTTGGATAATATATTATCATTAGTCTCTATCAATAAAATATAGAAATTTTGCATGTTACGGTACAAGGCTGCTGGCAGGCTTATGCGAGAAACATTGAAATATGCAGATGTAGATAAATATCGGTAATTCTACTATTATAAGTGATTTAATGTTGTGTCATTAACTGTTAATCAAAGTCAGTGCTTGCAAAACGGGTTTTCACCCTCAAACTGATTTCAACATAAAATTCATGTGTCTTTGGCCCATTTATAGTTTCTTAATTAAGAGTGTGTTTCAATTCATAGGTTCTGATTCAAACCTGCGTTGACAGAAAAGAGCGCTACACAGTGAAAGGCAGTGGGCTTGATAACAATGAACGGAGGAAAGCAGAAGCTGCTATAAGTTTCTACCACATGGGCTTCAGTGGACTTACCAGTTTGGCTTATGTTTCGAGTTCAAAAGAGGGCTTAATTAGTTAAGTTTGTTAACCTTTGAATTGTATTTCGTTGGACATTGGGATTACTGATAAAGATGGTCATTTAATTTTTAGGTATGCTTTTTTATGAAAATTTTATATGTTACTGCGTGAATAAATTATTCTTTGCTCTTCAAAAACATATGTATTGTAACTGATGTGTATGTATTTATAACAAGGTATATGCATATTGCTTTAAACCTTTGGTGATTCAGTGATTCAGTCTCATAAATGTATTTTTTGTACTACATGAATGGAATCTTTTCTTATTGAAAGTTGCTGCTTTAATAGATTTTTCATATTTGTTTCTCTCTTTGTCAGATGTGGTGACAATTCCTAAGACTAACGAAAGCTTCTGTCTTCTATACGAGACAAAGGGAAGGTCCAGAATGCATTCCATCATGGATGAGGAATCAAAGGTATGCTGTTTGTTGCAAAAAAAAATCGCTGGTACTTGCATATAAAAATAGCTATGCTAAAAATAAATAATATAGCAGAGTTTGATTACGTGTTGGTGTTGGGTATCTTTTAAGTTTATATGTTAACTAATTGTCTTTTGTGCGGTTTAAATTGTGCAAGGTTCGATCGGTTCAGTTTGGTTCAAAGGGGATTCCATACATCAACAATTACGATGGACGCACCATCCGCTACCCAGATCCTCTCATCAAAGCTAATGACTATCAATCTTGACATGGTGACTCAAAAGATTGTTGATTTTATCAAGTTTGATGTCGAGAACGTTGTAATTGGATCTGCTTTCTCTAACGTCAATACATCGACAACTTTTCCTACAATTTAACGCTGAGCAGGTATATCGATAAATATAAAATGCCCCGCCGCAACGCGGCGGCATCGTAGCAATCCTTGTTTCAATAATTACCATGGTCGTCCTAAAAAAGTGAAAGATAATATAATTCAACTTTGCACTATATAAGAAGAAAAAAAAAAATCTCGTCCTAAAATTTCAACAATTACCACGGCCGTCCTACCCTTGTAGTTAGGGGTGTTAATCGGGTCGGGTTCGGGTCAAACGGGTCGGGTCCAAGTCGGGTCGAGGCTAAAATTAATATACCCATACCCGACCCTATTTGAGATCGGGTTAGTCGGGTTCGGGTCAAATCAGGTCGGGTCTAGTCGGGTTCGGGTATGTACCATTTACCAAATCACAAAATTTGGATATTTGTAAGTACTCAAACACCTTTTGTTACAGATTATATATTATGTGAAACTTCACAGTTATGTGCATCTCAAATTTAAGAACAGACAGTTTGTTTTTCTTTCAGATCCAAGTAATTTATATTGTAATGTTTTGTTTCATTAATCATATATTCTTTAGATCAAATGTCGTATTTGGACCTTAACAGTCGTATATGTCTAGATAGTAAAAATCAAAAGTTGACAGTAATGAAATGGACTATATGCCTACTATACATCAGATATCAAAGTTTAAAGTTGGCCTTTAAAAAAAAAAAGAAAAAAAGAAAAAAAAAATCTAACTCTGGTTAGTCGGGTTGACCCGAACCCGATTAGCAAAGTATTTTAAACCCGATACCGACCCTAGTTCGTAGTCGGGTTAATCGGGTTGACCCGATTGACCCGAGTTAGATTTTGGACCCGATTAACCCGACCCGATTATCCTTATTCTTTCGGGTCCGGGTCGGGTCGGGATTAATGACACCCCTACTTGTAGTGGTGCGCAAAGCTCAGGCCTGGCCAGGCTTGGATCGGGCAAAAGAAAGCCCGGGCTTTCATAGTTCAAAAAAGCCCAGACCCTAACCAAACTATTAGACCTATTTTGGCCCAAATGTTCTAGATCGGGTCAAATTGGGCTTACCCCGGCCCTGACCCGGCCTTTTTTTTATATATTTTGTAATAATAATATTTACTATAAAGAAGAACGTTAATTGCAAAATAAAAGCTCTCTAACAACAAAAAGTCGACTTATCAGGCTTTTTTTCAGGGTTTTTCGCTGGCTTTTTAAAAGCCCGGGCTTTGGGCTTAGCCCAGGCTGCACAGGCTCGGGCTGGACTGGGCTTTGATGAAAAATATAAGGACCATTTAAGCCTGTTGTGTCGGACCGGGCTTTTTTGGGTCGGGCTTTTCTGGGTCGGGCCTAAGCCCGGGCTCGGGCTTTAGCCCATCTGTGCATCTCTATAGCCTTGTACTTGACACTTTGTAAGTGACCGGTCCTTTAACCAAACAGTTATTAGTCTTTTTGTTAAGTCTAGTCATGCGTTAGTCATGTGAGAGCAAAGTTTTCTTTTTAAGTCCAATAACTTATACCGTGTATTAAATTCTCACCCAACCCCACCTACCATTTCCCACCTTCCCAAAATTCTTATACCCGCCTTTATTCACCAATTTCCCTAAATTCCCAATTAAATACCCACCTTCCTAAGAACCCTATTAATACGACAATTGCCCCCAGTTAAAAACATATGGCATTTTGCGATTATGGGAATGAGGCAATAATTCGAACATATTGGACAGACATTAATCTTAGACGTGAGTTCTGCACTTGTACCTAAATTGTAAGTTTTTTTTTAACAAAGTTTAAGTTATGCACTAACTGAACCTTAATTGATAGTTGGTTATTGATTTCAACGTTCAAGTGTCCTTTTTATTTGGTTAGATCCACCAAGTGTGCTCGATCGTTGATGATAATCTCAGGTCTTTTAAAGGTAAGAAATAAGTGGAAGAATTTATGATGGATCTTGTGCAAGGAAACAAAATGTTGAAGATGTATTTGATTTGTAGTTGTTTTTTTTTTTGTTATTTATGTATTTTTATTTTATAATGGTTAGGTTTGTTGTCTTTGTATTTGATCAAATATGAGGTAATGACCAACTGGTTTTAGCATTTTAGCAATGGAAATTGATATTTTTTATGACAATATGGTTGTCATTTTATTGATGCAAGTTTTTCAAGGTTACTTGTGTTTATGAACTAGTATGACTTTTGATGCTCAAACTCAGCAAAATGACAAAAATAATAAATTGACTTATGATGGTCAAAGTAAGCAAACGAATGACCAAGATTATGCTACAATCTCAACAAACAAAAGAACATGAACTACCTACACATAGACCTATAAACCAATTGACTTATAATGGTTAAACTTATCAAAATGACCAAATAAATCAGTTAACTTTATATGGTCAAACTCATCAAACAAAGGACCACTATTCGGTACAAACTCAACAAACAAATCACCATGAAAAAAAAAAGATATTATGATTAAACCACATTTACCATACATTAAACATAACCAAAGTTGATACAAGGAAAATTATGCATGGTAAGAATGTTTTGAAAATACTAATGTTTAAGCTACTACTACCCAAAAGATGAAAGTAAACAGACTTCATATTGTCTCATATAACATGTGAGTCCCAAACCTTGGATCTACTTAGCTTGTATAAGTATATTGCCTTGGATGATTTCAAAACAATTGTGAATGAAACAAAGCTTAATGTTAATCAAGTATGCGGAATCTACTTGATAACACTTAGAAGAATAATCAATAGAACATTGAATATGCAATGGACAAAGTAATGATCAAAACACTTCAATATTATTAAGCAATAATACTGATACTTTGGTTAATATCAGGGTATACAACCTTGAAGTTCTTAACACGACTGTTCTAATTGATTGTGTATTGGTGTGTCTAAAAAAATAACCTAGGACCTCCTTTTATAGGACAAGGAGTCCTTTACAAGAAAATTGCCACTATAAAATCGTATAAGATATACAATATTTATTCTTAAAATACAAAACGTGTGCACATCCTATCAGCAGTACAAACCATATGTACTAGCAGTATAAAGTCAATTAGTATTGCTAGTGCATTCTTCACTAGTTCAGTTTGTATGCTTGACAGTATCAAGAGCATTTAGTACTGCCATTGTTTAATTCCCAACAATACTCCCCTAATCTTATGATTTCTCTGCAAATCAATGAGTTTCTTCAATTAAACTTCATGTCTTCTGATGAAGGGGGGATTCTTTAAAACACTTACTTTCTTCTTGCAGTCTTCATTACTTGGTCAAGCTGATTTATGGTCTTCCTTATTAGTCCTCTTGCCATCTCTGAGTCTTTATCCACCGTAAGTTTTACAGATAGCATAAACACCAAATTCCAACTATGAGAGGGTACTCTTTTTCTACCAGCATAAACACATCTGTACCATCATTTATAGATACATGATGCACACCAGATGTGTCATATAATCTCGATGTAGTAGCTCTGTTTGGAACATGAAAATTCCACAGACTATCAAAAGGATCAGGTTCAAATAATCTACCTAGCTCAGTCCATAGTTCTAATTCCTTGTTATTTTCAAAGTTTGCATGACTGAACTTTTCTTTGACCAAATTCCACAGCTTTACAAGATCATCTCTATCAAATGCCTTGACCATATCAGAAAAAGTCTTGAACCTTTCCTCCTTGTTTCCTAATCTGATGATCTTCCAATACCAAATTTATCTGTGTGAATTTCCCAATCAACAATGGGATATTTCGACTACAATGGTTCAACAAACACTGCATCTAGAATAGCTACCATCTCTTGTTGAAGTTGTTTATCAGAAACATCTTCTTGTGTTTCAACCTCTTCAGAAGTATCTTCTCCAACTTTTTGCTTCTTTTCTAAACTGGAATCAAATGATGTAGCTTTCCTTTTAAGACAGCTTTCTTCAGAATCAACTCTTGTTGAAGTAGCAGTATTTGGATCATTAACAGTATCAACTGGAATATCATCAATACAATCTTTATTTTGCACTGCTTGTGTAATGATTCTTCTAGCTGCAGCAGTATCACCTGTAACTCCCATCTGTATTCCTACCTTTTTCACATTCTTCACATGGTTTTCAACATTAACTGGATGCTCTGTGTCTTGATGAAATTTCTCAGGTTGCTCATCATTATGTCCTATATCAGAATCCATATCCATCCTCCCCTGAATGTCTGCATCTTTAACTTCTTGATATTTCCTCCTCTGTTTTTGGAAGAATCCCATTGCTTCATGTCTTCATTAGAATTGTCTGAGCTTCACACAACCAGTTTGACTCTTTTTGGTTGTTGAAGTGACTTCACCTTGAGCTGCAATTTCTTCACTTTGCCAATAAGATTGGTGCTGGTAAGTGGAGTCTTAGTGTGCTTGAGTTCCTGATCCAAGTTAGTCACCTTTTCTGTCAGTCTGGTACATGTAGCCATCAAATCATGTATAAGTTTCAAACTGCCTTACCACTTCCAGATGTGTTAACTTCTGGGAGAGATGGATCACTAGGCATATACCCCATGTTATCCGTGTGGCTAGGGATTCCATCACCTGTAGCTGATCCCTTAGAATCATATACATTAGATGTTGCCATAGTAGGGGTCTTATTTATGTTACCCCTGTCTTGACCAGCTTCTAAGCCCGTGTCAGTAGGATCAGCCCTTCCTATACTGTCAGAGACAGCCTCATCTGCATCAATGATTATAGTAGGAACTCTGTGCTGAGGAACATCATAGTCCTGTCTGGTATCATTCCTAAGTGGTGGTGAAGATGATTGGGATGGTGATAGAGAGCCTTGAGCTTTGGGTGTGTGTTGGGAACCAACTGGGATTGTTGATCCTTCACCCTTAATGTGTAACATGTTTTCAAACAAAGGTACTACAAGTTTATTGAACCCCTTAGATGCCATCTTCATAATACTGAAAAGTTTTTGTGTTAGGCAAGGAGTTTTGTAAATATTTGCATGGAACTTGAGTTTAACTTGAGTGTTTTCCAAAATTATTTTAACAAACCGTGGATACATTAAAAACTTGAATTGATCATCCACATTTTTCACCATACTATCAAAAATCAATTTTGAAAAATTGTAAGTTCTACCAGTTGATAAGCATATGAGAGCAATAGCAATGTTTCTACTAAACTGCTCACAAGAAGTTTTCTTAAAACTTAAACAATGAAGAATAGTATGGATAAAGAATCTATATTGTGGGGCAAAAGAACCTTTGAGAAAATATAAGTTTTTAGATGATGTGTCATACCCCATTCTGGTTAAGTTTAGAAATATTTTAGTATTTGGCATATCACTCAGACCATCTGCATCACCTAGGTGCAGATGCCTCCTAAGAGATGGTTTAGTAAGAATGATGATAGTGCCATCAACTTTGGCTTTAATATTTTTGTTTCCATTTTCAAAAATATTGACAATGGCAGTTTTCCAAAACTGCTTGATATAAGAAACAAAGACAGTTGGATGAACTGTAAGAGCATACCTGATGTGGGTATGATTCAGAAAATCCACTATCTCATGAAAGTCACATGCATCCTTGGTTTTCTCCTAGAAAGCCACCTGATTATGTTTTGAAGCAAATTCAATGGGTGCCGTTAAAGAGAATTTAGGTTTTAGGTTTAAAAGAATGTTTTGACTGCTGGGTTTTAGATCGATTTTGAATGAATGATACTTCTGATAGCCAATTGAGTTTTTATAGACAAGATTTAGGGTTTCAAGATTAACCGACTTAAGAGAAAGATAATCTGTTGAAAGATAGAAAGTAAATACTTTCCAAGTTAGAAACCCAAAAAGAATAACAAACTCTCAATGGCTATTTTCAAAAAGTAGTTATTTCTGTAGATTACTTGAATAAATTCCCAGCAGTACCAAAATTTTGCCTAGCAGTACAAACTTTTCCAAAACATTTTTCTAAGCAGTACTAACTCAATTTTCTTACAAAACAATGCTGCATTGAATTTTATGAAGGGATTAAGTGTAAAGGAAGACACTTAATCAAAGTTAGGTCTCATATGACCTATGGTTGTGTGAAAACCAATAGTTTTAGTACTTAGTACTGCCTGTGACAGATAGACTCATTCAAAGAGCCTTCTTGACAGGGTTTCCAGCTCGTGGCAGTTGTTACCTCTAACACATAAGTGTTATATTCACTTTTTCTCGACGTTCTCAATGCCAGAGCTCCTTAGAGTAACACACTATCATGAAACATGATAGAATGGCAAAGAATGGGTTAGATCAGAATAAACTATCTAACTGTAACCATCAATTCATTTTCAATAGCGGTCCAGATGCCTCATAATGCTTTGGAATCTAAATGATTATCAGCATAGTAAATCTCTGATTATACCTCCCCATTGCTAGGACTGCCAAGGTTTCACACATCTTAATCTATTCAAAGTGCTTTGCCCTACCAGCAAATGTTAGTCTAAAAACAAAGTATTTCCACTTTAACAGGACAAAGTATGACTAACCATCACTGTCTTGGATCTTCCATGTGCATCAAGATTGGACAGATGCACAATTGGGTTTGATGGTCTTTCTAACCCAAACAGGTGTGGTTTTTGAAACATTCCCTTTGTTACCCCATACAACATTACTTTTAGACCTGAAAGTGTCAGATTTTGGTCTAGCAGTATTAAGTTTAGGCCTACCAGTACAAACTGTGGGTCCGGCAGTACTAAACTTCCTTCTATAAAATTCAACCGGTTGATTAAAGTTTTGAAAGGATAATGCTGTTTTTCTTTTAATGGGTCTTGGATCATTTGATGGTGCTTGTTTTGTAAAAGATTTCATGGGTCTTGCACCAAAAACAGTTTGTTGGGGGTAAGCAGTATAATTTGGCCTAGAGGTTTTGACAGTTTTAAGACCAGTTTTCAAGAGAACTTCTCTTGGAGTGAAATAGGTTGAATGAGAATAGTCATCCTTCCTAGCAAAAGTTTCCTCATGAATCATACTACCCCTTTGATGATACTTAAGGCTTCCACATTCAAAACATGATTTGTTATGCCTAACAAACTCATCTTTTAGGTACTGTGATTGTTGTCTATTCCAAATCCTTTAGTTTCCACTAGGAGTGGGTGATCTTTCTTTAGACCTATACATCTCAACATACCTGACTGTGTTCCTAAATGGTTTTTCCTTTTGTTTAGTTTCAATAGTCTCTATATGTGGGACAAATTTAGTTTCACCATCTTGAGAAGTTTTTACTTTTGAGGTATCAGAATTGTCCTTAACCTCATTAGTCACTTCTTTTTCATCCTTTTTAAGCCCATATTGCATTCCAGGTTCTTTAAAATCCTATATTCCTGTGCTAGAAAGCTCAAATTTAGGAGGCTTGTATAAACCTGAAGTGGGTGGTGCAACACTATTGTATTCTAAACCTTTTCCTGGTTTAAAAAGACCATCCTCTATGATCCTATGTGAACAATCTTTTGAATAAGAATATTTGTCCACACGAGCTTGCATGTTATCCTTTTCTAACTTGATTTTATCTAAGTCAGTTTTAAGCAAGGATATTTCAACATCTTTATATGTAACACCCCCAAAAATGGTTTGCAGCGGAAGAAAAAGTTTTTGGGATGCTACTCAGTTGGATCATAACACAAGTGAAAAATAATAGCTTTTTCGTAAAAGATTTCATTTATTGAAGTAAAATAGAGTTTACAAAGGTTGATTTGTTGCGGAAAAATGGCCCATTAATAAAATGTGGTCCCAATTCATAAATCAGAGTCATCTATGACCATGCCATGCCAATGCCCAAGCGCCTCCAGAGTTAGCTATCGCCTTTTCATCCTGAAAATACATGCTAAAAAGTCAACACAATGGTTGAGTGAATTCATAGGTTTAGTAATAAAGCAGTTGATCACAAGATTTTCAAGTTTAAAATAAGCTATGGGCTACGTTGTTATACGCCCATAAAAGATAGTTGATATTATTGCACTAAGCTCATGACACCAAACTAACTGCATACACCTAAATTACCGGTGTAAGTAAATAAAATTGCCCCTCTGAGATGTAATAGCCAATTACATAGAGATACCAAATATAGTGCGCCCCGGTTATTTCCGATAACCGAGTCGGGGTCGTCAATTCCCATAGTACTATCCACGATATTTGCGTTCACTCGCAAGTGATTAATGGTTCATGATGTAGGGGACTTTTGGCAAACAACTTAGGCAGAGTCATAATATCAAGTGAACAGCAAACAGTTTTCAAGCAATTGTGATCATAAAAGCAGTAGTAGCATGTATTCTCCCCCAAGGAGTTTATAAAACAGTTAAAAGAGTAAAAGTGGGGCTATGAACTCACCTTAGTGACACGGTAGGAAATGCACAACAATGGCAAGTACGACATGACAACGGCTTCAACACGAAACCTAGATATAATATGGCATGTCTCAGAATAATGATATATGTTTGGTTTACGACCGAAAGGATAGAGTATTGAATATAAAGTTTAATAGAGCGTATGAGCGTAGATTTATAAATATGACGGTGTTGTCAAAAGTTTAGTTTGTTTACTTTAAGATGTGTCGACAATTTATAACGGTTTCATATATCTATATACTTATAAAGATATATAGGTTTAATTAGATATCGACGAAATAATTCTCGTTATAACTTTAGGTCGTCAAAATAATCGTTTTTATAAAGTCATTATAAGTTTATAAGTTTTTCTAAACTTTTCCCGAATTTACACTTTTTACCCTCGAGTTACAAAAAGTAGGAGTTTAGTCCTTACACTTTTAGAAAATGACACTTTGTACCCATAAATATCTCATGCTCAAAGTTTCCAGATTTGTCGCTTTTAGTCCCTCATAAAAACTGTTTTTGCAAAGTATTTTCAAAAGTTGGATTTTTACATTTTTAGAACCAAGCTTCATATTAGTTAAATAGTTACTTGATTGAAGTTGAGGGGTTAAATCTGTCAATAGGTGATAGTTGTAAAATAAAAAGGAAGGAAAAATGCCATAGGAGGGTTTCGAACCAGGGACCTTTCGCCTAAAACAACGCGCTCTAAACCAACTGAGCTAGGCTTGTTTTTATGTTTTATTCCTACGTGACATGTTATATAAGGTGCAGTTTTCTGTGTTATATTTTGAGCATGCTACAGATTTGGTCGTGGCATGCATGGTTTGCTTAAGTTGTTATGTTATACTCTTCTCAAGGATTATCACTTATATTTCATATTAGTCTTAGGCATATGTCTCGTATAGCAAACATAACATGGGTTCAAGTGGTACGAAAACAAGTTTATCTTAGACGAAATGTGATCATGTGCTAAGGAAAGTGAGTTAAGAGGACTTACTACACTCTTAAAGAGTGGTGGCGAAGTGTGAGCAAGCTTAGACAACCAAGAGAACCCGTGTTCTCCTTATAATCCGAAGTTAATTTTTCCAAAGCTTCCTAGTTCCCTTTTCCTTTTGTTTCTTTTCGATACCACAATGGACGATTTTTGAGTGAAAGATATGTTTGAGTTTTTGAAAGCTTATGTGAAGAAGATGTGTGTTTTTAAAGAAAGCATAAGCATGGCTTTTACATTATTTTTATTTCCTAGCTCTCCTAGTCCTAATCTTATTAGACACATGTTACATTGAACTTGGCCATGGTTTTGAAATGTTTCTAGGCGTGCAAAATGGTAGTACCACTTAGAGGCATGCTCTTGGTTAGTCACTTCATGAAAAACACAAGATCCTTTGGTTATAGAAGTCAAAGGGTGGTCAAGGGACATTAGGGTATTGTTTAATATTTGTTTAGGGTGGCTTTGTCTCCTTTGCACCTACACACGTGACTATTAGGTTCCAAGAGAAAGTTTTATGTTTCTAGTTAGTTTGGTTGTTCTTCTCGTTCGTCCGTTTGCAACACAGGAGAGGTCACAACATGATTTTCACATATGACTAATCTTGGTACAATTGTTGGGTTGGTATTGGGCTTGATGTGCGTTGGGCAGAAAACGAAATTGAAATAACATGAAAGAAGTGAGTTGGGCTTTGTGAGATGGACGTGTACAAGGGCTAAGCCCAAGAGTGGCATTAACATGTTGGGCTCGAACAAATAAAAATAGTGTGAGCTCGATCCGGTTATAAGGCCCATTAACGAGTCGGGTTGAGTCACGAGGTGGTATAAAGTTCAATGAGTTCCGAGGCCCGATACGAATTTGAATATATTTTAACTATAATTAAATTCGTATTTTTATAAATTTTTTTACGTATTCGTTACGTGTTTTAAGGTTATCAAGATCGTGGGGAGTAGTAGCAAAAGAAAAGAAAATGAAAAGAAGGTAGGGTTGACCAAGCAAAAGTGAAGGCTATATGTTGGCATTGTCCAACATAAGAAGAAAGAAATACAAAATGTGTTTTGTTGGTGGTTTTTGTACGAGCAGGAAACAACAAAAGAAACGTTTTTCATTTTAATTCACTTCAAACACATTTTAGTTAGGGTTTGTGTTTGCATGGTACAAGGCCCAAAAATAAAATATAGAAGTGGGCTTAAGAAGTGACTTGGCCCAACGAGGGTTGTCGGGTTCGATCGTCTCGGTGTTTAAGTTTAGTGTTGGTAAGCAAGTGAGCTATTTAAGGTGATACGTGAGTTACGTCTCGTAGTAGTTGACGAATAAAGTTCGTAGATGCAATAAAAAATATATAACTCGTAAAAAGGGTTAATTAAACTTTCAATTTAAATTACTCTGTCTTTAACAATAATTAATGACTTGAAAATTTACGGGTTGTTATATTATACAACATGTCCCTTTAAAGAACTGCAACCTGTTCATTCAAAACTTTCTCATTTTTTCTGTAATAATCTAACTATTTTTCTACATAGGCTAATCCTCTCTTATTATTAGCTAAATCATACTTAGTTTGATTTAATTCTATCCTTAATTTATCATACCGAGTTTTCAAGGATTCATAGTTATTCAGACAAGTTTTAGTACAAGATTTATCATTGTGTACCTCAAAGTCTGAAAACGCCATTAGTGCCATATTGGGAGGAGTTGTTTCATCATGAGCCAAGAAGCTCCAGTCATACCCAACTCCATCAATAGCCACCATAGCCTTGGAAGATGAATCTTCTCCATTGATTGTTCTGCTCCTGTTTCTTCCTTTATGTGACCTTGGGCTCCTGCATTCTCTAGCAAAGTGTCCAAGCTTCCTGCAGTTGTAACATTCCACTTTAAACTTGTCAAAGCCAGCAGTTTCATCATTGTGGATGATGATCTTCTTTCCAGTATTCTACATAAATTTCTTTGCTCTTAAACTCAAGAGAGCTACTTGCCACTTAATGTCCATCTCTTCAAGGTCATCCTCATGTATCTGCTCCAAATCATCATGAATAACCTGAGATCCATTTAGCTGACTAGCTAAAAAAGCATTGAAATTGGCATTACTCAGGCTACCAGAAATATCCTGTGAGCCAGCAGTACCAAAATTAGTGCTAGCAGTACTAACTTCAAGAACATCATTGGTGTTGCCAGTGCTTGGTTGAGCCACAAATGCAAGATTTGGTGACTCTGAGTTTGCAGTTGAAGCGGATTTCTTAACCTGATGCTCAACAATTTTAAAATTGTTGTATAGATCAACAAGTTTCATCTTTTCAAAGTCTAGCTTGTTGGTCCAAACCACTACATGTGTATTTCACTCACTTGGTAGGCTTCTCATGAACCTAGAGTTCACATCTTCAATAGAGAGATCCACACCCAGAATGGCCAGTTTACTAACAATCTTCTGAAGCATATTGTATATGGAATCAAGAGATTCTGCACTAGTTGCACAGGAGTTGTAATTCATAGAACTAGGGAATTAGGCACCACCCTACAACCAAACGGAATACAACGCACCAATTAAGATAAAGGAAGTGACAATTCAACCGATCAATAAAAGATAACTAGGGAGTAATAGTGTCCAAGTGAACACATCTTTAATCATCATACGAGCACACGTCAATTAGCATAATCTATCTGTAGTTAATTAGATAATTAGATAAGTAGTTAAGTAGTGAAATCGGTAGAAGTACCACCCCCAATCATATACCCCGAGATATTTACCTTTGCTTTCTAAAAAACTATAAAAAGACTAAAAAGAACCTTCCTCAACCCCACCTTCTCGTCATATATCTCTTTCTAGCATTCCTATTCCCCTAGAGAACGAAATCAATCCCCGAGGCTTACCCCATACTACACTACAACGATTAGGTTCACTGCCTAGAGGGTTGAAAAGCTTGCTCGTAGAAACGGAGGTTTTCTCGACCCCGAAACCTGCTATCATTGCTGGTTCATTCTTTTGGATGCACTGATGTAATCATGCAGTGAGGGTTTCTGGATTCGGGGGGATGGGGTGGTAGTAAGCACACGGTAAGAGTGGATCTATCTACTGTGATTGGTAACGAGGGAGATTCTAGTATCCAAAGGGTGTAGGATTTGGCTACTGATAACATCAAATAGTCCTGAATATTAAGTGTCAATTTCCCCCGATAATGCTCGTTATTTATATCATTTATATGGATTTACACATGTTTTCCATTGTTTTCCACTTTCAGGTAAATTACGAGCATTGGAGCTAAAGAGGCGCGGAACTGGAAACATATATAAAGATTTATCATAGTATGCTATTTTGAAGAAGTTACGGCGTAACTCTTCCCAAAGGTTACGACGTAACCACATTAGGTCAAATGAGGTTCCACGCCGCTGATACTTACGCCATAACTACTATATCACTTACGACGTAACCGAGTTTATTGAAGACTACGGCATAACCACTACTAAGGTTACACCGTAACCAGCAGATCTAGTGCATTTTACGAAGGAATAGAAGGTTACGGCGTAACTCCTATATTGGTTACGCCGTAACCCAGATCTCGCCTATAAATACCCCATGAATTCCAGCATTTCTAATCATCCCATTCCAGACACAACACTCTGAGAACGTGGGAAAAAGCTCAAGGCAGGTCTAGAGGAGCATACAGAGCTGTTTCCAAGGGAGAAGTCACTCCACTACGATAAGCATTAGCGTTTTATATTTCTTTTACTTTCAATTCATGTATTTCGTACTTTTGAATATTGAATTGATTTGCATGATTAATATGAGCGGCTAAGCACCTCTTGGTGCTAGCCTAGTTATGAGTCCTTAATTATTTTGTTTGCGTTTACCTTTACTTCCGTAAAATTATTTCTAAGTGTATGCATGCATAGTTCATTGGTAGCCACCCTTGGTTCGACAGTTTTGAATGGCGGTAGAGGCCAATTGCCTAGAAGATATGATCAACTGACCCTAGGTGAGCGGACTGAGATGGGAAAGGTAAGATATGACCAACCGACGACCCTTTCTACTTGTGCGATTTGACCAACTGATCACCTATCGTTTGGATGAACTTAAGAATTGAGGGGTGTAGTGTCTAAGTTCCTAACGGCCGGGCACTCACTATTATGAATCTAGCATGTAGCGGTACTTAATGACTTGGCTTAGGGGACCATGAACAACAAGACTTATGACGGTGCGCCTGATTTCTCCTATGGTGGCATCTTTGCTGATAGGTTAGGGCGAATTGACGAAATGTTGTCCTCTCGAATTTGACCCCACCTGAAGTAATTGGAAGTAGGTAGACGTAGACATAACTAGCTAGGATGATTAACTAGGTTAGCACCACTTCACTCTATTGATTTCTCTTTACCATTTATATGCTTTTATTTACTTTATTCTGCATTAGTAGTTTAATTAATTAAATCCCTATCGAAACCTTTATTAAATCTGTAACACTAGACTTAGTAATAATCCAACACACATAGCTCTTGGGACGACCTCGGCTTTACCGATTACTACACTACACGCGACCGGGTACACTGCCCGTTAGTGCACTAGGGTAGACCATAGGTATAGCGAGACACTATAAATATTAAGACCTGGTCAGTAAAACCTGCATCAAGTTTTTGGCGCCGTTGCCGGGGAGTTATATTAGGATTGATATTAAGTCTTTAATTTCATTTTAAACTTTTCTCACGATCATATTTCAAGTTTTCAGGTACCATGGAAGTTGTTAACATCGATGACCTCACTCTTGAGGAATACTTGGCGTTGACAAGAGCGGAACAATGGCCGGGTCTCGTAAGACCGGCAATTGGAGCGAATGTCCGTTTCGAAATCAAAGACCAATTTATGAGGGAGCTTCGCGCTAACCCTTTTTCAGGAAACAGGGACGAAGACGCATATGAGCACGTTGAAAATGTCCTTTACATCGCAAGCCTTTTCAACATTCCGGGCGTGTCTCATGATGCTGTTATGCTAAGGGTATTTCCTATGACTCTTACTGGAGCTGCCAGAAGATGGATCGAAAGATTGCCCGCCGGGACAATTAATACTTGGGCGTTACTTAAGAAACACTTTATTCAGAGATATTGTCCACCATCAAAGATTTCTAACCAGCTTCTAGAGATCCATAATTTCAAACAAGAAGACGAAGAAACCTTGTATCAAGCCTGGGATAGATACAACGATCTCCTCTACAAGTGTCCTACCAATGACCTGAATAACCAGCAGAAGGTCAATATTTTCTACAAAGGAATTGACGTAACTACAAGGAAAATGTTGGACTATCAAGGACCTATTCCGAACATGACTCCTACTCTTGCAATTGAAACCATTCAAAAAATGGCGGATCATTCTCAGAAATGGCACGACGGAGGAAGTAATAGAAACCAAGGAGGAAATTTTGACGGAATTGCAGCAATCGCTAGTAAAATTGAAAGTCTTAGTCGAGATATGCTGAAGGTTAGAGAAACCGTTCATGCCATCCAAGTGGGTTGCGAAAGCTGTGGAGGGGGACATCTCACGAAGAATTGTCCTCATGCGGACGAAGAAAATATTGAAGAAGCTAAGTATGGAGAAAATCAACCATTTTATGGAGATAATCGAAATAGTAATGGTTATCATGGAAATTACAACCATGGGCCTTATGGAGAAAGAAAGCCCAGTCTTGAAGAAACAATTAATAAGTTCCTGGAAAGTTCAGCCCAAAGACAAAAGGAGCAAGATGAGTGGTTGAAAGAATTCCAGGAAAACACTGACAGGAACCTTTCCAAGCACGACACAACTCTGAAAAACCTAGAATCCATGGTGGAGAAAATCAGTGAAAAAGTAAGAAGGAATAACGATAAACCTGAAGGATCTAAACCAGCTATGGAATGTAAAGTGATTTTTGTTCATAATAACTCGAAGATTCAGACCAATGATACGGATTCAGGGGATGATTTTGTTGACAGATCTGAGTTACGCTGTAACCCGCCTAATGAGTTACGGCGTAACTATGTGTTTGACAGCGATAACGGGGTTGTAAAGAATACTGAGGAAAACGACTCTAACGAATTACGCCATAACCAAGAATCTCAGTTACGGCGTAACTGGGATACATGGGCAGAAAAATTCCTCGATGTGGAAGAATCAGGTAACGAATGGTCTCACAGCATTGACTTGTGCCCTTTGCCCAAATCTAAGAAGAAATATCACTGGTGCAAAATGATACCAGTTGCTAAGGGAGATTGGTATGATCTTTGGGCCTCGTGTGACCCAAGAAATGAGGTTTGCAACGGAGGAAGCAATAAGGATAGGATCAACCATAAGAAATTCATGTGGCCTGCATACACTGATGATGAAAGACTCAAGAAACTCTCCCTTGAAGATGAAGAAGAGCCACTTATCACTCACTGGTGTACTCCTGTCATCATAACTGACGAGGAGTCCACACAAGCATGGCCTACATGCAACCCCTTCCGTGAATATTTCAACGGCGGGGATAGTGAAAGAGAGGAAGAGTGGACATGCCCTCATGAGCGTGAAAGACATTGCATTAAGTTCGGTGACTTGGCATTTGAGGACTGGTACACAATATAATTCGGAGTCGCCAAGATTAATCCGAATCTTCTTAAGAAGCTAAAAATTGATTACGAGGAGCACATTCAGAAAAAGGAAGAGGCTAATAAAGACATATACTGCACGGATGAGCATTTATGTAAAACTGACAACAAGGAACTACGCAGTCATTGGTGCGAAAGAGTAAAATCTCCTGGGGAAATTTTATGGGCGTCATGCAACCCATATGACGATATATGTGACAGGGGAAGCAGCTCTGGGAGAATAGGAAAAGATGAATTATTTTGGTCCTCAACCAATGATGAGGAGAGAACGAGTTTGCCTTGGCTGGACAACCTAGGATTCGATAGTTGGGTGAAGATTAAGTATGGACATGTGGACACGTTAACCAAAGAGAAGATTTGGAAGGAGTACATGGATCGAGACAATTCAAACAACGTGAGTCTCAACAACACGAGTGAAATAACAATTCAAAATGACAAAGAGTTGGTTAGTGATGAAAAAGAAGAATGCAAGCGCGTTCTAGTGGAGAATCTGCTCGATGAAGAATGGTTCAAGGGTACAGCTTCTGATGATGATGATATTGAAGGGATCCTAGATTACCTTGAGTTGCAAGGTAATGAGGAGTTTACTGATCCCGACGACGAAGCTTACGAGCAAAGGAGGTGCAAACTCCAAGGGATTCCCTACAAAAGACCACCTCCAATTATTGTCGAAAAATATGAATTTACTGGCTACCACCTGGGACCTGATAAGAAATTTTGTAAAGTCCGGAAAATCGAAACCAATGAATACCTACGAACTGCTTCGAATGTCGCCTGTATGAGGCATAACTTGATGAAAGATATCGAACAAGTGGGGCAGGTCCAAAGGCCCCTTTAGAAACCCCGCGGCTCTGAGTCTAACTTAAAGACTCGTAAATAAAGAAAAGTGCTCTTTCGGGAGACAACCTGAATTATCCCTTTCTTTTGTTATATTTCCATTCCTGTAGGGTTTTGTGTTTTCTAACTATTTTTGCAGGAAACGAGGAACTAATTGCTGCTGCAGTTGCTGATGTGAACAGAGTTACGGCGTAACTCATCTTGGTGATTACGCTGTAACCAACCTTTTAGCAGCAGAATTCTTGACGCATCACTAATTACGGTGTAATACCATCTCAGTGGTTACGCCGTAACTACTCGCTTTGCAGCTCATTCCAGGTTTTTCCAGTTACGGCGTAACTCCCTCAAAAGAGTTACGACGTAACTTTCCTCTACTTTAATTCTTTCATTTTAAAACACAACAACCTTGTATTAGTTTTTAAATGAACTTTGTGGGTGTGTTCCCTGTAAACCCTCACGAGACTTTACTCGTCCATTTGGGACACCAAGTGGTTTAAAAGGCTTGTTGCATTCGCTAAATGGCAACCGTGATTCCTACGAAAGTGAGTTAGGTTTGTTTTTCATTTTTCATTTTTTCTTTTTAGAATTATGCTTGTCGGTATTGTGATTTCAGGGATTGAAGTTTGTTCATGATGCTTATATGAAGGCACGTTTCTTGTTCGTGAGCCTTAAATTTCAGGGAAGTTCTCACTCTAATTCTACCTTTCTCTTCACATGTATTTAATGCCTAGTACAAAAGCGACTTTGTACAATTCAAGTGGGGGGACGGGAGTAGAATTATCTCTTGAACTTTATTTCGCCCTTATTTTTTTAGTTTATTTTGAAAAATTATGCCATTTTTAAAATTTTGACATGTTTTTCTTAACCTAACTAGATTAGACCTTAGCCGAGCACATACAACCCTTGATATTATATGGTGAGATTAGCCTTATCCGTTTCCAATATTTTACCCCAAATCCACCAAATTATGAGTGTGCCGGTAGCTTGTAAACTTTAGAACTTGGCCTTTGCATCATTTCGAGACCATAGACAAGGTATGTTGAGTTAGCTCGATGTATTTGGACTTTTCAGTTTTAAAAGGCAATATTATAGGATTATCACCCAAACAGCCTACCATTGTGAGTCTATCGATTAGTCACCTCGACTTTTCAACCCCCATGTGAAACCCTTTTTGTTGCACTCATCTTTAGTGCAAGATACCCATAGATACACGCTTCTGAGCCATTCCTTTCATTTTTTTCACCCTATAAATTGTTTCGATACACCTATACACCTTAGCCTACCCTGTAGTCTTTATTTGTAATTGGGAAGTCATCATTTGCCTAAGTTCAAGGTTCGAGTGGAAAGGTTCGGAAATCACACTTTCACCGACAACATTTCTGAAGATCATTGAAGACCCCCGAATTCCAATTGTTCATCTCAAGTGGGGGGATATTATGTTATGTTAAAAAAAAAAAGTGATTCGGCAAAAAAAAAAAAATTTGATTCGGAATGTTGTTATGATTATGTTATTGTAAAGTGTGATGTTATAAGCACTGTAGTATGAGCTTTATTGATTAGTATCGATGAGGCCACCTCGATCACATTTGAAGATTGGAGTTGGTAGTTATGCCAACAGTTGGAGAAAAAGGTAGTGTGCCCATCACGACGTCCTCTAATGACACATCTGCCTTGCATTTCATGATCCAGTTTCTTGACTTCTGATCCGTGCTAAACCGTCAAGTTATCTCACACAAGCTAGCCACTTGTGAATGGCTAACCGTAAGAAACTTAAAACAGTTCAGACACAAATGCAATGAAGTCCAGGAGAGTATAGTGTTTCCCCAGGTCGTTAAGTCCCAACGAGCTGTGCGAGAATAATCAAACGAATAGTGATCGAGAGGATTTGAACGGAAAAGAGATATGATTGATTAAACCTAAAGAAAAAGTTTATAAATTACAGGGGCTTAAATGCAAATAAAAGAAAATTAAAAAGATAAACTATATTAAATAAACGCTATCACTATTTTTAAACTGATGTTTTTGATTTTTCTTTTATAAAACTTAAATTAAAAATTACGTGACGTACACAAGAAAATGTGAAACTGAAGCAGTATTAATCCTAAAAATATGAAAATGACATTTTTACAATCCTAATGATAAGAGAAAATTTTAAGAAAAAGAAAATTATTTTTATGACTATTTATCTAATTATTATTAATTAAAAACTAATTTTAACTATTTAATAATACCCTAAAATACAAGAAAATATGAAATAAAGCTAGAAAAATGAAATTATGACTTGGAAAAATCTAAAATAACTAAAGAGAATTTTCAAAACTAATTTTGTATTTTTCTGATTATTTTTGTATTTTCTATGAATTAAAAACTATTTAAAACTACTTAAATTGCTTAAAAATACAAATTTAACTAAGAAAAATCTGGAAAAATATTTTTTTGACTTTTTATATTTATCTTAACCTAGGAAAATTGAAAACTTATTTTTTTGAAACTTTTCTGAATTAATTGTATTAAAAGCTAATTAAAATTGCCTAAAAACTGTTTAAAATGAAGAAAAATAGCAAACTGACCTAGAAAAATATGAAAAATTCAAGATAAGTCTAAAATAATATTATGAATCTAATAAAATTATAAAAACAGTGGCTTATGTGAAGGAAATTGAAACTGCAATGCAAGTGCTTATAAATAAGCACTTGAAATAAGCCAAAAGGTACCAAATGGGCACCAAACTGAAACAGAAGCTACAATAAGCTATAACTACCCAAATGCAACTTATTACAACTGCTCTTAACCTCTATTGTGCTTAATGAACAAATTTGATGATTTGAGTATAAGTGCTAAAAACAGGTTTTACCCACTACTTTTAAGCTAAAGAATAAGCTACCCAATAAGCTAAACTCAAAACCAAAAGTGGGGACCTAAAGTAGACCTGGTTGGCTACTTGTAAACCAAAATTGAGACCAAGATAAGCTCAATTGAGCTCTGTGCAAGGACTGCACAAACCCTGTGCAGACTCAGTATTGATTGAGTCAGTGCACAGGGCATTTTTGCCCATCTTGACAAGCCATTTTGGGGCTTATGAAAAATTACTAAAAATCTACAAAAATCCTAATAAGAAACTAGACCAGTTGAACTTATAAAACCCAGAGTTTTACTTGATTTGGCCCAGAAATGAATCAATGATAAATCTCTCTAGGTTGAGTGAAAACTGGTTTTATGGCTTTTTGACTTTTGTTAACAGAAATGAAATGTTGACTTTTTTGAGATTTGCAGCTAATTTAAGGACTGAGATTGATGTTATAAGGTGAAATGAAACTAGTACAAGCTATCTCTATGTATTTTAAACACAAAACAAGATTTTGATTTCACAAAATCTCAACAGTTAAGCAAATTAAGACAGGTTAATGTTGATTTTGACTTTTAAGGTTCTAAAGTGCACTTGAATGACCAAAGTGACTCAAATGGAACTAATTGAGATTGAATAGACAGATTTTAAACATAAACCAAGGCTCAAACCTCATATAAACCCACTGATCCAAACACCATTTTAAGACTGTTTTGGCTAATGATTTAACTTAATTGACTAACTGGCTTATGCTACTGATGAAACTGAACAATTATGACCTAATGACAGTTAAATGAACAAGTCTAAACTAAGACTAACAATAAATCAAGACAGACATAGATCATGCAAAATTACACTATTAATGAAAACAAGTAAACTACTCACAAGTGTTCCAGCTTATATTGCAGCTTAAACCAAACCCAAACTATACTATTCTATTCCAAACCAACCCATTCCAAGCTCTGCATCAACCCAAGATCATCATTGATTCCAATTTAGCACCTCAGTTGACTTTTGTTGACCCACATAACATATTGCTTAAAATTGATTTGTAAGCTTAACAAAAGCTATAATTAGCTTAACTAAGCTTATTTGAGATTAAAGACAAACTACTATAAGCCTTAATTTAAGAACATGGAACTGAATTCTTCAACAGTAGACCCAAAAATATATGAAACTGAGTTAAACTTTAAATTGATACTTGAAATGAGTTACAATGACTAAGTGACTTATGTTTAATACATTAAAGCTTAAGATTACATTTTAAAATACTAATTGAGAGAATTTAAGAAAAACGACATACAATGAAATTAAAAACTAACTACTACTTTTCTCTTTCTCTCTTCTTCCTCTTTTTATACACCATATGTCTTCTCTCACCTCTCTGAGCAAATCCCATCATAATTCTTGGCCATTGGATGAGTTTTGTGCATATTGGCCATTGGATCAGTTTTGGCGGGAAAGATGGTTTTGACTGTAGGCTTCTGAATTTGCAACTAGGGGGGGGGGTGGAGTGTAGGTATGATGATTGTGGAGTGTGGGTTGGAAGAGATAAGGTGAGAGGTGGATGGGAGAGGGCTTAGCTTTTGCAGGCAAGTGGAGAAGATAAGCAGATAAGGTGGGAGGGAAAGGGTAAGGGTTTGACTGGGTTTGACCAGGGGTCCAAAAAGGGGAAATGACAGGGGGTCAATTTGTAATGGCAGGGGTCAAAAGGATCAAAGGGTCATGGCTAGGTTTTAATTTAAGGACTAAACTTGCAATTTCTGAAAGACCAAGGACCATTTCTGCCAATTTCTCAAAACATTTTCAAGGGATCAAAATTGACAAGTTTCAATAGTACAAGGACCATTGTTGACATTTTCAAATTTCCAAGGACTAAACTTGACATTTTTGAAAGTTTAGGGACCTAAGTTGTAAATTTGCAATTTTAAATCTCAAGGACCAATTTTGACAACTCATGAATCCCTAGGGACTTGAAATGATATTTTTCTTTATTTTGATTTACCAGGGACTGTTTTTGACAACTTTTGAAACTTGGGGGACTAAAACTGCCAATTATGCAAACTTGATACGTTTTTCACCAGATTTTGATATTTTTGCATTTAAAACACATAAAACACTTATTTGTGATATTTTTATCATTTTAATGCATTTCTGAGTGTTTTCAGATGTTTTTGCAGTTTAAATGGTACAAAAATGATGAGTATTTAGACACTCATCAATCCCCCACACTAAGATATTGCTAGTCCCTAGCAATGTTTTGAGAAAAATTAATGGATTTCATCTCTTTACCAAAAGCCATTACTTCTGGAGTAGCCAAATGTTTCAGTTCAAGTAAGAACTATGGTACACTGATAACCATATGATTTTGAGCAAATCACCAGCTTTCAACGGTTTTGATTTGTCTTTACCAGAAGCCGTTTGCTTCTGGACTAGCCAACTCTTAGATAAATTATCAATATTATCTTTGGTGAGCTGATTACCAATTATGGTTTTTCCACTGCCTTTACCACAAGCCATAAACTTGCGGGCTAGCCAACTCTTCACTAATTAAAGATATGGTGAGCTGAACACCATACAATTTTGGGCAAATTGCAAGCCGTCAACGGATTTGAGATATCTTTACCAAGAGCCGTTTGCTCCTGGATTAGCCAGTCCTTATGTGGGTTAGACATGGTGGACTGATTACCATTTGTTGTGTTTAGTACATAGTACTTCCACTAAAAAATTTTTAAAATTTGGCCATTTTGGGGGAAAAAGGGACTAAAAGGGTACATTTATGATTAAATTCGCCAGAATTTCCCCCCCACACTTAGAAATGAATATTGTCCTCAATATTCAAAGTACCGGCTGTTATGCCGAAACTTAGAACGTAAAAAGATAACATTACTAGCTAAGTGTAGAAACACAACAATTATTCTCTCTCTTTTTTTTTATATATTTACAATTTTCATTCATTTTTAAGATCTATATACAACATGTGGAGCATCTCCCCCACACTTAGGTGGTACACACGGGTGAAAACCCATGTTTAACTACTGTTTTTGATTACCGAGTCGCTAGCTTGACTCGACCCCGTATTAATTTGTTCATGGGGAAGTAAGTGGAAGAGACAATCTCCATCGGACTTTCATTCAAGATGTTTGGACAAACATTTGAAGCACGTGAAAGTTCCACACCGACGAGATATACATAGACAGACCCGGCTCAAGATAATGGTACATGGAAATGCCGGGGTCAAAGATAATGTCTTCATTCCCGAAGGAGTGAAGAACAGGAGAAGTGACAGAATATATGAAGAAAAGAAAGAAAATCATGATAAAAATCATGACTAACTCTTCATTCTCAATAGGAGAATTCATAGTAGCATGAATCTCATCAGTTAAGCTCGCTTGATCAAGACATATTATGGGTATGTCTAGATCAAAGTAGAAATTATCATACTCCGGCGGAGATATGATATGAGTGAGTTCACCGGCGAACTCCTCGTGAAGAGAATCAATCACAAGATGTAAATCTGTGAATTCTTGTTCCACTGTAGACTCATCACTATCCTCAATCTGAGTATCAAAGAGTGGATTCTCAGAAATTAAGGTGAATTCAGATTCGAATTCAAATAGAGGATTGGTGAGAGTTGTTTTGAATGCTTCAGGAACAAAGTGATTAATATTCTCTATTGGACTGTTGGGATAAGAAGTGAGTGAACGATCATTATCAAGGAGATTTTCAGTCTCTCCCAGATCAGCTTTGAAATCAAAAGGGCTATCATTACTTTCCGATGAAAGTGGATTGATGTGAGTGAGTTCATCGGTGAACTCCTCAAGAAGATGATCAGCATCAGACTGTGGGAGTGATGCCTCATCATACTCGATGTTTCCTGTTAGGAATTAGAAAATTCCAGTGCTGAAAGAGTCGGTCACCCCAACTATTATCTAGCATAAGTTAGCTCGTAGATTGGTCATTTGTTACGGTCTATGTAGTTAGGCAGTAGTGTAAAATAGTTTAGTGCAACACCGTGGAAGAAGGTCGGGTCTTTACCCACTGTATCCCTGATCCACAGGCCGTCAGGAGGTCGTTTAGTTTGTAACCTATAAATACCCTCTACCTTGCAAGGTAGAGGGTTGGATGTTCTTTGGTAATCTAATATTCAACTAGTTTCTCTCACTAAGAATGTCCCACTCTTTCTCTCTCTAAAAAACCATCTATGTGCTCATTGTGTTAATGTTATGATGTGTATGTGAAAAGTTAATATCTTTCAATTGGTATCAAGAGCCATGGTTAGATCATATCTTGCACATCTTTGGATTTATAGTGGTTTTTAGGTGGTTTTTGAGTTTGAAAAAGTTTAGTGGTTTTTGCATCATTTGGTTGATTTCTTGTGTTAAAGTTTGAATTTTGTTGGTACTTTTATGTTTAGAATCATCAAAAGTGTTTAGGTTTTCATTTGGTAAGCTTGAATCATCTTGGTTGGGTTGTTCTTGGATTGAAAAGTGAAGGTTACTTGGTTTTTCATGTTAGCGACTTAGCTCTCGGAAAAGTTTCTTGGTAGCGACTTGCTTCATAGTTTTGTAGCGAGTTACAGTTATAAAAGCTAGCGAGTTAGAGCTAGCGAGTTAAAGTACAAGTAGTGGAATCTCCACTACGGTTAGCGACTTGTGGTAGCGACTTAGTCTGTAGCGAGTTGCTCTTTAGCGACTTGCATATCTAGCGACTTGTGTAGCGAATTACTGCACAAATTTGGCTAGCGACTTAGTCTGTAGCGAGTTACTACTTAGCGACTTGTTTTTCTGTTAGCGACTTGGGACTCTAGCGAATTAGGGGTGTAGCGAGTTAAAGGCTAGCGACTTAGTACACTTATTGCTAGCGACTTAGCGTGTTGGCGAATTAGTGTTGGCGACTTGGTGTAGTATTTTCTAGCGACTAGGGATTAGTACTATTTTGTTGGTAGCAAATTGACTCTGAATTCTCTAGAGATTTGAGGAGTAATTCATAATAACACAATGTCAGTCATCACGGATCCCTTAATCACCAAAGTACTTGCTCTCTATGAAACAGCCCAGAATAGTGAAACAGAATGCCCATCTGAAGGCCTCACACCAAATGACTCAGTATTGATCAATCAGAACAACTCAAATATGTCACACTTAACTTCTTCAGATGATACTAAGAATGTGGAATGCACCAGTGAGCCGTTTCAACATCTCAGTCAGCTTCTCAAATTACTCTTATCAACAACCATGGATCGAACAAGTTGTGCCATTCTTCGTCAGGACTTTCCCACTTTAACAAGAGCTGTATTGTTTAACCTAGATCGACTGAGGTTTCAAATCACCAAAGAAAAGCTCTCAACTGATGATTCTCATGCTGCTCTTCAAACCATCTTCAACCAATTTCAGCCACTTATCCGGGAAGAATACTCCCCAGATTTTGATAATACCATGACTGGAATGTCCTTCAAGAAGCACACGGGAATGGAAATTCATGAGTTCAGAAACTCATTTGTTCAACTCATGAGTAATATGGAAACATACATCGAGGAAGCTGCAAAAGAGAATAACAAGCTGAAGGAATTGAATGAGTGTCAAGAGTGTCCATGGAACAATGATGACGTGTCATGCTCCACTCCAGTTGAACCAGCAGAATACACTGATTGCAGAATCTCAGCTATGATGGAAAAGGATGAAGAAATCAACATTGATCTCAAATTCTCAGAGTCAGAAAAGGTAACAATCAACAAGGTACACTTATCTGATCACACCAATTCTCACAAGAAGATACATGACTCTTACCCTGAACATAACAATGTGGAATCAATCTTTGTTTTGTCTGAATCTGGTGCAAGTAACATGATTGAAAAATGGGTATATGATGAGCTTTCAAACAAATTTTCAATTCTTGAAAAACACTGTATATCGTTGCAAATTGAAATACAACATAAGGATGAAATGTTTTATGCAGAAAAACAGTGTAGTAATCTGGAACTTCCAGAACTTAGAGAATTTTTTGAAATTAATCAGTTAAAATCCCAGATTCAGGACAAAGATTCTACCATAAGAAATCTGAAATCTCTTCTTTCAGAAGCCCAGAAATATGACTGTCATGAGATAAGTGATACACTAGAATCCAGGAATTCTGAACTAGCTCTATGTGTGTCCAACCTTCTTAGAGAAAATGAGCACTTAAGAAAGAATCTTGATGAAACAAACTCTAAGTTAGTCAATCAATCCAACCTCTTGATGAAAGATATTGATGACCTCAAAGCACAAATTCAGGATAAGAGCTTCAATATTGTTGCCCTAAAAAATGAGCTCAGGAAGTATGCTGGAAATAGGATGAACACTAAGTTTGCAAAACCTTCAACGTTGGGAAAGTCAACGGTTCAGAACCACTTGAAACGAACAGTTATTAAACAACCTAATGCCTTTAGGTCTGAAAGAGCTAAACCATTGAAATCTAAGCTTACCTCCCAAGTTGATTACAAGTCTGTTTTGTCAAAACCAGTCACTTCATTGCCTAATTCAGATATGATGAATCCCAAGCACAGGACTAATGAACATCACCCACAAGTCAAAAATGCTACAAGCTTAACTAGATTTCATGCAAAACATAGTCTGACAGATCAATCCCCTAAGAAATTCTCAGATCACAAAAAGACAAATAGTCAAAAGAAGGGTGAGCACTCATTTAGTTCATCTCACTGTGGCTTCAAATGGATTCCCACTGGCAGATTATTTAAGTATACAGGACTTAAACGAACTTACATTCCTAAATCATGCCTCAAGTGGATTCCCACAGGTAAATTCTTCAAGAATGTAGAACCTAACAGGATCCCCATTAATGATATGTCTGGATCATACTGTGTTACATCTAAATGTGAGACTAAACATGTCACTAACCCTTCTATGTACAAGTCTACATGTGCTTCAAGTACAATGTGCTCTCAGTCTTTTTCAGGTACAATGCTCAACTCAATCAGGAATTTCATGACTTGGTTCCCCTCAGATATGAACATAGCTCATTCAGGAGCTATAGCTTGCCAGAGTTGATGTACTTCTTACTATTGACTCCTATTCATTTCGAATCTGGACTCGTCCTTTCATGTCTTTGTATAAATCAAGTTTAAAAAAAAAAAAAAAAAAAAAAAAAAAAAAAAATTTGTTATCATTTTATCATTTTTATCATTTTTTTTACAATCTAATAATGAATATATTCCTTGTTATCGATAACATCTACGATCCTAGAAATGTCATTCAATAATGGCACGGGATCATAGATGAAGTTCGAACAAATGATATATTCTTGGTAGTTTAATGGGCTCGGGTAATATCAATCAATGTTCTGTGTTGACATTGATTGAGGGGGAGATTTGCTTTATACACCATTGGCTTCTGTGCTGGATATGATGCTTGTTTATTTGTACTATGTGGTGATTTCCTGCTTGTGTGACTAACTGGTTATACATTTGAAATATCTGGCTGTGGTTATACATTTTGCTCATGAGATTTGCCTATGTGTTGAAATGTTGAATTGAATTGCTTCATGATGATCAGTGTAATAATCAATGCTAGAGACGTTATCTTATCCGTGTTAGCATATTATTACCACTCATTCACTAATACCATAGGGACCAAACTTTTCATATAGTGTAAGTTTTTGTTGCACTAGCGTATTACCACCTTAGTTCATAACCACAAGGACCAATTGTGTCATATTGCCTAAGTGAGGTTGTATACCCCTAGCGAGTTACCCATTAGCGAGTTACCTTGTCTCTTCTCTCTTCTCTCTCTCGTTTTTTTTCTCTCTCTCTCTTCGTCTTCTCATTCTTACTAGCGACTTAGCTTAAGGTTTGCTTTGATTCCCTCTTTTTGTTACTATCTTATGCTTTAGTGTCTAGTGTCTAACTTATCACTCTTTCCAGATCCTTTCAGTGCTCGCGTAGTGTGATTTGTTGACTCTCTCGCTTAGGTTCGGATCTTCTTTGTAAATCGTATGTGTGTTACTTATAAAATGATTGAACGTGTTATACATTGTTTGGATTATATTGTTTGGACTATATTGGTTGAATACATTGATGGATGAGTAAAATGGATCAGACTGATGGGTTGGGTTAGGTATGTTCTTGGTGGCGAGTTAGATTGTTCTTGGTAGCGACTTAGTATGAATGTTCTTCATGGCGAGTTAGAGCTCTACATAGCGAATACGTCACCGCAGCGAATTAGCTCACTAATTTCCAGCGACTTAGTTAGCGAGTTAGTAACTAGCGACTTGTATTTACAAGTTAGCGAATTAATAACCTAGCGACTTAGTTAACCTCTTTGTAGCGACTTAGCTTAGTTACTGTACATGGCGACTTGACTTTACGAGCTAGCGAATTATCCTAGCGACTTGGTTAGCGAATTAGCAGATAGCGACTTGTATTTTCAAGTTAGCGAATTTAATTACCTAGCGACTTAGTTGACTGCTTGTAGCGACTTGGTTTAGGTTTTATTCATGGCAACTTGGTCTTACATGTTAGTGAATTTGCTTAGCGACTTAGAGTGCTAATCCTTTTGTGGCTTGTCCGTGGCTCTAGATGACGACTTGTTTTTACAAGTTTATAACAGTGTTCATGATTGAGAATTAGTCTTAGGGTCAAGGATTTTTAAAATGCTCTAAGTTTTGCTAATGATGATTTCGCTCTCACTACTCCTAGGATCCCATAATTCGGCTTGTTGAATTAACTTACTCTATGTAAACTGTTATGACATCTCTGTTTAGGCAAAAGGTACTTGGGTTCTCTCACGACTGCCAAATGTTACTTTTTGCCTCATACATATGTGTTATATCACTTTGTTATGTGTATCTTGATTCATGTCATGTTCTCTCTGTATTGCACTCTTTTGTCCTTTAAGTCCCCTTGAAGCTCGTCATGTAATCATTTATTGGTATGAATGTACTTCATTGATATACTTCATTTATGAATGTTATCATATACCTGAATGTTGTCATATATTTGTAATCTATGCCACTCAATCCTTCTCTATATGTGTTTTGGGGACTCATTCTGAGTTACTATCTCCATGTTAATGTTGTCTCACTTACCAGTTATTATCTAACCTGTTCCCATCTATCACTATTGACTGTATGATTACTCAGATCATCAATGGCAAGTTCAATCCCAGAAAAGAGCGCTACTCCGTCAGGATCATCCGGAATACTCTCAGACGATGAAATCCTTCCCAAAAGTCAATGGGCTGCTATTGGTAAAAGCAACTGTTATGTGGACCTACAAAGGCTCCCACAAAATCCGATATTCAAAGTTTCAATTGACATCCTCAAAAACACTAACTTCTTCGGTGCTATTACCAAGCAATGCTCGATTCCTGCCATCTACATTCAACAATTCTGGAACACCGTTCAATGGAATAAAATCACAGCACGATACTCTTGCAAGCTGGATAATATGGAGTTTACAATTGATTCTGATATTTTGAGCAAAGCTCTTGGAATCACATCATGTGACCCTGACATTCGTTCTGTATCTCCACCTGGTGCTGACGATCTGATCGTATTTCTTATTGGGTTAGGCTATCAGAACAGTATCTCAAGAGCCTCTGACATTATCACTGGACACATGTATCAACCCTGGAGAGCTATTGCAACCATTCTGAACGTGTGCTTGTCTGGGAAAACATCAGGGTTCGATAAAGTTAGAATTCCTATCTTGCAAATCCTATGGGGAATCGTTAATAGGGTTGATGTGAATGTCTCAGATCGTATTTGGGAAGAATTCTCGCTATCAATGACCACATTCATATCTGACAGAACCTATTTTCTGAAAAATGTTCAAGGTCGTAAGAAGCAGAACAAACTCGTAATTCCCAGCATCAGATTCTCCAAACTTGTCATCCAGTATCTGCAACAAACTCACAACTTCACTCCTAGGTCTGAATCAACTCTTCACAAAGCAGAACATGAATTTATTTTAAGAAACTTGAAATATGTTCCTAGAGGTTCGAATCAAGAAGTATTTGGTTTGCCAATTCCTGATCTTCTTCTCACAGATGATATCAAGAAGAAGGACTACTTCAAGCAATACATGAAAAGTGCAACCAAACTCTCTGCTAATGTCACACCCTCTCCTTTACAACCAACTGCTCCCAAGACCACCTCTGACTCTAAAGCATCCTATGCCTCTCTTCCTAAAAAGAGACGTGAAAGATCTCATCAGTCAGAATCTTCATCCAAAAAGCATAAAGAAAAGAAGAAGAAAGTGGAAAAGGAAATAGATGAGAACACTGAGGTGCCAAGGAATGTTTCCAGGCTAACTGATGAAGATGATGCTGATCTGCAACTTGGAATTCAGCAAAGTCTTGAAAGTCTGAATGCTAAAGCTCCAGTAGGTGGAGTTATGTTAAGAGAACCCCCTCAACAACCTCGACAGCCAACCCCAATGACACATGACAAAGGAAAAGGGGTTGCATGTGCTGAAACTGAACAAGTTGCCCACACGCTGTTGACTATCTCTTCATCACCATCAAGCACCACAAATCAATATGAACTGAAGAGAAGAACAGGTTCATCACATGCAAAAGAACAATCTGGAATCGTCGAGGTTTCTGAGACGTTTAAGGAACCTCCTACAACTGGTGAGACTCAATCTGAGTTGAATATTGACACTCTGTTACAAAAGGGCTCACAGGATAACCTTGGGACAAGATCTGACGAGACCTTGAAGATGGATGAACCAAATCTGTCTACAAACTCTCTATCTTCACTTAAGAATCTCGATGATGACTTCTCTTTTGGTGATCAATTCATTAATGACAAAACCTTAGACTCTGCACAATCCATGTATAATGTCAGCATTCAGCAAGATACTTCAACCATTCCTCCAATGACTGCATCGTCACTATCAACCGCACTTCCACCTCCCTTGCCTGCTCAATCAACCGTTCAAACACCAACGACAACACCACCAACTTCAGAACCCATCTTCACAATTGCAGATGAAGTGGCTCCACCAGCTTCCCCTCCACAGATTCTCACGTCTGATCAACTATTGGATAAAACCATTAAAAGGGTAGAAGCACTGGAAAGGCAACTTCCTAAATCTGTTGAGTCTCTGGTGGATCGTATCTACAGATTGGAGCACCTCAACTTCACTGATGCAGTTACTGATGCTATTGAAGGAGAAGTCAAGGATGCCGTGGAATGGGCAATGGAGGCTCCACTTCTCAGACGATTCAAGGACCTCCCCATCTCCGATATGAGAGCTGCCCTGTGTGAAAGGATGTATGAGGCTGAAGAGGACAAGCATGAGGTTCACGGTAAACTTTATGAGGCACTTGAAGAATCCATCAGATTCGACAATTATGAACAGTTTAAAATTGAAGTCGGAGAAAAGGATGCTAAAAAGAAAAGAAGAACAATTGTGATGGAAACATTGATGAAGGTTCGCAAAGATCGCGAAGATCCTCCACCACCAGGAGGCGCTGGAACTTCTGGAGCTGGGAATCCTTCGTCAACACCCAATTCACCTCCATCACAGCCACCATCATCAACTCCAAAACCGTCCAATCAATCAGACTCTACAAACAAACAGGGTACTCAGAAGAAATCTGCCGCCTGGACGACGATCGATTCAAGATTCACTTCCACATCCACCTCCATTCCTGATGATCAAGTGGTCCACGAAGAGTCTCAAGTTATGGCTGACTCAGAACCAGATGAAGATGATGCATCGACGAAACATATTCCTAAGCCATCAGAAGATTGGTTTGACAATTACATTGCTGGGAACCGCACTAGTACATCCAGGGTAGCTCCTTCTAGAGACACAATTCAACGCTGCATTGTGGAAGATAGACCTCCTTCTCCAGAACCCACATGGACAATCCCAGAGTCTGACACTATGATTCCCGACAACAATTGGGCATCAGTTATCACCAATAACTATGAAGTTCCAGCTGAAGACTCTCTTCTACACTACACTGGTGATATGGGAAGTTTCATTAAATGGTTTTGTGAGCGGAAAAGTATCTCTTCCATAACACCAAGAGATCTAGAAGGTCAAACCTACGAAATTGTCAAAGTCTTCCATGCTGATGCAAACCATCTTCAATATCAGATGGAAGAATGCCACAAGATGCTGAATGACCAAGTCAGTGAGCAAATCAGTCGCTTCAATGTCAACAAATCTCTTCCTCTTGGTGGTGAACCTGGTCAGATAACCATTCAGGCGGAATTCTTCTTCAATCACGACTTGGACTATCTGTGTGCTCGCTCTGCGGAAAGAAGGCCTGCTCTATCTATTTCAAAGATGAAAGCTGCAACCTATTCTGATCAGGGGCTTGAGCAGATGGTTCCTGATCAATTCTGGGCAAATGAAGAGCAAAAGTATGATATTGCAGCGTCTTATGGTATTTCCCACTGGTGGTTCAAAAAGAAGATGTTCTACATTGAAAGACATGGCGCTGATAAAAGACGCAATGAGGTCAGATCAAAACTACAAATCTTAAGCGTTGCCAGTGTAGAGATCTTCCCGATGTATGGATATGAGTACTTGAAGAAGATTGTCCTTAAAAGAGCTGATTTCAAAATGTATACCATTGAAGAGAACGACTTCAAACATCTTCTGCCCAATGACTTCGAAGATCTCTATCTCTTAAATCTTCAAGGACACCTGGAGCACTTACCTGTACGTGAGAAAAAGGCCCTCTCTGCAGCTGTCACTCTTTGGATCAGGGGCTTAGTCATTCGGAAACGAGTTGAGGACCTTCAGCTTGGCATTGAAAGCTACCAAACCAGGGTCAACCTCACAAGTCCTCAATGGAGTGCAGCGGGGCATGAATTTCATCGTGAATACAAAGTTCTTGACACCCCTAGAGCCGTCATCTTCACCGACAGATATGGATCGCGTATGCTTATGCGTCTATGTGAACTTTACAAATTTAGTGATGGTACGCTCAAAATGGTCGAAGAAGAACTTGACACCAGAGTGAAAGAAGCCAAACTTGATATGAGATCTTGGGTTAAAACTTCTTTCTGGACTGATGATGACGTGAAGAGATGTGAACATTTCATTGCTGCAATCCGACGTAGACTCAAGACACGAAGGATCTTCCGCAGCCTTGAAAGCTTTGTTGGTGGAAGGCTCCGTGATGGTCACTACAAACTTCTTCAAAGAACTGAATGAAGACGTCTTCGGAATACCGTTTATGTTTTGTTAACTTTGTGTTATATGTGGTGTATTATATATGAACAACTGTGATACATGTAATAGTGCTAGGATTTGTACTATGGTTTCCCCTTATGAAAAAAGGGGAAACATCTGTGTTGTCCTTTTTCTTTATCATATAAAATTGGACACATTTTTCTCCTACAAATATTTTACCTCACACTTATTTAAATCACTTGAGATCCAAAATCTCAAAGGATTTAAGATTTTTGATCGGGGGAGAAAATGTGATATAAATATGAAAGATGGTAAAAGATAAGATGACCAATTTTTGTGCATACTTCTCCCTTATATGTGCTAAACAAGTTTTCGAATCTCGAAGCATATATTAAGGGGGAGAACTCTCTTTGTAAATTCAAGTCATCAGGGTACACTACACTTTAAATACTTTAAAGTACCTTGATCACATGGCTTCTAATCCTTTGATGATAAAAGGTTCCCTCTAGTATGTGCAAAACCCTTTTCAACCTCGAGGCACATATTGAGGGGGAGCTAATTCATGAAAACCTCATCCTTCCCGGAAATGCTATACCTACTTGATCTGTTGAGGGAAGTGATGTTGATATCTTTTAGAAAATGGTAGTCAAAAGAAGTTAATTCTTTCTCTTGCCTCCGTGTGCAAAACATTTCCAAATACTTGATGCACATGTTGAGGGGGAGTTCTCGTTCTAAAAATATCAAAAACGATTCAGGTACAAAAAGCTTTGATAATATGTCACAAGTATCTGAATTGATTTTAAAATGGTTTTCAATTGGATCCAATGGCAGATGAACAATACCAAATTGACCGACCAACTTTACTTTATGTACGGTGATATAAGGATGATAAGGTTAGGTATTGGTTCCCATGATCCGCCAGAACCGGAGGGATCTACCCAGGGACAATCCACTAGTTAGTGTAGAAGTCCTTAGGTATGATGATAAAAGGAGAAAAATGAGATAAGGGAAGAGTGCGGACTATGACTGAGCTAGTACTGGAATAAATCCAACAAGGCTCTAGCTATGAAGTCTCGGTAAGCACTAAAGGGGTTGAAGAATTAAAAAAAATTGAATGAAAATAGGGTGAAAACAAATAGCCCTCCATTAATTCAACCTTAGGGCAGAAACCGGGTTCAATTCATATGCTACTGATGGTAACATCGGTATTGAAGACAAGACGTCATGGACCCAGTGACGCACTGCACTTCAACTTTCCAAACCACTCAAGTTCCTCTTAAAAGGGCTTGTTTCATTCTCACGGGGAACCGACATTATCTATCGACTTTCTCTTAGAGATGGTTGATATTGAAGAAGGAGACCCTCTCCCTAGTCTCCGTTATAGGATCCAAATATGCACAAATTGAGTCTAGAGCCACGAGATCATCAATAAATCTCTTTAGGACACTTTCAATGAAGACTCTCTGTTTCACACAATGTGGAAAGAGAGATTATATCTTGAGTCCTACGCATTATCCTTGTGGTATTGCCAGAACATCTGAGTGATGTGTTTAATATTCACAATGAAGATGGAAAGCCTTCTGGAGCCAACATCAAACAAGCTCCTGGTAGGTGGCATGTGAGATCTATCATATAGATCAACCATGTGACAACTGAACAGAAACAATGGGGCGATTCAATTTCTTGAATCAATCCTGGTTCAGGTTAGGGATTGACGGATACCTTTGAAAAACCGGTCTTTGTGCTTATAAACTCTTTTCTTTTGCACATCGACCGTGTACTCATTTTTCAAACCAAAAGGTATTTTTATGATTGATAATTGATTTTCAATAAAACCTTCGTTGTATTGCAAAAACAACTTCTATTGAGCAATACACGATTGTTTTTCAAATCTCTTTTCATCAATCAGTGGACTTAAAATTCGCTGGTTCACTCACTCCGTGTTGTCTTCTTTGAGACGTTCCGGTTTGAGAACAGCTAGAACAGCTGCGAAACCCTGTCAAGGAGATTCTTAGGAATCCTACCTGATCACAGGCAGTACTTGTACTGATCAACGGGGAACCGTGGGCCGTGTACCTCAATTCATCGAAAGTGATCAAAGACACTTTCGTGCGATTTGTTGCTAACTGTTGTATGCAGGTACGCCCGACGTTTGCAGCTGATCAGAATAAAGCAGTCAATCCATAGCCGCATGCTCACTTAACACATTCAACTCAAAAGAAATCATGATTAGTGCATCAATAACTCTGATATTTTCACTCCATGCTTCTGCTACGCTGCTGCCAATATCGTGATTCAACAAATGCTTCCGCTACTCTGATGATAAGATTTCATGATCCAGAATGTGAGCATGTCGGTCCAAAAGTCACAATATCACATAATATCAACACCACAAAGGATGTGTCAGAGATTGTTGATTGCTGAAGATCTCAAAAGCTGGCTCATATTTACTATCTCGTGAATCAGAAATGGACCTCCTACATAAAGTACATATCTTTGCAGACTTTGAAGTTGCACCACCTATGCATCAAGTTTACAATGTTGATGTATGACAGACTTCGAGCTCAAGAACAATGTCAAGTCTAGAATGCTAGGATCTGAAATGTAAACTATGGGGTGACCTCCCTTAGGGGGAGATTGTTAGGAATTAGAAAATTCCAGTGCTGAAAGAGTCGGTCACCCCAACTATTATCTAGCATAAGTTAGCTCGTAGATTGGTCATTTGTTACGGTCTATGTAGTTAGGCAGTAGTGTAAAATAGTTTAGTGCAACACCGTGGAAGAAGGTCGGGTCTTTACCCACTGTATCCCTGATCCACAGGCCGTCAGGAGGTCGTTTAGTTTGTAACCTATAAATACCCTCTACCTTGCAAGGTAGAGGGTTGGATGTTCTTTGGTAATCTAATATTCAACTAGTTTCTCTCACTAAGAATGTCCCACTCTTTCTCTCTCTAAAAAACCATCTATGTGCTCATTGTGTTAATGTTATGATGTGTATGTGAAAAGTTAATATCTTTCATTTCCATAAGAAGTACAATCGTCGCTAACATCGGAGAAAGTTTCAAAATGATCTTTTGAACACTCAAGAGGGGAAATAGAATCAGAAGTTCCCTGTGACTCTCTCGGGATTGGGACAAGGCTATCAACACTAGACTTTATGAATTTGTCCGATTCCTTTTCAGGAACAGTGTCAAGATGCTCGTCCCCCATGTTCAGAGAGTGAGTGGGAGCTTCGGGTGTGATAGCAGTTGTTTGAGATGGAATCTCAACTGCTGGGATATCAACTGACTGAGGGAGTTGAGAAATAATATTCTTAAAAGAAATACTCTCCTCGTCATCATCATACATAGCTGCCTTAAGAAATTGGGAACGCCTTAGAGCTGCTTGCTCTAGGACTAATAATTCTTCCCTAGATTTGCGGGCCTCTCGTTCCTCGGCTAGCAATTCTCCCATGGTTTTCTCACGACTCACTTGATTCTTAAAGTTTTGAATCATATCATCAAGTGTTTTTATTGCGGTTTCAAAATCTTGGGAAATTTCTTTAGGCAACGGCTCAGGTGGAGTTTGAACCGTATGGTGCTGTGGAGGTTGGAAATTGTCAAACCTGTGAGAGTCATGATTGTTACAAGGAAATGGATTCCCTATTTGACAATCAGAGCTGAAGTGGGGACCTCCACAGTACTCACAACAGTAAAACTGCTGAGTCTGGACTGGTGAATTATATGGATATTGGTCATAACCAAAGTTCTGAGCATCACCGGAAAACTGTTTATAGACAATCGTGTTTCCGGATTGACACTCAAATCCTTGGTGAGGACCTCCACAAAATTCACAGCAGTTATGTTGATTATATGAAGATAAGTCTGGCTGTGGTGGGTAATTGGAAAAGTTTGAGGGGTCGTTAAATGAGTTCTGATTAGGATCATAATCAAATGAATTCCTCGAACCACAAAACAAACAACTCCCGTTACGAATATCATTACCACACTGTACACATGTACACCAACGACAGGGTGAACCAAAAAGAGGCTCACCACAACCGACACAAGGAATAAACGATTTCATTTGAGAGTTATGAGAAGGAATCGGTTTATTCAAAGAATCAACAAAACCAACATGGTGATCCGAATGACTATTAAGTCTCGAAGAACATTTTGAAAAATCCAGAGGTGGGACAAGTGGTGTGCTCTGAGAGCTAGCAATTTCCACCACTTCCGTTATGGTCTCCGGTTCTGGTTCTTGAGAAACGTGAAGATTAGGCAAGTCATTCTTGCTAGTCACTGGTCTAAATTCTGCATGTTTGCTTTTAACCGTAAATCGTGAAAGTTTAGGATCAATTTTAGACGGCTTAGGAGCAATTGAGGGTTTAGATCTTTGGATAACCGTAGGTCGGACGTATTTAGCACTTCCATTATCAGAGGGAAGTACTTGGTCCTTTGTCACCCCGGTTTCTCGTTCTATTTCCCTACGCAGAATTAATGGATCATCACGAACAACACGAATTCTTGACATTTGTGATAGAGTCTGAAGTTTTTCAACTTCGTCCCAGAATTCGTCGTAGTCGAGAGATTCCATGAGAATAGTTAGAATCAAATGGATAGAGGGTAAAGGGATAAAGAATCAAAAAGGGTAAGAGGGTTAAGATGAATATTTTTGGGTTTTTGGATAAACATTTTGTAAAAATAGGAAAGAAAATCTTTTTGGGTTTTTGATTTTTAAGATGTTTTTGGATTTTTATAAGAAAATATAAACATATAGATGGTATAAACAAGGAGTGAATATTCAAATTACTAATCTGCTAAACGTAAGACTATTAGCACTGCTCCCCGGCAGCGGCGCCAAAATTTAATCCGTGCCAAACCGTCAAGTTATCTCACACAAGCTAGCCACTTGTGAATGGCTAACCGTAAGAAACTTAAAACAGTTCAGACACAAATGCAATGAATTCCAGGAGAGTATAGTGTTTCCCCAGGTCGTTAAGTCCCAACGAGCTGTGCGAGAATAATCAAACGAATAGTGATCGAGAGGATTTGAAAGGAAAAAAGATATGATTGATTAAACCTAAAGAAAAAGTTTATAAATTACAGGGGCTTAAATGCAAATTAAAGAAAATTAAAAAGATAAACTATATTAAATAAACGCTATCACTATTTTTAAACTGATGTTTTTGATTTTTCTTTTATAAAACTTAAATTAAAAACTACGTGACGTACACAAGAAAATATGAAACTGAAGCAGTATTAATCCTAAAAATATGAAAATGACATTTTTACAATCCTAATGATAAGAGAAAATTTTAAGAAAAAGAAAATTATTTTTATGACTATTTATCTAATTATTATTAATTAAAAACTAATTTTAACTATTTAATAATACCCTAAAATACAAGAAAATATGAAATAAAGCTAGAAAAATGAAATTATGACTTGGAAAAATCTAAAATAACTAAAGAGAATTTTCAAAACTAATTTTGTATTTTTCTGATTATTTTTGTATTTTCTATGAATTAAAAACTATTTAAAACTACTTAAATTGCTTAAAAATACAAATTTAACTAAGAAAAATCTGGAAAAATATTTTTTTGACTTTTTATATTTATCTTAACCTAGGAAAATTGAAAACTTATTTTTTTGAAACTTTTCTGAATTAATTGGCGTTGACAAGAGCGGAACAAGGGCCGGGTCTCGTAAGACCGGCAATTGGAGCGAATGTCCGTTTCGAAATCAAAGACCAATTTATGAGGGAGCTTCGCGCTAACCCTTTTTCAGGAAACAGGGACGAAGACGCATATGAGCACGTTGAAAATGTCCTTTACATCGCAAGCCTTTTCAACATTCCGGGCGTGTCTCATGATGCTGTTATGCTAAGGGTATTTCCTATGACTCTTACTGGAGCTGCCAGAAGATGGATCGAAAGATTTCCCGCCGGGACAATTAATACTTGGGCGTTACTTAAGAAACACTTTATTCAGAGATATTGTCCACCATCAAAGATTTCTAACCAGCTTCTAGAGATCCATAATTTCAAACAAGAAGACGAAGAAACCTTGTATCAAGCCTGGGATAGATACAACGATCTCCTCTACAAGTGTCCTACCAATGACCTGAATAACCAGCAGAAGGTCAATATTTTCTACAAAGGAATTGACGTAACTACAAGGCAAATGTTGGACTATCAAGGACCTATTCCGAACATGACTCCTACTCTTGCAATTGAAACCATTCAAAAAATGGCGGATCATTCTCAGAAATGGCACGACGGAGGAAGTAATAGAAACCAAGGAGGAAATTTTGACGGAATTGCAGCAATCGCTAGTAAAATTGAAAGTCTTAGTCGAGATATGCTGAAGGTTAGAGAAACCGTTCATGCCATCCAAGTGGGTTGCGAAAGCTGTGGAGGGGGACATCTCACGAAGAATTGTCCTCATGCGGACGAAGAAAATATTGAAGAAGCTAAGTATGGAGAAAATCAACCATTTTATGGAGATAATCGAAATAGTAATGGTTATCATGGAAATTACAACCATGGGCCTTATGGAGAAAGAAAGCCCAGTCTTGAAGAAACAATTAATAAGTTCCTGGAAAGTTCAGCCCAAAGACAAAAGGAGCAAGATGAGTGGTTGAAAGAATTCCAGGAAAACACTGACAGGAACCTTTCCAAGCACGACACAACTATGAAAAACCTAGAATCCATGGTGGAGAAACTCAGTGAAAAAGTAAGAAGGAATAACGATAAACCTGAAGGATCTAAACCAGCTATGGAATGTAAAGTGATTTTTGTTCATAATAACTCGAAGATTCAGACCAATGATACGGATTCAGGGGATGATTTTGTTGACAGATCTGAGTTACGCTGTAACCCGCCTAATGAGTTACGGCGTAACTATGTGTTTGACAGCGATAACGGGGTTGTAAAGAATACTGAGGAAAACGACTCTAACGAATTACGCCATAACCAAGAATCTCAGTTACGGCGTAACTGGGATACATGGGCAGAAAAATTCCTCGATGTGGAAGAATCAGGTAACGAATGGTCTCACGACATTGACTTGTGCCCTCTGCCCAAATCTAAGAAGAAATATCACTGGTGCAAAATGATACCAGTTGCTAAGGGAGATTGGTATGATCTTTGGGCCTCGTGTGATCCAAGAAATGAGGTTTGCAACGGAGGAAGCAATAAGGATAGGATCAACCATAAGAAATTCATGTGGCCTGCATACACTGATGATGAAAGACTCAAGAAACTCTCCCTTGAAGATGAAGAAGAGCCACTTATCACTCACTGGTGTACTCCTGTCATCATAACTGACGAGGAGTCCACACGAGCATGGCCTACATGCAACCCCTTCCGTGAATATTTCAACGGCGGGGATAGTGAAAGAGAGGAAGAGTGGACATGCCCTCATGAGCGTGAAAGACATTGCATTAAGTTCGGTGACTTGGCATTTGAGGACTGGTACACAATATAATTCGGAGACGCCAAGATTAATCCGAATCTTCTTAAGAAGCTTAAAATTGATTACGAGGAGCACATTCAGAAAAAGGAAGAGGCTAATAAAGACATATACTGCACGGATGAGCATTTATGTAAAACTGACAACAAGGAACTACGCAGTCATTGGTGCGAAAGAGTAAAATCTCCTGGGGAAATTTTCTGGGCGTCATGCAACCCATATGACGATATATGTGACAGGGGAAGCAGCTCTAGGAGAATAGGAAAAGATGAATTCTTTTGGTCCTCAACCAATGATGAGGAGAGAACGAGTTTTCCTTGGCTGGACAACCTAGGATTCGATAGTTGGGTGAAGATTAAGTATGGACATGTGGACACGTTAACCAAAGAGAAGATTTGGAAGGAGTACATGGATCGAGACAATTCAAACAACGTGAGTCTCAACAACACGAGTGAAATAACAATTCAAAATGACAAAGAGTTGGTTAGTGATGAAAAAGAAGAATGCAAGCGCGTTCTAGTGGAGAATCTGCTCGATGAAGAATGGTTCAAGGGTACAGCTTCTGATGATGATGATATTGAAGGGATCCTAGATTACCTTGAGTTGCAAGGTAATGAGGAGTTTACTGATCCCGACGACGAAGCTTACGAGCAAAGGAGGTGCAAACTCCAGGGGATTCCCTACAAAAGACCACCTCCAATTATTGTCGAAAAATATGAATTTACTGGCTACCACTTGGGACCTGATAAGAAATTTTGTAAAGTCTGGAAAATCGAAACCAATGAATACCTCCGAACTGCTTCGAATGTCGCCTGGATGAGGCATAACTTGATGAAAGATATCGAAGAAGTGGGGCAGGTCCAAAGGCCCCCTTAGAAATCCCGCGGCTCTGAGTCTAACTTAAAGACTCGTAAATAAAGAAAAGTGCTCTTTCGGGAGACAACCTGAATTATCCCTTTCTTTTGTTATATTTCCATTCCTGTAGGGTTTTGTGTTTTCTAACTATTTTTGCAGGAAACGAGGAACTAATTGCTGCTGCAGTTGCTGATGTGAACAGAGTTATGGCGTAACTCATCTTGGTGATTACGCCGTAACCAACCTTTTAGCAGCAGAATTCTTGACGCATCACTAATTACGGCGTAATACCATCTCAGTGGTTATGCCGTAACTACTCGCTTTGCAGCTCATTCCAGGTTTTTCCAGTTACAGCGTAACTCCCTCAAAAGAGTTACGACGTAACTTTCCTCTACTTTAATTCTTTCATTTTAAAACACAACAACCTTGTATTAGTTTTTAAATGAACTTTGTGGGTGTGTTCCCTGTAAACCCTCACGAGACTTTACTCGTCCATTTGGGACACCAAGTGGTTTAAAAGGCTTGTTGCATTCGCTAAATGGCAACCGTGATTCCTACGAAAGTGAGTTAGGTTTGTTTTTCATTTTTCATTTTTTCTTTTTAGAATTATGCTTGTCGGTATTGTGATTTCAGGGATTGAAGTTTGTTCATGATGCTTATATGAAGGCACGTCTCTTGTTCGTGAGCCTTAAATTTCAGGGAAGTTCTCACTCTAATTCTACCTTTCTCTTCACATGTATTTAATGCCTAGTACAAAAGCGACTTTGTACAATTCAAGTGGGGGGACGGGAGTAGATTATCTCTTGAACTTTATTTCGCCCTTATTTTTCTAGTTTATTTTGAAAAATTATGCCATTTTTAAAATTTTGACATGTTTTTCTTAACCTAACTAGATTAGACCTTAGCCGAGCACATACAACCCTTGATATTATATGGTGAGATTAGCCTTATCCGTTTCCAAAATTTTACCCCAAATCCACCAAATTATGAGTGTGCCGGTAGCTTGTAAACTTTAGAACTTGGCCTTTGCATCATTTCGAGACCATAGACAAGGTATGTTGAGTTAGCTCGATGTATTTGGACTTTTCAGTTTTAGAAGGCAATATTTATAGGATTATCACCCAAACAGCCTACCATTGTGAGTCTATCGATCAGTCACCTCGACTTTTCAACCCCCATGTGAAACCCTTTTTGTTGCACTCATCTTTAGTGCAAGATACCCCTAGATACACGCTTCTGAGCCATTCCTTTCATTTTTTTCACCCTATAAATTGTTTCGATACACCTATACACCTTAGCCTACCCTGTAGTCTTTATTTGTAATTGGGAAGTCATCATTTGCCTAAGTTCAAGGTTCGAGTGGAAAGGTTCGGAAATCACACTTTCACCGACAACATTTCTGAAGATCATTGAAGACCCCCCGAATTCCAATTGTTCATCTCAAGTGGGGGGATATTATGTTATGTTAAAAAAAAAAAAAAAAAAAAAAAAAAGTGATTCGGCAAAAAAAAAATTTGATTCGGAATGTTGTTATGATTATGTTATTGTAAAGTGTGATGTTATAAGCACTGTAGTATGAGCTTTATTGATTAGTATCGATGAGGCCACCTCGATCACATTTGAAGATTGGAGTTGGTAGTTATGCCAACAGTTGGAGAAAAAGGTAGTGTGCCCATCACGACGTCCTCTAATGACACATCCGCCTTGCATTTCATGATCCAGTTTCTTGACTTCTGATCCGTGCCAAACCGTCAAGTTATCTCACACAAGCTAGCCACTTGTGAATGGCTAACCTTAAGAAACTTAAAACAGTTCAGACACAAATGCAATGAAGTCCAGGAGAGTATAGTGTTTCCCCAGGTCGTTAAGTCCCGACGAGCTGTGCGAGAATAATCAAACGAATAGTGATCGAGAGGATTTGAACGGAAAAGAGATATGATTGATTAAACCTAAAAAAAAAAAGTTTATAAATTACAGGGGCTTAAATGCAAATTAAAGAAAATTAAAAAGATAAACTATATTAAATAAACGCTATCACTATTTTTAAACTGATGTTTTTGATTTTTATTTTATAAAACTTAAATTAAAAACTACGTGACGTACACAAGAAAATGTGAAACTGAAGCAGTATTAATCCTAAAAATATGAAAATGACATTTTTACAATCCTAATGATAAGAGAAAATTTTAAGAAAAAGAAAATTATTTTTATGACTATTTATCTAATTATTATTAATTAAAAACTAATTTTAACTATTTAATAATACCCTAAAATACAAGAAAATATGAAATAAAGCTAGAAAAATGAAATTATGACTTGGAAAAATCTAAAATAACTAAAGAGAATTTTCAAAACTAATTTTGTATTTTTCTGATTATTTTTGTATTTTCTACGAATTAAAAACTATTTAAAACTACTTAAATTACTTAAAAATACAAATTTAACTAAGAAAAATCTGGAAAAATATTTTTTTGACTTTTTATATTTATCTTAACCTAGGAAAATTGAAAACTTATTTTTTTGAAACTTTTCTGAATTAATTGTATTAAAAGCTAATTAAAATTGCCTAAAAACTGTTTAAAATGAAGAAAAATAGCAAACTGACCTAGAAAAATATGAAAAATTCAAGATAAGTCTAAAATAATATTATGAATCTAATAAAATTATAAAAACAGTGGCTTATGTAAAGGAAATTGAAACTGCAATGCAAGTGCTTATAAATAAGCACTTGAAATAAGCCAAAAGGTACCAAATGGGCACCAAACTGAAACAGAAGCTACAATAAGCTATAACTACCCAAATGCAACTTATTACAACTGCTCTTAACCTCTATTGTGCTTAATGAACAAATTTGATGATTTGAGTATAAGTGCTAAAAACAGGTTTTACCCACTACTTTTAAGCTAAAGAATAAGCTACCCAATAAGCTAAACTCAAAACCAAAAGTGGGGACCTAAAGTAGACCTGGTTGGCTACTTGTAAACCAAAATTGAGACCAAGATAAGCTCAATTGAGCTCTGTGCAAGGACTGCACAAACCCTGTGCAGACTCAGTATTGATTGAGTCAGTGCACAGGGCATTTTTGCCCATCTTGACAAGCCATTTTGGGGCTTATGAAAAATTACTAAAAATCTACAAAAATCCTAATAAGAAACTAGACCAGTTGAACTTATAAAACCCAGAGTTTTACTTGATTTGGCCCAGAAATGAATCAATGATAAATCTCTCTAGGTTGAGTGAAAACTGGTTTTATGGCTTTTTGACTTTTGTTAACAGAAATGAAATGTTGACTTTTTTGAGATTTGCAGCTAATTTAAGGACTGAGATTGATGTTATAAGGTGAAATGAAACTAGTACAAGCTATCTCTATGTATTTTAAACACAAAACAAGATTTTGATTTCACAAAATCTCAACAGTTAAGCAAATTAAGACAGGTTAATGTTGATTTTGACTTTTAAGGTTCTAAAGTGCACTTGAATGACCAAAGTGACTCAAATGGAACTAATTGAGATTGAATAGACAGATTTTAAACATAAACCAAGGCTCAAACCTCATATAAACCCACTGATCCAAACACCATTTTAAGACTGTTTTGGCTAATGATTTAACTTAATTGACTAACTGGCTTATGCTACTGATGAAACTGAACAATTATGACCTAATGACAGTTAAATGAACAAGTCTAAACTAAGACTAACAATAAATCAAGACAGACATAGATCATGCAAAATTACACTATTAATGAAAACAAGTAAACTACTCACAAGTGTTCCAGCTTATATTGCAGCTTAAACCAAACCCAAACTATACTATTTTATTCCAAACCAACCCATTCCAAGCTCTGCATCAACCCAAGATCATCATTGATTCCAATTTAGCACCTCAGTTGACTTTTGTTGACCCACATAACATATTGCTTAAAATTGATTTGTAAGCTTAACAAAAGCTATAATTAGCTTAACTAAGCTTATTTGAGATTAAAGACAAACTACTATAAGCCTTAATTTAAGAACATGGAACTGAATTCTTCAATAGTAGACCCAAAAATATATGAAACTGAGTTAAACTTTAAATTGATACTTGAAATGAGTTACAATGACTAAGTGACTTATGTTTAATACATTAAAGCTTAAGATTACATTTTAAAATACTAATTGAGAGAATTTAAGAAAAACGACATACAATGAAATTAAAAACTAACTACTACTTTTCTCTTTCTCTCTTCTTCCTCTTTTTATACACCATATGTCTTCCCTCACCTCTCTGAGCAAATCCCATCATAATTCTTGGCCATTAGATGAGTTTTGTGCATATTGGCCATTGGATCAGTTTTGGCGGGAAAGATGATTTTGACTGTAGGCTTCTGAATTTGCAACTACGGGGGGTGGAGTGTAGGTATGATGATTGTGGAGTGTGGGTTGGAAGAGATAAGGTGAGAGGTGGATGGGAGAGGGCTTAGCTTTTGCAGGCAAGTGGAGAAGATAAGCAGATAAGGTGGGAGGGAAAGGGTAAGGGTTTGACTGGGTTTGACCAGGGGTCCAAAAAGGGGAAATGACAGGGGGTCAATTTGTAATGGCAGGGGTCAAAAGGATCAAAGGGTCATGGCTAGGTTTTAATTTAAGGACTAAACTTGCAATTTCTGAAAGACCAAGGACCATTTCTGCCAATTTCTCAAAACATTTTCAAGGGATCAAAATTGACAAGTTTCAATAGTACAAGGACCATTGTTGACATTTTCAAATTTCCAAGGACTAAACTTGACATTTTTGAAAGTTTAGGGACCTAAGTTGTAAATTTGCAATTTTAAATCTCAAGGACCAATTTTGACAACTCATGAATCCCTAGGGACTTGAAATGATATTTTTCTTTATTTTGATTTACCATGGACTGTTTTTGACAACTTTTGAAACTTGGGGGACTAAAACTGCCAATTATGCAAACTTGATACGTTTTTCACCAGATTTTGATATTTTTGCATTTAAAACACATAAAACACTTATTTGTGATATTTTTATCATTTTAATGCATTTCTGAGTGTTTTCAGATGTTTTTGCAGTTTAAATGGTACAAAAATGATGAGTATTTAGACACTCATCAACTTCTAAGCTTGAACTTTGGGCGGACGGTAAGTGCTGATGACTTGGTTATAAATTTAGACTACCTGCTTGTTTTTTATTTTACACTTATCCTACCCTTTTAGTCATGAAGCGTGTCTAGGTGATGCAGCGAGCAATCTTTGGTGTCTTGGCCATGGATTTGGTCATGTATCATTGATTTTGTTCACTTCGCCATGACATGTTAGTAATGATGAGTCACCCCTTAACCTTTGTCGTGTCTACCCATATTGCCTTCGAGAATTGTTTAGCCCTTAACTCTAGTGGTGGAGATTTGTGTAACCGCCAAGCTTATGATAGAATACATGCTATGACTGTGCGATTGAGTTATCACCCCAAAATTGACACTTAGAATAGTTGAGAGATTTGAGTGTTTGTTCCCCTTTTGTGAGGTGTTCGGCTTTGTTTTATTCTAGCATAAGGGATTTTTAAACTCATATTTTCCAGGTTATGGGAAATATCTTTTTAGGAATCTATCTAATAAGGTCTACTTGAGGGCAAGTAGAGTTCAAGTGGGGGGATATTTGATAACATCAAATAGTCCTGAATATTAAGTGTCAATTCCCCCCGATAATGCTCGTTATTTATATCATTTATATGGATTTACGCTTGTTTTCCATTGTTTTTCACTTTCAGGTAAATTACGAGCATTGGAGCTAAAGAGACGCGGAACTGGAAACATATCTAAAGATTTATCATAGTATGGTATTTTGAAGAAGTTACGGCGTAACTCATCTCTCACATTACGCCGTAACTATTTCGTGACTCAATATGCCAACTTATCAGAAGGTTACGGCGTAACTCTTCCCAAAGGTTACGATGTAACCACATTAGGTCAAATGAGGTTCCACGCCACTGATACTTACGCCGTAACTACTGTATCACTTACGACGTAACCGAGTTTATTGAAGACTACGGCGTAACCACTAATAAGGTTACGCCGTAACCAGCAGATCTAGTGCATTTTACGAAGGAATAGAAGGTTACGACGTAACTCCTATATTGGTTACGCCGTAGCCCAAATCTGGCCTATAAATACCCCGAGAAATTCCAGCATTTCTAATCATCCCATTCCAGACACAACACTCTAAGAACGTGGGAAAAAGCTCAAGGCAGGTCTAGAGGAGCATACGGAGCTGTTTCCAAGGGAGAAGTCACTCCACTACGATAAGCATTAGCGTTTTATATTTCTTTTACTTTCAATTCATGTATTTCGTACTTTTGAATATTGAATTGATTTGCATGATTAATATGAGCTGCTAAGCACCTCTTGGTGCTAGCCTAGTTATGATTCCTTAATTGTTTTGTTTGGGTTTACCTTTACTTCCGTACAATTATTTCTAAGTGTATGCATGCATAGTTCATTGGTAGCCACCCTTGGTTCGGTAGTTTTGAATGGCGGTAGAGGCCAATTGCCTAGGAGATATGACCAACTGACCCTAGGTGAGCGGACTGAGACGGGAAGGGTAAGATATGACCAATTGACGACCTTTTCTACTTGTGTGATTTGATCAACTGATCACCTATCATTTGGATGAACTTAAGAATTAGGGGGTGTAGTGTCTAAGTTCCTAACGGTCGGGCACTCACTATTATGAATCTAGCATATAGCGGTACTTAATGTCTTGGCTTAGGGGACCAGGAACAACAGGACTTATGACGGTGCGCTTGATTTCTCCTGTGGTGGCATCTTTGCTGATAGGTTAGGGCGAATTGACCAAATGTTGTCCTCTCGAATTTGACCCCACCTGAAGTAATTGGAAGTAGGTAGACGTAGACATAACTAGCTAGGATGATTAACTAGGTTAGCACCACTTCTCTCTATTGATTTCTCTTTACCATTTATCTGCTTTTATTTACTTTATTCTGCATTAGTAGTTTAATTAATTAAATCCCTATCGAAACCTTTATTAAATCTATGACACTAGACTTAGTAATAATCCAACACACATAGCTCTTGGGACGACCTCGGCTTTACCGATTACTACACTACACGCGACCGGGTACACTACCCGTTAGTGCACTAGGGTAGACAATAGGTATAGCGAGACACTATAAATGTTAAGACCTGGTCAGTAAAACCTGCATCAGCTACTAGGACGAGTAATAGGCCAAATGTGACGAGTGGTTTTACAATTGTTTTCTCACCTATTGTTGAGGCTTCTGGTGGGGATACTAGTTCAAGTATGAGACCGTTTCCCAAGTTTTCGGATGCTTATGGTAGTCGAAGTCTGTATTAACTTGATCAAAAACTTCATGAATTTGAAAAGAAAATGGCTCAATGTAAGTTTGTTTTATGTGATGATGATGGTTAACCAATAAAACATTGTAGTCATATGGAGGACGAGGTGGATGGTGAAGGTGGCGTTAACTTGGTTCCATTTGTTGATGAGGATGGAAATGTGACACATGGTTCAAACGTAACTAAGGTCCATAATGAGAATGTTCATGATGATGATGTCGAGCCTCCTATGAACAGCCCTCAAACTAACATGTGTTCAAACAGTGACGAGGCTAGTATAAATGGTACCCCCGTGCTGAAGTCATTTAGTAGTGTATTGAGCCCTAATGCTAAGCCACCTATTAAGCAGTTTAATTTCAGATCTTTTATTAATGAGGAATGGGTGGAGAACCATGATACGGTGCTTCTTAAGGTTTCCATGAAATGTGTTACTAACATGTATGCGAACTCACTTGTGGGTTATTTTGTTGGAAAAAAATCTTGCTTTTCCAATTGTTCAAAACTACGTGAATAACACGTGGCGAAAGTTTGGGCTATAAAAACTCATGAAAAATGAAGAGGGCGTGTTTCTTTTTAAATATGCTTCTAATGATGGGCTGAATCAAGTTCTTGAGAGTGGTCCACGGATGATTAGGAACACGCCTCATATTCTCAACAAATGGAAGCCGAGTTTGTCTTTGAAAAAAGACGAAATTGCGAAAGTGTCGGTTTGGGTTAAATTGCACAAGGTCCCTTTGGTTGTATATTCGGAAGATGGTTTGAGGCTGATTGCTACTCAAGTTTGGAAACCAATTATGTGGATGCGTTTACAAGCTTGATGTGTGAAGATTCATTGGGTCGTATTAATTTTGCTCGTGCGCTCGTGGAAATTAATGTCGAATCAGTTCTAAAGCATGAGATTAGCATGGCTATACCAATGGATGATATAACTGGTTATACTACAAAAATTATTCGGGTAGAATATGAATGGAAGCCGCCACTTTGTGTCGATTTCAAAATATTTGGACATTCTCACGACAAATGCCCAAAAATTGTGGTTGATCTAGTTTATAATGATACTCCCATGGATAACTGTGTAGATGGTATTACTAATGTTGATGGTTTTACGGAGGTTACCAAGCATAAAAATAATGTGAAGAAAACTGCTGCAAATCAATCTCATCAAATTAGTGGTATTAAGCTTTCTAAGCCGAAAGCTAACTTTCAATATTGCCTAGTTTCTAAACCGGGTAAGGACAAGGGTGATGCTCCTAACTTTGGAGCTAAAGGTAGTAAGGAGGTTTCTACATCTCAGCCATCTAAATCTAAGTATCCTATAGTGAAGGATCTCAACTTTGTATCTCTTAAAAATTCTTTTGGAGCTCTTAGTGACTCGGATATCGTTTTTGAAGCAAATGAAGATACTCATACTGATCCTGGTGGTCCGCAAGTCAATAGTTCTTGCAAGGACGATGTAAGTGATACAAAAGAAAGAGAGCATATTGCATCAACATCGCAAACCGTAAATAAGGCTGCCCCGAGCAGCCTTTGAGTATTGATTTGCCTATTCATCTATGGGTGGCCATGCTGGTATGTTTGACTCTGAATTTGATGATGATGAAGTTTTCTTTCCAGATGATGACATATCTCGATATATGTCCTCGACTGGTGGAGGACAGCTGTAACACCCCAACCCGAAAAGGGTCCAAATGTCACATTATGAAGTCATATCTGAACATACTAATAAAAATAATTTGCAAGCGGAAGTCTTATAAAATAAAATACCAAGTCATATAAGCGAATGACTTATAAGGAAAAATACAAAATCCAATATGTCAAAAATGTGTAATATCAAAAAAATGATCTTCAAAAAGAGTCCAATATGATAGGGAAACTAGGGTCCGTTCACTCAAATGCTCCTACTCTCAGCCCATCAAGCCCAACAATCCTACTAGGTACCTGCCGTATGAAAAAGAAAGTGCGGCTGAGCTTAAAAAGCCTAGTGAACAGATATGACAAAATAAAAACTAAACAAAATAAAGATATGAAGGGAATCAAAGGAAACTAATATCAAAGTCATAACAAATGGACAAAATGAGTCAATGAGGAACCTGCAAAACACAATATTAACAGATAACCAAAAGAACATAAATCAAAGGAGACCAAAGCAAAGCAGCGCATCAGCGAACATACATAAGTACACATAAAATAACCAAACATATAAATACTGGACATAAACAAATAGAATTGATAAACAACACCATAAGCAAAACAAGTAATCAAACAGTGTACAAGCATAGCAGTCAGCGTATCAACTAAACATAAATATGGCAACACAAATAAATCAGATAATCAGAATACATATAAGCCAAGCTGAATTCTATAAGCAGGGGGAAGCAACTAAATTGAATGTAAGCATAGTAATCACACAAGCAGATAATCCACAGTTAATAAACAAAACAAGTATCATAACCAGCTGAAATACTAACAGCAGTATAAGCATGATAGTCACATGTATCAGGTAGGAATACCAAACGAACATCATAATTGAATGAATTAACTAAATAAGAACATAGCATGGCAAACTAAACAAGTAAACTAGACATATAACATAAGTTGAACCATATTCCTTCATCAACCAGTAGCATGAACAGAAGTGTAAACATGGCAGATCAACAAGTCAGGTAAACATCAATTACTAAGCCAGATCAATATCGTAAGCAACGGAAAAATACCAACCAAAAGTACAAGAATGGTAGTCACAAATAGCAAATAGGAATACTCAATGATAATCATAGCCCACAAAATAACTGAACGAGGTATAACATGGTAAACGGATGAGTCAAATAATTACATACTAGCATGGCAAACAGGTGAATCAATTAGTCATGTAATAGCATGGCAAACAGATAGTCACATATTAATCATATAATAGCAGGGTAAACGAATGAAGTGGTAATCTGAAGTATAAGCTTGGTAGTCAAACAAAATAGAATGAGAGTATGACAAATCAAATGAACTAGAGTATAGTATGGTAGTCGGATGAATCACATAAGGATACTAAATGAATGAGTAATCAATGGAAAACTAAAGATGAGAAATATAGAATATGATGCATGGTAGAATAACAGTAGGTACAATATAGGTGTATCAAAAGTGTAAAGGTTGTCAGAAATCTACCACGAGCCCAGAAACATATCATATCATAAACATCATACTCATGGTCTTCATAAGTAACAAAATGGAGTAGCTAGCTCCCAGAGTTGTGAAAGGCGTATATTGCACACAACACCAGTCACCAGAAATAAATAAATCATGTCATATCATATCATATACAAAACAAATCTAGGATGCATCCATACGCCCCTGCAGAAATCATAGTGGCCAAACATATTACTTGAGCTCATAAACATATAACAGAAAAAAGACGAGATGGTTCATCACTCGACCACCCTGGAATCATGCCATTGGTGCATCAATGACATGGCCATGTTACCTTCATGGCTAGGAAAATGGCTCGGGTATCAAACAGAAGGGTCAAAGGCAAAGTCAAAATTTTGGCAAAATGTCTAAGTCATCAGAATATCACAGGTTCATAATCAAAGGTTCACAATCAAAGGTTCATAGCAAAGGTTCATGACAAAGGTTCATGGCAAAGGCTCAATTCAAAGGTTCACATCAAATGGTTAAAGGGTCATAATCAAAATAGCTAAAGATCAAAAGATGCGTAAGAGATCATGAGAAACCTTAAGAGAAAGTGTGGAAAACTAGAAGGGGTTGAATAGTTTTGCCAATTAAAACTTTGTTTTAAAATGTTTTGATCGATTTATGTCAATCTATTCAGATGTGTATGTTGGATGTTGATAGATAGATATGGAAATAGGTAATGCAAAGGTAAAGAGTAAGAAACACAAAACTACGACACGAGTGTTTATAGTGGTTCAGCTACAAGGACACCTTCCTTGCCCTACTCTACTCCCCGAGTCACCTACTCGAGAGTTCATTAGCACTACACGACACAACTCCTTATGGCGGAGAAGCCTTCACAACGTCGCCTACTCTTTTTTCGGTACAAGGCTAGACACCGGGTTCTTCCACAAGGTAGAACCAAACCTATCACTACGTCGCCTACAATTTATCCGATACAAGGCTAGATACCGAGTTCCATTACAAAGGAGGAACTACTACCTAACATTACACCACACCTATCCCAAAGGAGACCAACTCCTTATTACAACATCATCAAGGATATCAAAATCCTTGGATACAACCTATCCCTATTTGTACATCGATACACCATATCGATTGTACACCCTTGGCATCTTTCACTAATGCCTTAGACTTGACTCTTTTGACATCCTTCACTAATGCCTATGACACGGACGTTCGGCACCTTTCACTAATGCCTTCGTCTTGACTCCTTTGGCATCCTTCACTAATGCCTTTGACACGGACGTTAAGCACCTTTCACTAATGCCTTCGTCTTGACCCATTTGGCATCCTTCGATAATGCTTTTGACACAACACTTCTAATGAGGAAGAAAGAACTATCAAAAAGAGAACCTCAGTAGTCTTATGACGAAGCATGGCAACTCATGGACTTGAGCTTGCTCAACTTCAAGAGGTGGTGATCTCGCCTTTAAGAGGAACCTAGAGAATCACACAAAAGCAAACACAAAATACATAGAAAGATCCTTTGGATCTGAGGTTAGAAGGTTTACAATACTATGAGAAAGTATGTGTGGAAGTAGCCCCCTAAAATGAAGAAATGGCTCACTATTTATAGAAGAAATATTGCTACTGTTCCACGAATCCCACGGATCCCTTACTTGAGGTCCGTCCAGTGTAAACTGGGGGAACCGTGGGACGCTCCTCTTTGCCCATGGGTTTTGGGTCATGGGTTATGGGTCATGGGTCCTAGACTTTGGACCATGGGTATCCAAGTAGATACAATGTATCTAGAAGATGCAATGCATCTAGTCCATGGGTCATGGGTTAAATCCATGGGTCATGGATAATACCCATTTATGACTCATGCATGATGTCATGAAATGGGTTATGGGTTATGGGTTATGCTCCATGGGTATGGGTCATGGACTTTGGGTTATACTCAAATACATTCAATGTATTTGGTCAATGGGTCAAATACTTAAACTTTTACCCATTATATTAACCTTTATAATACATACTAATTATGTATATATCTACCCAATATGTAAACACTAGTTGTTGTACATATGTATTACTAAATCATAAAAACACTATTACTTGTTTAGTGTTTTATGTGAAAACGTAAGTGTGTTAGTAAATTATTGGCTCAAACCATTTACGTATTTTATTTGTTTCGTTAAAATGATTTTACGTTTGTTATCGACAAAACATTGGAAGATCGTAAAATATAAATAAACGTTTTTACGGCTTATTTGTATTAACAATCTCCCCTTTTTGTTGATGACAAAACATAAGATTATTTTAAGGAAAAACTAAAATTCGTAAAAGTTTGAATTGGAGTTTTTACTCTCTTCTCCCCTTTTTTCGAAACAAAAAGAGCGTCGAAATGAAACTAACACCATGTTGTAAGAAAAACATGTGAAAGAAAAAATATGAAAAATAGAGAGTAAGTGAGGAGAAGAATTCTCGACTTAGCTCCCCCTTGACGAGTCCATCCCTTTGTGAGGGCGTCAAGTAAGAAGAAATACTAAACTAGTGCATTACAGCTATGTTTGCAAATAGTTTCATCTTTGTGACGAATATGCTCCCCCTTGATGATTGAAAATTTGCAACGGGGACGTCATGTAATATAATCCTAATGTGAATTATATTGCAAATGATTTTGCAATGTATCGCTTTGAAACGAAACTCCCCCGAGCTTAGGGTGTTAAAGTCTTCATGTGTATATTGAAAATCTACAAAACAAAGGTTAGAAAACAAGTATATAATGCATAATTTCCTGCAAATAAGACTCAAGTTAGTAGTAAATAAGTCTTCTGTTGCACGGATCCCACGGTTCCCTCCTTGGAGGGATCCATCTAGGCAAAACAGAGGGATCCGTCTGTTTGAAAGCTTAGGACAACAAAGGTAATGTGAAAAAGTGATGTCAACATCAAAATGAGATATGTATTAAGGTACTAAACAAGTACTCAAGACAATAAGGCATAAAACATGTAATTTCATTCAATAAAAAATATGAGAAATGATCTACATATATCTAAAACTAAGAGAATGATTTAAACATGAAATATGATTCCTAAACTATCTAAGTAAAGCTTAAGACTAGGACACCACTTGAATCCTTAAGCTCACGGTTGTTTAGGTTTGTTGACCTCATTGAAACGTTTGAGGAGGTGATAAAACATGAAACGTTGCTCTTCACGTAGTTCATGTATCAAGCCTTCAACGTGTTGACAATGATAGAAATCTTTGTCATGGCTCGGAAAAGGTGGTGGTAGGAATGGAGTAGCTTGATGCGGAGGATCAAGTGAAGAGGGTTGAGGATCCTCAAAAGAAGGAGGGATTGGCGGAGGCACATTCGATGATGGCTCAACAAAGGATGATGGTGGAGGTAGAGAGGTGTCAACTTCCATGTGGTCGGGTGGTTAACTTTGAAAATTCCTCATAATCCAAAATGGACCATTTGAGGGAAATGGAGAAAAAGATATCGGTGTAAGTGTTGATTCAACACTTTGGTTTTGTTGCACGATCTTCTCTATTAAAGAGAGTGTCGGCAATGGTGGAGGATGGGATGGCCTAGGAGGTAAGTCCTCTAAGATGTAGAGATGTGGAGATGAATGTGAAGTGGTAAATGATATGGCTCTAGGAACCAAAGGTGATGGTTGGGTGGAAATTGGTGTGATTGGTTTAGGAGGAATTGCGGTGTTTGGTGATGATATTTTTGTGGGAAAAATCCTTTTGGGGATTGGTTTGATTGGTTGAGTTGGTGGAGGAGAAATCCTAGCATTTGTGGATTTAACGGGAGATGATTCAGTTGAGGAAATTTCGTGTACAACACGAGCAAGTTTCTTGGGTGGTCCTTTGGTGGATGAGTAAGCACTAGGAGCTTTCCTCATGATAAAATGACTAAGGATTACTGATGTAAAGGTTTCTAAATGCTAAGAATAGAGTTATAGTTGGTGACTAAGAAGTTCTAACAAGATGACTTATAAAAGGAAGGATTTGGGAAGTGCATTAAAGACTTAAGCCACTAAGATCCTTTGAAATGTGATGATTTGCATGCACAAGGGTCAACTGCATATTTGAACTGATCTAGGAGTTTAATTAAGACCAGATGGAGTGTTCAAGTTAGCAAGGAGAGCTTGAAATGATTGTTTTAGCTAGGATTTGCTGAATCTGCCAGCCGGTTCACACGGTTCCTTCCAATGAGGGATCCGTCTAGGCTAATCCTAGGGATCCGGCTATCAGCAGTCAAGAAAAGAAGAAAATGAAGTTTGTAGAGTCTAATACCTATACATCTTGAGTGTCTCAGTCTTCTTAAGTGTTTTAAATGAAATGTGACTTAAATGATCAAGGGTAGTGAGTAATGGTAGCTAATGATTGTCTTTCATGGAAGAAAAATGGGACTTTATGACCACCAATGGGTGATCAAGGATGACACTAGGAGATTTGAGAGTGTCAAGTGATGTTAAATGACCCTAGAGATCAGATGGCAACTTGGGATAAAATTTGAAAATTCCTTAAAAATTATAAGAATTGAAAAGCTAGTTTTTAACCCATTTTGAGTTAGACATGACTAAAATCATTTTGCTAAAATTGAGAAATTTATAAAACTAGATGTGTTGACATGTGAGTGATGATGTGTGAGTAAAGGAGCGGAAGGATGATGAGTTTTGGTGAAATGAAAAATTGAAAAGCATTTTGAGTGTGATCCTAAATGAGCTATGAGTGAGTGTGAAGATTACTGAGCTTGAGGAAGACTTAAGTGGTCCCAAAGCATTATGTTAAGCTAGTGTGAAGTTGTTAGGAATTGGAAATTCTATAGTGAAGCATCGGTCACCCCAAATATAATCTAGCTTAAGTTAGCTCGTAGACATATCGTTTATTACGTTATTTAGTTATTAGCATAGTATAGTCTAGCGCAACACCGTGGAGGAAGGACGGGTCTTTACCCATCGTATGCCTGATCCACAGCCCGAAGGAGGGCGTAATACTTTGTATAAATAGCCCTCTCCCCACAAGGGAGAGGGTTGGATGTTCATTTGGAATCTAACCTTCCATCTGTTTCTCTCACTAGAATATCCCACTTTCTCTCTCTAAAACCATATATTCATACGCCCATATTTATTATGTATTGATGTGTTTGTGAAATCCAATATGCTATAAATGGTATCAAGAGCCATGGTTTGATCATCTCTCTTACATGTTCTTGGATTTCTAGTGGTTTTATATGGTTTTTGGGTTTGAAAAAGTTTACTGATATTTGCATCATTTGGATCATTTCTTGTGTCAAAGTTTAGATTTTGAGTGTACTTTTGTGTTTAGAATCATTGTAAGTGCTTGGGTTTTGATTTGGAAGGCTTGAATCCGTGTGGTTGGGTTAGTTTTGGATTTAAAAGTGTTGCTTTTGAACTTTTCTAGCTAGCGACTTGAGTCTCGGAATAGTATTCTTGGTAGCGACTTGTATCGATATTATTCAGCGACTTGTCATTGTTGTGGTAGTGACTTGAGCACTAGCGACTTGTCTTTTAAGACAAAGCGACAAATAGTACAAAGTAGTGGTTGTACCATTTTGGCTAGCGACTTGTCAACGTAGCGACTTGTCTTTACAATCTTCAGCGACTCGACTTTGTTGTGAGTAGCGACTTGTGCTCTAGCGACTTGTCTCTTGAGACAAAACGACAAAAGTACAAAGTAGTGGTTGTACTGTTCTGTCTAGCGAGTTATTCCTTAGTGACTTGCCCACTTAGCGAGTTATTACTTTAGCGACTTGTGCTTCTGGCTAGTTGTGTCTAGCGACTTGTACTTATAGCGACTTGTCTCCTAGCGACTTGTGTGTGAAGCGACTTGTCTCCATGATATTTAGGGACTTGGTGAATTAATGCAAGCGACTTGTGTCTAATATACATCAACACAATGACTTACACCACTGACCCTTTAATCTCCAAAGTGCTCGAACTCTATGATACCTCACAGAACAAAGAAACTGTTTGCTACTCAGAAAGTTTAACCATGATTGATTCAGCAAATTATGATCAAAACATTTCACATTCTGAGTCAAATATCAATGAATCACACTTGTTATTGATACAAGATACAGAGCAAATGGAATGCAACATTGAGCCCTATCAACTTCTCCATCTGCACCTCATACATCTGTTATCAACAACCGGGGATCGAACATGTAGTGCTCTCTTCCGCCAAGACTTACCTACATTGACAAGAACCTTGCTGCTGAACTTAGAACAACTGAAGCTTCAAATTACCAAAAGGAAGGTATTAAAGGATGATTCCAAAGCCGCACTTCAGGTAATCCACAACCAATTTCAGCCATTCATCAATGGGGAATATTCCGCAGACTTCGATCAACACGTGACTGGAATTTCTTTCAAGAAACATACTGGAATGGAAATTCATGAGTTCATCAATACATTTATCCTACTTATGGATAATGTGGATAAATACATTAAGGAAGCTGCTCAAGAGGATGATAATTTGAATGAGTGTCAAGTGAAATTCAGTGAAAGTTGTGATAAGTTGGGTAATGTTTCAGTTGAAAGGTCGGGTGATGCTGAATGCAAAATATCAGATACAACAAAGGATGATAAAACCGGCTGCACTGAATACAGAGGCTCAGAATCAGATAAGCTTGAAATAGCCTGCAGTTCAGTGACTCTTGTTATGCATGATTTGAATGCAAATATCAGACCGACAAATGAACAGGTGTCATGTGATGAGATACCCTTAACTAATCAACATAATGCTTCTGCTTATGTACCTAAACAAAATGATCATAATTCTGAACATGATGTTGATAAACGTTTCTTGGTTGAGACTAAGTCTAGAATCTTTAATACAAATGAAATAGTTGAAAAAAGGGTTTTTGATGAACTTTCAAACAAATACTCAATCTTTGAAAAACATTGTATTTCCTTAGAAATTGCAATACAACAAAGAGAAGAAAGTTTTCTTGATACAAAACCTTGTATAAATCCGGAATTCCCAAATTTCGAGAATTTTTTGAAATTAACCAGTTAAAAACTGAGATTCTGGACAAACACTCAACCATATGTAATCTGAAATTACAACTCTCAGATCTACATAAGAAACATAATACAGGGATGAACAATCCTAACTATGAGGTGAATGATCCAATTAAATCTAGGAATGATGAATTGGCTTTATGTGTGTCCAAGCTACTAAGGGAAAATGAGTCCTTGAGGAAGAACTTATTAGAGAACAATGCCAAGTTGTTAGATCAAACTAACTCCTTGTTGGCAGACATTAATGCCCTCAAAGCCCAAATTCAGGATAAGAGCTTCACCATTGTTTCCTTAAAAAATGAGCTTAGGAAAACTATTAGAAATAGGGTGAACACTAAGTTTGCAAAACCATCGACCTTGGGTAAGCCAATTGTACTGAATAATACAGAACGAGTTGTAGTTAGGCAGCCCAATGCATTTAAAACAGAAAGGTTTAAACCATCAAAATCTAAGCTTGCCTCCCAAGTTGATGAGAATATGGTTTTGTCAAAACCAGTCTCTTCACTAATTCATTCCGATATGATGAATAACAATCCCCAGCTTAATGTTCGAAGCTCTAAGATCAGGAATATAAGGAGATCATCTAGTCCATATAAGAAGCATCAATTTCCTGACCAATCCCCTAATAAACAAACTAATTGCAAAAGGACGAATGCTCAGAACAGGGAAATGGTTACATCTAACTCTGCTAGCAGTTGTTTTAAGTGGATCCCTACTGGTAGATTATTTAATTTCACAGGAGCCAAACGGACTTACTCACCTAGATCTTGTCTTAAGTGGATGCCCACAGGTAAAATCTTCAAGAATGTTGAACTTAAAGGGATTTCTATTAATGATACTCCTAGATCTGACTGTACAGCATCTAATAATGAGGATACACCTGTCACTAACCCTTCTATTTGCAATACTACATGTGCTATTAGTGCAAAGTGTCCTCAGTCTTTTTCAGGTACAATGCTCAATTCAATCATGAGCATCATGACCTGGTTTCCAACAGAAATGAAGACTGCTCACTCAGGAATTGTAGCTTGTCAGAATTGATGTATCTCGTACTTTGACTCCTGTTTGACTTGAATCAGGACTCGTTCTCATTAATCCGTGTACATATTAATCTACATTTGTTTAAAAAAAAACACATTTTTTTGTGTTTTTTATTAATTAAAATTAAAATCTTCAAAATCTAATAACAGATGTATCTCTTGTTATCGATAGCATCTACGGTCCTAGAAATGTCATTCAATAATGATACGGGTCCTTAGATGAAGTTCGAAAAGATGATATATTCTATCTTATAACGGGGGGTTGTATTTCAATCTATGTTCACTCACTCTTAATTAATTCGTGACATTGATTGAGGGGGAGAATTTTTCAAATTGTCTATGCATGAGTGTTTTATATATGTAATGTGCTTGATTGTTTGTTGCTGCATGTCTCTTTACGTGGTATGATTAAGTCATGGTTCGTTATGTACATTGTGCTAGTTGGTTTGTCCATTTTATGTCTTATATGGTACTTGTCATATTCCTGACATGAATGTCACTTATCCACCGTATCTGCATGCAATTTGTTAAGTACAAGGGCTAAAAGTGTTAATAGTACAAATTTATGTGTGATACTAAGATAAGTAGCGACTTGTCTCCATTAGTCATAATACAAGGACCAAATGTGTCATTTATTAAAAATTGAGAATGGGACTTAAACTGTAGCGACTTGTCTTAATCAGGTATAGCGACTTGTCTTACATTGCATAACCTCTAGCTAGTGAGTTGTTTAAATTAGGCCAAATACAGGGACTGAATGTGTCAATTTTTGAAACTTGGAAAAGTACTTAAGCCCTAGCGACTTGTCACACTTGAAAAAATTTCAAAATCCCAAAACTATCTCTCTCTCTCTCACGTGACCAGTCTTGTAGCGATTTAAGTGTGGTAGGTTGATTTTAATGTTTTTGATTTGAATCCTTTATCTCTAATACCTCCTTTAACGCAAATCTATTAACAGATTCCACCGAGCGATTTACCTTCGACAATTGATCCCTTGTCTAGGTTTGTTAATGGATTTGTCTAATGGGAGTACTTGATATTAAATTGGTTGTAGTCAGGGTTAGCTGGGTTAGACTTGATGGTGCATGTGTGTGTTTAAATGGTTGTCCTTGCGCGTATTGTTGTAATATTCGTATAAGTTTGTTGGGTTGATGCTATATGTTTATGTTTGTGCTTGTGGATTGATTGTATTTGATCATTGTAGCGATTTGGTTGTGTCTTTGTCGTAGATGTATTTGATGGTTGGGTTGATGTTATATGTTTATGTCATCACATGTTCTTGTTGGCGACTTGTCATATAGCAGGAGGTTCTTAGTGGCGAGTTGTCTCGTATAATCTTGATGGCGAGTTGTCATTATTTTAGACATTCTTGATAGCGACTTGGTATACAATTGGGTGATACTTGTAGCTAGTGTTTGGTAGCGACTTATCCTTGTATTTTTAAAAAAAAGGTGACTTGTCTTGACAAGTTAGCGACTTGCTAAAACATTTTCACAAAGGCGACTTGTCACTGGTTTTTCTTATAGCGACTTATCTTGACAAGTTGATTAAAGCGACTTGCTATAACATTTTCATGATAGCGACTTGTCTATGGTTTTATTTGAAGCGATTTGTCTTGACAAATTGGTCATAGCGACTTGTTATAACACTTTTAGCGACTTGTATCTGGTTTCTCTTGAAGCGACTTGACTTGAAAAATTGATTAAGCGACTTGTTATAACACTTCCATTATAGCGACTTGTCTCATGAAATCCTATTAAAGCAATTTAGTTTTAACAATTTTGCTCAAGCAACTTGTCTTTAGAAAACCTTGTCAAAGTGATTTGTTACTATGAGAATTACTAAAACAACTTAACCTATTTTCTGAGTATATCAATCTGTTTTTTGTTAATCTTTCATGTATGCTAATCATTGTGCTTATGTCATGAGGTTGCACTAAGGTTGTTTAGTTAACCATGTCTAACCTAACATGCTCTCGAATACTGTTGTTGTATGTGTGATTCTACAAAATTTCAATGGCAGAAACAACCTCTTCCGAGAACCTTGCTACCTCTACTCCACCCACAGTTCTTACAGACAACGAAATTTTTCCAGAAGATAAATGGGTAGAGATTGGCAAAAGCAACTGCTATGTGGACATGGAAAGAACACAACAAAATCCAATCTTCAGGGTTGCTATTGATATTCTGAAAAACACTAACTTCTTCAGTGCCTTGACCAAGCAATGCACGATCCCCTCCATTTACCTACAACAATTTTGGAACACCATTACATGGGACAAGATCACACCCACTTATTCTTGTAAGCTAGATGATATGGGATATGAAATCACCTCTGACATTCTCAGTAAGGCCTTAGGAATCACACCATGTGACCCTGCTAAACAATCTGTCCCTCCACCTACTGCGGAAGAACTAATAGACTTTCTAAATGAGTTGGGTTATCAAGTTAACGTAACAAGGGCTTCAGATATCATCACCGGCCACATGTATCAACCTTGGAGAGCCATTGCTACTATTCTCAACCTATGCTTATCTGGCAAAACCTCAGGGTTCGATAAAGTGAGGATACCTATTCTGCAAATCTTGTGGGGTCTCATCAAAGGGGTGAATATTGATGTCACGGAACGTATTTGGGAAGAATTCTCGTTGTCTATGCACACCTTCATCACCGACAGAACAAATGTTCAGAATCAAGCCCAAGGAAGAAAGAAAGTACACAAACTTGTAATCCCTAGCATAAGATTCTCGAAGCTTATCATTCAGTTCTTGCAACAGACTCATCATTTTAATCCAAGGAGTGAGTCAATCCTCCATAAAGCTAGTGATGAATTTGTGCTTGGTAACCTCAAATATGTTGCCAGAGGTGTTAATAAAGAGATCTTTGGAATGCCAATTCCGGATGCTCTTCTCACAATGATATTAAGAAGACTGACTACTTCAGAATATACAAGAAAAGGGCATCCAGATCCAATGTTGATGACGCTCCTGATCCCTCACAACCCAAGTCTACAAAGTCTACTTCTAGCACTAAATCATCCTCGAAAACCTCATACGACGCCCTTCCAAAGAAGAGAAAGAGAGAAGCCAGAAAGGGAAAAGATGAAGGTTCCAAGGATACTGACAGACAAATGAGTTTAATGGATGAAGATGAGGCCGCACTACAACAAGGGATTCAACAAAGCCTGGATTCCCTAAACTTGCCTCAGAGACCATCTGTAGGAGGAGTAGTGATACGTGAACCAGTATCAGCACCACAACAAACCACACCGGCTACACATGATAAAGGCAAAGGGATTGCTGGAATTGATGCTGAATAAGCCGCTCACATGCTTCTGACCATCTCTTCTCCACCTCCAAAAACTACTACCCAATTTGAGCTGAAGAAAAGAAGCATTGAATCATCTTCAGCTCAAGAACCAACTGGAATGGAAAAGGATGTGTCCGATACACAGGAAGATACACTTGCATCTAGTGACACTTAGTCAGAAAGTCTGGAGACAACACCTTTTACTAAGGAGGTTCTAATGCTCGAATCAGTAAATGAAGAAAATGAGCTGCTGAAAGACCCACAGGAGATCCGTGAGCCAAGATCTTATGAACACAGGCGCCTAGATGAAACAAACATGTCTACTGGATCTTTATCCTCACTCAAGAATCTAGATGCTGACTTCTCATTTGGTGATCAGTTTTTGAATGACAAACCCTCAGACACCGAGATTTTTAAGCAAAATGATGAGAAAAAGGAAGCTGAGTCTATGTACACGGTCGACATCCATCAAGACACCTTAACCATCCCTCCGATGTCAGCACCTGCTCTAACAACCGCACTTCCACCACCCAAACATGCTCTAACAACCGCACTTCCACCACCCGAACCTGCTAATGATCCATCACAGGAACCTGCTGTCATAATTAATGACATGGATACTCCACCAGGTCACCACCTCTGATCTTATCATCTGACCAATTGCTCGACAACGCAGTGAAACGAATTGAAGCTCTTGAGAGGCACCTGCCTAAATCTATCAATGTCCTCGAGCATCGTATCTCCAAGCTGGAGAACCTTAACTTTGATGAAGGAGTTGCAGACGCAATTGAAGCAGAGGTTAAAGATGCTGTTAAATGGGCAATGCAGGCTCCACTACTTCAACGATTTAAAGATTTGCCTATTTCAGATATGAGAGCAGTCCTATCTGAGAAAATGTATGACTCTAAAGAGCATCTGGATGAGGTCCATAAGAAGCTATATGTGGCACTTGAAGAATCGATAAAGCACGATAATCACTTACAGTTTCTTGAGGATATTCGAGAAAGAGAGGCTAAGAAGAAAAGGAGGACTTCTGTGTTGGGTTCATTGCGTAAAGGTCCTAAATATCCACCTCCTCCTCCTCCGCCTCCAACTAGAGGAGCTGGAACTTCTGGTGCTGGTGGATCTTCTGGCACAACCACTACACCTCTACCAAAACCACCAACATCTCCTCCAAAACCTTTAAATCAATCCAGTTCATCCGATGAATAGGGTACTCAGAAGAAGTCTACAGCATGGACCATGGTTGATTCAAGGTTTACACCCACCTTCTCCACTATCTCAAAAGACCAGGTACTACATGAAGAGTCTTATGTCATGGAAGAGTCAGAATCCGATGACGATGATGCATCCACCAAACATATCCCTAAGCCGTCTGAAGATGAGGATTGGTTTGATGCATACATTTCGGGTGAACGAATTAAAACCTCTAAAGTTGCACCTTCAAAGGACATGACTCAAAGCTGGATCACCAAAGATAAACCTCAATCACCTGAACCTGCATGGTCCATTCCCGAGTATGATTCGATAATCCCTGACAATAATTGGGCTACAACCATTATCTCCAACTATGAAGCCCCAGCAGAAGACTCTCTTCTTCACATCATAGGGGATATGGGAAGCTTTATGAAGTGGTTTTGTGAAAAGAAGGGAATTTCGTCAATCACTCTGAAAGATCTTGAAAGGAAAGCGTTTGAGATCGTCAAAGTCTTCCACTCTGATGCCACTCAGCTTCAATACCAGATGGAAGAATGCCATAAAATGTTGAGTGATCAAGTCAGTGAGAATATCAGTTAGTTCAATGTGAACAACCCTCTTCTTTTCGGTGGTGAACCTGGACAAGTGACAATCCAATCAGAGTTCTTCTTCAACCATGATCTGGATTATCTATGTGCGGAACTGCAGAAAGAAGACCAGCTTTATCAATTTCTAAGAGGAAAGCTGCTACCTACACAGATCAGGGTCTTGAGCAAATGGTCCCTGATCAATTCTGGATAAACAAAGAACAAGTGTATGACATTGCTGCTTCGTATGGCATTTCTCATTGGTGGTTCAAGAAGAAGAAATTCTACATTGATAGACATGGTGCTGAAAAGAGACGCAAAGCTGTTCGATCCAAGCTGCGTATTCTAAGTGTGATCAGTGTGGAGATCTTCTCAATCTACGGATATGATTATCTGAAGAAGATTGTTCTTAGAAGAGCTGACTTGAAATATTATGTTATAGAAGAAAACAACTTCAATCCTTTGTTGCCAAGTGACTTTGAAGATCTCTATCTTCTGAACCTTCAAGGACACCTTGACCACCTACATGTTCGTGAGAAGAAGGCTCTCTCTGCTGCTGTCAATCTTTGGATCAGGGGCTTGGTCATTCGACAAAGAGTTGGGGATTTTCAGCTAGGCATGGAAAGCTACCAGACTCAGGTCAACCTAACAAGACCGCAATGGGAAGCCACATGACATAAAGTTTGTCATGACTATACAGTGATTGACACCCCTAGAGCAGTCCTCTTTACCGACAGATACGGGATAAGAATGCTAATGAGGCTATGCGAACTGTACAAGTTCAGTGATGGTACACTCAAGATGGTCGAAGAAGAATTGAACTCGAGAGTGAAGGAAATAAAACTTGACCTAAAGCCGTGGAACAAAACAAAATTCTGGTCGGAACAGGATTTGAAGAGGTGTGAAGAGTTCATTGCTACGATAGGGCGAAGACTTAAGACGAGAAAGATCTTCCGCAGCCTTGAAAGTTTTGTGGGTGGTAGACTTCGTGAAGGTCATTACAAGCTACTTCAAAGAACTGAATGAAGACATCTTCCTGTAGTAGTTCTGTTATATATTATGATTTGTGTAATGTGGTGATTGTACTATAAACAACTATAACTATAATGTATATTGTAGTGATAGGTTATGAATTGTTGTTCCCTTTTAGTCAAAAAGGGAACTTAGGAGTAGTCCTCTTCAGATCAAATAAAACCGGACACATTTTTCTCCAACAAGTTTTGTTTCTTACATATTTAAATCACTTGAGATCCAAAATCTCAAAGGATTTGACATTTTTGATCGGGGGAGAAAATGTGATATAAATATGCAATCTGATAAAAGGTGACCAATTTGTTTCAAAGTGCATCTGCTCTCTAATATGTGCTAAACTCTTTTCGAATCTCAAAGCATATATTCGAGGGGGAGCATTTCAAAATGAAAATAAACTTTCAAGGTACAAAGATTACTATGTTTTAACATAAAGTACCTTGATTGATTTTTAAATGGTTTCCTAATGGTTGTGTGATCGTGAAAGTTCTGTAAAAAGAGCTCTTTCCTCTATGTGATAAAATTATTTCAAATATTCTATGCACATATTGAGGAGGAGAATTTACAAAAGAAATTCAAATGGCTTTTTCTACGGAAATTGTGATCAAGGTTATATTTCAAAGAACTCTTGCCTCCATGTGCTAAATAATTTCATAATCATATGCACATGTTGAGGGGGAGCATTTCTAAATGATCAAAACAATTAAGGTACAAAATGCTTTGATATTATATCACAAGTACCGTGATTGTTTTTCCAAATGATTTTTCAATTGGTTTCAAGAAGGAAAGAACAATACCAAAAGACCGACCAATTTATTTTATGCATGGTGTTATAAGGATGGTTAGGCTAGGTATTCGTTCCCACGATCCCGCCAGAGCCGGAGGGATCTACCCAGGGATAATCCACTAGTTAGTGTAGAGTCCTTAGGTATGATGAAAAAAGGAGAAAAATAAGAATATGGGAAGAGTGCGGACTTAGACTGAGCTAGTACTGGAATAAACCCAACAAGGTTCTAGTTATGAGGTCTTGGTAAGCACTGAAGGGGTTGAAGAATGAAAAAGAATTGAATGTTAAAAGGGTGAAAAGAAATAGCCCTCCAAAAATTCAACCTTAGGGCAGAAACCGGGTTCAATACATATGCTACTAGTTGTTACTAAGGTAACACTGGTATTGAAGACAAGACGTCATGGACCCAGTGACGCACTGCACTATAACTTCCCAAGCTACTCAAGTTTCTCTTAAAAGGACTTGTTTCATTCTCACGGGGAACCTTACCTATCGACTTTCTCATAGAGATTGTTGATATTGAAGGAGGAGACCCTCTCCCTAGTCTCCGGCATAGGAACCAAATGTGCACTATTGAGTCTAGAGCCACGAGATCATCAATAAATCTCTTTAGGACACTGTCAATGAAGACTCTCTGTTTCATACAATGTGGAAAGAGAGATTATATTTTAAGATTCTTACGCATTATCCTTGTGGTATTGCCAGAACATCTGAGTGATATGCAAACATATTCACAATGATGATGGAAAACCTTCTAGAGCCAACATCAAACAAGCTCTTGGTAGGTGGCATGTGAGATCTATCCAATAGATCAACCATGTGACAACTGAACAGAAACAATGAGGCGATTCAAAATTATGAATCAATCCTGGTTCAGGTTATGGATTGACGGATACCTTTGAAAAACCGGTCGTTGTGCCTAAAATTCTTTTCCCTAGCACATCGACTGTGTATTAATATTTCAAAAATAAAAGGTGTTTAAGATTGATAACCGATTTTCCTTAAAACCTTCGTTGTATTGCAAAAACATTTAATTGAGCAGTACATGATTGTTTTTTCAAATCTCTTTTCATCAATCAGTGAATCTCAAATTCGCTGGTTCACTCACTCCGTGTTATCTTCTTTGAGACGTTCCGGTTTGAGAACAGCTAGAGCAGCTTCAAAACCCTGTCAAGGAGATTCTTCGGAATTATACCTGATCACAGGCAGTACTTGTACTGATCAACGGGGAACCGTGGGCCGTGTACCTCAATTCAACGAAAGTGATCAAAGACACTTTCGTGCGCTTTATTGCTAACTGTTGTATGCAGGTACACCCGACGTTTGCAGCTGATCAGAATGGAGAGGTCAATCCATAGCCGCATGCTCACACAACACATTCATTTCTAAAGGGAGAGGGTTGGATGTTCATTTGGAATCTAACCTTCCATGTGTTTCTCTCACTAGAATATCCCACTTTCTCTCTCTAAAACCATATATTCATACGCCCATATTTATTATGTATTGATGTGTTTGTGAAATCCAATATGCTACAGAAGTGATCTAGTGGGCTGGTTTGATGTGTGAGGGTCTGTATTGTATTTCTGTCACCCCAGATTCCACGGATCCCAATCAGGAGGGATCCTTCTAGTACAACTAGAGGGATCCGGCAACTGCAGATCAGAAGCATCACAGAAAAATGTGCAGTTTTTGCACTATGCTAATCATACGAATTGCTACTAGTCTCTACTAAAAAGGAACATCAAAACGAGTAAATATCTCATAAACCATAACATAAATAAGAGAAGTAGTGAAATTATCCAAAAAATCAAGATAAACCATTCACAAACATAAGCATCCATTCCAAAATGATAAACAATATGTCCAAAAACAACCATAATACTAATGTCTCTTTTGTCAATCTTTTCTCTTTCTCTTTCCCGACTTCAAGACGTAGTTAGTTAGGCATTAGATCATACCCTTCAATTGTTTGAATTCTTCGGTCTCGTTTGGAAGAGTTGGAAGTTGTTCAAAGTAGGTTATGGGGTCCAAGTTGACGTTGGCAACGGGGTTGACATTTACTTCTTCTTCGTCCGAGGAGTCTGGGAGAGCCCGAGGTCTTCTTCCATTGACCATGAACCGTTTAGAGGGTGTTTTGGTGAGTGGTTCCATGACGTGATCGGCAAGAAAATGATCATCATTGATAGGAGAAGGTTGCATTGCACTAACATACTCACGGAGTCGTGTTAGGAGCATACCATAGGGAAGTACCATGTTGGCGACTTTGAATACACCGGCCATTCTCTTCACCATGTAATAGGCAAGATTAAATGGCCTTTGGTGAATGAGGCAATATATCATTTGGACAAGACATGCATTTGGATGGTCTTTGTTTCCGACCAAACTAATGACATTTTCCCTAAGAATTTCTTCCCACTTTCTATAGATGGGATGCATTTCGAAGAGTTCCATTTGATAGGGATCACGGTGAATAAGATCTTTGTTTCGGTTGAAGTGAGATTGGTCGGCTCTAATTGGGAAAATGGTGTCTCGAACAATTGCAGGGTCATCAAGAGGAGTGTGGTAGATTGGTTTGGAATCTAGTGCAAAGGATTGAGTGGATATTGCGCAATCTTGGGAGTACATACAAATTCTTTCACAAGGAATGCGGATGATTTCTGAAAATGTGTTGAGGGGTAGAGTAAGGCTTTGATTATTGATGATAAAAGCGATTGAGATGCTATCATCACTATTTCGAATGATCCTAATGCTTTTGTAGAATTCAAAGATGAAAACCGGACAAATTTGTTCATCAATATCAAGGAGACAATCAAAGTTGATTGCCGAGAATACTTGACGAATGTCGGTATTTTCAAGGAAATATTCCTTGACCACACGACCTTCGTGAATAAGTCGTTTTTCAAGTCTTTTGAAGATTTTACGATCGGTTTTTGAAAACCCCTCTTTTCGATAGTATCTAGTGAGGTCGTAAACGGTATCATGGTGGTCTTGTTGGGTAGCTTTAGGCATGGTTGGTCCTAGAAAAACAAATATTCTAATTAGGTAAAAATTTTTGAGATGGGTTTATGGTTTTGGTTAATGTTGTAAGCACAATAGAATCTTAGTCATGTGAAAACCTTTTCTAGTGATTAATTTTGCAAAACCTAATTTCATCAATTGATGTAAAAAAAATTGAAAACCGTAAACCCTAGGATGAGGATGATGAAGAGTAGAACATATGAGTGTAATTACTTACAATGATGTTCTAGAAGGAGATGCGAAGCCCTATGGAGATGAAAGCAACAATTGGGTCGTTTTTGTGTTTTGTGAGGAGAGGGAAAAGAGCAGAATTGGTTTTGAAAAACGTATAATTGTTTTCTGTCACACGGTTCCCCCGGATCCCTTGTAATTGGGATCCGGCTAGTACAACTTGTGGGATCCGGCTACTGTGGACAGAAAGAGGGTGTTTGGTATTATTTTTGTAATAAGTTATACAATAGCTTATAGAACAAAAATAGCTTTGAGGTTCCTAATTGAATAGACGTTTGGTCAACGTGTTTTGATAGGTTAACTATCAAGGATCTATTTGTGACGGCGGCGTTAGTTTGACGATCTTTAGAAAATCAAGGAGGAATATTATTCCCGATGATGAGTAAGTCGAGAAAGTGGCTAAAAGAGACTTTTTAGAGACTAGAAATTATTAACGTTTAAGTTAATGAAAAGATAATATCAACATATCCATGTAAACGTAAATTAGCTAATTTGTGGATAAGTGAACATACCTCTAAACTCTTGATATGGTTTATGGAGACCATAAAGCCGAAATAATTCATGAGCTTTTAAAGTAATCTTATGTACTTAGTATAAGTAGGTTGCGATTACTTTTAGGTTCTTCCTTAAAGGTTGACTTCCTTTTTCTTTGAATAGAAATGAAGACTTTGGAGAGATCCTAGCAAGAAGATTTCTTAAAAAGAAAATGTTAGAATAATCTATCACTATCCAACATAAAAGAAACAATTTGTTTTAAAAGATTTCCTTCTTTGTAGTTTTCAATCATACACGGATCGTATCAAGTTTTTAAAGTACAACATACTGTAAGAAACTTGGTAACTAAGCTCTTATGCCAATTGTGGAAAACTAGAAGGGGGGTTGAATAATTTTACCAATTAAAACTTTGTTTTAAAATGTTTAGATCGACTTATGTCAATCTATTCAGATGTGTATGTTGGATGTTGATAGATAGATATGGAAATAGGTAATGCAAAGGTAAAGAGTAAAAAACACAAAACCACGACACGAGTGTTTATAGTGGTTCGGCTACAAGGACACCTTCCTTGCCCTACTCCACTCCCCGAGTCACATACTCGAGAGTTCATTAGCACTACACGACACAACTCCTTATGGCGGACAAGCCTTCACAATGTCGCCTATTCTTTTTTCGGTACAAGGCTAGACACCGGGTTCTTCCCCAAGGTAGAACCAAACCTATCACTACGTCGCCTACACTTTATCCAGTACAAGGCTAGATACCGAGCTCCATTACAAAGGAGGAACTACTACCCAACACTACACCACACCTATCCCAAGGGAGACCGACTCCTTATTACAACATCATCAAGGATATCAAAATCCTTGGATACAACCTATCTCTATTTGTACATCGATACACCATATCGATTGTACACTCTTGGCATTTTTCACTAATGCCTTAGACTTGACTCTTTTGGCATCCTTCACTAATGCCTATGACACGGACGTTCGGCACCTTTCACTAATGCCTTCTTCTTGACTCCTTTGGTATCCTTCACTAATGCCATTGACACGGATGTTAAGCACCTTTCACTAATGCCTTCGTCTTGACCCATTTGGCATCCTTCGATAATTCCTTTGACACAACACTGCTAATGAGGAAGAAAGAACTATCAACAAGAGAACCTCAGTAGTCTTGATGATGACGAAGCATGGCAACTCACGGACATGAGCTTGCTCGACTTCAAGAGGTGGTGATCTCGCCTTTAAGAGGAACCTAGAGAATCCCACAAAAACAAACACAAACTACATTGAAAGATCCTTTGGATCTGAGGTTAGAAGGTTTACAATACTATGAGAAAGTATGTGTGGAAGTGGCCCCCTAAAATGAAGAAATGGCTCACTATTTATAGAAGAAATATTGTTACTGTTCCACGGATCCCTTACTTGAGGGATCCATCCAGTGTAAACTGGGGGAACCGTGGGACGCTCCTCTTTGCCCATGGGTTTTGGGTCATGGGTCATGGGTTATGGGTCATGGGTCCTAGACTTTGGACCATGGGTATCCAAGTAGATACAATGTATATAGAAGATGCAATGCATCTAGTCCAGGGGTCATGGGTTAAATCCATGGGTCATGGATAATACCCGTTTATGACTTATGCATGATGTCATGCAATGGGTTATGGGTTATGCTCTATGGGTATGTGATAAATGTCTAAATACTCATCATTTTTGTACAATCTAAACTGCAAAATCATCTGAAAACACTCAAAAATGCATCAAAATGATGAAAATATCACAAATCAGTGTTTTATGTGTTTTAAATGCAAAAAGATCAAAATCAGATGAAAAATGTATCAAGTTTGCAAAATTGGCAGTTTTAGTCCCCCAAGTTTTAAAAGTTGTCAAATCTAGTCCCTGGAATCCAAAAATGTGGAATTTTATCATTCAAGGTCCCTGAAATATTCTAAGTTGTTAAAATTGGTCCTTGAATGATTCTTTGGTCAAATGGCAGAAAAGGTCCTTTAAGTTTGAATATTTGCAAAATCAGTCCTTGGATATTTTAAAATGGAATTTTATGCAAAAAGGGTCCTTGTACTATCAAAGTTTGTCAAGTTTGGTCCTTGTGATAAGTTTGGAAAAGTGTCATGTTCAGTCCCTCAAGTTTGGAGAAGTTTCAAATCTAGTCCTTGTATATCATATCAAACCAAACGGACACCCTTTGTAATATATTAAGTCCAAATCCAATCCAGCCCATCCTTTGGCCCAAAACCAACCCAACCCCGTTTTATTAATACCCTGGTCAAATTAAGTCAACCCCCGCCTAAAAACCAGGCACTGTTCATCTCCCTCTCAAACACTGAATTCCAAAACCAGAGCTGGTTTTCCATGATTTACTCCATCCCCCCACCTTACCTTGCCCCTCCACTTTCACTAACACCCAAAGACCTTTAATTGTTTCAAACCACCCCATTAATATCAAAAACCTGCTAGAGACTTTTTGGCGCCAAAACTGCCATGTGTCGAATATGATGAGTTGGATGAATCCAATGGCGCAGATGAGGTGGGAAAGTTTCAGAGGTCAACATAGAGTCTCAAAAGTCATTATAAAGAGGAGGAGAAGCAATGTATCAAGATATCTAGCATAATTTTTAAGTTTCTATGTCGTTTTTAGCTTACTTTTAATTTCAGTGTATGTTTTAGTCTTAAAACTCTGTATTTCAAGTTTTTATGTTATAATAAAACTTTTGTGAAACATCAATTCCAGTATCAAGTTATATCTCAGATTATGCAAATTTTCCTTATTTTAAAAATCTCATGAATGATCAAATGTTGTTTGTAGATGTTATTATGGACTGATATAGCACATGTAAGCTCCTATAAAGCTTATTCAAGCTTTTAGAAACACTAAAAACAGTCTAGTATCAAAAACAGAAAAATCACTAGAAATACACATAAATTAGATAAAAATAAAAAATTCCATGGAAGTGATGTACACAGCTGGAGCAGGGTAGATTTTGGATGGCCTTGGGTTAGAAGCTTAGTGGTAAGCTAATAGGGGTGATAATTGGTCCTTGTTCTCAGTTTTGAGCTTGGAAGCCTTTGTAAGCCTTTTTGTTCATTTTTGCATTTCACTGTTGTAGCTGTTTAGTAGTTGTAATTTCTGGTTCTTTATGTTCATTAGTCTTAGTTAAGTGTATTTGAGTATTAAAATCAGTTGGTTGTTCTTTTAAATTTATAGTTTATAAAAATCTCATCTTGACAGTTAAAAGTGCATATTGGTCATTTCTTGTGTTTCATGTTGTTAATACTATTGGTTCATGTTTATTTAGTTTTATTTAATGATATTATAAGGTCTGTAATCAGTCTTATGGTTTTAAATTGTGTTTAGCTTTGAAAATCATCAAAACAGTTAAGTAAAGGCTTGTTTGGCTTTGAGAAGTTAAACTGTGTTAGAGGTTGATTAAGTTTGTACTTGTTGTTGTCTTGTGTCACAATTGGTCTAATTAACTCAAAGAAACCAAGAAATACAGTCCTTGTTTAAGCAAAAGTCAAAATCTCAATTGATCACATCTTTCTTGTTCACTGTTGGAATTTCATGTTTAATGATCATGTATCTGTGTTTATAAGTTGTTAATACAGATCAAATAAGTCTTAATATACCTTAAAACAACATAATCAGTAAGTAGTAGTGATCAAAAGTTCATTTTAGTCAACTCTTTTGGTTTTTATAAAAAGTCAAAATCTTCATTTGGTCGTTTTTGAATAAAAAAGATAATTTCACTGTGTGTTTAATAGTAAGATTTAGCTTAAAAGCTTTTGGGTTATTAAAGTTCAGTTGCTAAACTTAATTAGAAAAATACTAGTTCTCCTTTAATCAGCTTTTTAATAGCTTATTTACTAGCTTCTTTTGAGTACTTGTCTGAAAATGGTGCCCTGTGCACAGTTGGGTAGTCCAACTTGATAAGCTCACACAGAGCTTAATTGTTGGTCAAATCTTGTGATTTTTGGTTCTTTGGGTAGCTGACCAAGCCATCTTGAAGTTCCAAGCTTAAATTTCCATTTTGAAGCTTGTTGCTAGGGCTGCAAGTGGTCTTTTGTTCTGTCCATTTTTCAGTTTAGCATAAGTGCTTATTTGTTTGTTATTAGCTTATCAGTGTGCTTATCTTTGTCTTTTAGCTTCATTTGAGTAGCATTAGCCTATTTGTAGCTTATTTGAGCTTTTGTTTCAGCTTGTGAGCTTGTTTGAGCTTATTTCACCAAAATAAGCTCTTAAGCCCATTGTTTGCTCATAAGCTCACTCAAATAGCTTATTTTTGAGTTGTAAAATTTTTGTGTTTGTTAAAGTAGCTTATAATCAGTAGTTAAGTAGTTTTCAAAAAGAAAATCCAGAAAAACATCATTTTTAAAACAGTGATAGTGTTTATTTAATATTAATTAGCTTTTTGATTTTTCTTTTTAGCTTATTATTAAGCAAATCTAGTTTTTATATTTTTCTTAGTTTTCTGTCATCTTAAGTTATTTTTAGAAAAAGTTTCATATTTTTCTCTATCTGTTTAGTATTTATTATAATTTTTAATAGTTAAAAGTATTAGATAATTAGTAATAAATAATTAAAAAGCATAAAAAATATCTTTTCAGTTTTAAAGTTAGTTTTATCATATTTTAGAATTTTCCAAGTTGAAATTTCATTTTTCCAGGTTTATTTTATATTTTCTAGTATTTAAGTGTATTTTAAATAATAATTAATTAGTAATAAATAAATAAAAAGTGTAAAAAAATATATTTTTAGTTTTAAAATAAGTTTTATAATATTTTAGATTTTTCTGAATCATAATTTTATTTTTCTAGCCTTATTTCATATTTTCTTTTATTTTAGAGTATTAATAAATAATTTAAAATAGTTTTTAATTAATAATAATTAAATAAAAAGTTATAAAAATAATGTTCTTTTTCTAATAATTTTCTTTTATTTTTAGGATTTCAAAAATGTCATTTTCACATTTTTAGGTCTTTTATTTTTCACTTTTTATTTTGTACGTTTACGTAGTTTTTTAAAACGTACGTGTTTTAGTTTCTTTTATTTGATTGTTGTGCTTTTCAATTCTGTTTCCAAGTACATTCCAATCAATCAGTAGTGTAATAATTCATCTAAATCCTTACTGATCACTAGCCTTAGTGATCATTCTATCATCTGAATTAGTGTTTACGCACCATTAAGTCTCCGTGGGACTTAACGACCCGGGAATTCATTATATTCTCTGATCTTCATTGTATTGGTTTCAAAGCAGTTTTAAGTTTATTACGGTTAGCCATTCACAAGTGGCTAGCTTGTGTGATTAAGCTTGACTGTTTTCAGCTCCAATCAAATTTTGGCGCCGCTGCCGGGGAGGCTTTAGCGTGTGTTAAACCTTTTTTTCAGACCCATTCTTGCACATATACCACCATTTGTAAAAAGTTTTTTGTAAAGTTATAAGAAAATCAAAAAGTTCATTAGCACTTTTCCTAAAGTGTTAAAAACACCAAAAAAATATAAAACAACAAAACAATCGGAACGTTTTCTATCTTGTATTTTCTTTGAGGTGATTCTTAAAGAGATACGATTTGGTTAAACGAGACGATCCAAAAATATTGTCCAAAAGTTTTTAAACCATCAGCACAAATCTATACCTACGTCTTTTCAGTGGTACTTAATATATACATAAAAATCAACCACCGCAAATCAAGGCAGTACACCTACTAACTGGGGGTGTGACCATAATAAGTTACCGAACAACAGATTTAAAACTTGCCTTTGTGTCCTTGTGATTTGGTGTACCTTTTTCAAAGAAGCCATTTCATTTGTGATTATTGGTTAAGTTCACTTGTCGTTTTGCCTCGCATTTGTTTTGAAAACTGATTTTTATACATAGTGCATGCGCACTCGTTCTTCCAGTTCTACAAGTCCACTTTCTGAGCTTGGAAACATTCCTCGTAGACGTAGAGGACGTTCTGCTCCTTCAGCCGTGACTGAGGAACGTCTACCACCACCACCACCACCTGTCGTAATGGCAGAAGATAAGCCCATGAATGAGCTTCTCCAAGCACCCATCGAGGGTTACGGAGATGCTATTGTTGTCCCAGCCATCGTGGCTGATACCTTCGAGCTCAAAACTGGATTGCTTAATCTAGTAACCCAAAGCCAATTCTATGGTTTTGAGCGGGATGATCCTCATGCACACATTCGGTGGTTTAACAAGATTGCATCTACCATCAAGTACAAGAATGTCCCACATGAAGCTATCAAGCTTCTTCTGTTCCCATTTTCTCTAGAGGGACAAGCCCGGAATTGGCTTGAGAAACAACCCCCTCGTTCTATTGAGACATGGGAAGATCTAGTCACCAAGTTCGTTAACGAGTTCTATCCTCCATCCCGAACTACAAGTCTTAAGAATGAGATAATGAAATTTTCTCAGAGATTTGATGAATCATTCGGGGAGGCATGGGATCGTTACAAAGAGTTGCTTCGCAAGTGTCCGCATCATGGTTTTACCGAGTTAATGCAAATGGATACTTTCTACAATGGTCTCAACCAGACCAATAAAGACTCTTTAAATGCCTCCGCGGGAGGTAATTTCCTGAGCAAGACTACCAAAGAAGCCTTGCAAATCATTGAGAACAAATCTCAGGTCCGCCCTTTCCGAGCAAAGACATATCAGTCTCATGCTGGACCTTCTTCTTCATCTCCTGTGAGTACATCTAGCACCGATGCTAAGATTGACAAACTCACAGATATTGTTCAGGCTTTGGTTCTTGCTAACCAAAAGAAAGTGACCTTCACTCAGACACCAACACATGGTGAAGTGAAGAAAGTCGAGAGTTGTGTTACTTGTGGTGGTCCTCATGCATACTACAACTGTACTGCCACCGATGGTAGTCCATTTGAAGCCAATGCTCTAGTCGGTAGTTCACAACAGGGAGGTAATCAATATCGTCCTCAAAATGAACCACACTACCGTGCTAACACTAATCAGGCACCACCCGGTTTTAACCAGAATCATAACATGCAAAACCGGAATCAGAACCATCCTAGAATGAACCAAGGTTATCAAAACCAAGGTAATTTCTATCCTGCACCAAATCAAGGTTTCCAACATCAAGGGAACCTTAATCAAAACAATTTTAATCGAGGGAATCAATTTCATGGGAATATGAATCCTAATCAAGGAAATTTTCAAAACCAAGGACCTAATCCTAACATTAGAGGCCAGAATTTTCCTAATCCACCTCCCGCCATTGTTCCAACTGGACCATCATCTGATGAGTTGTTGAAGCAATTCATGAAATCCCAAGATGAAATGAACAGGTTGTTGGTCAGTCAGATTGCTGATCTTAAGAAGTCTTTAAATGATCAACCCTCGGGCTCAGGAAAACTTCCGAGCAACACGATCGCTAACCCGAGGGGCGATGCAAAGGCGATCACGACCAGAAGTGGTGTTTCATATGATGGACCTGCTATTCCTACTACCTCTTCTTCTTCTCTCCCAAAGGTAGTAGAAAGTGAACCTCCGACACACAATGGACCTACGACTCCAATGCCTCCTCCACCAGGAGCAATGAGTCAAGTTACCAAGGATACAACGGACAAAGTGCATTTCTCAAGCCCACGAAGTACCGCACACGTCCCACCTTCGGTAGTCCAACCTCAAGTTGTCCAGAAACCCAAATCAAATCCAGGAGTTGTTTTTGAACCTCCAGTAGCTCCCGTTGAAAACCAGAAATCCAAATCTTCTATTCCTTACCCATCACGTTTGAATGAGCAAAAGCTCCGCGAGAAAGCCAGTCATCAAATGGACAAATTTTTTCAAATTTTCCAAGAGTTACATTTTGACATAAGCTTTGCGGATGCTATCATGCTAATGCCCAAGTTTGCATCAACTCTCAAACACATGTTAAGCAACAAGGAGAAGCTGTTTGAAATGGCTAAAACTCCTCTGAACGAGAATTGCTCTGCAGTTATCTTGAAGAAGCTTCCTGAGAAACTTGGAGATCCTGGGAAGTTTCTCTTACCTTGTGTGTTTCCAGGAATGGTTGAATGCTTTGCCTTAGCCGATCTTGGTGCAAGCATCAACCTGATGCCTTATTCAGTATGGAAGAAACTTTCTCTTCCGGAACTCACTCCTACATGCATGACTCTCGAGCTTGCAGATCGTTCTATATCCCGTCCTCTTGGCATTGCCGAGGACGTATTTGTGAAAGTAGGAAAGTTCCATTTTCCAGCTGACTTCGTGGTTGTTGATTTTGATGCCGATCATCGGGTTCCTCTCATTGTTGGTCGAGGATTCCTGAGAACTGGCCGTGCTCTCATTGATGTATTTGAGCAAGAAATCACATTACGTGTTGGTAATGAAGCTGTCACCTTTAACCTTGATCAAACTACGAGGTACTCCGCAAACTATGATTCTGAATCGGTTAACCGAATAGATATCATTGATGTTGCTTCTGAAGAGTACTCTCAAGAAATTCTTGGTTATTCTCATAATTCTGTGAGTGGGGATCCCACCACATCTTCTCAACCTATCATAGCCAATTCTACTCCTTCCCTCACTCCATTTGAGGGAAGCGACTTCATCTTAGATGAGATTGAAGCATACTTGGCTAGTGATTCTGTTCCATGGGAAATTGATCATGCTCTAATTGACATTGAGGGGGACATACTTCTCATTGAGAAGTTGCTTAATGATGATCCATCATCAACCCCTCACACTAGTGATTCAATTCCAGATGAGATTAATCAAAATGAGATTAATCTGGAGGGAGATATTCTTCTAAAGAAGTTGTTAAATCAGGACACTTCTCCTCCTCTCCCTCCCGTCAAGCTTCATAACAAGGAAGTCAAGTCAGTTGAGAAAACTGAAGAATTTCCTGAGGTTGAGCTTAAGGACTTACCTCCTCATCTCGAGTATGCATTTCTTGAGGGTGATGATAAATTACCCGTCATTATTGCTAGAGATTTGAGTAAGGATGAAAATACTGCTCTCATAAAGGTCTTGAAGTCACACAAGCAAGCAATTGCTTGGAAACTCTCCGACATTAAGGGTATCAACCCTGAGTTTTGTACTCACAAAATCTTGATGGAGGATGACTTCAAACCAGCAGTTCAACATCAGAGAAGAGTAAATCCAAAAATCCATGATGTTATCAAACAGGAGGTTATCAAACTTCTTGATGCAGGATTGATTTACCCGATCTCAGATAGTCCTTGGGTTAGCCCAATTCACTGTGTTCCTAAAAAGGGTGGCATAACTGTTGTCACAAATGAAGATAATGAGTTAATTCCAACTCGATTGGTGACGGGATGGCGTGTGTGCATTGACTATCGCAAGTTGAATGACGCCACCCGAAAAGACCATTTTCCTTTACCCTTCATGGACCAAATGCTTGAGAGATTAGCAGGAAATGAATACTATTGTTTCCTTGATGGTTTCTCGGGTTACTTTCAGATTCCCATTGATCCACAGGATCAAGAGAAGACCACATTCACCTGCCCATACGGAACTTTTGCCTACAAACGTATGCCTTTTGGTTTATGCAATGCTCCTGGCACTTTCCAACGATGTATGATGGCCATATTCCACGACATGATCGGGGAAACAATGGAGGTGTTTATGGATGACCTCTCGGTCATTAGGGATTCTTTTCAAACATGTCTCTCCCATTTAGATAAAATGCTTCAGAGGTGTGAAGACACCAATCTTTGTCTAAACTGGGAGAAGAGCCACTTTATGGTCAAAGAAGGTATTGTCCTTGGCCAAAAAATTTCAAAAAATGGGATTGAGGTAGATAGAGCAAAATTCGATGTTATTGCTAAATTTCCTCATCCTACTACCGTCAAAGGTATTAGGAGTTTTTTAGGTCATGCCGGTTTCTATCGTAGATTCATACAAGATTTTTCTAAAATCGCCCGGCCTATGACCCATCTTCTTGAAAAGGATGCTCCTTTTATCTTCTCACCTGAGTGCATCATAGCTTTTGAAACATTGAAGAAAAAGCTTACTGAAGCACCCATTCTCGTTGCTCCCGACTGGGATTTACCCTTTGAGCTCATGTGCGATGCAAGTGATTTTGCTATCGGTGCAGTCTTAGGGCAACGTAGAAACAAGCATTTTCAGCCTATCCACTACGCAAGTAAGACTATGACTGAAGCTCAAACTCATTACACCACCACAGAAAAAGAGCTATTAGCCGTGGTGTATGCATTTGAGAAGTTTCGGCCATATTTAATCTTGACCAAATGCGTGGTGTATACGGATCACTCGGCTCTCAAATATCTCTTTGCAAAACAAGATGCAAAGCCGAGATTACTCCGTTGGATTCTCCTCCTGCAAGAATTTGATATCATTATACGTGATAAAAAAGGAGCTGAGAATCTAGCTGCTGATCATCTGTCCAGATTAGAAAACCCTCACCAAGATGTTTTCGAGAAAAAGGAAATAAATGAAACATTTCCTCTCGAGACGCTCAATGCGGTTTCTTTTCGTGGAAATTCTACCACCCCATGGTTTGCTGACTTTGCAAATTACCATGCGGGTAACTTCATAGTGAAAGGGATGTCGACCCAACAGAAGAACAAATTCTTCAAAGATGTTAAACATTATTTCTGGGACGACCCCTACTTATTCAAAATCTGTGCGGATCAAGTCATCCGACGGTGTGTTTATGGACAGGAAGCTATTGACATTCTCACAGCTTGCCATGCTGGACCCACCGGGGGCCATCATAGTCCAAACTACACCGCCAAAAAGGTGTTTGATTCCGGGTTTTATTGGCCCACAATCTATAAGGATGCCCACGAATTTGTCAAAGCCTGTGACGCTTGTCAACGTCACGGAAATATATCTCAAAGAAATGAAATGCCGCAAAATGCCATTCAAGTGTGTGAGATATTTGACATCTGGGGTATTGACTTTATGGGGTCATTTCCGTCTTCTCGAGGTAACAAATACATACTCGTGGCTGTTGACTATTTGTCAAAATGGGTTGAAGCAAAAGCTTTACCTACCAATGATGCCCGAGTTGTTGTGAAGTTTTTGAAATCTCTTTTTGCCAGGTTTGGAACTCCACGTGCTATAATCAGTGATCGTGGTACACATTTCTGCAATGACCAATTTGAAAGAGTCATGCAAAAGTATGGTGTTACCCACCGTCTCTCTACTGCATACCACCCCCAAACAAGTGGGCAGGTGGAGGTTTCCAACCGTGGTATTAAAAGAATTCTTGAAAGGACAGTAGGCGAAAACCGTGCATCCTGGTCAGATAAACTGGATGACGCACTCTGGGCCTTCCGTACAGCTTACAAAACACCCATTGGGTGTACTCCATACAAGCTAGTGTACGGAAAGGCATGTCATCTTCCGATTGAGCTAGAGCACAAGGCTTACTGGGCCTTAAAACATGCCAATTTCGATATTCAGACAGCTGGTGATCACAGAAAAGTTCAAATGAATGAATTAAATGAACTCCGTGATCAAGCATACGAGAACTCTTTGATCTACAAGCAAAAGACAAAGAAGATTCATGACTCTAAAATCAAGAACCGCGTTTTCAACGTTGGTGATCGAGTCCTTCTTTTCAATTCAAGATTGAAGATTTTCTCGGGAAAGCTCAAGTCCCGTTGGTCTGGTCCATTTACTATCACTAAGGTTTATCCTTATGGCACCATTGAGTTATCTCAGCCTGATGGTCCAAATTTTAAAGTGAATGGTCATCGAGTGAAGCATTATTTTGGAGAGGACATTCCATCTGTGGTTGTCCCGGATCTACAAACTTTCCCCATGAACCAATGAATGCGGGGATCGAGTCAAGCTAGTGACTCGGGAATCAAAAACATTAGCACACACCATATGGGTTTTCACCCATATTTCTGTCTTCTTTCTCTATTCTACCACCCTAGTGTGGGGGGGTTGCCCCACACTGTTGTATATAAGTTTTTCAAAAAAAAAAAAAAAAAAAAAAAAAAAAAAAATCTCTTTCAAATAATGGCCGTAGTATTTCCCTTTTACGTTCTCAGTTTCGGCATAACCACCGGTACTTTGAATATTGAGGGCAATATTCATTTCTAAGTGTGGGGGGAAATTCTCACGAATTTTATCATGTATTATCCACCCAATTCCCCCGTTTTGGCCAAAAAAAAATTTTTGGAGTAAGTGTTTTTCACTTACTCAGCAAATGGTAATCAGTCCGCCATGTCTAAAAAACAAAAGGATTGGCTAATCCAGGAGCAAACGGCTCTTGGTAAAGATTTCTCAAATCCATTTTTGGCTTGCAATTTGCCCAAAATTGTATGGTATTCAACTCACCATATCCTAAAAAGTGAAGAGTTGGCTGGCCCGCAAGTTTATGGCTTGTGGTAAAGGCAGTGGAAAAACCATAATTGGTAATCAGCTCACCAAAGATAATTCTGATAATTTATCTAAGAGTTGGCTAGTCCAGAGCAAACGGCTTCTGGTAAAGACAAATCAAATCCGTTTACAGCTTATGATTTGCTCAAAATCATTTGGTTATCGTTGTAACAAGGTTCTTACTTGAACCAAAACAATTGGCTACTCCAGAAGTGATGGCTTTTGGTAAAGAGTTTTTAAAATCCATTATAGTTCAAATCATTGCTAGGGACTAGCAATATCTAAGTGTGGGGGATTGATGAGTGTCTAAATACTCATCATTTTTGTACAATCTAAACTGCAAAATCATCTGAAAACACTCAAAAATGCATCAAAATGATGAAAATATCACAAATCAGTGTTTTATGTGTTTTAAATGCAAAAAGATCAAAATCAGATGAAAAATGTATCAAGTTTGCAAAATTGGCAGTTTTAGTCCCCCAAGTTTTAAAAGTTGTCAAATCTAGTCCCTGGAATCCAAAAATGTGGAATTTTATCATTCAAGGTCCCTGAAATATTCTAAGTTGTTAAAATTGGTCCTTGAATGATTCTTTGGTCAAATGGCAGAAAAGGTCCTTTAAGTTTGAATATTTGCAAAATCAGTCCTTGGATATTTTAAAATGGAATTTTATGCAAAAAGGGTCCTTGTACTATCAAAGTTTGTCAAGTTTGGTCCTTGTGATAAGTTTGGAAAAGTGTCATGTTCAGTCCCTCAAGTTTGGAGAAGTTGCAAATCTAGTCCTTGTATATCATATCAAACCAAACGGACACCCTTTGTAATATATTAAGTCCAAATCCAATCCAGCCCATCCTTTGGCCCAAAACCAACCCAACCCCGTTTTATTAATACCCTGGTCAAATTAAGTCAACCCCCGCCTAAAAACCAGGCACTGTTCATCTCCCTCTCAAACACTGAATTCCAAAACCAGAGCTGGTTTTCCATGATTTACTCCATCTCCCCACCTTACCTTGTCCCCTCCACTTTCACTAACACCCAAAGACCTTTAATTGTTTCAAACCACCCCATTAATATCAAAAACCTGCTAGAGACTTTTTGGCGCCAAAACTGCCATGTGTCGAATATGATGAGTTGGATGAATCCAATGGCGCAGATGAGGTGGGAAAGTTTCAGAGGTCAACATAGAGTCTCAAAAGTCATTATAAAGAGGAGGAGAAGCAATGTATCAAGATATCTAGCATAATTTTTAAGTTTCTATGTCGTTTTTAGCTTACTTTTAATTTCAGTGTATGTTTTAGTCTTAAAACTCTGTATTTCAAGTTTTTATGTTATAATAAAACTTTTGTGAAACATCAATTCCAGTATCAAGTTATATCTCAGATTATGCAAATTTTCCTTATTTTAAAAATCTCATGAATGATCAAATGTTGTTTGTAGATGTTATTATGGACTGATATAGCACATGTAAGCTCCTATAAAGCTTATTCAAGCTTTTAGAAACACTAAAAACAGTCTAGTATCAAAAACAGAAAAATCACTAGAAATACACATAAATTAGATAAAAATAAAAAATTCCATGGAAGTGATGTACACAGCTGGAGCAGGGTAGATTTTGGATGGCCTTGGGTTAGAAGCTTAGTGGTAAGCTAATAGGGGTGATAATTGGTCCTTGTTCTCAGTTTTGAGCTTGGAAGCCTTTGTAAGCCTTTTTGTTCATTTTTGCATTTCACTGTTGTAGCTGTTTAGTAGTTGTAATTTCTGGTTCTTTATGTTCATTAGTCTTAGTTAAGTGTATTTGAGTATTAAAATCAGTTGGTTGTTCTTTTAAATTTATAGTTTATAAAAATCTCATCTTGACAGTTAAAAGTGCATATTGGTCATTTCTTGTGTTTCATGTTGTTAATACTATTGGTTCATGTTTATTTAGTTTTATTTAATGATATTATAAGGTCTGTAATCAGTCTTATGGTTTTAAATTGTGTTTAGCTTTGAAAATCATCAAAACAGTTAAGTAAAGGCTTGTTTGGCTTTGAGAAGTTAAACTGTGTTAGAGGTTGATTAAGTTTGTACTTGTTGTTGTCTTGTGTCACAATTGGTCTAATTAACTCAAAGAAACCAAGAAATACAGTCCTTGTTTAAGCAAAAGTCAAAATCTCAATTGATCACATCTTTCTTGTTCACTGTTGGAATTTCATGTTTAATGATCATGTATCTGTGTTTATAAGTTGTTAATACAGATCAAATAAGTCTTAATATACCTTAAAACAACATAATCAGTAAGTAGTAGTGATCAAAAGTTCATTTTAGTCAACTCTTTTGGTTTTTATAAAAAGTCAAAATCTTCATTTGGTCGTTTTTGAATAAAAAAGATAATTTCACTGTGTGTTTAATAGTAAGATTTAGCTTAAAAGCTTTTGGGTTATTAAAGTTCAGTTGCTAAACTTAATTAGAAAAATACTAGTTCTCCTTTAATCAGCTTTTTAATAGCTTATTTACTAGCTTCTTTTGAGTACTTGTCTGAAAATGGTGCCCTGTGCACAGTTGGGTAGTCCAACTTGATAAGCTCACACAGAGCTTAATTGTTGGTCAAATCTTGTGATTTTTGGTTCTTTGGGTAGCTGACCAAGCCATCTTGAAGTTCCAAGCTTAAATTTCCATTTTGAAGCTTGTTGCTAGGGCTGCAAGTGGTCTTTTGTTCTGTCCATTTTTCAGTTTAGCATAAGTGCTTATTTGTTTGTTATTAGCTTATCAGTGTGCTTATCTTTGTCTTTTAGCTTCATTTGAGTAGCATTAGCCTATTTGTAGCTTATTTGAGCTTTTGTTTCAGCTTGTGAGCTTGTTTGAGCTTATTTCACCAAAATAAGCTCTTAAGCCCATTGTTTGCTCATAAGCTCACTCAAATAGCTTATTTTTGAGTTGTAAAATTTTTGTGTTTGTTAAAGTAGCTTATAATCAGTAGTTAAGTAGTTTTCAAAAAGAAAATCCAGAAAAACATCATTTTTAAAACAGTGATAGTGTTTATTTAATATTAATTAGCTTTTTGATTTTTCTTTTTAGCTTATTATTAAGCAAATCTAGTTTTTATATTTTTCTTAGTTTTCTGTCATCTTAAGTTATTTTTAGAAAAAGTTTCATATTTTTCTCTATCTGTTTAGTATTTATTATAATTTTTAATAGTTAAAAGTATTAGATAATTAGTAATAAATAATTAAAAAGCATAAAAAATATCTTTTCAGTTTTAAAGTTAGTTTTATCATATTTTAGAATTTTCCAAGTTGAAATTTCATTTTTCCAGGTTTATTTTATATTTTCTAGTATTTAAGTGTATTTTAAATAATAATTAATTAGTAATAAATAAATAAAAAGTGTAAAAAAATATATTTTTAGTTTTAAAATAAGTTTTATAATATTTTAGATTTTTCTGAATCATAATTTTATTTTTCTAGCCTTATTTCATATTTTCTTTTATTTTAGAGTATTAATAAATAATTTAAAATAGTTTTTAATTAATAATAATTAAATAAAAAGTTATAAAAATAATTTTCTTTTTCTAATAGTTTTCTTTTATTTTTAGGATTTCAAAAATGTCATTTTCACATTTTTAGGTCTTTTATTTTTCACTTTTTATTTTGTACGTTTACGTAGTTTTTTAAAACGTACGTGTTTTAGTTTCTTTTATCTGATTGTTGTGCTTTTCAATTCTGTTTCCAAGTACATTCCAATCAATCAGTAGTGTAATAATTCATCTAAATTCTTACTGATCACTATCCTTAGTGATCATTCTATCATCTGAATTAGTGTTTACGCACCATTGAGTCTCCGTGGGACTTAACGACCCGGGAATTCATTATATTCTCTGATCTTCATTGTATTGGTTTCTGAGCAGTTTTAAGTTTATTACGGTTAGCCATTCACAAGTGGCTAGCTTGTGTGATTAAGCTTGACTGTTTTCAGCTCCAATCAAATTTTGGCGCCGCTGCCGGGGAGGCTTTAGCGTGTGTTAAACCTTTTTTTCAGACCCATTCTTGCACATATACCACCATTTGTAAAAAGTTTTTTGTAAAGTTATAAGAAAATCAAAAAGTTCATTAGCACTTTTCCTAAAGTGTTAAAAACACCAAAAAAATATAAAACAACAAAACAATCGGAACGTTTTCTATCTTGTATTTTCTTTGAGGTGATTCTTAAAGAGATACGATTTGGTTAAACGAGACGATCCAAAAATATTGTCCAAAAGTTTTTAAACCATCAGCACAAATCTATACCTACGTCTTTTCAGTGGTACTTAATATATACATAAAAATCAACCACCGCAAATCAAGGCAGTACACCTACTAACTGGGGGTGTGACCATAATAAGTTACCGAACAACAGATTTAAAACTTGCCTTTGTGTCCTTGTGATTTGGTGTACCTTTTTCAAAGAAGCCATTTCATTTGTGATTATTGGTTAAGTTCACTTGTCGTTTTGCCTCGCATTTGTTTTGAAAACTGATTTTTATACATAGTGCATGCGCACTCGTTCTTCCAGTTCTACAAGTCCACTTTCTGAGCTTGGAAACATTCCTCGTAGACGTAGAGGACGTTCTGCTCCTTCAGCCGTGACTGAGGAACGTCTACCACCACCACCACCACCTATCGTAATGGCAGAAGATAAGCCCATGAATGAGCTTCTCCAAGCACCCATCGAGGGTTACGGAGATGCTATTGTTGTCCCAGCCATCGTGGCTGATACCTTCGAGCTCAAAACTGGATTGCTTAATCTAGTAACCCAAAGCCAATTCTATGGTTTTGAGCGGGATGATCCTCATGCACACATTCGATGGTTTAACAAGATTGCATCTACCATCAAGTACAAGAATGTCCCACATGAAGCTATCAAGCTTCATCTGTTCCCATTTTCTCTAGAGGGACAAGCCCGGAATTGGCTTGAGAAACAACCCCCTCGTTCTATTGAGACATGGGAAGATCTAGTCACCAAGTTCGTTAACGAGTTCTATCCTCCATCCCGAACTACAAGTCTTAAGAATGAGATAATGAAATTTTCTCAGAGATTTGATGAATCATTCGGGGAGGCATGGGATCGTTACAAAGAGTTGCTTCGCAAGTGTCCGCATCATGGTTTTACCGAGTTAATGCAAATGGATACTTTCTACAATGGTCTCAACCAGACCAATCAAGACTCTTTAAATGCCTCCGCGGGAGGTAATTTCCTGAGCAAGACTACCAAAGAAGCCTTGCAAATCATTGAGAACAAATCTCAGGTCCGCCCTTTCCGAGCAAAGACATATCAGTCTCATGCTGGACCTTCTTCTTCATCTCCTGTGAGTACATCTAGCACCGATGCTAAGATTGACAAACTCACAGATATTGTTCAGGCTTTGGTTCTTGCTAACCAAAAGAAAGTGACCTTCACTCAGACACCAACACATGGTGAAGTGAAGAAAGTAGAGAGTTGTGTTACTTGTGGTGGTCCTCATGCATACTACAACTGTACTGCCACCGATGGTAGTCCATTTGAAGCCAATGCTCTAGTCGGTAGTTCACAACAGGGAGGTAATCAATATCGTCCTCAAAATGAACCACACTACCGTGCTAACACTAATCAGGCACCACCCGGTTTTAACCAGAATCATAACATGCAAAACCGGAATCAGAACCATCCTAGAATGAACCAAGGTTATCAAAACCAAGGTAATTTCTATCCTGCACCAAATCAAGGTTTCCAACATCAAGGGAACCTTAATCAAAACAATTTTAATCGAGGGAATCAATTTCATGGGAATATGAATCCTAATCAAGGAAATTTTCAAAACCAAGGACCTAATCCTAACATTAGAGGCCAGAATTTTCCTAATCCACCTCCTGCCATTGTTCCAACTGGACCATCATCTGATGAGTTGTTGAAGCAATTCATGAAATCCCAAGATGAAATGAACAGGTTGTTGGTCAGTCAGATTGCTGATCTTAAGAAGTCTTTAAATGATCAACCCTCGGGCTCAGGAAAACTTCCGAGCAACACGATCGCTAACCCGAGGGGCGATGCAAAGGCGATCACGACCAGAAGTGGTGTTTCATATGATGGACCTGCTATTCCTACTACCTCTTCTTCTTCTCTCCCAAAGGTAGTAGAAAGTGAACCTCCGACACACAATGGACCTACGACTCCAATGCCTCCTCCACCAGGAGCAATGAGTCAAGTTACCAAGGATACAACGGACAAAGTGCATTTCTCAAGCCCACGAAGTACCGCACACGTCCCACCTTCGGTAGTCCAACCTCAAGTTGTCCAGAAACCCAAATCAAATCCAGGAGTTGTTTTTGAACCTCCAGTAGCTCCCGTTGAAAACCAGAAATCCAAATCTTCTATTCCTTACCCATCACGTTTGAATGAGCAAAAGCTCCGCGAGAAAGCCAGTCATCAAATGGACAAATTTTTTCAAATTTTCCAAGAGTTACATTTTGACATAAGCTTTGCGGATGCTATCATGCTAATGCCCAAGTTTGCATCAACTCTCAAACACATGTTAAGCAACAAGGAGAAGCTGTTTGAAATGGCTAAAACTCCTCTGAACGAGAATTGCTCTGCAGTTATCTTGAAGAAGCTTCCTGAGAAACTTGGAGATCCTGGGAAGTTTCTCTTACCTTGTGTGTTTCCAGGAATGGTTGAATGCTTTGCCTTAGCCGATCTTGGTGCAAGCATCAACCTGATGCCTTATTCAGTATGGAAGAAACTTTCTCTTCCGGAACTCACTCCTACATGCATGACTCTCGAGCTTGCAGATCGTTCCATATCCCGTCCTCTTGGCATTGCCGAGGACGTATTTGTGAAAGTAGGAAAGTTCCATTTTCCAGCTGACTTCGTGGTTGTTGATTTTGATGCCGATCATCGGGTTCCTCTCATTGTTGGTCGAGGATTCCTGAGAACTGGCCGTGCTCTCATTGATGTATTTGAGCAAGAAATCACATTACGTGTTGGTAATGAAGCTGTCACCTTTAACCTTGATCAAACTACGAGGTACTCCGCAAACTATGATTCTGAATCGGTTAACCGAATAGATATCATTGATGTTGCTTCTGAAGAGTACTCTCAAGAAATTCTTGGTTATTCTCATAATTCTGTGAGTGGGGATCCCACCACATCTTCTCAACCTATCATAGCCAATTCTACTCCTTCCCTCACTCTATTTGAGGGAAGCGACTTCATCTTAGATGAGATTGAAGCATACTTGGCTAGTGATTCTGTTCCATGGGAAATTGATCATGCTCTAATTGACATTGAGGGGGACATACTTCTCATTGAGAAGTTGCTTAATGATGATCCATCATCAACCCCTCACACTAGTGATTCAATTCCAGATGAGATTAATCAAAATGAGATTAATCTGGAGGGAGATATTCTTCTAAAGAAGTTGTTAAATCTGGTTCTTTATGTTCATTAGTCTTAGTTAAGTGTATTTGAGTATTAAAATCAGTTGGTTGTTCTTTTAAATTTATAGTTTATAAAAATCTCATCTTGACAGTTAAAAGTGCATATTGGTCATTTCTTGTGTTTCATGTTGTTAATACTGTTGGTTCATGTTTATTTAGTTTTATTTAATGATATTATAAGGTCTGTAATCAGTCTTATGGTTTTAAATTGTGTTTAGCATTGAAAATCATCAAAACAATTAAGTAAAGGCTTGTTTGGCTTTGAGAAGTTAAACTGTGTTAGAGGTTGATTAAGTTTGTACTTGTTGTTGTCTTGTGTCACAATTGGTCTAATTAACTCAAAGAAACCAAGAAATACAGTCCTTGTTTAAGCAAAAGTCAAAATCTCAATTGATCACATCTTTCTTGTTCACTGTTGGAATTTCATGTTTAATGATCATGTATCTGTGTTTATAAGTTGTTAATACAGATCAAATAAGTCTTAATATACCTTAAAACAACATAATCAGTAAGTAGTAGTGATCAAAAGTTCATTTTAGTCAACTCTTTTGGTTTTTATAAAAAGTCAAAATCTTCATTTGGTCGTTTTTGAATAAAAAAGATAATTTCACTGTGTGTTTAATAGTAAGATTTAGCTTAAAAGCTTTTGGGTTATTAAAGTTCAGTTGCTAAACTTAATTAGAAAAATACTAGTTCTCCTTTAATCAGCTTTTTAATAGCTTATTTACTAGCTTCTTTTGAGTACTTGTCTGAAAATGGTGCCCTATGCACAGTTGGGTAGTCCAACTTGATAAGCTCACACAGAGCTTAATTGTTGGTCAAATCTTGTGATTTTTGGTTCTTTGGGTAGCTGACCAAGCCATCTTGAAGTTCCAAGCTTAAATTTCCATTTTGAAGCTTGTTTGCTAGGGCTGCAAGTGGTCTTTTGTTCTGTCCATTTTTCAGTTTAGCATAAGTGCTTATTTGTTTGTTATTAGCTTATCAGTGTGCTTATCTTTGTCTTTTAGCTTCATTTGAGTAGCATTAGCCTATTTGTAGCTTATTTGAGCTTTTGTTTCAGCTTGTGAGCTTGTTTGAGCTTATTTCACCAAAATAAGCTCTTAAGCACACTGTTTGCTCATAAGCTCACTCAAATAGCTTATTTTTGAGTTGTAAAATTTTTGTGTTTGTTAAAGTAGCTTATAATCAGTAGTTAAGTAGTTTTCAAAAAGAAAATCCAGAAAAACATCATTTTTAAAACAGTGATAGTGTTTATTTAATATTAATTAGCTTTTTGATTTTTCTTTTTAGCTTATTATTAAGCAAATCTAGTTTTTATATTTTTCTTAGTTTTCTGTCATCTTAAGTTATGTTTATAAAAAGTTTCATATTTTTCTCTATCTGTTTAGTATTTATTATAATTTTTAATAGTTAAAAGTATTAGATAATTAGTAATAAATAATTAAAAAGCATAAAAAATATCTTTTCAGTTTTAAAGTTAGTTTTATCATATTTTAGAATTTTCCAAGTTGAAATTTCATTTTTCCAGGTTTATTTTATATTTTCTAGTATTTAAGTGTATTTTAAATAATAATTAATTAGTAATAAATAAATAAAAAGTGTAAAAAAAATATATTTTTAGTTTTAAAATAAGTTTTATAATATTTTAGATTTTTCTGAATCATAATTTTATTTTTCTAGCCTTATTTCATATTTTCTTTTATTTTAGAGTATTAATAAATAATTTAAAATAGTTTTTAATTAATAATAATTAAATAAAAAGTTATAAAAATAGTTTTCTTTTTCTAATAATTTTCTTTTATTTTTAGGATTTCAAAAATGTCATTTTCACATTTTTAGGTCTTTTATTTTTCACTTTTTATTTTGTACGTTTACGTAGTTTTTTAAAACGTACGTGTTTTAGTTTCTTTTATCTGATTGTTGTGCTTTTCAATTCTGTTTCCAAGTACATTCCAATCAATCAGTAGTGTAATATTTCATCTAAATCCTTACTGATCACTATCGTTAGTGATCATTCTATCATCTGAATTAGTGTTTACGCACCATTGAGTCTCCGTGGGACTTAACGACCCGGGAATTCATTATATTCTCTGATCTTCATTGTATTGGTTTCTGAGCAGTTTTAAGTTTATTACGGTTAGCCATTCACAAGTGGCTAGCTTGTGTGATTAAGTTTGACTGTTTTCAGCTCCAATCAGTATGGGTCATGGACTTTGGGTTATACTCAACTACATTCAATGTATTTAGTCAATGGGTCAAATACTTAAACTTCTACCCATTATATTACCCATTATAATACATACTAATTATGTATATATATCTACCTAATATGTAAACACTAGTTGTTGTACATATGTATTACTAAATCATGAAAACACTATTACTTGTTTAGTGTTTTATGTGAAAACGTAAGTGTGTTAGTAAACTATTGGCTCAAACCATTTACGTATTTTGTTTGTTTTGTTAAAATGATTTTACGTTTCTTATCAACAAAACATTGGAAGATCGTAAAATATAAATAAACGTTTTTACGGCTTATTTGTATTAATAGAAAGTTCAGAATATCTGTACCTTATTCAAAGCAAGTAAACAGTAAAAGAAATGTCACAATATGATCACTCCCGCTTCACGAAACCTATACGAATTATCATAACATATTACTTATACGTACAAATTAATGTCATAATTACGGTTATTACGGATTTTAGGGTTTCTGCCATTTATAGAAACTTTTTAGGTCAAAACATACTTAACCAAGTTTTACGAATTAATCATATAGGGTTTAAGTGAATTAAATGATTAATTACAAGGTAAATGAGTTTTACTCTTATTAACACTTAATTAGGGTTTCATAACGGAATTTAATTACACTTATGCACAAAAGTATATTAGGTTACTTAATAATCAAATTAATGTTCACATATTATCAAATTAGGGTTTCATATACTATAAATCATACAAAGGTCCAAATGTACATTAAAGGTCACCAAATATCATTTTAGTGGTTTAGTTGTCGTTTACACAAGTTCATAAGGTTACATGCATCCCGGATTAATTTACAAACATTTATGTATACCAAATATTAAAACATGTATTAAAGTCATATTCAGATTTGTTTACTTACATCAGACCTGTTTTATAACAATTTAAATAAAATAGCTATGCATCAATTCAGGTCCCCCAATTCAACATAGAACTACCTATATGTCTCTAGTATTTATGTGAATTTTCCCAGAATTTATAGACATGTCTAAGTATTTTATAAAAATTCACTTTCACAAACTGTCCCAGATTTCTCAGCTTTTGACACCTTGTAAGTTTACATTTTTAAACCTTATTTAAACTATTCCAAAAAATTTCCAAAAATTCCAAAAATTAGTTAGGACATTAATTAATATCATATAAAAATTAGGGCTTCTCAGACCTCACCAATAATTTATGAAAAATCCCACAAGTTGACTGAATTCCCAGACCCAAAAGACAGTTTTGACAAGTTAACTTTTAAAAATCATACGGGTGTCTTCCCGACGACCAGTGACCCCGAAACTCGACACACAAGTAGTACAGAGGTTAAACTTAATTCTAGAACCAAAATCCACCAAAATATATGTCGTTAACAATTTATTATATATTTTTCAAAACACTAAATTCCTGAGACAGCTTAATATGAAATCACAATTTTGACCCACGATACATAACAATTCATAACGACTCCAATTCAATACCAATAATTAAACCGATCATCATGTACATGTATTAAAGTCCCCTAAACAACCTAAAATTGGTCTCATTCATTTTTGCCCACTGTATAACGAATTAAAAAGTAAAACCACACCAAAAACCCTAATTGACCTAAAAACCCTAACCCGACTTCCATAATTTTTATAAACTGATCTGAGTACTATAAAATTAATACAAATTTGTTTTTATCATCCACATAGATTAGTTTTTATAAAAATTAATCTCATAATTTTCTTCAAGCCGAAATAATTAAAATAAATAAGAAAACAAATACCTAGTTTGCGGTTTAAGGGAAATTCGATTGCTAGAGACCTAAACGATTTTTCTTCCGACCTTGGCAGCCTTCTTCTTGATTCCACGGCTTCAGATTCGTGTGTGTGAGTGTGTTTTTCTGAAAGTCGAATGGGAGAAGAGGGGGAAAGGGAATCAGTTTTATAGAGAAAGTGTGTGTTTTATTTTAGGGTATAGTAAATACCGAATATTATAAATTGATGGAGGGATTTGGGTTTTTCCTTAGGTCGGTTAAAAGGTGGGGGGGGGGGGGGGGGGGGGGTTGGATGGGCCGAAATTTTGGTGTAGGGATTTTAGGGATAATATTTATTTTGTAATTTAAATTAATTATAGAATTAGTTTAGTTAATATTTAATTTGGTTTAATCTTATCATTAATTTATCCAATGTCAATAAATTAAAAGTATTATTTCAAATGTTTATTAACTATTTTAGATTAATTTCATAATTAGTACCTCGAGTTAATAAAATTTTAAATTAGACGCAAATATAATTTACGCTATTTTTCGGGTTTTACAACAGCTCTTGGAAGAAGACGGTTTGAATTTTTATGACAGGTACGAGGCTCAAGTACATGATTTACCTTAGCAGTTGCAGTCTTTTTGTGACCAGTATGATATCCGGCATAATAGACATGTTAGGAAGTAGATGTTTTTCCTTTGTTTAGTTTCCAAAGATTGACATGTCTTTTTTATGTGGTGGTTAGGTTTGCAGCATAGCAGGTGCTTGTTTTTAGCCCTTGTTATAGGCCAAGAGGAGGAATCTCACTGTCATCTGTTGTTCTTAAACGTTTTTTTGGAGTAATATATTTTACGGGGGTAATCCCCCTTTACCCAAACATGATAACCATTATCACCACGAGTACGCAACGATGGATCTAGTTTGATGATTATTAATTAACAAATAAAACCACATAAAGTACTAACCTTTAATACTCGAATTACTAAGAAGAGTATTGATCTTGAATCTTGTTCTTCAATCTACTTGGATCTTGAATCATACAAAACAATATCAACTATAATGAGTTGATCTCTACTGTTGCACACACTACACGTTTAACAAGAACGTTAGGATGCTAGTGTTTGCGTCACGAAAGAACAAACGAGGCTTGCTTGGCTTTTGTTCTTGGCTTTCAATCGAATCCCTTAGGGTACAAGGGGGTGCCGATCGGTTTTAATTAGGGAGAAGGGAGGAGAGACTTTCTTAAGTTTAGGGTTTAGAATGATTAGTCAAATAATGAACTAGGGTGTTCATTATATAGGCTTGTAATTTGTGGAGCAAGTTTGCAATCCTAATCCTTTAAGGATTACACTAATCGACCGCCCCCTCTTCTAGAAGCTTCCACTTCGCTTTTTGTCCTTAGATAATTAATATGTACAATACAATATTAATTATAAAGCTTAACGTTAGTTATTCGTCAAACAGACTAACTAACGACCGTTAAATCATTTCGTGAAACATTATTTAATATAATTAATACATCTAATATTTTAATTAAATTAACAAAACCATTCTGTAAGTATATAAGTGTGTATCCATAATAGGCTCACGTATTTCCGGCTTTATAGTTCTTGATTTGACTAGAGCAAAACAAATAAATTGAACATCATATTAGTCGCAAGTCTTTTACCACTAAGCCAACTATGTTTGCACATTAGGATCCAATAACGGTTATGTGATTTTGATTAGTGTGTCATGATTGGGATTGGTGGTCTTGTAGTTCACATGGGAGGTTTCATGGTTGAATTCGGGTGGTCACCGAAAGGTTCTAGCAAGGTTCTTGGGGCAACAAAGGTTATGGTCGTTGCAACGTGTGGTGTTATGGTCGTTGCAACATGTGGTGTTCTTTGTTTTTTTTCGTATTTTTTGTGGCAACCGTCTCTCCGTCTCGCTTTGTCACAATTCGGTATTTTACGGATATAATTGTTTTGTTGAGATTCCAATGTGTTTCATGTTAGTTGTTAAGAGTCATGGCCGGTTTCACATCATTTCCTTATTTTCTATTGTTGCTCTTATGTGGTTATCTTTATGTCCGGGCTAGATATCTCAGGTCTTTCATTTGGTTATTGTCTAAAATTCATTTTTATTTTAAGGGTCATGCTGTTAGCAGCGTGTCCTTGCAATTTTTAGGGTCATGAATATTTATAGAGTGGCTTGAACATAGTTGTCATTTCTAATCTGTTTGTGTTCTCCAGCTCTTGCCAAGTTTATATATGAATATCTGGTTGTCTTTTAAAATGTTAAAATATAATGTTCGTTTGATAGATTATATTGTATCTCGTGTATTTGAAAGTTGTTAGGATCGATATATGTATGTATGGTTTTAACCAAGTGGTAAACAAACGACCGAAATTATAAAGTTCATTTAACAATGTAAATTAATTCATTATTATTTTTACGTTTTAGCGATCTGAATGATTGCGAAGCATACATGCACATCATATCAGCACATGCCATATTTATAGTGATGGATTTCGGGGAAATAGCAGAGACCCAATTTTTACCATTGAATTTAGTGGTCAAAAGATGTGGAAAATAATGGATCACGTAATACAAGAAAAAGACAAGAAGGTGCCTTTGTTTCAAAATCAACAAAGCATGTTTAGGCAAAGTATTCTTATGACATACTAATAAACTACAATTAACTTTCAAAAAAAAAAAACTAATAAACTACAATTATTGATTTGAATTATTGTTGTATCAAATTGTTTAATATAATAAGTACATACTTGAAATTTTATATATAACTATATTTTTTTGTTGCATACGTATGCACTTCGATTGATTAAAAAAATAGTACTTTTACCTAAAAAATTAGTATACCGTATTTTTTTTTTAATAATACAAGTTAGTAATACAATTTGTATGTTTCTTTCTTTTCGTTCGAAAACACATGCCTACTATAGTTAAAAAGTGAATTACCAAAAGAGACTTGTATCACTCTTCATTTACATATTTGAACTATTTATTTTCAATTTACCAAAATGGCCTGGGACCACAGCACTTGTCTATACCTTTTGTTTTTTTTGATGAGATAAGCATTGAGTATGAAAGAAAAGACTAACCACCCATTACTTTTCACTTTCCCCATAAAATATTTATTCATCTTCTTCATATTTCCAATCTTACCTCAACCATAGACCAACACTCGATCTTTAACCTCCTGCCATCTTCCCCAACACATCTTGTGTGTATCTTTTGCAGTTTGCAACATGCCATCTTCCTCCTGCCATCTCCCCCAGCACACCTTAACAATGACCAACCTTGCCTCGCCCAAGCCCACCATGCAACACCTCCCACGCCTAGCTCCACGCCCAGGCTCACCTTGCCTCGCCCAAGCCCACCATGCAGCACCTCCCACGCCCAGGGCCACGCCCAACAAGCACCACGCCCAGGGCCTCGCAATACACGTGTAGTGTTGGGATTTTATGTTTTAAGAGATCCAACGGATAACATTGAAAGTTCATTTTCGTAAATACCCTGTGCGAGAACCTGTTTCGTAAAGTAGCATAGAATATGTTCGTTTAAGAAATTTTCTCATAGTTAAATGTAATATAATATAGTCACTTGAGAAAAATTTCATTCTACACAATTTTTTCCCCATGCTTTAGAAAGTGTGGATAATTTTATTAATGTATTAACACTTAATAATATGTAAAAATTAATTATATTAATAACTTAAATTTTTTTATAAAACAATAAATTTTTTACACTAATGTTTCAAAAAAAAAGTTTATATTTTTAAGTGTAGAGTTAATTAAGACAATGTCTGCAATTATAGATGTGAAAGTCAATTGTAACATCTAATTTCTTCACCCTTTCTCTAAATGTGGAAAAATTGAGTGTCTCAATTAATTTTCACTTTTAAAAATATGAAGAAACCTTATATCTTTTCATACTTAAGTGTGGATTTATTATTATTATTATTATTATTATTATTATTTTTATATATAATTATAAGAGTGAAAAAGTTATTATTTTGTGATTTTTTTACGCTTATTAATGTAACTAATTTTTATATATTATTAAATATTAACAAACTAATATTCAAAGTGTGTAGTTTGGACAATTTTTTTTTATAGTGAATTAATATTTATATGGTTAAAATTTAAAGCACCTATTAGTCAATTAGATGAAGTTGTATAGATCACGATTAATCCTATTAATATTTTTTGTATATATAACTTTTTAGGAAAAGTAAATAATTTTTTAGCTTTAGATCTTTTGTTTTAGGGAGATGATACTCTTATCACATTTTTTAATGCAAATAGCATAACTGTGTATTACAGTATTGTATCGTAAGCTTTATAACTTGTGTAAAATGATATTTGTATAAAAAATGTAATAAAAATATCAACTCTCTTTGTTTTTATTCAAACTCTAAACATTTACGGTAGGTACAAAAGCTGGACTTAGAAGATCACATAAATCGGTCCCTCATGGACCTCATTATTGCTTACGAATACACAGGTTTGAATATAAAATATTAATGTTACATGTCTTTAACTTGAGTTGTACCGCCTGTCTCTAAATGTTTAATTATTTGTACAGTATTTCCTCGTGTTTCAATTTAATTCCAATTTAACTTAGTCCATGTGGGGTTGTTGTTTTATTCTGACCCCGAATCACCTACCATAACCAAACGATGACATATCCAACTTTTATAAGGTTTTTAGAACATTTACAATGCATCAAATTTTTAAGACTTGATACATTTAATGTATAAGATATTTGTTCACCAAAGTTTAGAGAAAATACTTGCTCTTTATCAAGTTTTTGTAACTGATTATGATCGCGCTAAGAGGGAGGAGTGGTTAATGGATCTTGATTGTCTCGACCATATCTGCATGGAGGATTTGAAGCAGGAGAGTCGCCTTAAATGAGCCGTTGAAGGCGACGAAAACACTAGGTTCTTTCATACCACCCATAAAATTAATTTACAATAACTCTAACATGAAAGGAATTATGGTGAATGGTATTTGGCAGGAGGATCCTGATCACATTAAAAAGGCTGCCTATGATCACTTTTCCTCCAAGTTTAAGGAAACGAACTTGAATTGTCCTTGTTTTTCAAGTAACCGTTTTCGAAAACTCTTTGACTTCGATGCTTGTTATCTTGAATCTCCTTTATCCGCGGAGGAGATTAAGGAGGCTGTTTTGGGGTGCGCTGGTACTAAATCTCCGAGACCGGATGGTTTTAATTTTAAATTCATCAAAACCTTCTGGGATATAATCAAGGCTGATTTTTTGGAATGCTTAAAATTCTTCGAAGCAACTGGTAGTCTTGTAAACGGGTGCAATCCGCCCTTCATCTTCCTAATTCCCAAACGCAATGACCCCCTTGGCTTTGGGGACTATCGGCCCATAAATCTAATCAGATGTGTATATAAGGTTATATCTAAGATTCTATCGAATTGGCTGGCTAAAGTCATCGCCTCGGTCATAAGTCCCAACCAGGCGACATTCATCTCAGGTAGACAAATCCTCGATGGTATCCTTGTTGCTAATGAGATTATTCGAATGACATCTATTGAAGACTCCAAAATTCTTCTTTTTAAGGTAGATTTCGAGAAAGCGTTTTGTTGAGAATAAAGTTAACAGTTACCACTGATAAGCTGTGGAAGACACTGCTAAAGATTACACTAGCAGTGGAAACACATTACCACTGCCTGTACATATATTACCACTGCTATTAGGATAATTGTTATGTATCTGTGTATTGATAAGTATAGAAAAGATCTTGTGTATATTCTATATTGTTAGCATTATACTTATCTTGTAAAGGACTCCTTGTGCTATAAAAGGAGATCCTAGGTCATTGTTTAGAGTACGAAAATACTCACGTAAGCTTCAAGGTGTAACCCTAGTGATAAGCAAGATCACTCGTATTATTTCTTAATAATATGGAGCTTTGTGTTAAACTGTTCTTACTTACATTACATCATATAATCCATCTTCTAAGTATTACTAAGGCCTTGTTTGTTTTTTTAAAGAAGCTCTTCTTTGCCTCTTTTGTCTGCAGGCGCGCAGACGTATTCTTTGAAGACTGTTTGTTTTTTTTCAGACATAAGAGGCTAAAATCTCTTATTTCCTCTTCTATCATGCAGACATAATTTATCTCTTCTTTTCCACTTCTTACCTCTTCTCACAACCCCTACATCTCTTTCTCAATATCTTACATCTCTTTTACGTTTCGTCCGTCTTTTTACGTTTTCGTCTGTTTTTTTACGTTTTCGCCCGTTTTTTACGTTTTCGCCCGTTTTTTACGTTTTCGCCCGTTTTTTTACGTTTTCGCCTTTTTTTTACGTTTTCGTCCGTTTTTTACTTTTTCGTCCGTTTTTTTACGTTTTCGTCCGTTTTTTTACGTTTTCGCCTCTTTTTTTACGTTTTCGCCCTTTTTTTACGTTTTCGTCTGTTTTTTTACTTTTTCGTCCGTTTTCTTATGTTTTCGTCCGTTTTTTTACGTTTTCGTCCGTTTTCTTACAATTTCGCCTGTTTTCTTAAGTTTTAGTCCGCTTTATTACGTTTATGTTCGTTTTTCATGTTTTCGTCGGTTTTTTTCGTCCATGTTCGTCCCATTATGTTTTCGGTCATTTTTTTACGTTTTAATCCGTTTTTTATATTTTCATGTGTTTATTTTACTTTTTCCTTCATTTTCATATGATTTTATAAGTTTTTTGTACGTTATTTTATCTTACCTAACAAAACGTAAGATAATGTAATAAAACGAATGAAAACGAAAGAAAACAGACGAAAACATAAAAAAAAAAAGACAAAAACGTAAAAAAACGGTCGAAAATGTAAAAAAGGCGAAAACCTAAAAAAAGACGAAAGCGTAAAAAACGGTCAAAAACTTAAAAAACAGACGAAAATTAAGAAGATTAAAACGGACGAAAACGTAAAAAAAAAAGGAAGAAAACGTAAGAAAAAGGATGGAAACGTAAAAAAAAACAGCCGAAAACGTAAAAACATACGAAAATGTAAAAACAAACGAAAATGTAAAAAAAGATGTAAGCGTAAAAAAACAGACGAAAACGTAAAAAACTGGACGAAAACGTAAGAAAATGGACTAAAATGTAAAAAAATGACAAAAACATTAAAAAACAGACGAAAACATAGAAAATGGAGGAAAATGTAAAAAACAGACGAAAATGTAAAAAAACTAGTGAAAAAGAAAAAGGAAAAAAAAAAGTTACTTTAATAGCACAAAAAATACTAGTGAAAAAGAAAAAAGAAAAAAGAAGAAAAAGAAGAAAAATGAAAGAAGTACTTCAATAGCACAAAAAACAAACGGTCTTCTTGTTGCAGATGAAGAGCTTAAATGTACCTCTTCTTTTGCAGACATGGTTTGCAGATGAAGAGGTAAAAGCTCTGAAAAAACAAACGACACCTAAGTATATTCCGCGTGCTTATTAATATAACTCAAAGTATCACTAACACAAGGTGTGTGTTTAGATCCATCAAGTGGTATCAAAGCAAAGGTTTTGATACTTTGATTTAGAAGATCCAAAGAATAAGCTTAACCAACTCACTCAAATCAATGGAGATAGAAAACAACTAGTCCAACTCTGCTCCAAGGCTTCCTAAGCTCAAACTTAATGAGTTTGAGATGTGGAGGATAATGATTGAGCAATACTTTCTCATACAAGACTATGCTCTATGGGAAATCGTCTTAACTGGCGATTCCTTCAAGTCTATGAAGAAGACTGAGAAATTTGGTGACACAGAAGTTGTAACAGTTTCTGTACCTGAGACTAATGATGAAAGAGCAAAGAAGAAGAATGACCTGAAGGCCAGAAGTTTGTTACTAATGACTCTTCCTAAAGACCAGCTCATTGCTTTCAGTAAATACACAACAGCAAAAGAACTTTTTGAAGAGATCTACTCAGTGTTTGGTGGCAATGATGCTACAAAGAAGACACAAAAGACATTGTTGAAGCAAAGTTATGAAAACTTCTCTGCTTCAAGCAATGACTCACTTGACAACATCTTCACCAAAATCCAGAAGATTCTCACACAACTGACTGTGTTTGGTATTGAGGTAGAAAAGGAATACCTCAATTTTAAGTTTCTAAGAAGTTTGCCTACTGAGTTTCATACTAATGTTACAGTCTGGGAAAATAAACCATAAATTAAAACTATGAAGCTCAATGATCTTTACAACAAGTTCAAACTCATTGAACAAAGATTGAAGAAGGCAGGGAAACTTGGTACAAGCTCTAGCAGCTTGGCATTGTTGTCAACCTCTGTTGACTGTGATGATGACTATGATGATGATTTTGCCACTGTTGGTTCTACTATTTCCACTGGTAATGTTAGTATTACCACTGCGGGTTCAAAGAAGAAGGTTGCTGGTATTAGAGATCCTACCTTTTATGCTTTTATCTCCACTCAATTTAATGGCTCTATATTAACTCATGAAGACATAGAGCAAATTGATGAAGACGACTTGGAGGAGATGGACATAAAATGGCAAATAGCTCTCCTTAGCATGAGGGCTAGGAAATACTACAAGAAGACTGGCAAGCCAATTCACATCAATGGTGGTGAAACTGCAGGGTTCGATAAAAAGAAAGTAGAGTGTTTCAACTGTCACAAGTTGGGGAATTTTGCTAGAGAATGCAGAAGACCAAAGAAGCAAGACAACAGGTCTACTTGGTACAAGCAAAAGAAGGAACCAATTGTGGAAGAACCAAAGGCAATGCTGGCAGTTGATGGTGTAAGCTATGATTGGAGTTTCATGGCTGATGAACAAGAGGAACAACCTTCAGATGCTACTCTTGTGTCTACAGAACATGCTCTCATGGCTTTCTCTGACTCTTAGGTACAAAATTTTGAAAGTTGTTCTAAAACATGTAGGGCTTCTAGAGAATGTGAAAGGCTTAATGAATCTTTTGAAAACCAAAGAACAGAGTTGTTTGCTGCTAATTATGTTGTGACAAATCTTAGAAGAGGCATATCTGTATTAGAGAAACAACTAGAGCATTATAGAGAAAATGAGTCAAAATATAATGATGATATGATTATTCTTAGAAGAGAGATAGATCATAAGACAGCAGTGAATGAGGCATTAAAAGAAGAGTTTGAAAAACTTAAAAAGATAAATGAGAATGTCAATTTATCTGCTGACACCTGTTATTAACAGTCTAAGTCAATTGATAAAATTTGGAATGCTCAAATTACTAGTAAAGTTAAGTCTGGTATGGGATACAATATTGTTCCTCCACCACTAAGGGGTGTTCCATCACCTCCTGGCATAGATTTAGCTCATACAGGCCTAGAAGATTTTCAAGAACCTATTCGTGAATATGGTCCTCTCAAATTTGTGACAAGTAAGGAAGAGGTTAAGCATGAACCTGATGTGTTTTGAAAGTGCAAGTGACTCATCTGTTGTAGATGAGAATGTTAAAAAGAATGTAGAGGCTTCAATCCCAAAAGTTGTTAATACTATTACAGAGGAACCTAGGAAACAAGTTAACAAGCCTAGATCAACTGTAAGGTATGCTGAGATGTATAGAAACAAGTCATCAGCTCCTAGGGGTAACCAGTAGTTGGAATCATGTCAAATCTCAACAACTAGGTAGTGATTTTGTGATGTACAATAAAGCATGTTATATCTGTGGCAGCTTTAATCATTTACATGCTAATTGTGAGTATCATGTTGGGAGAAGGGAAGTCCATGGGAATAAAAGGGTGGAGTCTAACAAGTTTCAAAACAAAATACACCCTAATTCACACAGCAAAATGGTCCCAAGAGCAGTTCAACTAAGAAGTGGTCTTAAAACTCTTGCCACTGGTAAAACTATTAACACTGCTCACCCTAAATCACCTGTTACAAGTGCAAAATCCAAAACAACTTTTGCAAAATCTGCACAAATAGGGGAAAGGTCTTTTTCTGATAAAAGAGTTAACTATAACCAACAGTGGGTACCAAAATCTAAACCAGCAGTTACCACTGCTCAATCAAAAGTTCCCACTGCAAGGGTTGTAAACAAGACCAGGGGTAACATGGGAAATGCTGTGAAGGCCTCAACACGTTGGGAATGGAAACCTAAAGGAATTACCTCAACAACCAATCCCAATGGTGTATCAATGACCTTTGATAGATATAACTATATTGATACACGAGGCAGATCCAAGTCAATCATGGCTTGGGTCCCCAAAGGAAACTAACTCCTTACTTATATATGCAGGAACATCCAAGGACAAAGAAATCAGATCAAGGCTACACAGATAGTGGATGTTCAAGGCACATGACTGGCAACAAGTCCTATCTCTCAAATTTTGAACACTATGATGGACAGTATGTCAGCTTTGGAGGTGGAGTTAATGGAAAAGTTGCTGGTAAAGGGGTCATCAAAACTGGTAACTTGGACTTTGAACCTGTGTACTATGTAAAAGAGCTTAAGTATAATCTTTTTAGTGTGTCACAAATGTGTGACAAGAAAAACAATGTTCTTTTTACTAAAGATATGTGTTTTGTTCTCTCTAAGGATTTTAAGATGCCTGATGAAAGTCAGATTCTTCTTAAGATTCCTAGAAAAGGCAACTTATATAGCTTTGATATAAATAACATTGTTGCTAAAGATGATTATGCTTGCTTGCTTGCAAAGGCCACAGTGGATAAATCCATGTTATGGTATAGAAGACTTGGTCATGTTAATTTCAAAACCATTAATAAGATTGTCAAAGATGGTTTGGTAAGAGGCTTACCTCAGAAAAGATTTGAAAATGATCAAACCTGTGTGGCTTGTCTTAAAGGCAAACAACACAGAGCTTCTTGCAGGTCAAAGTTGGTTAACTCTATTGCTCACCCACTTCACATGTTACATATGGACTTGTTTGGTCCTACATCTGTGAGCAGCTTAAATCTTAAGAAGTATTGTCTTGTTGTGACTGACGATTTTAGCAGGCTTACATGGGTTTTCTTTCTAAGGACTAAGGATGAAACAACTGGCATCCTTAAGATCTTCATCACAGAAGTTGAAAACCAATATGATATGAAAGTTAAAATCGTTAGGTGTGACAATGGGACAGAATTTAAGAATAGAGTTATGGATGATTTTTGCAGAGATAAAGGTATTAAAAGAGAATTTAGTATTGCTAGAACTCCTCAACAAAATAGTGTTACTAAGAGGAGAAACATGACACTTATAGAGGCTGCTAGAACCATGTTGGCTGATTCAAAATTGCCAATCACTTTTTGGGCTGAAGCAGTTAACACTGCATGCTATGTGCAAAACAGGGTTTTAGTAGTGAAAACCAAGAACGAGACACCTTATGAGTTATTTAGAGGTAGACCCCCTATCTTGGACTTCATGAGACCATTTGGATGTCATGTCTCTATTCTCAATACCATAGATTATCTGGGCAAATTTGAAGAAAAGTATGATGAAGGGTATTTTGTTGGGTATTCCATGGTTAGTAAAGCTTTCAGAGTATTCAACTTAAGAACCCAAAAGATTGAAGAAAATCTGCATGTTGAGTTCCTGGAAAACAAAGTGAATGTCAAAGGAGCTGGTCCAGAAAGGCTGTCTGATCTTGATACTCTAACTCATACTATGAACTATGTACCTATCTCTACAGGTACATCTTCTTATGATTTTGCAGGTTCAGAAGAGTTTCTTGATGATGATGAACCAAGCAAGGATCAAGCTGATGATCAAGATGAATTTAGTTTGCCACTTTGGGACTATGCAGATAATGATGATATTCCAAAGACTGGAGATGCTCAACCTTCTAATGATTCTGGAAAGGAAGGAGATAGCAACATGAACACTGAAAATCCTGAAAGCAGTGGAAATTCAGATTCCACTGCTAGGCCAGATGTTTCCACTGCAACACCAGAAGTGGAAATTACAACTCCAGTTATAGAGGAAGCTCAAGCCAATGATGTTGAAATCTCAAATATGCCAAGTGAGATTGCAGTTCCTCATACTCCCCATACTTCAATTCATAAATCACATCCTCTTGAAAATGTGATTGGGGATGTCCATTCCAGTAAAGACTAGAAGACAAACAAAATTGTCTGATATTCATGGATTTATTAGTGAAATCTATGAATCTAAGAATCATGAAGGCAAGAATGAATGTCTTTTCATGTGTTTTCTGTCCCAAATGGAGCCAAAGAATGTATACAAAGCACTTGAAGATGAAAGTTGGGTGGAAGCAATGCAAGAAGAGTTGCTCTAGTTCAAGCTTCAAAAGGTTTGGGTGATTTGCGATTTACCTCATGGCAAGAAGGTAATTGGTACGAAATGGGTGTTCAGAAACAAGAAGGATGAAAGAGGAATTGTTATCAGAAATAAGGCTAGGCTTGTGGCTCAAGGATACACTCAGGAGGAGGGTATTGACTATGAAGAAGTGTTTGCCCAAGTTGCAAGAATTGAAGCAATCAGGTTGTTCTTAGCCTATGCATCCTTTATGGGCTTTAAAGTCTATCAAATGGATGTAAAAAGTGCTTTTCTATATGGGCAGATTGATGAGGAGGTATATGTTTCACAACCTCCAGGCTTTGAAGACCCTGAATATCCAAACAAAGTTTATAGGGTGGTTAAAGCATTGTATGGCTTGCATCAGGCACCAAGAAAATGGTATGAGACCTTAACTACTTATCTTCTTGATAATGGGTTTCATAGAGGCAGTGTGGATCATACTTTGTTCATCAAGAAAGACAAAAATGATATCTTGATGGTTCAAGTATATGTTGATGATATCATTTTTGGTTCTACAAAGACAGAGATGTGCAAAGAGTTTAAGAAGCTAATGAAAGACGAGTTCAAGATGAGTTCTATGGGTGAACTCACATTCTTTTTGGGACTTCAAGTACAACAAAGGCCAGATGGTATTTTCATCAATCAAGATAAATATGTGACTGAGATACTATGGAAGTTCAAGTTCTCTGATGCAAAGTCATCCAGCACCCCTGCAGACAAGTCTACACATCAACTCTTGAAGGAAAATAGTGGTAAAGCAGTTGATGTGCACATGTACAGATCTATGATTGGTTCTTTGATGTATCTTACATCATCTAGACCAGACATAATGTTTGCAGTATGTGCTTGTGCAAGGTTTCAGGTCACTCCCAGGTTCTCACACTTGACTGCTGTGAAGAAGATTTTCAAATATCTTAAAGCATTTCCCAATCTGGGATTATGGTACCCTAGAGAATCATCTCTAGAACTGGTTACTTACTCAGATAGTGATTATGCTGGTGCTAGTTTGGATAGAAAATCTACTACAGGTGGATGCCAATTTCTTGGCAATAGATTGGTGTCTTGGCAGTGCAAGAAACAAACAATTGTGGCAAATTCATCAACTAAGGCAGAGTATGTGGCTGCTGCAAGTTGTTGTGCTCAAGTTCTATGGCTTCAGAATCAACTTTTGGACTATGGGTACAATTTCATGAATACAATCATCCATATTGACAATAGCAGTACCATTTGCATTATTAAGAATCCAGTTCAACACACAAAGACTAAACATATTAAAATTAGACACCATTTTATAAGAGATTGTTATGAGAAAAGGCTAATCCAAGTTGTCAAAATCCATACTGATGACAACTATGCTGATTTATTAACAAAAGGACTTGATGTGGGTAGATTTCAGTACTTGGTAACAGGTATTGGAATGCTAAATCCATAAAATTTTTGTGTCTAATGGTCTTTGGTGTTGAGAAGAAGTTTTTGGGTACTAAAATTGTTGTATAAGTTTGTATATATTTGCTTGTATTTTTGTTTAACCTTTATGCAGCAAAGCTGGGAGTTGATCTTAAAAGGTGTGTAACTGAGACACACAACAAATGGTTATTGATTCACCATGTCTAATCCACATAAAAATCAACTAGTCCAGAGCAAACGGCTACTGGTAAAGACTTAACAAATCCGTTTATGGTTGATAACTTACCAAAAACTATATGGTTATCAACTCACCATATTCTATATGATTAAGAGTTGGCTAGTCCATAGCAAACGGCTTATGGTAAAGACATATCAAATCCATTGATAGTTGGTAGTTTGCTAAAAACTATAATAAAGAGCAGTCCAATTTTCATATGTTTTTCTTTACCACTGCTCTTTGAAAATCTTTGTGAAAAATTACCACTGCTAGTTCACAATTTCCACTGACAGTGTTATTTTTACCACTGTTGATCTAGCCGTTACAACTGATGTGTCAGTAACAAATTTTTTACTAGCAGTTGAAGAGAAATTGCTTTCCATATATATAGGGTAAAATTTTTAGAAGATTATCTACTTTCCTTATTGCTATTTATCCTCTAAAGATAAATCTTTTCCTTAGATAATCTTTCTTGCGCAAAACTCTTAAACCCTACCACTATATATCTTTCTCTCTCAATTGGCGAGTTATTTATTCAATTCTTACTAACATAATATATTTTTCATCAAAAGATTTTATGGCACCAATCACCTTTGCAGATGAGCACAACCAAATGGCCTACTTGGAAAAGTCAAACGACAAGAGTGGCCCTGTTTTTCATCAGATTGTGGACTTTCTAAACACTACCCATATAAGGTATGCTTTACTTCTTAATCCCACAATCTATATCTCTCAGATCAAACAGTTTTGGACTTCTGTTCAGTCCATAACCATTGAAAATAGAGATACACATGAAACAGTAGATGCTCTTAGAGCCACTGTGGACGGGGTAACTATTGATGTTACTGAGGCATCCTTGAGGCGAATTCTCCAATTGGATGATCTCAACGGTATCATCACATTACCTATGCCAGAAATTCATAAACATCTTGCATCCATGGGGTATGATACCACTGACAAAAAGGCTACTTTTAAAAAGAGTGGTTTCTATCCTCATTGGAGATTTTTAATACATACTCTGTTACATTGCCTAAGTCCTAAGAAAACATCTTATGAACAATTCATTTCAATAATGGCTTACCCTTTGGTTTGTCTAGCTACTGATAAGATTTTTAATTGGTCAAAATGTATTTTTACAAGTATGAAAGACAATGTAAAGAGTTCAACAAAAATTTTGATGTATTCAAGGTTTGTGCAAGCAGTGTTAAATGAATTTCAACTGCAACCCCATACAAGAGTTTATAAAATCCGTTGACTTAAGCCTAAAGTTTTTCAAAACATGAACAAAGATGGCAATAGGATTATTACACCTCTTTTTCCTCAAATGCTTGCAAAGATTTCATAGGTACAAAATTCACCCATAATCACTGTTCCAAACATTGGTTACACTCCACCAGTTTCTCACACCTATGAGAGGAGGCACAAACAGCCAACTTCTCTCATTACAACACAGCATGTCCCTGCTCCTTTTGGTTTAGGAACAAGCAGTGGTGGTTCCAGGATTCACTCTAGTCCAACTAGGGAGGAATCTGAGCCAGTGCCCTATGATTCACCTCTCCCAACAGGTCACACAGTTAGAAGTGTTGAGGGCAGTGGGCAACCTATGGAATTGATGGAACTTTGTACCAAATTAGCTAAGCAGGTTGAATCTCTGGAGAAAGATTTGGCACAACTAAAGGAGCAACATGCCAAGGATGTTACACATTTGAAAGAAGAGATTCAGACCTTGAAGGAAGAGTTGCAGGGGTTGAAGCAAAGGAAAACTGCAAAGATTGTGATATCATCTCCATCCTCACCTGATGATGGTGATTCAGCAGATTTCAATAAATATTTGGGAAATTCTCCCAAATAGGGGAGGAAAACAGATGATGAAACCAAGGGGAGGAGAATTGATTTTGGAGATGAAGGTGTTACTAAGGAAGCTGATACTCAAGAAGTTCCTCAACAACAACTAGAGCAAGAAATTTTTAGTACTGCAACCACTGATTTCATTCCCACTGCAGAAGAAGTTACTGATCTGCGCTAAACCGTCAAGTCTAATCACACAAACTGGCCACTTGTGAATGACCAGCCGTAACAGACTTAAAACAGCTTAAAACACAAATACAATGAGGATCAGAGAATACAGTGGATTCCCGGGTCGTTAAGTCCCACGGAGACTCAATGGTGTGCAAACACTGATTCAGACGATAGAATGATCACTAATGATAGCGATCAGAAAGGATTTGGATAGAATATTACACTACTGAAAAAGTTTATAAATTAAAGCGACTTAAATACAAATTAAGAAAATTAAAAAGATATAAGATATTAAATAAACGCTATCACTATATTTAAAGTGATGAACGTTTAAAATCTAAAACTAAAAACTTACGTTTAAATAAAAATTACGTAAACGCACAAAATAAAAAGTGAAACTTATACAATATAAATCCTAAAAATATGAAAAATACATTTTTACAATCCTAATGATGAAAGAAAATTATAAGAAAAAGAAAATTATTTTTAAAACTATTTATCTAATTATTATTAATTAAAAACTAATTTAACTATTTAATAAATATTCTAAAATAAAAGAAAATATGAAATAAGACTAGAAAAATAAAATTAAGACTTAGAAAAATCTAAAATATTATAAAACTAATTTTAAAACTGAAAATATATTTTTTAGACTTTTTATATATTTATTATTAATTAATTACTATTTAAAACTAATTAAATTACTTAAAAATACAAATTTAACTAAGAAAAATCTAGAAAAATATTTTTTTGTCTTTTTATATTTATCTTAACTTAAGAAAAATGAAAAATTATTTTTTTGAACCTTTTCTTAATTTTTTATATTAAAAGCTATTTAAAAATGCTTAAAAACTAATTTAAATTAAGAAAAATAGCAAATCAACTTAGAAAAATCTGAAAATTTCAGGAAAACTCTAAAATGATATTAGAAAGCTAGGAAAAATGGAAAAACATGGGCTTGTTTGGGAGAAATAGAAACTGCTATCTCAAGTACTTAGAAATAAGCACTTGAAAGAAGCAAATGGGACACCACAAGCACAAAACTGAAACAGAAGGTCCAATAAGCTAAAATAACTTTAAAACAACTAAATTCAACAAGCCATAACCTCTAATTAGCAAGTTGCTAAAATTTGGCTAGATGAGCAATATGCTAAAACAGTAACTGAGGGGGCAACTTTGAGCTAATGCACAGGATTCAAAATAAGCTGGAAATGAAAAGCACTTGTTGGATCCTACACTAGACCTAGGTGAGACCTAATGCACCAAAATTCAGACCTGGGTGAGATCAAATAAGCCCTATGCAACCCTGGACAAAACTGAGGAAACCTCAGTTTATACTAAGACCAGTGGACAGGGCACTTGACACCCAAAAGAGAGGCATGTTTGAAGCTTATAAAAATTTTGTAAAATTTAACTAAAATGGTGATAAGAAATAACACCAACTGAAGTTTTTAGAATACCAAGTGTCACTGAAAATGGCTAAAAAATGAAACCATGAAAAATCCTTGCATTTGGCTCTAAAACAGAGATTTCAATGTTTTGACTTTTGACATGAAAATGAAAAGTTGACTTTTATGGATTTTGATCATGATTTAAAGACTGGAAATGAAATATTATGATGAAATAAACTTAAGGAAAGCTAGTTCTATGAATTTAAGACACAAAACAAGTTTTTGACTTGCAAAAATTCCAACAGTGAACTTGTTAAGAACTAATGAGATGGATTTTGAGTTTAGAGGCTTACAGGTACAATCTTAAGACAGAAATGAGCATGAAATGGCTTAACAAACATGAAGCCATAGAAACCTACTTCTGCATAAACCTATAGCTCAGTTGAAGCACTGAACCAAACACCCTTTATCTAACTGTGTTGCAATCAAAATGAGCTAAACCCTTAAACAAACTTGTAATAAGGATCAAACCAAGCTTAAGTATCATAAATACAGCTAAATAGACTAAATTAAACTAATGGTGATCACAGATTCATAGACAGGCCTAAAATGCAAAAACTGACTTGGAAATTGAAAATGAGCAAATCACTCACATGTGCCCAGCTGGTGTGTAGCTTAAAACCAAACCCCAATACCACTAAACTGAGCCATTTCCAACCCAAATCCAAGCTGCATCACCCACATACCAATTCCAAACCTGTTTGACCCATTTTTTTCTTCACTGTTGACTTTTATTGACCATGGAACAAAGCTACTTAAAAATGATTCCAAAGCTTGTAAAAAGCTATGAATGGCTTAAATAACTTATTGTAACTTAAGAACAAACTGTTAAAGGCTTGGAAATAAGCTTTTGAAACTGAACTTCTCAACAGTGGATTATCAGAACATGAAATTTAACCAAACTTTGATATTGATTCTAAAAACAGATTACAAAGATAACTAAACTTAAGTTTGCATCATTAAAACAAAGGATTACATGTTTTAAACTAAACTAAGACATTAATTAAAAAAAACGACATTTAAGAAAAAATGAAAAACTAACTACTACCCTATCTTCTCTTTTTCTTCTCTTTTATAGCTGAAAATTCTTCCCCACTTGTTTCTGAGTTGATCCCACCACTTATGAGCCATTGGATTGGTCAAAAGTGCCATATGTCATTTTTGGCGCCAAAAGGTCTTGAGCAGGTTTTTGACATTAAATGGAGTGGGTTGAGATAATTAAAGGTTTTTGGGTGTTAGTGTAAGTGGAGGGGACAAGGGGGATGGATAGGTGAGGAGGGGGGTTGAAAAGGTTGGCAAACCATCTCTGGTTTTGGTGTTACAGGGGTGGAGAGGGGAGTGAACAGTACTTGGCGGTTTTATCTTGGTTTGACTTCTGTTGACCGTGGGTGGGTAATAACAAAAGGCCGGGTCAAGGTTTGGGCCAGCTGGTGCTTTGGACTTGGATTTGGGCCTAGTATTAACATTGTGTCCGTTTGGTTAAGTAGTAACAACAAGGACCAAAAGTGTAAATTATCCAACCTCAAGGACTGAAAGTGCCACATTTCCAAACTTCTCTCAAGGACCATACTTAACAAACATTGATAAAACAAGGACCCTTTTTGCATAAAATCCATTTTTTAAAAGTCCAAGGACTAATTTTGCAAAATTTCAAAGTTTAGGGACCTTTCTTGCCAATTGACCAAAAATTCATTCAAGGATCATTTTTAACAACTTAGAAGATTTCAGGGACCTTGAATGATAAATTTCCACATTTTTGAATTCCAGGGACTAGATTTGACAACTTTTAAAACTTGGGGGACTAAAACTGCCAATTTTGCAAATTTGATACGTTTTTCATCTGATTTTGATATTTTTGCATTTAAAACACATAAAACACTAATTTGTGATATTTTGATCATTTTGATGTGTTTCTGAGTGTTTTCAGATGATTTTGCAGTTTAGATTATACAAAAATGATGAGTATTTAGACACTCATCAATCCCCCACACTAAGATATTGCTAGTCCCTAGCAATGATTTGAGAAAACTTGATGGATTTGAAAAACTCTTTACCAAAAGCCATCACTTCTGGAGTAGCCAAATGTTTCAGTTCAAGTAAGAACCTTGGTACACTGATAACCAAATGATTTTGAGCAAATCATAAGCTGTAAACGGATTTGATTAGTCTTTACCAGAAGCCGTACCCTTCTGGACTAGCCAACTCTTAGATAAATTATCAATATTATCTTTGGTGAGCTGATTACCAATTATGGATTTTCCACTGCCTTTACCACAAGCCATAATCTTGCGGGCTAGCCAACTCTTCACTTTTTAGGATATGGTGAGTTGAATACCATACAATTTTGGGCAAATTGCAAGCCATATAAACGGATTTGAGAAATCTTTACCAAGAGCCGTTTGCTCCTGGATTAGCCAATCCTTTTGTCTTACAGACATGGCGGACTGATAACCAATTGAGTAAGTGAAAAACACTTACTCCAAAAAAAATAATTTTTTGGCCAAAAACGAGGGAATTGGGTAGATAATATATGAAATTCGTGAGAATTCCCCCCCACACTTAGAAATGAATATTGCCCTCAATATTCAAAGTACCGGCGGTTATGCCGAAACTGAGAACGTAAAAGGGAAATATTACGGCCATTATTTTAAAAGATTTTTTTTTTTTTTTTTTTTTTTTTTAGAGATATATATATATATAACATGTGGGGCATCACCCCCACACTTAGGTGGTAGAAAGGGGTAAGAAGACAGAAATATGGGTGAAAACCCATATGGTGTGTGCTACTGTTTTTGATTTCCGAGTCGCTAGCTTGACTCGACCCCGCATTAATTTGTTCATGGGGAAGCAAAGTGGAAGAAACAGTCTCCATCGGACTTTCATTCAAGATGTTTGGATAAACATTCGAAGCACGTGAAAGTTCCACACCAATGAGATATAGAGAGAACCGGCTCAAAAATGATAATTGAAAATGCCGGGATCAAAAATAGTGTCCTCATTCCCGAAGGAGAAAAGGGAAAGAGCAACCACACCATTTGTGAAGAATGGAATAAATATGTGCATCACAATGCATGTCCATTCCTCATCAGAAAGAAGCAAATCACCATTTTTGACATTTTTAAGCTTAAATTTGAAGCTTTTATGGTGATTGGTAACAAAATTTCCGGGAGGGAGAGCTGGAAACGGTTCTTCAATCAACAGATTTTCAAGAAAAAGGACGTCTCCCTCCGAATCAAAGTAAGTATTGTCAGTTCCTGTTGGAATTTACTCATCACTAAGAAAATCATCGACCTCCTTCCAAAAGTTGTCATCTTCCTCATCTGGGGTGAGAGAAGGAATGGAAGAGTCGGAAATGGGATAAGAAATGAGTGGATGATCATTATATAGGAGATTTCTAGTTTCTCCAAGATCGGCTTCGAAATCAAAGAGATCATCGTCACTTTCTGATGAAAGTGGACTGATGTGAGTGAGTTCATCGGAGAACTCCTCAAGAAGAGGATCAGACTGTGGAAGTGCTGCCTCAACATACTCGATGTCTCCATAAGATTTACAATCATCGCTAAAATCGGAGAAAGTCTCAAATTGATCATTTGAACACTCAAGAGGGGAAGGGATATCACACATATGGTCAATAGTTCCCTGTGACTCTCCCGGGATTGGGACAAGGTCCTCAACACTAGACTTTATAAATTCGTCCGATTCCTTTTCAGGAACAGTGTCAAGATGCTCGTCCCCCATGTTTAGAGAGTGAGTGGGAGCTTCGGGTGTGATAACAACAGTCTGAGGGAGTTTAGAAGGACTAGCATACATATGTTTAATACTTTCCATTTGTTCTTCTGCTAGTAATTCCATCATAGTCTTTTCTCCCTGATTTTTCATGGAAGGAGTTTCAACTGATGAACTTGATGAACCGTTATAAAATTGTAGGATATCAAGGATATCTTCATCATCATCGTCATCAGGAATGAAACGGAATCGAGAGCTAGATCTGGCTGCTTTTTCTTTTGCAATTGATTCCCTAATAGATTGTTCAAAGGCAATTTGGGAATCTAATTTAGCAGCCCGCTCTTCGGCTAACAAAACTTCCATGGATTTCTCATTTGGATTATCTTGGGAGGAAATAGCCGACTCCTCCTTAAGTTCTTTTAATAACTCCAGAGTCTTCAGTAGAAGGTCTGTCGTAGTTTCATGAGGAGTCGCTTGAATCATTTGGTACTGTGGAGGTTGGTCTTGATACGAAGAGTCGTAATTGTTACAAGGAAATGGGTTCCCTGTTTGACAATCCGAGCTAGGGTGAGAACCTCCACAATACTCACAACAGTAAAACTGATGTGGCTGTGAGTGGTATGTGTTGTAGTCATAATTGTTATCAGGAACCTGCTCATAGACAAGCGTGTTTCCTGATTGACAATCAGAACTGGAATGTGAACCACCACAGTACTCACAACAGTAAAACTGCTGAGTCTCACAGTGTGGTAGCTGATGGAATAAATCAGTCGTGTTATGGTAGGAATAGGGATCTTGGTTATAGACAGACCCGTTTCCTGATTCCACCATGCTACAACTGGGGCAATTGCCACCATTATAAGGACCACCACACCATTGACAACCAAGAGGGTGAGGATAAGACATAGAAAGAATCAAAGGTTAACAGAGGGTAAGAAATGAAGAATCAAAAAGGTAAGAGGGTAAAGAGGAATATTTTTGGTATTTTTGAAAAACATGAAGATAAAAACAAAGAATGAAAATATTTTTGGCGTTGATAACACTTTAGGAAAAGTGTTAATGAACTTTTTGGATTTTTGAAAACTTTACAAAAAAAAACTTTTTACAAAAGATGGGGTATGTGCAAGAATGGATCTGAAAAAGGCTAACACACGCTAAAGCCTCCCCGGCAGCGGCGCCAAAATTTGATCTGCGCTAAACCGTCAAGTCTAATCACACAAACTGGCCACTTGTGAATGACCAGCCGTAACAGACTTAAAACAGCTTAAAACACAAATACAATGAGGATCAGAGAATACAGTGGATTCCCGGGTCGTTAAGTCCCATGGAGACTCAATGGTGTGCAAACACTGATTCAGACGATAGAATGATCACTAATGATAGCGATCAGAAAGGATTTGGATAGAATATTACACTACTGAAAAAGTTTATAAATTAAAGCGACTTAAATACAAATTAAGAAAATTAAAAAGATAAAAGATATTAAATAAACGCTATCACTATATTTAAAGTGATGAACGTTTAAAATCTAAAACTAAAAACTTACGTTTAAATAAAAATTACGTAAACGCACAAAATAAAAAGTGAAACTTATACAATATAAATCCTAAAAATATGAAAAATACATTTTTACAATCCTAATGATGAAAGAAAATTATAAGAAAAAGAAAATTATTTTTAAAACTATTTATCTAATTATTATTAATTAAAAACTAATTTAACTATTTAATAAATATTCTAAAATAAAAGAAAATATGAAATAAGACTAGAAAAATAAAATTAAGACTTAGAAAAATCTAAAATATTATAAAACTAATTTTAAAACTGAAAATATATTTTTTAGACTTTTTATATATTTATTATTAATTAATTACTATTTAAAACTAATTAAATTACTTAAAAATACAAATTTAACTAAGAAAAATCTAGAAAAATATTTTTTTGTCTTTTTATATTTATCTTAACTTAAGAAAAATGAAAAATTGTTTTTTTGAACCTTTTCTTAATTTTTTATATTAAAAGCTATTTAAAAATGCTTAAAAACTAATTTAAATTAAGAAAAATAGCAAATCAACTTAGAAAAATCTGAAAATTTCAGGAAAACTCTAAAATGATATTAGAAAGCTAGGAAAAATGGAAAAACATGGTCTTGTTTGGGAGAAATAGAAACTGCTATCTCAAGTACTTAGAAATAAGCACTTGAAAGAAGCAAATGGGACACCACAAGCACAAAACTGAAACAGAAGGTCCAATAAGCTAAAATAACTTTAAAACAACTAAATTCAACAAGCCATAACCTCTGATTAGCAAGTTGCTAAAATTTGGCTAGATGAGCAATATGCTAAAACAGTAACTGAGGGGGCAACTTTGAGCTAATGCACAGGATTCAAAATAAGCTGGAAATGAAAAGCACTTGTTGGATCCTACACTAGACCTAGGTGAGACCTAATGCACCAAAATTCAGACCTGGGTGAGATCAAATAAGCCCTATGCAACCCTGGACAAAACTGAGGAAACCTCAGTTTATACTAAGACCAGTGGACAGGGCACTTGACACCCAAAAGAGAGGCATGTTTGAAGCTTATAAAAATTTTGTAAAATTTAACTAAAATGGTGATAAGAAAGAACACCAACTGAAGTTTTTAGAATACCAAGTGTCACTGAAAATGGCTAAAAAATGAAACCATGAAAAATCCTTGCATTTGGCTCTAAAACAGAGATTTCAATGTTTTGACTTTTGACATGAAAATGAAAAGTTGACTTTTATGGATTTTGATCATGATTTAAAGACTGGAAATGAAATATTATGATGAAATAAACTTAAGGAAAGCTAGTTCTATGAATTTAAGACACAAAACAAGTTTTTGACTTGCAAAAATTCCAACAGTGAACTTGTTAAGAACTAATGAGATGGATTTTGAGTTTAGAGGCTTACAGGTACAATCTTAAGACAGAAATGAGCATGAAATGGCTTAACAAACATGAAGCCATAGAAACCTACTTCTGCATAAACCTATAGCTCAGTTGAAGCACTGAACCAAACACCCTTTATCTAACTGTGTTGCAATCAAAATGAGCTAAACCCTTAAACAAACTTGTAATAAGGATCAAACCAAGCTTAAGTATCATAAATACAGCTAAATAGACTAAATTAAACTAATGGTGATCACAGATTCATAGACAGGCCTAAAATGCAAAAACTAACTTGGAAATTGAAAATGAGCAAATCACTCACATGTGCCCAGCTGGTGTGTAGCTTAAAACCAAACCCCAATACCACTAAACTGAGCCATTTCCAACCCAAATCCAAGCTGCATCACCCACATACCAATTCCAAACCTGTTTGACCCATTTTTTTCTTCACTGTTGACTTTTATTGACCATGGAACAAAGCTACTTAAAAATGATTCCAAAGCTTGTAAAAAGCTATGAATGGCTTAAATAACTTATTGTAACTTAAGAACAAACTGTTAAAGGCTTGGAAATAAGCTTTTGAAACTGAACTTCTCAACAGTGGATTATCAGAACATGAAATTTAACCAAACTTTGATATTGATTCTAAAAACAGATTACAAAGATAACTAAACTTAAGTTTGCATCATTAAAACAAAGGATTACATGTTTTAAACTAAACTAAGACATTAATTAAAAAAAACGACATTTAAGAAAAAATGAAAAACTAACTACTACCCTATCTTCTCTTTTTCTTCTCTTTTATAGCTGAAAATTCTTCCCCACTTGTTTCTGAGTTGATCCCACCACTTATGAGCCATTGGATTGGTCAAAAGTGCCATATGTCATTTTTGGCGCCAAAAGGTCTTGAGCAGGTTTTTGACATTAAATGGAGTGGGTTGAGATAATTAAAGGTTTTTGGGTGTTAGTGTAAGTGGAGGGGACAAGGGGGATGGATAGGTGAGGAGGGGGGTTGAAAAGGTTGGCAAACCATCTCTGGTTTTGGTGTTACAGGGGTGGAGAGGGGAGTGAACAGTACTTGGCGGTTTTATCTTGGTTTGACTTCTGTTGACCGTGGGTGGGTAATAACAAAAGGCCGGGTCAAGGTTTGGGCCAGCTGGTGCTTTGGACTTGGATTTGGGCCTAGTATTAACATTGTGTCCGTTTGGTTAAGTAGTAACAACAAGGACCAAAAGTGTAAATTATCCAACCTCAAGGACTGAAAGTGCCACATTTCCAAACTTCTCTCAAGGACCATACTTAACAAACATTGATAAAACAAGGACCCTTTTTGCATAAAATCCATTTTTTAAAAGTCCAAGGACTAATTTTGCAAAATTTCAAAGTTTAGGGACCTTTCTTGCCAATTGACCAAAAATTCATTCAAGGATCATTTTTAACAACTTAGAAGATTTCAGGGACCTTGAATGATAAATTTCCACATTTTTGAATTCCAGGGACTAGATTTGACAACTTTTAAAACTTGGGGGACTAAAACTGCCAATTTTGCAAATTTGATACGTTTTTCATCTGATTTTGATATTTTTGCATTTAAAACACATAACACACTAATTTGTGATATTTTGATCATTTTGATGTGTTTCTGAGTGTTTTCAGATGATTTTGCAGTTTAGATTATACAAAAATGATGAGTATTTAGACACTCATCAGTTACCACTGCTGATCAAGCTATTACCACTGCAGAGGAAGAAATCAAGAAGAAGAAAGGAAAAGCAGTTATGCAGAGCAAAGAGCAAACACGAAGGAAGATTTCAAAGAAAGAACAAGCTCAAATTGCTCATGATGCAGAGGTTGCTAGAAAGATCAATGAAGATCAAGTTGCTAATAAGAAAAGACTGGAGGAGATAGAGATTGCAGACTTCATGGAGGCTAAAAGGCTGGGCAGAATGGACATCACTGATCCAATGGATGTTAATCGAATTTCCACTATTCCACCTACAATATTCAAAGAAAAGACTCCAGAGTTCAGCTATGTACCTACAGAACAAGAGATTGAGTTCTTGATTACTAATGATCCAGTGGTCAAGAAGAAGGCAATTGACCTAGTTGCAGATAAGTCTTTAACTGAAGAACAAAGAACATCACAGTTAAAGGATTTCATTCAGATGAAGAATAATCAAGCACTTCAAGATGCTATTGTTTCAGTCAAGAAGGGTCAAAAGAAACCAAGACAACCAACCAAGGCACAGGTGATTTCAATGATGAAAGATTATTGTTGCAGTGTTGGTGGCTGGAAAAGACATCAGTTCAAAGGAATGCCTGATGATAAAGTTGAAGGTATCTACTACAGAGTTAAAAGGCAAGACCAAGATTTTATTCCAATGGACTCTGAAGAAGAAGAAAGAAGGTATCCTAATCTGAAGAGAAAGGCCAAAGATAGTGAACCTCAAACATTTAAGAAGACAAAATTTGTTGAAGAACAAGAAGTTCAAGCTGAGAAATTCACTGAAGAACAGATGACTGGAATGATATTGATAGAAGAAGAAGATTTTTATCCTGAACCACTGCAAGTCATACATCCTATTATTGATTGGGAAGTGTTTACTGCTAGCAATTTTGCTCCAACATGGAAGCTTACAAGGCTAGGTGGTGAAACCTCATCATTCATTCAATTTGAAGAACTCATCAAAGCATGTGACAGACATGATCTAGATACCTTGTGGAGATTGGTTCAAGAAAGGTTTGATGCTGAAAATCTCAAAGATATGAAGGAAATGCAGTTATGGGTTAATCTAAGAAGGCTCTATGAACCAGATACTAATGATGATTTCTAGAAATTCTCATGTTCATGTCCTGGTACTAAATGGTTTTATTATGATTCATGTGAAGTTTATCATGTTTCTACATCAGATGGAGTGGATGCATTCATGTTTGCTGAGAAAGAATACCCACTCAGAGCTGAAACTCTCACTGTAATGTTGTGTACAACAATAAGAGTTTATGAAGACAATGAGAAGGTCAGAGCATTGTTACTTAGGCTTCAAGATCAATGTTCAAGAGCTATTCAGGAATTAAGAAGAAAGTGAAGTGTTTGAAAGAATTTCTCAAATCCTTACAGAAGATGCAGATTGAAGAAATTTATTGATTTGTAGAGAAATCATAAGTTTAGGGGAGGATTGTTGGGAATAAAGCTAACAGTTACCACTGATAAGTTGTGGAAGACACTGCTAAATGTTACACTAGTAGTGTAAACACATTACCACTGCCAGTACATATATTACCATTGCTATTAGGATAATTGTTATGTATCTGTGTATTGATAAGTATAGAAAAGATCTTGTGTGTTAATACAAATATCGTCATTAAACGTTATTTATATTTTTTATCTTTGCCTAAGTTTTGTTAACGACAAAAGTAAATTTAATTTATAAAAGCTTAAAGCTTGTCAAGTTTATTAGATATTAAAACAAGCTTTCTCAAACAATATATTCATCATTCAAGCATTTACATTTATGATTAGTAACATCTTGATATGACTCTAATCATTATGTATGATAGTAGTTTGTAGAATGTGTTAGGTTCTTAAAACCAAACACTACTTAAGCATTTGCATATTTCTATAAATAGTAATACAACATTTGACATCATGTATTACATCATGGAAATCATTGGAAGATTCCATTAGATATTTTGTGAAGATTTGTACTCTTCATATCTTGCACAATCTCACTTAGATAGAGTTGACTTTAGGCAAGATTTGATATCTTGACTGTCAGACTGGCGGTACCAAATTGGTACACGGGCGGAACCCTTTTAAGGGGTCCGCGGTCCGTGGACGCTCCTGTCCAATTTGGCTATAAATAGCAATGCCAAGCCAAGTAGTTTCTTATCCCTTTCTAACATACTCTCATACATATCTTCTCTCTAACCTTTCTAACTCAGTTTCATATCATATTAGTGATCTCTTTTGTAGCAAAGAAGATCAAGTCATATTCAAGCTTCAACGAGAAGTTGGAAGTCTTATTTGTTTAAGTGTTGTATGATCTAGTATTGATCCATACTTCATTGTTGTATCAAACCATCATAATCTTGTGAGTGTGAGTGGTTAGTATTTTAGTCCTCAAAATACATTGTGTGTGGGAGTAGTTGTACCCTTGGTTTAAAATTGCGCTTTGCGATCTGATGCGTTAAAAGTACCAGAGGCCGATGCGTGATGCGTGTTGCGAATGCGAGCGCATTTTGGACGCGATGCGTTTTGTATTAAAAAATACAAAAAATTTATTTATACGTAGTAAATTAAAAAAATTTCAAAGTAAATGCAATAAATTTACAAATAAGTCACAAAGACAAAAAAATAGGCAAATAATCTATTTGTAAAACAAATAAATCAATTAGTCAGGACCTAAAACACTTAGAAACAACATTATAAACTCCAACTAAATTTTGTTTTAAACGAGAAACTCCTTCTTTAATTACTTTCAAATAAGATGAACATGTAAGTTTATTTTTAATTTGAGGATCTTGCATTCCATAATTTCTAGATCCTTGTTATTGTTAGTAGTAATGCGGTTAAACATGAATGATTAAAGTCTATTCTATAAATATACATGATTCTATACATATACATGATGACATGATATTATAATTACCAAATCAACAACAAAAGTCAAAATTAAAAATTTTAGTCAAATTTTAATCACACGTATGATTTTCAGCTCAAATATTTAACATATATGATTATTTATGATCAAAGAACAATATGAACTATTTCATAACATGAAGCTGTAATAAGGTGATTGTTTGCGGGATTTCAAATCATGTTAATGGTGCACGATCTTGAACCGAAGGGTAATTTGGATGTAGGGTAATTTGGATGTTGTTATTGTGTTTGTTTTAGAAGTCTTTCAATAACTTCTATTTTTCAAAGTCCATTAAAATATTTTTATCTTCTTCTAAATGGTTTTTTTTTTTCAAAATGACCTAAATTCCATATTGCGACAATTGCGACCATTGCTAGCATTACACAAATGCGGCAAATTGCGGTCTAATGCGAGTGCATTTTGGGATGGCCTCGCATTAGGTATCATGATGCGAAATCCTAAAAGCAATGCAATGATGCACGCAATTTACGCAATGATGCGCGCATTTTAAAACCAAGGTTGTACCCTTGGAAAGAACTCGACATCTAGCTTAGTGTCGGAAATAGTGTAAGCGAAGTGTAAAGGTTTTCTCCGCCGGTGAAAGGAGCTTGTTGACTAGTGAAGTTAAACTCTCGAGTGTGAGACTCGGGGAGTGGAGTAGGGCAAGGAAAAAGAGTCCTTGTAGGCCGAACCACTATAAACAACTTGTTGTGGTTTGATCATTTCTTTCCTTATTTACTTATTACATATTGCTTGCATATTTCATTAACATACTTAAGATCAATATCAATTGATCTTTCAATAAGTTTCAAAACAAAGATTTTAATCGGTAAACTATTCAACCCCCCTTCTAGTTTTCTACAATTGGTACCAGAGCCTCGTTGCTCAAAAATTTCTAAAATAACTTGTATTTTATAAACTTGAAACGATCCATGGATTCTGAAAACTTTAAAGAAGGGCAATCTATGCAAAGACCACCACTCTTTGAAACCAATGGATTTATCTATTGGAAAAACCGTTTTGAAACATATGTAAAATCAAAAGATATAGATCTTTGGTTTATTATTGTTAAAGGAGATTTTAGTTCTACAACAAAGGATATTTCCGTTGATGAACAAAAGAAATTAGTTGCTAAAAATAATGAAGCTAAAATGATGCTTTACAATGCTTTACCTAGAAAAGAATATGAAAGAATTTTTATGTGTGAAACTGCCAAAGATATTTGGGAATCTTTAATTGTTACACATCAAGGTAATTCACAAGTCAAGGATAACAAAATTGATCTTCTTGTTCAACAATATGAACAATTTGTTATCCCTGAAGATGAAACCATTGATTGTGGCTTTGCTCGTTTTAACACTATCATTACATCACTTAAAGCACTTGACGAATCTTTTCGTAGTAAGAACTTTGTCAGGAAATTCCTTAGAGCACTCCATCCCAAATGGAGAGCTAAAGTGACCGCTATTGAAGAATCAAAAGATCTCTCAATAATGTCACTAGACGAGCTAATTGGCAACCTCAAAGTTCACGAAATGGTAATGGAAAAAGATTCGGAGATCATCAAAGGAAGAAAGGAGAAGATCAAATCCGTTGCTCTTAAAGCAAAGGCGGAATCAAGCGATGATGGTGAATCTTGTTCCGATAGTGAAGATGAAGAGTATGCCATGGCCGTTAGAGATTTCAAGAAGTTCTTTAGAAGAAGAGGAAAGTTTGTAAGACAACCTCGAGAAGAAAAGAAGCCATTCCGAAAAGATCGGGATGATAAGAAGATTAAAGGTGAAAGAAAGTGTTTTAGATGTGGTGATACAAGTCATCTCATAGGAGAATGTCCCAAGCCACCTAAAAGCAAAACTCAACGAGCCTTTGTAAGTGGTGCTTGGAGTGATAGTGAAGACGATGAAGAATCAAGCAAGGAAGAGATCGCTATAATGGCACATGAGTCAAATGAGGTACTTTCCGACTCTTCTTATTCTTCTATAGATGATGATACCTTGCAAAAACAATATAATCAATTGTGTGAGCTAAGTCTAAAAATCATAACTAAAAATAAATTTCTAAAAACCAAAAAGGAGTTTTTGGAAAATGAGGTATATGAGTTAAAAGAAAAAGCAAAACGTCTTGAAAAAGGAAAAGCAAATGACGATGATTGTAAATCATGTCAAGAGCTTAATCTTGAAATAGAAAAACTAAAGCTCACACAAGAAGTTTTAATAGAAAATAATTCTAAGTTTAAAAGGTTTAACAAGAACATCGCTCTTGCCGATGAAATAGTTAAAATCCATAAAACACCAGGAGACAGGAATGGGCTAGGTTTTAATGAAGTATTAATCTCAAAGAGTCAAAACAAAACGGCCGAAAAGGACGAACATTCTGTCAAAATTGCTGCAGTACAGCACGGACCAGACGGAACCAAAATAAGGGTTCCGTCCGTTGTGCAAAATGGTACCGCGGGTACTTCAGCAGAACAGAATGTTCGCAATACGGACCGTACTGAATTTGTTAAAATAACAAAGAAAACCAATGATAATGTTAAACTAAAACCAGCCATTATATCAGGAGTAGGACTTGTTAAAAATGAATTTAGATCAAAAACTACTCAACAACGATATAAAACTTCTTTTGCCAAACGCCCCTTTCCTAAGAGCAACCACAACGTTCAACCTAACTACCAACACAACGGTTGGAATCAAAACTTTCCTAGACCATATCAAACTCCAGATTACATGCCATGGAACCCTTACCCATCATTTCCATACATGAATCAAATAAATGGTATGTTTAACCCAAACGGACCCATGAGATATTGGGGACCAAATGTTTGAGTTATTTGCTTCTTAGGTATGCTTGAAAGTTGGATTGGAACCTGATGAATGGATAAAAGATAGTGGATGCTCACGACACATGACGGGCAACAAAAGTCTCTTCTCATCATACCAAGAGTATGACGGAGGTAATGTCACTTTCGGTAGCAATCTCAAAAGCAAAATCATTGGCAAAGGTACGATTGCTCATAACTCTCTAACTATTGAAAATGTTGCTCATGTGGATAGGTTAGGATTTAATCTACTTAGTATTAGCCAACTATGTGATAAAAAGTATAAAGTACTATTCGATGAAAATGGTAGTAAAATACTAAAAGATGGCATCACCATAGCTAAAGGAGTTAGGAAAAATAACATATACGTCATGAAAATAGATAAAACATATAATGACAAACTTTGCCTAACAACATTAGACGATAGCTCATCTCTTTGGCATAGACGCTTAGGTCACGCTAATATGAGACTTATACAAAATCTATCTTCAAAAGAGTTGGTTAGGAATTTACCAAAACTAAAATATGACCAACACTTTTGCGACGCTTGCAAAATTGGTAAACAAACACATAGTAGTCACAAATCTAAAAATATGGTGTCCACATCTAAGTGTCTAGAATTATTACATATGGACTTGTTTGGACCATCCGCTATAAGAAGCTATGGAGGCAACTTATACACTTTGGTCATAGTAGATGATTACTCAAGGTTTACTTGGACGTTGTTTTTGAAAACCAAAAATGAAGCTTTTGATAAATTTGAAATACTTAGCAAGAAAATTCAAATCTTCTAGGTGTCAAAATTGTGTCGATCCGAACGGATCATGGTCGTGAATTTGACAACGAAACTCAATTTGGAAACTTTTGTGATACAAATGGTATAACACATAACTTTTCCGCTCCACGAACACCTCAATCAAATGGAGTAGTAGAACGTAAAAATAGAACAATTCAAGAAATGAGTAGAACAATGCTTAATGAACAAAACATTCCTCAAAAGTTTTGGTGTAACGCCGTTGACACTTCTACATATATTTTAAATAGAGTCCTAATACGTCCTTTCCTAAACAAAACACCATATGAACTTTATAAAGGTAAAAAGCCAACATTAGGATATTTTAAAGTCTTTGGTTGTAAATGTTTTATTCTTAATACTAAGGATTATCTCACCAAGTTTGACCCAAAGTCTTATGAAGGTGTATTTCTTGGTTACTCTCAAACTAGTAAAGCTTACATTGTCCTAAATAAAGAAACAATGATAGTCGAGGAATCGTTGAACATAACATTTGACGAAAGTCCACCTCCCTCTAAGACATCACCTTTGGTAGATGATGACTTAGTTGAAAGTCAAATAATTGAAAGTCAAATTAATAATAACAAGGAAGATGAACCATTAAATAAGGAAATTGTCAATATAAAAGAATCTAAAAGTCATCCATTAGAAAAGGTCATAGGAAAACTTAATCAAAGAACCTTAAGATCACAAGCTCAAAATCAAAGTAATCATTTTTGTTTTGTATCCACCATTGAACCAAAAACCATAAATGAAGTAATAAAAGATGAATCATGGGTAATTGCCATGCAAGAAGAATTAAACCAATTCGTTAGAAATGATGTTTGGAAACTAGTTCCAAAACCCAAAGATCAAACTATAATTGGAACAAAATGGGTCTTTCGAAACAAAATGGACGAAAATGGTGTAGTATCTAGAAACAAAGCTAGGCTTGTTGCACAAGGTTATAATCAACAAGAAGGAATTGACTATGATGAAACTTATGCACCGGTAGCTAGACTTGAATCTATTAGAATATTACTTGCTTATGCATGTGCTTATGATTTTAAATTATTTCAAATGGATGTTAAAAGTGCTTTCCTTAATGGGTTTATTAACGAAGAAGTGTATGTTGCTCAACCTCCTGGTTTTACCGACTTTGAGAAACCACATTATGTCTTCAAACTCAAGAAAGCATTATACGGCCTTAAACAAGCACCTAAAGCTTGGTACGACCGTCTTAAGACTTTTCTTATTGATAACAAATATACTATGGGATTAGTAGATAATACTCTTTTTACTAAGAAAAAGGAATCGCAAATTATTATTGTTCAAATATACGTTGATGACATTATATTCGGATCAACTTGTCAAGAGCTATGTGATGATTTCTCTAAAATCATGCATGACGAGTTTGAAATGAGTATGATGGGTGAGTTAAACTTCTTTCTAGGACTTCAAATCAAACAACTAGATGATGGTATTTTCTTTAACCAATCTAAATATATAAAAGACATGCTTAAGAAATTTGGTCTTGAAGATTCCAAACCAACTAAAACACCCATGTCCTCGGACACTAAACTCACCAAGGACGAAGAAGGTGAATCCGTAGATAACACTAAATATAGAGGAATGATTGGTAGCCTACTCTATCTTACGGCTAGTAGACCCGACATTATGTTTAGTGTTTGTCTATGTGCTCGCTTTCAAGAAAACCCAAAGGCATCACACTTAGAAGCATTAAAAAGGATTTTTAGATATATTAAGGGAACAACGTGTTTAGGATTATGGTATCCCAAAGGAACGGGTATAGAAACCATAGTGTATGCCGACTCGGATCATGCCGGTGATTATGTCGATAGAAAAAGTACAAGTGGTATTTGCACTTTTGTTGGACATTGTCTCACCTCATGGTTTGCAAAGAAGCAAACGGCTTTAGCCATCTCTACTACTGAAGCCGAATACGTCTCAGCCGGAAAAGCATGTCAACAAGCTCTTTGGATGAAGCAAGCTCTCGTAGACTACGGAATTCATCTCAACGACTTGTGATACTTTGCGACAACAAAGGAGCCATCGATCTCAGCAAGAATCCCGTTCAACATGCTCGTACAAAGCACATTGAAATCCGTCATCACTTTCTTCGCGACAATGTTCAAAAAGGAAACATTTCAATCGAGAAAGTATCCTCCGAAGACAACATTGCCGACATCTTTACTAAACCTCTTAAACGAGAACCTTTTAATCTTCTTAGACTTGGTTTAGGGTTAATGGAACCAAACATGTAGGATGAACATAGCCTAAAACATTAGAATAGTCAAACCAAAACAATTTTGTCTTGTATCTGCTACTGTAGCCACGGCACCAAACGACAACACGGACGGAACCAAAAATTTGGTGCCGTCTGGTCCGTGGTGTCTACAGAAGCAAAACAGCTTTATACATAACATCTTCTTCCTCACAACCCACTTTACCAAAACGTGTAAAACTTAAACCAAGCTCATTATTGTCATCTTCCCACTCACTAATCACTGAAGATAACATCATTGTAAGTATCCTAACTACATTTCATCTCTTAATTCTGAGTCTAGGATTCTTATTTATGCACAAAACTATCACAAATCATTACATGGGGTTTTATGTATGCTTTTATACCAAATATGAATTCAATTGGCAAATTGCATAACTAGTCATTCAAATTAGGTACTACATTATCATATTGCATAAACAAATCATGTTTCCCACTAATTGATAGATAATAAATATAAGGCCTTATTCAAACAACCAAACACCCCATGTCAAAAGTTTTGAAAAGCTTCTCACTTGTAGGAAAACATTTTTCATTGCTAATACAAATAGAAACGTTAGAATTTTCATCACTTGCATGCTCTTGAATACTAAAGGTATTGCATAACTAATATGCACTCCCGGGTATATTCAAATGTAGCCACATTGAATTAGGAGCATTTGGGTTATCTCATGGTATTTACCAAACACTCCACTAAAACCATTTTGTGCATAAAATGAGTCGAGATAACCGCAACTCCAAATTGTTTTCATATAGGCACACACTAGAATCAAAAACGTTAAAATTTATTTTCATTTTTTTTTAACATGTTAATTCTTGTCCTTAGGAATAACCATGGTAGCCGCAAGATTCTATGATCACAAAGACACTCTTAACTACATTCCCAAACACCACAAAACCAAAGGACTCACCAAGGAACAAGTAGAAATATTTAGGGGTCTAGAATCTAGGTATTTCCACGAGGGTAGAACCATTCACCCATCCTTCCTTGAGCATACCAATCTTCGTGAAGAACTAGCTGCCATTCAATTCGATTGTCTTCTTGACATTGATGAACCAATTTGTCCTAGGTTCGTGTTAGAATTCTATGCTAGTGTGACCGGTTTTAGTGATGAAGATGATGATGAATTTTGTCTTAGCTTTAGAATCAACCAAAATGACTACACCATCACCCTAAGTGAATTTGCTAGAGTACTAGGAATTCCCAACCGAGGAACTTGTGTCTACACGGATAAGTGGTCACTCACCGCCCTTGATGCAATCAACGACCGCACTTCTCCCTATCTAACCCGTTTGGCCGATAAGGATGTCATCCGTGAACACCTTTTTAACCCAAAAACGGATACAACCCGAGTAACCCGAAAGGGAAAGGAGGTAGATCGAGATCCATATGGAATGGAGCTAAATGAACTTAAGCACGAATTTAAGAAATGGGAGGAGTTACTTAGAGCAAACGTCATTAGCACCATAGGGAATAGGGATCACATAAACGCTTGTCTTTGCCACATGCTCTACAACTTGTCCACCCGACAACCATTCAACTTAGCCTACTACATAGCTAGGAGAATGATTGATATTCCAACTCAAGGATCCGTTGCTCTACCATACGGGATGCTTCTCACCCGTCTCTATAGAAACTTTGCTCCAATTCCACCAACCCCAAAAGGGATGCACCTTCACTATGATCTCATTCCTCACATCTTTGTGCCTTTGAGTGATGCTCGAGTTGCTAAGACTAAAGGCAAGAGAGCTAAACCTCCAACTCCTTCATCATCATCATCAAATAGCTCCGAGGATGGTCTTCCAAACTCTCATCTTCCACCTTAAGAGTATTACGCATCTCTTCCCGAGATTGAGAATGAATCAGCAGAATTCAAGCAAACTAAGGGAATGTTCAAGTGCCTTGGTAGGATGATGAACAAGATTTACAAGAAATTGGACAAAAAGGGTACTTTAAGGAGTGTTTGGAACAATGCATTATCGTTAATGTTTGATACTTTTTAGTTGTTTTTATTATGTAGGATGATAATATAACTTGAAACAATGGTGTATGCTAACAATCTCATGCAGGGGGATAGCACAAGTATGCTATCAAATTTTACCCATTTTCACTATATTGTGGAAATCAATAAGCCTTGCTCAAAATCTATGCTCCACTATGTTTACATATGTGTTATTTACTTTTCCTAACTAGAAATGTTTAGTATAACAGCTTTTGAGACAAATTTCAGGTTTCGGAAATTTCCCCGACACCTAAAAACGTACTCTGTCCATATTTCAGCACTCCACGGATCAGACGGCACCAAAATTTTGGTACCGTCCTTTATGTAGTTTGGTACCGCCATACCTGTACAGGCGGACCAGACGGCACCCTTTTTTGGGTACCGTCCGTGTATGATTTTGGTGCCGTGGATCCTCCAGGTAATTTTCTGAATTTCGACTCTTTCGTGATTCCAAATTATCTTCCATCACTTATAAATCAATCTTAACTAGTTTATACTGTTATTAGAACTAGTATTATTCACTAAGGGATGTAAGAAATCCATTTCCCACCAAAATTCAAAAATTTGAAAAATCCACCCAAGGAGCCCTTTGGCATAAAGGAAGGAACCAAATTTTTGGTACCTTCAAATCCGTAGGTAATCTGAATATTAGGAAATTCCACTCACTAGAACACATTTATTGCATATCTTTTCTTCTTCACTCCATCTTCTTTGTATGGATTGACTTGGGTGATATGACTAGCATTCAACCCACTTCCAAATCATTAGGAACCTCATCTCTTCAATGGTTCAACATCAAATCAAACCTTTTCTCAACAATTTCTTACCTCTATAAATTGAAAGACTTTACCATGATCATTCTCACACCCTCTTCATTCTCACTACTATCTAGCAAATCAAAACCCAAGTTAAAAATGACAAAATCATCACCAAAACCTTGCAAGAAAACCGCTAGAATGAGCGTAAGGCCTTGTTGTTTTGTTCATCTTAGCTCATCATCCGAATCTTCACCACTCACCATCTCATCTCCCATTAGAGATGATACACATCTTACCTTAGTTACACCCACTTCATCACACATTGTGATCACCACTCCACCACCAATAAAAACACCTACTTCACCTCCACCGGCACCCATCCAAACATCCAAAACACCCTCACCACCTTCACCAAGGTCTCCCACTCTCACTCCCATGGAGTTATTTTCAACTCCACCAACATCACCAAATCCTTTCCTAGAGGACTTGGAAGACTTGCCTCCTAGGCCAAGTCATCCACCACCATTGCCATCCTTTGGCACCATTGAGCGAATCGCTCATGAGTCACCTCGGTCATCCATTGACCCAAACGCCCCATTAGGGCCAAGACCTCTCCTTTTCCACCCCATTCACAAGGACATTCATGGTCCTTTATACGGGGATCATCCACTTCCATCATCAATGTCCCTTCATATTGAGGACATTCCGGAGTGCATGTGGGATGACAATCCCACTAGAGAGGAGATTCAAGCCGAACTCCACAACCTCCACCAATTCAAAGGCATGGTGGATTCTCACTTAAGTGAGACAATGCAAATGCAAAGTGCTTTGCTTGCATCCATCATGACCACTCCAAACATCCCCAACACCACCAACACATCCACCATTCCACCACCACAACCTCCGCAAACTTTCTACCCTCCAAGGCATGGTTGCTCAACTTGTGAGCAAACGGGTCAAACCGTGGAACGGACCCGGATTATGGTCCATGACTTCCACGAAGAAATGAGGTTCATCCTCAACCACATTCTTGAGCGTCTCAACGCTCTCTCCCATCCACCATCACTTTAGGATGGTTTTAGAATAGTCTTTCTTTTATTTGCTTTCTTAGGATAATTTTTATTTTCTTGTACTAGAAACACATCATTGTGTTCTCTTTTCATGATCTTTACTCATGAAAAATTTTAACTAATGAATGTTGTTTATTATATTGTTGGTGTCATAACATAGTGTTTGGAAATGCTTGTGAATGATCATTATTACTAACAATTTTTTGTAGCTTTATTTTCACAATCCATGTATCTTCCCATTAAAGCACCCAATTTAGGGGGAGCTTTGAACAAGGGGGAGATAATAGCTCGGGCTCATTACATTCCGCATAGCCTCTTCTTTTTGTTGAGACAAAAAGGGGGAGAAAATATAGAACTTTGAAATTATTTATATTTGACTTTTCTGAAAAAGTCAAACTGCATACATTTGACTTTCTAAAAGTCAAACAGGAACTCTCATTGATAATACTTGACTTTTCTTAAAAAAGTCAAACTGCATACTTTGACTTTCTGAAAAAGTCAACATCATGCATCAACTAGTGAATTCTTTGACTTTCATAAAAAGTCAAATTTCATACACTTGCATTATCATTTCCTTTTCAAGTTCTAAAACTAATATTTTTATAACTCTTGTACAAACTTGTTTCTTTTATAAAAATAAAATTTATATTTTGTCCTCAACAAAAAGGGGAGATTGTTAATACAAATATCGTCATTAAACGTTATTTATATTTTTGATCTTTGCCTAAGTTTTGTTAACGACAAAAGTAAATTTAATTTATAAAAGCTTAAAGCTTGTCAAGTTTATTAGATATTAAAACAAGCTTTCTCAAACAATATATTCATCATTCAAGCATTTACATTTATGATTAGTAACATCTTGATATGACTCTAATCATTATGTATGATAGTAGTTTGTAGAATGTGTTAGGTTCTTAAAACCAAACACTACTTAAGCATTTGCATATTTCTATAAATAGTAATACAACATCTGACATCATGTATTACATCATGGAAATCATTGGAAGATTCCATTAGATATTTTGTGAAGATTTGTACTCTTCATATCTTGCACAATCTCACTTAGATAGAGTTGACTTTAGGCAAGATTTGATATCTTGACTGTCAGACTGGCGGTACCAAATTGGTACACGGGCGGAACCCTTTTAAGGGGTCCGCGGTCCGTGGACGCTCCTGTCCAATTTGGCTATAAATAGCAATGCCAAGCCAAGTAGTTTCTTATCCCTTTCTAACATACTCTCATACATATCTTCTCTCTAACCTTTCTAACTCAGTTTCATATCATATTAGTGATCTCTTTTGTAGCAAAGAAGATCAAGTCATATTCAAGCTTCAACGAGAAGTTGGAAGTCTTGTTTGTTTAAGTGTTGTATGATCTAGTATTGATCCATACTTCATTGTTGTATCAAACCATCATAATCTTGTGAGTGTGAGTGGTTAGTATTTTAGTCCTCAAAATACATTGTGTGTGGGAGTAGTTGTACCCTTGGAAAGAACTCGACATCTAGCTTAGTGTCGAAAATAGTGTAAGCGAAGTGTAAAGGTTTTCTCCGCCGGTGAAAGGAGCTTGTTGACTAGTGAAGTTAAACTCTCGAGTGTGAGACTCGGGGAGTGGAGTAGGGCAAGGAAAAAGAGTCCTTGTAGGCCGAACCACTATAAACAACTTGTTGTGGTTTGATCATTTCTTTCCTTATTTACTTATTACATATTGCTTGCATATTTCATTAACATACTTAAGATCAATATCAATTGATCTTTCAATAAGTTTCAAAACAAAGATTTTAATCGGTAAACTATTCAACCCCCCTTCTAGTTTTCTACATTGTGTATATTCTATATTGTTAGCAGTGTTGCAAAAAAAGGCCTACAAGGCCGATTAATCACCGATTAGGTGCTACTGGGCCACCGAACTTTCTAATTTGTGTAAATCGTTCAAACAAATCGGTCAACCATGGTCAACGGCGGTTGACGATGGTCAAACTTGCCGAAAACATGGAAATCTTACCGCAAATACCCTAAAATCCCCGTAAATTAGTTATAATCACTGTTTATATCTATTACAAGATGTTTTTCAAGTAAAATCTTACCGAAAATACCAACACTTGCCGTAAATACCTAAAACTTGCCAAAAATGCGAATATAGTTAATCACTGATTCTCTATTTCTGCAACCCTGAACAAATGTAATCACTTATAGTCGCTGTTTATATCTATTATAAGATGTTTTTAAGGAAAATCTTTTCGGGAATACCCAAAACTATCCAGAAATACCCAAAACTTGCCAAAAATGCCAATCCGATTAATCACCGATTAATCCCGCCTAGACCGATTACAAGCTACAAGGGGGTTGACCGCCTCACTACCGATTCACGATTTTTGCAACCTTGTTTGTTAGCATTATACTTATCTTGTAAAGGACTCCTTGTGCTATAAAAGGAGATCCTAGGTCATTATTTAGAGTACGAAAATACTCACGTAAGCTTCAAGGTGTAACCCTAGTGATAAACAAGATCACTCGTATTATTTCTTAATAATATTGGAGCTTTGTGTTAAACTGTCCTTACTTACATTACATCATATAATCCATCTTCTAAGTATTACTAAGTATATTCCACGTGCTTATTAATATAACTCAAAGTATCACTAACACAAGGTGTGTGTTTAGATCCATCACGTTTGACAATGTTAATTGGTCATTTATTCTTGACACCATGAGGCAAATGGGGTTCGGATCCAAATGGAGAAGTTAGATATCCTCGTCGGCCTCGATTTCGGTCCTTGTCAATGGTTCCCCTTCAAAGGAATTCAAACTCGAGAGGGTCCTTCGACAAGGTGACCCTCTATCGCCTTTATTATTCATTATTGTGGTCGAAGCTCTTCAAATATCTATTTTAGAAGCATGTGATAACGGGATTTATAAAAGGATTTTTCTCGCAAGTAGTGGTGCCAATCTTTCTCTCTTGCAATATGCGGATGATGCTTTATTCTTTTGTGAATGGTCGAGGGCCAATGCTTTGAATTTCATTCATATCCGTAAGTGTTTTGTACTTGCATCGGGCCTTAAAGTGAATATTGATAAAAGTAAAGTGATTGGTGTGGGTGTCTCGGTTAATGAGTTCGTCTCCATGGTCGCCACCCTTGTTGCACTCATGATAACCTTCCTTTTTTCTATCTCGGCCTTCCGGTAGGGAAAAGGATGAATACTTGTGTTGGTTTGAACGATGTCATAAACAGATTTAGAGTCAAGTTTTCCTCTTGGAAAGCTAACTCGTTATCGATTGGTGGTAGACTAACTCTTGTTAAGGCCATATTTGGTAGCCTCCCAATTTACTACTTCACATTGTTTAAAGCCCCTCAAAAGGTCATTAATACTTTAGAATCTATTCGAAGTAGCTTTTTTGGGGCTTCAAGGATTCTCAAAAAGGTATAACTTGGGTAAAATGGAATTGCATTCTTCTTGACAAGGACAAAGGGGGACTTGGGGTCGGTAGCCTTCATTCAAAAAATCTTAGCCTTCTTTGTAAACAGAAATGGAGGTTTCTTGTGGAAAAACAATGCTCTCTGGCGTAATGTTATTAAGGAATTTTATGGTGAGGATGGGGGCTTTGATTCTTCGGCTAGTTCCTTTGGTACTGATGGTATTTGGTATGATGTTGTTAAGGCTTTTAATAAAACCAATGACTTGGTGATCTCGTTTAAGAACTCCTTCAGGATTAAAGTTTCAAATGGGTTGGACACACGGTTTTGGCTAGACCCTTGGTGTAACAATGGTGTGAGGCTGTTGGATGCGTTCCCTAGGTTGTATGCGCTTGAACAAGTCAAGGGCTGCAAGATTGCTGGTATATGGCACCTCTCCAATAATGTGTGGGGAGTAGGGATGGCAAAAAAACCCGAACCCGACGGGGAAACCCGAAACCCGAACTTATTGGGGCGGGGCGGAGCATGCTTATCGGGTTTCGGGGCGGGTTTTGGGGACTTAACGGGGATTCTTATCGGGTTTGGGGCGGGGACGGGGCACACCATCCCCGCCCCGCCCCACCCCGAAACATATACATATACATATACATATATCTATATACATAAAATATTGTGTTAATATTTACGTACTAAATATAATTCTCCAATTTTTGTTAGTTTTTATCTTTGTGATATTTTAAATTGTGATCATAGAAGCTTGTTTTGTGTCATACTATTCTATAAAGCTGTGATTTATTCCAATGATTAATATATTACTAATGGTTTCTCGATTATTCAAGTTATTCCATAAAATCATATTGTTAATAGTGTAGAAATAAGAATAAACAGGGAGCGACACAAGTATGATGGTGTATCGCGCTAAAAAAAGACAACCCGATAAGGCCCCAATGGGGAATGGGGCGGGTTTGGGGGAGTATCTCGCCCCAATGAGGCGCCCCGATAAGATCCCCAATGGGGATTGGGGCAGGTTTGGGGATGGTTTTTGTTATCGGGTTTAGGGATGGGGATGGCCGCCCCGCCCCAAACCCGCCCCATTGCCATTCCTAGTGGGGAGGGAATTGGGCCTGGCGTCTCCCCCTACGAGGTAGAACTAGTGATGATCTTCCTGCTATAACTAATTGTATTGATAGTTTGGACATGTCTTTGAATGAACCGGATAGATGGGTATGGGCCTGTGACGAATCACGTCTGTTCAAAACAAAAACACTTTGTAAGTATATTCAGGATATATTGTACTATGATGCTGCCATGATTAATTCGCATAATTGGAACTCATGGATTCCTAGGAAGGTCAATATTTGCGTGTGGATGGCCGCTTGTGATAGGCTTCCTCGCGATAATCTTCTTGGTAGAGGAGTTCCTTTACTCTCTTCTTCGTGCCCTATCTGCAATTTAGAGGTGGAGAACATTGATCACATCATCATTCATTGCCCTCGCATCACTCGTGTGTGGAGAAAAATATGGGGATGGTGGAACATTGATATTCCTATGGTCTTTCCTTCGTTTTGTATTACTGACTTGGCTTCAGGTTCTATCCTTCTGCACGGCTGTCCAAGGATAAAGAAAATTATGCATGGTGTTTTTTGCTGTGCGATTTGGATTCTTTAGAAATGGAGAAATAAAATTGTCAAGGCGGAGCAAAGCGAGGTTGATAGAATTTTGTATGAATACTTGTTCCCCACCATTCGAAGGCTTTCTAAGGTTTGGATCTAATTTAAAATTTTGACCTAAGTTGTGAATTAATAAAATGTTTAAACTATATGTAGTGTGATAAATAAACCTAGTGTGAAATTAACCTGTGATAACTAACTAAATATCATTTGTAACGTTTCCTAAAATTCTCCATGTGTATCACATGACTTGGGTCCTTTTATACAACCTTTGTACGTGTTTCTTTTGCCTCCAAACTTCACACGGCATAACTCAACATAATGAATGATTACTAAAATTTAAAAGGGACTTGGGCTACACTTGACCCACTAAGATCGACCCATAACCCACCCCCTATCACACTATATTCGGCCCCTCTCCTTTCCTACCTAACCGTGTACTAAAAAAAAGAAAAAAAAGGAAAAAAAAAAACTAATAAACTAAAGCGGTGGCAATCCATTTTCTTCTCCAAGAGATAAGAGGTACGATGGTCCTAGCAAGGGGTAGTAATCACTGGTAGTTATTCCATGGTTTGGTGATCGATTGGTGTGTTTGATTTGGCTTGATCGTGAGGTTAATCTGAGGGTTTTGGTTTTGGTTCATTAGTTCTTGTTTCATCCGTTTGAATCGTCCAAGAGGTATTCCATAATCGTTTATGTATCATTGTAGATTCGTATGAAGTACATTAGTGTGGGTATTTGATGTTTTAAATCATCCTAAAACATGTATAATTGACCATGTATGAATCGGGTTAAAAGATAAAAGGAATTAGGGTTTAAGTGTTATTGTTTTGAACGTGACAGATTTGTAAGCTGAATTTGTGTGCTTTATAAAATGCGTTTCATAGATGTTTGATTCTGGATTTTTGCATGTAAGCCTATTTTAATGTCTTATTTAAGTTTTCCAATTTGGTTTGGAGTGATTTAGAGTTGTATTGGTCATCTTTTTGAATTTTATGGGATCATGTGTCAAATCTGAATTCTGGGAACTTAAAATCAGTTGACGTTTTTGATTTTTTATTTTCAAAGCACAGGGAGTTAAGAGCTCTCCTTTTATAGATGTAATATTTAAGTTATGTGTGACTTTCTGGAATTTTCGTAGATTTTTAAGGGTCTTAATAGGTTAAATAAATATAAACTTTTGAGGTTTATCTCATGTGCACTTGCTGGACAGATCTGGAAAGATGGATTTTTAAACATACTTATGCTTTGAAATAAAATCGGAAAAAATTTGTGAACTTACCTAAATGAGATGGGAACACCTCGAAATTTTCTCAGAATTATTTGAGCTATTTTGATAGGCCATTAAATTCGTAAGAAACTAGACCTGAACATGATGAAATCTGATATACAACCTAAGTCAAGGTTTTGGTTTAGCTTAACCCCTTATAATGTGTTTTGGCTTTAATTACTTTTTGAAACATTAGTACGGATACTTTTAGACATATGTTAACCTAATATCATTTGTGATCCCTAAGTTGATTATTTGTGAATTATCACCTGAAGTTACCAAAGTTACTAATTATGAGAAGTTACTAAATTTGGAAAGTTACTAGTTATGGGAAGTTACTAAATATAGAAAGTTACTAAATATGGAAAGTTATCAATATAGAAAGTCACTAAATTTGGAAGTTACTAAATTTAGGAAGTTACTAAATATGGAAAGTTACTAAATATGGAAAGTTGCCATAAATAGCAGGAAAACCTGAATATGTCAATCTGAACAACAATCAGTACTGAGTCAGTAATAACTTATGAAATGGTTCTTAAATAATAAGACGATCATTAATATGTGTAGATTCGCTAAAGAAGGAGTAACTTCCAATCCTTGTGTTTCTGATACGGTTTCATTTGTGATGTAAGGTACATATATTCTACCCTTTCTCAGTAAGGGTTTATTCTCATGACTTCTCGATCCTTGACTTTGATTCCTTTTCTTTGATATGATTCTGTTTGATATGATCCGTCTGATATGATCTCTTTGATATGATTCCCTTTGCTATGATTCATTTGATATGATTCCATCCGTTATGATATTCGATCTGCTATCCGTTTTGTTATGACATTTGTTATGATATCCGTTACTATTCGTTTGCTTTGATATGATTCAGTTCTGTTGATATGATCCGTTTGGATATGATATGATTATGGATATGCTTTGATATGATTTGTTCTGTTCAGTTGCCCGAGCTAACTAGTCATTGAGGTACCATGACCATGTCACTGATGCGCAAGTGGCATGACACTATCTATGGCGGTGTGATTAGTCCACGACATTCTCTTTGGATATGATATATATATATATATATATATATATATATATATATATATATATATATATATATATATATATATATATGATCACTTGGCCATTATGAATACGTATGTACAGTCTTGAAGTGACATATGTATATTTGATTTGTTTTCTAGGGAGCGTATGTATGCATCCTAGGTATTTTGTTCAGTCTTGGTGATGCGGTGAGTGTGTGCAATACACCCCCTCACATTTAGGAGCTAGCTACTCCATTTGGTACTTGAGAGGTCTCCCTTCCTTGTGCACTTATGATTTGACGGATTATGATATATGATTTAATATGTGGGTACTGGAGTATCTCCTTTAGTATTTAAGCTCGTGGGCAGTATTCTGATTTTGTGACTATGTGATTTCTGACATTCTTATTTATTTAGTTGATATGCCATACTTTATCCAGTTCTCCATTTGATTACACATTCACTCAGTATCCTTATGTGATTCGTCCGACTACCATACTATACTACAGTTCATTTTATTTGTTATACTCTCATTCAATTTCGGTTGGATGTCAAGCTTATACTTCAGATTATCACTTGATCCGTTTATCGTGCTATTATTTGATTATTCGATTCATCAATTTACCATGCTGGTATATGATTACATGATTCATCTGTTTACCATCATATTTATAAGAGGTTACTCTGAGCTAGTCAAATGGAATTATGAGAATTAATCGGCCCATTATTTGCCTCATAATTATCCCCATTATAGCCGTTAGTGGTTACATGACCAATTAAACGTGGTCATTATGCAGTTGTAACTGCCATTTAGCAGTACTTTCATCAGCACTTTCATAGCACTAGCAGTGCTTACCACTAGCAGTACTTTCCACTAGCAGTGAAAACACTGCCTATCAGTGGAAACTGAGCACTATCAATACAAACCACTATTAGAGTCAGGGTGTTCAGGGACCTTATGGGTTTACACTCCGTACCTCCTAACCCATTACAAGGTGTGAACTAATCCCACAAGTGCACTAAATTTTCCAACAATCCTCCCCAAATTTAGTTCACTTCCTTTGCATGAAAACAAACATTAAACAAAACATGTGCATAAACGAAAATGTCCTGAGGATTTAATTTTCATCTTAGTAAATTACACGTTCAAATATTCGAGAATCAGGGTGTTCTAAGAATTGAACCCTTCAACCCATTTGAATACCTGAAGATAAAATACACACAAGTTTTCAAACACTTAAAAGCTCCTGACACTATACAAGCCATGTGTCCATATCCAAATTCATAAATGTTGTAAAAGCTAAAAGTCCAAAGCTTCCTGAAGCGGCAAAACTTCAACATTTACATAGGTGGTTCCTCTTTATTCATGCTCTTTCCAAGCACTTTTTCAAAGAAAAATAACCATTAAGAAGTAAATACTTCATCCTCCTTTCAGCAGGTTCTGAGCACAACCTTGGGATGTAAATAAAACATGTGCTCCAGTCGACTGAATGTTCAGCTTTCCACATTGAACTCAGCTCCCAAGTTTCCTTAGGAGGGAGTTGGGTATCCTAGCATTCAGTGACTAAGTTGGACTTAAACCCATCCCTTTAGCAGACTTTATAACCAAGTCTCTAGCCAGACCCTTCGTCAAGTGATCAACTAAATTTTGTTGACATCTAACAAACTCTATAGATACCACCCCATTCATGATAAGCTCACGAATCATGCTATATCTGAAACCTAAGTGTCTAGACTTACCATTGTACATTTGGCTATAAGCCTTAGCCAATGTAGCTGCACTATCACAACGGATAGAAATAGGTGCTATAGGTTTAGGCCACAATGGAATCTCAAGAAGCAAGTTTCTCAACCATTCAGCTTCTTTACCAGCAGCTGCTAAAGCCACAAATTCAGATTCCAATGTTGAACTGGTGATGCAAGTTTGCTTCTTGGATGCCCAAGAAATTGCACCTCCACCAAGTAGGAATACCCAGCCACTGGTAGACGAATTGTCTTCAATGTTACTGATCCCACTTGCATCAGTGTATCCTTCCAACACTGATGGGTAACCAGTATATGAGAGACTATAATCCATAGTTCTCTTCAAATACTTCAGTACCCTCTGAACTGCTTGCCAGTGATGAGCACTAGGATTACTAGTATACCTGCTCAATTTTCCCACTGCAAAACCAATATCAGGTCTTGTACAAGTCATGGCATACATCAAGCATCCAATTACCCTAGAATACTCAAGTTGAGATACAGCTTTGCCATTATTAGGCATCAGCTTCTCACAAGTATCCATAGGTGTAATCACAGGAGTACAATCAAAGTAATTGAATTTCCTCAACACTTTCACAATATAATGAGACTGAGAGATAGAAATTCTTTTACTTTCATGTTTAATCCTTATACCAAGGATAACACCAGCCTCCCCCATGTCCTTCATGGAGAACCTTGATGACAAAAATTCATTTGTCAGGTCAACCTGATTTTGGTCAGTGCCAAAGATCAACATGTCATCATGTTGGGTCCAATAAATTGACCCAATCACCCTGAACAAGATTTGATAATAAAATAGCCTAACTCACTGATAAAGAAATCAGTGATTGTTTTTCAGTACTCTTTACTTACTGATACGGTGTCAGTAAGTAAAATATATGAGCTACAAACAACACCAGTGACACTGAGATTTTGACAAATGTCTCAGTGATCCTGAAGACCTATCTCTACATACAGACTGAAATATATTGGTGGAACTTCCAAGAGAAGAAGTCAAACAAGTACAAGACTTTATCAAAAGAAGTGAGAACATTGTATGACACAAAAGATAAAGATGGATCACATGAAGGACCACATGTCACCATCATCACATGTCTTTGTTCCTTGTACTACTCTTTGTTCCTTGTACTATTCTTTTCCTATATAATGTCTGTAATTGTAATAGATAGGTATGAATTCTAAACAAACAAAATACATAGTATTAGTTGTTAGGATCATCCTCTCATTGAAACACAAGCATAGCTTGGATCAATGAGAGTTTATTTGTCATTCAATGGGGATAATATACCGAAATTATCCCCGTAAAAAGTTGAGGATGTTATCATGTAGTCTAGTTGGTATTGAATAAATCTTGTAACTATTGTTCTTCATTATTAATGAAGTTGTTCTTTATTTTATCAAGATTTTCTCAATCATTTGGACCAACAAGTGGTATCAGAGCGGGTGGATTATTCTCATAATCCAGATCCGTTCATGACTCATGATAACATTTTTCATTGTCAAAAAAATTCAGGTGTAAACCGTCAAAAACTGCTATTGTCATAGCAATTTTTGAGGGGGAGAAGACACTGAATATTTGACAAAATGGCAAAAACCCACCCAAATAATCCACTGATTGAAATAATCAGTCAAAAAGGTACCCTTACCCACCACTCATATCTTATCCACACACATCCCAACACACACACACACACAAAATCCAGACGTAGATCTATTTCACAAAAAATCCCAGATCCGGATTTACAAAGAATGGATCTATCACTGTCATCATCAAAATCTTATTCACAAAACAAAAAATTCACGTCAAAAACCCAGATTTGTTACCTTCATCTTCAAACAAAAAAAAAAAACTCATCACTCAAAAAACCTTATCATCTAAAATAAAACAAAAAACACACACTGTCACATATCTCGATCCAAAAAATCCTATCCATCTCACACAAAAATACCAGATCTTATCAAAAACACACTCAAAACAATTCACAAATCCACACAAACAAAAAAAAACGACACAAAAAAATCCTCTACAAAAACAATTCTTATCACATCCACCACACTCATTGATCCAAATCTTATCAAAAACGAGACCCAAAAAATCCGGCGACACAGTCACACCCACCGGATACTCGTTACACCAAATCCCTCACAAACACGAAACCATCACAATCACCGAAAATCATAACCAACATCAGAAACAGCAGCGACAACAAATGGTGAAGGATTTCGCCTTTTATGATGATATGAAGATTTTGTTGGGATTGCTTGTTGTTGGGGTTGATAAAAAGACGTGTTACTGGGTTTGTTCAGTTTTGATAGAAACTGAAATGGCAAAGTGCGGTTTGAATCTGGATTTGTGGTGTTTAGGAGTATGTGTTAATAGGATAAATAGGTTTGATATGAATTTGTGATACGAATCAGGGTGGGCAGTTTATGATGGAAATATGTGTGTCGATTGTTTTTTGATGATAATGGGTTTGTGGTATAAAGGGTGTGATAAGGATGAGATAGCTGCTCTTTGTTACTCACTGAGTGTGTTGGTTGAAAGATCACCGTGTGATTTCAGTGATGTGCCTGAAGACTCCTTTTGTGAACCTGAGGAATAAATGAGTTAAGAAAAGCAGTCATTAACTCAGGGTGTAAAAAGGATCAAGGAGCAGTGATGTGTAGATGGTTTGTAACTCAGGGTGTGGTAACGTTTGCAACATCAGTTTGTTGATGTTACTTCAGGCTGAAATGGGGTGAGCGAGGGAGTGTAGATGTTTTGTTCAGATTGAACCTGAATCAAAGGGGCTGAGAGATGAAGTGAAAAGAAAATGAGTCCATCAAGTTGAACCTGAAATTGCTCCTGAACAGAAGAGGGTAAAAGTGTTGGTAATGAGTGTGTTATTTGGGTTTAATTCAGGCCGAGCTTTTGCATCATGAAGTGGTAATAAGTAAAATGGGTTACTGAAACCCATTCCTGATCACTGAGTCTTGTTATTGCAACATCAGGAAAGAGTGGAGTCAGGGTATGATATGAATGTTGTGACTCAGTGAGTGTTTATGAGTTCGTATTGAACCTGAACCAAAAAGGAGTAACACTAAACGCTAAGTCTGAAAACCAAGCAAGTCCCTGAAACCAATTTCGAGAAAGTGCCTGAATATTCAGGTGCCTGAAACCAATATGACTTGATGTTATTCAAGTCCCTGAAGGCTGACTCCCTGAACATGAAGAAGCTTCTGAAACAGTCCCTAAAACCAAAGTGACTTATGAAGCTCAAAAACCAAAGTCCCTGAAACCCGAGCCACTGAGCTCTTGGTGACTGAAACCCGAGTCACTGAAAATTTGTGAAACCAGGCAATGAACCTGGTCTTGAGGAGCACCTGGAAACCGAGTCTCTAAACTCATGGTGACTGAATCGAGTCGCTGGAAAACCATTGTGCATACTCAGGTCACTAAATTGCAAAGTGATCACTCTAAACCTGAACCAATGTGACTGAATGTTGTTCATGTCCCTGAAACCCGACTCCCTTTACATGAAGAGTTTTTTTCTTGAGACTGAGCTAGAAATAAACTCGTGGAGTCCCTGAATGCATGACTCTCAAACCCAAGAGTCGAAAATCAGTGTGTGTTTCATATGAGGGTGTAATGACAATAGTGTGGACTCTGATGTATCAAATTGAACCAGGTCCTTAATTAGCTTTGTATGTGAATGTTGTATCAGTGTGTCAAGACATGTATCAACATGTAATAAGTCAAAAAGGGGAAGAGTGGACACTGATGTATCTAAAATGAACCAGGTCCTTCTTAGCATCAAAGTGAACCCATGGTTATTGAACCCCAGTCACTGAACAACATGAACCTTCAGACTGAACCCTCAGTCTTACACCTTTTACCTATCACCTAAGGCTATTTGTATATTCAAATAGGGGGAGACTGTTGGGTCCAATAAATTAACCCAATCACCCTGAACAAGATTTGATAATAAAATAGCCTAACTCACTGATAAAGAAATCAGTGATTGTTGTTCAGTACTCTTTACTTACTGATACGGTGTCAGTAAGTAAAATATATGAGCTACAAACAACACCAGTGACACTGAGATTTTGACAAATGTCTCAGTGATCCTGAAGACCTATCTCTACATACAGACTGAAATATATTGGTGGAACTTCCAAGAGAAGAAGTCAAACAAGTACAAGACTTTATCAAAAGAAGTGAGAACATTGTATGACACAAAAGATAAAGATGGATCACATGAAGGACCACATGTCACCATCATCACATGTCTTTGTTCCTTGTACTACTCTTTGTTCCTTGTACTATTCTTTTCCTATATAATGTTTGTAATTGTAATAGATAGGTATGAATTCTAAACAAACAAAATACATAGTATTAGTTGTTAGGATCATCCTCTCATTGAAACACAAGCATAGCTTGGATCAATGAGAGTTTATTTGTCATTCAATGGGGATAATATACCGAAATTATCCCCGTAAAAAGTTGAGGATGTTATCATGTAGTCTAGTTGGTATTGAATAAATCTTGTAACTATTGTTCTTCATTATTAATGAAGTTGTTCTTTATTTTATCAAGATTTTCTCAATCATTTGGACCAACACATCAACATATAGACAAATGATGACTCCTTTACCAGATTCATCAAATTTGCTATATACACATTTGTCAGCTTGGTTAAGAACATAACCACTAGACAAAACCACTTCATCAAATTTTTGATGTCATTGCTTAGGTTCCTGTTTCAGTCCATAAAGAGACTTAATCAGTTTGCACACCTTGTTTTCATTACCAGGCATGATGAAGCCCTGAGGTTGGTTCATATAAACCTCCTCTTCCAATTCACCATTCAAGAAAGTTGTTTTCACATCCATCTGATGAATAATCAGATTGTGAATAGATGCCAAAGCAATCAACAGTCTTATGGTACTGATACGAGCCACAGGGGCATAGGTATCAAAATAGTCTATCGACTTTTGTTTAAAGCCCTGAATGACCAGTCTAGCCTTGAACTTTTCAATAGTTCCATCTACCTTCATTTTCCTTTTGAAAATCCATTTGCAACCCAAAGGTTTACAACCATGAGGTAGATCAACCAACACCCAAGTTTTGTTCCCCATGATAGAATCCATCTCATCATTGATTGCTTCTTTCCAGAAGGCAATATCCTGGGACTTCATTGCTTCTTCAAATGTCTTGGGATCATCCTCAACAATGAAGCAATAAGAGTATTGGTCTGAGACCTCATCCCTTGTTCCTTCAACCAAGTATAGTTTAAACTCAGGTCCAAATGACTTTGGAGTCCTGACCCTTTTGCTCTTCCTGAGCATAGGTTCAGGTTGTTGAACCACAACCTCATCAGGGACCACTGATGGTTCTTCATCAGGGACCTCTGATACACCAGTGTCTTGAGTTCCATTAGGAATCCTCAGACTTGGTCTAGGGACTGATGAGAATCTATTCTCATCAAAGTTTGCATCCCTTGATTCAATTATGGAGTTAATTGAAACTGATTTATTAGGTTCAATAACATAGAACCTAAAAGCCTTGGAATGCTCAGCATATCCAACAAAGATGCAGTCAATGCCTCTTTCACCCAAATTTTTCAACTTTGGATCAGGGAGTCTTACAATAGCCCTACAACCCCAAACCCTGAGATAGTTCAGGTTGGGTTTCCTTTTAGTCCAAAGTTCATAATGGGTAACATTGTTCCTTTTGTTGGAACCCTATTTAATAAATAGCAAGCTGTTAACATAGCTTCACCCCAGAACCCTTGACCCAGTCCTTAAAAGGACAACATGGAATTAACCATCTCCTTCAGCACCCTGTTTTTCCTTTCAGAAATACCATTTTGCTGAGGAGTATAAGGGGCAGTCGTTTCATGGATTATACCAACAGACTAAAAATACAAAGTATCCATGTACTCACCTCCCCTATCAGTCCTTAATCTTTTGATCAGGGACCCAAGTTGTAATTCAACTTCAGTTTTAAACACTTTGAATTTATCTAATGTTTCATCCTTGGTATGTAACAGATAGACATAACAAAACCTTGAAGCATCATCAATAAATGTCACAAAGTACTTCTTATTCCCCAAAGAAGGAGTGGCATGCAAATCACACAGGTCACTGTGTATAAGCTCCAAGAGCTTAGTCTCATGACTAACACCCTGAAAAGGTTTCTTGGTTATCTTGGTCAACATGCAAGTTTTACACTTTTCAGTGTCCATGTCAAAAGCTGGGATCAACCCATCCTTAGACATATCTTGCATTCTTTTATAGTGTACATGGCCAAGTCTTGCATGCCATAGGGTAGAGTCAGTCAGGTCAGTGGTGGTCACAAATGCTGAATTAACACTATCAGTGACAATATTAAGCATCCAAAACCAATAAAAACACCATGCTTAGAAAGAACAAATTTATCAGACTCAATAACTTGTTTATATCCATGATTATTCAAAATACTACTTGAAACCAAGTTCTTCCTTATATCAGGAACATGAATAACATTAAACAAAGTTACAATCTTTCCAGAACTAAATCTAAGATCTACACAACCATGACCATGCACCAAGGCTGTTGACTCATTTCCCATGTGAAGAATAGAACCATCATTCAGTGACTCATAAGTCTTGAACCAGCTTCTATCTTTGCACACATGAACTGTTGCACCAGAGTCAACCCACCACGCAACATCATCATCCTGCACATAATAAGATTCAGATACATATGTAACATAATAAATCTGAAAAGACTTATTAAACATATTCTGACCTTTCAGTGAGTTGTCTGAACCACCACTCCCTGAACCATTAGTGCCTGATCCATTGGCTTTACCACCAACTTTAACACCTTTGCAATCCCTTTTAATGTGACTAGTTTTGCCACATTTCCAACAAGTAGGTGTTGCCTTCTTGTTAGGATCTGCCCTTGTGTTGTCATGATATTTGCGTTTGCCTTTGTTGTCATTGTACCTGGTGGAGTTGTTATGCTCCACCATATTGACAACAGATGCACTAGTAGTATTGCTACTCTTTGGCTTGTCATTATCCTGCACCTTGAGAGATTCCTCAATGCGCAGATGACTGCCCAACTCAACCAGAGTTAACTCCTCCTTCTTATGTTTCAAGGTATGCATGAAATCTTTCCAAGAAGGGGGAAGTTTATCAATGACACAAGAGACTTAAATAGCCTCATCCATGTGCATATTGTGTTGTGTAAACCTTCCAAGTATACCAAGAAGTTCATTGTATTGTTCCATAACTGGTCTTGAATCAGTCATTTTGTAATTTGTGAAATTACTTACAAGGAACTTCTTACTTGATGCATCCTCAGCCATATATTTGGCATCCAAGGAATCCCACAGTACTTTGGAAGATTCAAAGTTCTGATAAATATCAAACAGAGAATCAGACATACCATTGAGGATTAAACCTCTGCAAATGTAGTCATCATTCTCCCATTTGCTCCTCCTCCTGATCTGCACCACAGTAGCATCATCCCCATCATCAGGAATAGGAGTGGTTAGCACATACACCACACTCATGCTGGAAAGCAAGAAGTGCATCTTCTTCTGCCACCTCCTAAAGTCCACCCCTTCAAACTTGTCCAGCTTGGCAAATTTTGAAGCCATGTGTTTCATTGCAGCAGCAGCCATTGATTATCACAAATAGTTTACTTTGATTGTTGGTGGGTATCTCCTAGAACAGGGTTAAGACAATCAGTAGCAACTGCAAATACCACTAGGTGGTTACCGGATATCACTTGGAATCGTGTGATCACTTTTCAAAGTAAACTATTCGACCCTAATGCTTGGGTTACACGAATATCTACTTGGGATAAGACCAAATGTAGTTATAGAATTAGGCACAATTCAATAACCCTTTTGCTTAGAAGTGTTAATCGTTTTCTGTGTATATCTCATGCATAATCAGATCTCCTATTTATAGGAGGTTACTCTGAGCTAGTCAAATGGAATTATGAGAATTAATCGGCCCATTAATTGCCTCATAATTATCTCCATTATAGCCGTTAGTGGTTACATGACCAATTAAACGTGGTCATTATGCAGTTGTAACTGCCATTTAGCAGTACTTTCATCAGTACTTTCATAGCACTAGCAGTGCTTACCACTAGTAGTACTTTCCACTAGCAGTGAAAACACTGCTTATCAGTGGAAACACTGCCTGTCAGTGGAAACTGAGAACTATCAATACAAACCACTATTAGAGTCAGGGTGTTCAGGGACCTTATGGGTGTACACTTCGTACCTCCTAACCCATTAAAAGGTATGAACTAATCTCACATGTGCATTAAATTTTCCAACAAAAACTCTTGCAAACCATTTCATTCTCTTGCTCAACAGGTGCACTGAATTTAAGATTTTGCGACACCATAGAAAAAATATTGGACCCAAACTACGTGGTGAAATATCAAAATTAAGCTTCTTTATAATATTGGACCCAAACTAGGTGGCGAAATATCAAAATATTGGCTATCCTTTATCATTAGTCGCTTCTAGAGTTCCACAGCTTTAGCAAGCGAGAATTTATTTGCAGACATTAGAACACTTCAATTCAGATATCTTGCTTAACTACTTGTATATTTAAATGTGCAAATAAAATTTAGAGTGTATAAATCATCTACTTTAGCAAAATAATGAACTGTTGCTATTACATCAAGGGAAAATCTATTATATTTGGCTTACCAACCAACCACGTCATAGGAAAAAGAATTTTTCTGTTCAATAAAATTGTAAATTCAAAATTAAGAGGTTGCATATCTTAAAAACAAATATCAATATAACTGTTTTATTTATTTATTTAAAAAAAAAAAAAGAAAAAAACTATATTGGTCAACCACCATTCTTTGAACAAACTTTTAACAGACAACTTGATTTCCAGCTAAATAATGTTTTAGATTTTGTTATATTTGTAAAAGGCAAGTATATTGGTAACTCTCTAGTAGTCTCTACTAACCAAGGTATTGTATTAGCCCGCTGTATAGCTCTTTAGATCTTGCCCGATGCATTGTTTCTTTCATTAGAGCACTCCCATCCATCACCTGCATAACGCCCGTTAAGGGTGGCGTTAACGCCGTTAAGGGCGTTACCCGTTGGAAGCTTTGCTCAGTAACGGCGTTAGAGGGGAGGCGTTGCCTCTTTAACGCCCGTTAAGGGCTAGGAAAAAAAAAATTGAAAATGTTACAAAAGTAGTCCCTGTAACGTTAAGTTTTTAAAAAAATTTACATAAAACCCCCTAACGGCTAGTTTTTTAAAAAAAAAGAAAAAATTCAAAAACATTATTTTACCATTATAAATACCCAACTAAAACTCTATTTTTCTCACACTTCCTCTCACACTTTATATACTTCTTCTCACACTTTATATACTTCCTCTCACACTTTCATAATTCAAAAAATCAAATTCGTTCACAATAGATCCAAATCAAGATGGTGATATTCCTCTGTCTTGGTCAGACAGAGAAGACCTAGCAGACTTCCAATTTATGGCGTCCGCGTACGAGTATCACCTTCAGTTGGAACAAGAAGAAGGTATTGAATCTCAACGTCATACTCGTCCTCGTACCCATATATATCGTGAACGTGAGCTTGCAGAGGAACGTCTGCTCAACGATTATTTCGTACAAGGTTGTAAGTATTCAAACCGGAATTTTCGTAGAAGATTTCGTATGAGCCGGAAACTATTCCTGCAAATAGTTGAAGGTATTGAATCTTATACTTCCGATAATATTCCAGATCATTTTAATTACTTTAAGCAAACACCCGATGCTTGTGGTCGAATGAGTATAAGTGCTCTAATGAAGTGTACGTCTGCCATACGCCAATTGGCGTACGACACCTCACCCGATGCATTTGATGAATACTTGCAAATGGGTGCGAGTACTTCACAATTATGTCTTGATAATTTAAACAAATGTATTATTGATTTGTTTATGCCGGAGTATTTAAGAAAACCAACATGGGCCGACATTCAAAAAATTTATCAACAACATGAAGAAAAACATGGTTTTCCGGGAATGCTTGGTAGCATTGACTGCATGCACTGGGAATGGAAAAATTGTCCAGTGGCTTGGCAAGGGCATTTTGCTAGGGGTGATAAAAAAAATACCCAACAATTATGCTTGAAGCTGTTGCTTCTCAAGATTTATGGATCCGGCATGCATTTTTTGGGATGGCGGGGGCAAATAACGATATTAATGTTTTAGATAACTCTCCGTTATTCGACGACCTTCTTGCTGATAATGCCCCAAGAGCACCTTATATGGTCAACGGAACTAGGTATGAACAGGGGTATTACTTGGATGATGGAATTTATCCACAGTGGGCAACTTTCGTCAAATTCTTCACGGCAACAACTGATGAAAAACATACGTACTTTAAAAGGAGACAAGAAAGTGCCCGAAAGGATATTGAACGTGCTTTTGGTGTTCTTAAAGGTCGTTGGGGTATACTACAACAACCGGCACGTCAATATGAAATTGCTACGATACATAGAATCATGTATTGTTGCATTATTATGCATAACATGATTGTAAAAGATCAAAATTTTGAATTACGTGACTATAACGAACTGTGGGTGGATCCGTCAAGAAATTTGAGGCAACGAAGATTGGTCGAATGTCACAATTCTCAATTTCCGGTCATTTCTCAAACTCCATATTCATCATTTCATATCAATTTATGCATGGGTTTTGCCTTTTACATTAAACGTCTATTTTCTTATTAAATAAACGCTATCGCATAAACATTATTTGAACATTTGATCCGACACTTCCAAAAATTATCCCGACATATTTTTATACTCATATTAAGATTATAAAAATAATATTATGAGTTTACCCAATGTTTTAAATTTATTTCGTATATAAATTGTCTTATTTATATAATTACGACGTTTTTATTAAATACTACACGATAATTATTATTTCACTCAAATTTTGCAAGAAATATATTTTTATAATTTTTATGACCATAATATATTTTATCTTGACCCGTTAAAAGTTATTTTTATTTAACGCTACCCTAAATAATCAAATGTGTATTTAACTTATCACTTATCTTCATTTAACCTTACAAAACATTACTTATACATTATTAAAAAAAAAAAAAAAAAAAAAAAAAAAAAAAAAAAAAAAAAAAATTTGCATGACTAAGACTCCCCTTGTCGACAAGGGGAGGGTGAGTCATTTACTCTTGCCAAATATCTCTTCTAGTCAAGTATTATACTAATTAAACTACATACACATACAAGATATTATCTAAAAGTGAAAACCCATTTTTAAACTATATTTTGGACTAAAAGTACCCTACTTAACCTCTAATTTTCTTTATGTACGAGACCTCTAGGACGAAAACTTAAATGCTAAAACTTTGAGATTATCATACGAGCTTCCCAAAACCGTTGAGTTTATTTCCTAACACTCGATGTGCACCATTTTACGACTAGCTTTCCGAGGCCATATAGTCACTTTCATGACTTGTCAAATTATATTATTTTGCGACGAAAAGTTATATTCTCTTAATAAATCACTAAATGATTATCGTTGGATATCATTTCAAAGTAAACACATGTGAAGTAATTTAAAAATGGTCAAGACGTTAAAAGATTATATTTTCGACGAGAAGTATTGTTTTCAAAAATACATAAGTGGTATAAATATCATCCGAATTGCGTGCATAACATTACATCATGACTTATTGCATATCATATCATTCATAATAGGTCAGTTTCGAGATTCACGCTACATTTCGGTGTAACCACTTTTGTCATCGCATCTATTCATCAAGTGAGTAATCACATCCCCTTTTTACCGTTTTACTATATTTTGGGGCGAAATGCATGAACCATTCTTGAGCTAAACTGATCACTACTTTTATTAACTTGTTTGACTAGAACTTGTGAACTTGAATCAAATCCTTGAACTTAATTATGAAATAATGCCTTACTTGAACTTATTGAACCGTACACGTTATGACCTTGACCTAAAGTCTCCTATGTTCGGAGCATCACTATAAAGACTCCTATGTTCGGAGTATATCTTTGGGAAGAGGCACCCAGTATATCTTTGGGAAGAGGCACCCAATATATCTTTGGGAAGAGGCACCCAACATAACTTTGGGTAGTGGCACCCAGCATAATTTGGTTTCATCAGGAGCATCCCTGAATTATTATATACGTGGTACTATATTGTGAACTATTATGACCGCTTATACTAGACTACCTCATACGCTATATTTTTGTGCAATGGGTTGTGAACACACAGGTTGCAAGTTTTGTATGGGCGGAACTTGGAACTGAGTGGATTTACAATGCCTTTGCTTTGTGGACTATTTCCGATAACCGAAACCTTGGACTCTTTCATACGAGTTTTCTTATTTTACTAAACATGTTTACTCACCAACTATTTTCATAGTTGACCCGTTTTTCTCTCATGCATTTCAGGTGATCATTAGTAAGCTTTTCTACCAGGTCTTGCATAATGAAGTTTTCACTTGTCAATACAAATCATTATGTAATAGAACGCAATATTTTGGGAACTAAACTTTGTAATATATTTGCCGATGTCGGCTAAACTGGTGTTGTAATGGTGTACTCTTTAATTTAAATCTTAACGTTGGTATGTTCTATTATCTTGTGCTTATGTTCCCTTCCGTTACACCTCCTGTTTCCGCCTCCGGCGAGGGTGTGACAGATTGGTACCAGAGCCAAAGGTTATAGAGAATGCTGATTTTTCAAAAATAAAAATCACAGCTATAACCGGAAATTTTTTTTATTTATTAAACATTGAGCATCATCCGAGTCATCTAGTCCTATCGTTGCATCGTTAATCATAAATTATACATAGCCTGATCAACTATGTCTAATTTATGAAGAACCATGCAATGATAAGAAGGGTAATTTTAAATCATGTTTAGTCGAGTCTTTTGAGTCTGGTCACCTGAAGTTGCATTGGTCGGGTGGGTATGCATAGCATGTTTTTACGTTCACGTCTACATTACCGTATCTTATTTATACCCCCTCTTTTCCATCTTTCGACTTGTTAGACATAGCATGTCCCTGATCCTGTCATATTTCGATCACTATAACACACATTACCACCGTTCTGCACCTCATCTGACTTCGTTCGAATGTCGTTTACTCAACCCGATATTTTGGTCCATTGCAAGATCATGGCTGCCAGAAACACACGCTCAGGAGTCAACAACAACGGCAACCCAAACAACAATGACAATCCAAACAACAACGCGACTGGAATAGCGGATCTACTCACCCAAATTATGACGCACCTTGATGCTAGACGAACCAACGTCGGAGAAGGTACTTCAAACACTGGTCATGGATGCAGCTATAAGACTTTCATGACATGCAAGCCGATGGAATTTTATGGTACTGAGGGTGCCATTGGACTGTTAACCTGGTTCGAGAATGTTGAGTCGAAGCTTAGTATCACGAAATGTGTTGAAGGAAACAAAGTTGAGTTCTCTGCTGGTCTACTACAAGGTCGAGCATTGACCTGGTGGAACAATCAACTGCAGACTAGAGGAAGAGGGGCTGCAAATGCGTTATCTTGGGAAGTATTTAAGAAACTATTAACTAATGAGTACTGCAGAAAAGATGAAGTGCAAAAGCTGGAAGCGGAATTTTGGAATCACTTGATGGTAGGAGTAGAGGTCGACAAGTACCCTATCCGTTTCCACGAGTTAACTAGGATGGTTCCTCACATGGTTTCCACTATGGAGAAGTTAATCGACCGATATATATGGGGATTGATACCGGAAATTAGGAGGGATGTCACCTCATCAAACCCAACCACTCTGCAAGCCGCTGTGGGTATGGCGTATCGCTTGAGAAATGATGTGATCAGGTCTGGAGGACTAGCAAAAGCGAATGACAATGGACGGAAGCGACAGGAGGATCACCAGGGAAGCCGAGACCAGGGTCAGCAAGACAAGAGGCAACGAATAACCAGGAACTATGGAGCGACTACTCAGGAGCGCAAAAGATACGCAGGTCCACATCCTTTGTGCACTGGATGTAACTATCACCACTCGGGAGACTGCCCAAGGTGCGACAAATGTGGACAGACGGGCCAGTTCGCGCAAAATTGCTCAAACAGGACTGGGAATCAAGGACAGAGAAAAGCATGTTACGAGTGTGGAAGTCTAGATCACCTTCGCAATACCTGTCCAAAGCTGAAAAGAACTCCCAATCAAGGAGGTAATCGTCCAAACCTGGCGTTGGCAATAGAAGGCCCACAAGATCAGAACATTGATGTTCCCCCCGCACGTGGTCGAGCATTCTATCTGGGTACCGAAGAAGCCCGCAACGCGTAACGGGTACATTCTTTCGAACAACTACCTTATTTCTGTACGACATGATTTTGAGTGCATAACTTCCTTCCAATTTTTACCACGTTCACGACATTGATTAATTTGTGACCCATCGATATCGACTTTAGTTGTATTATATTTTGTTGATTTGATTTGATTTGTGTAAGCAAATCCAATATCGAGCGAATCTTTCAAAAGACTTCATTCAAAAGACTTGTTTCCTAGCTTGATCTAGTGACAGTTCTTGTTTGATGAGTTGCGAAAGTCAAGCTAAGAAACAAGTTTACTCAAGTCACTATCTAAAGGTCTTTTGAGGGCTACGTTCGATATTGGGTAAGTTTACCCTATCAAATCTAATCACGGGCACGTACTTAGTTGAATGGGGAACCTGTACGCATGGGCATTGATATGATCATTTAGACTGTTCGTACGAGCATAAACTTTTAGAATCCTTGTCGAGGTTCGGACCATAGTATCATTAATCGAATCACGAGGACGTGATTCCTCTGATATGGGAAGAATGTCACAATTCTCAATTTCCGGTCATTTCTCAAACTCCATATTCATCATTTCATATCAATTTATGCATGGGTTTTGCCTTTTACATTAAACGTCTATTTTCTTATTAAATAAACGCTATCGCATAAACATTATTTGAACATTTGATCCGACACTTCCAAAAATTATCCCGACATATTTTTATACTCATATTAAGATTATAAAAATAATATTATGAGTTTACCCAATGTTTTAAATTTATTTCGTATATAAATTGTCTTATTTATATAATTACGACGTTTTTATTAAATACTACACGATAATTATTATTTCACTCAAATTTTGCAAAAAATATATTTTTATAATTTTTATGACCATAATATATTTTATCTTGACCCGTTAAAAGTTATTTTTATTTAACGCTACCCTAAATAATCAAATGTGTATTTAACTTATCACTTATCTTCATTTAACCTTACAAAACATTACTTATACATTATAAAAAAAAAATTATTTTTGCATGACTAAGACTCCCCTTGTCGACAAGGGGAGGGTGAGTCATTTACTCTTGCCAAATATCTCTTCTAGTCAAGTATTATACTAATTAAACTACATACACATACAAGATATTATCTAAAAGTGAAAACCCATTTTTAAACTATATTTTGGACTAAAAGTACCCTACTTAACCTCTAATTTTCTTTATGTACGAGACCTCTAGGACGAAAACTTAAATGCTAAAACTTTGAGATTATCATACAAGCTTCCCAAAACCGTTGAGTTTATTTCCTAACACTCGATGTGCACCATTTTACGACTAGCTTTCCGAGGCCATATAGTCACTTTCATGACTTGTCAAATTATATTATTTTGTGACGAAAAGTTATATTCTCTTAATAAATCACTAAATGATTATCGTTGGATATCATTTCAAAGTAAACACATGTGAAGTAATTTAAAAATGGTCAAGACGTTAAAAGATTATATTTTCGACGAGAAGTATTGTTTTCAAAAATACATAAGTGGTATAAATATCATCCGAATTGCGTGCATAACATTACATCATGACTTATTGCATATCATATCATTCATAATAGGTCAGTTTCGAGATTCACGCTACATTTCGGTGTAACCACTTTTGTCATCGCATCTATTCATCAAGTGAGTAATCACATCCCCTTTTTACCGTTTTACTATATTTTGGGGCGAAATGCATGAACCATTCTTGAGCTAAACTGATCACTACTTTTATTAACTTGTTTGACTAGAACTTGTGAACTTGAATCAAATCCTTGAACTTAATTATGAAATAATGCCTTACTTGAACTTATTGAACCGTACACGTTATGACCTTGACCTAAAGTCTCCTATGTTCGGAGCATCACTATAAAGACTCCTATGTTCGGAGTATATCTTTGGGAAGAGGCACCCAGTATATCTTTGGGAAGAGGCACCCAGTATATCTTTGGAAAGAGGCACCCAACATAACTTTGGGTAGTGGCACCCAGCATAATTTGGTTTCATCAGGAGCATCCCTGAATTATTATATACGTGGTACTATATTGTGAACTATTATGACCGCTTATACTTGACTACCTCATACGCTATATTTTTGTGCAATGGGTTGTGAACACACAGGTTGCAAGTTTTGTATGGGCGGAACTTGGAACTGAGTGGATTTACAATGCCTTTGATTTGTGGACTATTTCCGATAACCGAAACCTTGGACTCTTTCATACGAGTTTTCTTATTTTACTAAACATGTTTACTCACCAACTATTTTCATAGTTGACCCGTTTTTCTCTCATGCATTTCAGGTGATCATTAGTAAGCTTTTCTACCAGGTCTTGCATAATGAAGTTTTCACTTGTCAATACAAATCATTATGTAATAGAACGCAATATTTTGGGAACTAAACTTTGTAATATATTTGCCGATGTCGGCTAAACTGGTGTTGTAATGGTGTACTCTTTAATTTAAATCTTAACGTTGGTATGTTCTATTATCTTGTGCTTATGTTCCCTTCCGTTACACCTCGTGTTTCCGCCTCCGGCGAGGGTGTGACAGATGTGATAGTCACAGTCGTAAGGCAAAAGAAATACACGACCGACAAACGCATACCCAACTCCAACAGGACCTTATGGAGCATGTTTAGCAGAATAATCTTGAACGACATGGACAACAACAAGAGAGAGACGACGATGAATAAGTATTTGCTATGTTTTTTTTTAATTGCAGTTTTTTTTTTTTTTTTTAATCTCGTATTGTAATATGTTTTTAGTTTTAATGAAATGTTTGTTTTAGTTTAATAAATGAAGTGTTTGTTTTAGTTTAGGGGTTGAAATTGAAAATATGAAATATTATTGGTGTTATGGTGTTATTGGGATGTTATGGTTGTGAGTGTTTTTTGGGGATGTTAATGTTAAATGTTAAAGCTGATGTGGTGCTGACGTGGACGGTGTTATTGGTGCTATGGTGTTATGGATGGGAGTGCTCTTAGCGTGTGCAAAAGTAAACTTGATCTCCATGCGGATCAAGGGGATTCTTTGACCATGAATCACATGAATATTTCTTGCGTGATGTAAAATTATGTCAAAAATATTGATTTATCGTAATTACACATGGTCTCAAAATTCCGTGTTGCTAGTTATTCTTTATTTATAATATAATGCACCTCATGACATTCAGTTATGGGTGCGCTATTGTACCCATTTTTATGTGTTTATGCATGAAACTTGAGTCTTCAAATCTTCAATACTTGCAAGTTTCAATAGTCAAGACCCAGCTTTTATTTGTCTTAAAAAAAAAGTAAAGTTTCAAGGGCCAGTGTTACCATAACCCGTCCTATAGATAGGCCCAAACGTTTTAGCCCAACCTTCATATAAAGGTAAGTGGTGTGGATCCGGAATTCCGGATAAAACCTTTTCAAAACTGTCATGCTAAACGAAATAAAGTAACCAGATATGAATATAAGTTCCCAAGCAAAAACATTTACATTTATATGGTTTTACTGATCATGAGAAGATAGATATACGTCCAGGTGTTCTGTATTAGGCGGATAATAATATACATGATGGAACCTGAATTAAATAGTTATGTCCCTACAATCCTAGAGTTTGTATAGAACGCTACACATTATTAAGGGATGCACAGTTGAGCTGGAAGCTATGTTCATTTTCATTTGGTTAGATAATAAGTTTTAAGCTGAACATCATTTAGAAAAACTTAAGCACATGGCTGAGCAATCCCGACCGACGCCCGACTCTGGCCGATAACGACCGACACAAACCGACCTTAACTTGGGTTGGGACTCGGTTTGGGTTTTCAGCCTTGTCGGGACTCAGGTCGAGTCGGGTCGGGAGTCGGGATTGTTTCGAGATAACACAAAGAAAACCATACAAACCGGTTTGTTTCGGGACTCGGGTCGGGATTCGGGATTATCCGAACTAGAATCAGGTCGGGATTCGGTTAAGATTTTCAGCCTTGTCGGTTTCGGGATGGGTCGAGATCAGGTCGGGACGGGTCAAAAGTCAGCGTAACCAACTGCATAAAAATATATGTTGCCTATTTAAAGCTCAAAAGTCAGCGTAACCAACTGCATAAAAAGCCTTACAATTTTCTACCAACAAATCAACAATAATGATGCTTGCACTTGAAAACAGATCACCAATGCCACAAAACGAGACCATATGCTTGTGACAAACTGACCCAACACAAGACACCCACATCAATTATTTGCTACTGTTCCATCAACCTTAGTTACTTCCCAACTACCCTACATTGTCTTTGAACTTTTTAAAGATATTAAGACTAATGTTCCGTTACCTAGTGTTATATTAGCCATCTTTCGTCCATAAGATTGGTAAGTTATATGGCTCATTCTAAAGCAAACCATAGTCAAACCACTAAAATATAGTACCAAGTTCTAAGAAGTGCGCGTTTGGCAAATTAATCGGCATATCAGAAGTAAGATGATTGACAAACAAACTTTATCTACTTTTTTCTCACTATATTGAATTCTTGTAAACACGGTAAAACACTTTTATTAATTTTTATTCTTTTATTGTACAAATTATTTCTGTATTGACATATATCTCTCTAGTATCCGTAATTTGTTGAAGCAATAAAATCAAGACTTTTTCTTTAGCTTTGTGCTTCCATCTGAGGTGAAATTTTTTCCATTTCTCTGTTCTTGCCAAGAACTTCGTTTTGTCCGTACGATTGGTTCCTCTACTTCTTCTTCTTCTTGTTGTTCTTCAACTACTTCGTCTTTCATCATTGATTGTTGATAGTATTTGAATGCCACTAACAGCACAAACACTGCAGATACCATGCTTAAACTCGTTAGTAGAACATCAATTACTGTGTTATCACAATGAGAAAAGATTTGAACTTTACCTGCCCAAATACGAGCAACGACTGAGGAAAAATTCCAAACAAGGGTGAATATACCAAAAGCAACCGCTTTCTTTTGAGAGCATGAATCCCAAGCATCCTTAAAGCGTTGAACCCAAAATGTACCTTCATATGCGAGCAAATATTCAGTTAGAAACACTTTAATGCAAGTATTATCAATCTGAAAACCCACAAAAGAAGAGAAATTTTAGTCCTGTTGGGTCCCTCGGCAAGTCCAAACTCCAAATACTACTATGATAATGACTTCTAACAGTACCGCCTTAACTTTAACCAAGTGAGAACGAAACATTGTCATATTGTAACAGACGATATTACAATAACTACATACAAAAAAAGCTGTTATATCGAATTATTTTGGTAAAGACGTCGTATTTCACGTACTCCGTATTATAAAGTCTTTTAAACCATAAAAAGTAACTAGTACGGGTAAAGGAAAATGGAATGTGGCATAAAAATAACCTCCCCGACAAAAAACTACAACCACAAAAGCTCAAAGAGCCGTTGAGTCATTTAATCACCCAGATGAAATGTGCACTTCCACTAGATTTCCAACAGTTACTCATGGAGAATGGTCCACATAAATTATTGTACTCACAAGGACCTAAAAATCAACACTGTGGAGCCAGATTAACTTTACTGTCTGTGAGTTTTTGGTTATTTGTACAAATGTACAGATATAAACCGCCAACACGTGTCAAGATTTATGGTATCAGACTATGAGCAGGTACACAATTCAAGGACTGTGATAATAAGTGATGAAATAATTGCAAATGCAGGAAGCTCATGTAAAGTTATTTACCATAACCACTTAGTTGAGAAGAATATGAGGAGCATATCTTAGGCACTGTAAAAACACCAAAAAAACCTGCCACAACAATAAAAATGACAGCATCAGCAAGAATTTAATCAAAAGTTCAACAGATTTAGTGTCCGCTTTCATCATCATAAATGATGGTTGGGGTTGCTTATTAAAAACTGTGTGTATGCTCAATGTCATTTGATACAATATATCAGTAGTTTTTGATGGTTTCTCGAATATCTGTCCAAAAATGCTTATTTCATTATTTGTGAGACGTGATTCAAATAAGCCGTAGTAAACAGTTTACACTTGCTAATTCTATACCACTTATTTCAAAAAGCCTTCAGCATTTTAAATAAATCCCTAACACCCTTTATGATTTGACTTGAAATAAGCAGTTTAACTTTAACTCAATATTTTACATCACCAAATTTTGTTTGTATGAAATTACAAAACTAACCCAATTTGGCCATTTTCCAAATAGTTATAGAGCTGCCACTTCTTGCCAAAATAAAGAGCAGCACTGCTAACTGTCAGATGACACCAAAAACTTGTAACATATTCTAACAAATCTTGCAGAAAAAGATGAAATTCACATTAAAATCAGTGAAACATGAAAATATATATATTTTACTTTTACCTTCATTGTAGTAGCTGGATCACCTGAAAACAAAGCTTTGACTTTTAAAAGAAACTCATTGATGTAAGGTAAGAATAATTTCAATGCCCATATTGCTTCATCTTCACCAACAACATAATCTTCATCATCTATTGTATCACCTTCTTCTACAACACTCCTGATTAGATAAACATCAAAAATCAAGAAAAGTTTGAAAGATGATGTCATATTCTATATATGTAAGTGAATGAATTACCTGAGAATAAAGGACTTAAAAATGAATCTTGCAGCAAGATAGATGAGACCCATGTAGGATATTACGGAAACGAAGCTGAAAGGAAACATAAAAACAATAACATTGTTATGAATTATAATGAATTGATATATGAAAAGTGTGATTAATTTGCTTACCTAATATTAAGGTCTTGAGTATATGATGATGAGATAATAGTAAATGTCCCTAAACCAAATATCAATGCTGACTTTGATGCATCATTCCACATTATCAAATCAACTGAAAAACAATTACAAGCCATTAAAAAATTAAGCACATTTCTTCAGTATCAAGAATTAGGATAATAAAATCTGAAGAATGGTAATACTAACTGAAACTTTGCAACTGGTTATGTGATCTGTGGACTCTTTGTGATGGTAATTCATCTGCAAAATCAAAAGATAAAACTTAACTTAAAAATGACATATTATGGTTAAAGATTATTAAAGAATACAAACATACTTACTTGATCTTGAAATGACTCTAGGATGATTTACAACAGGATGAGGTTGTTTTCTAATACTTCTTGTAACAGGACTTGATCTTTCATTTCTTTGATGAGTCTTCTTTTCTTCAATCACAACCTCAGGTAACTTACTTTTATTAGTTTTGGAAATGGGTTCCATTTCTTTAACAACAACAATGGCTCTTTCATCATTAACTTCCTCATTACCATCTTCTTCATCTTTGACTTTTCCTAAGTCAACAGTCATCAGCTTATCATCACAAACATCATCTATTCCATCCACCTTTTCACCATCATCAAATCCATCTTTCTTCATCACATCATCATCTACATTTCCATCTTCAACAGCATCAATTCCAATATTGGATTCATCACTAATTGAGACTAATTTCAACAAAGGTTTGACTTTTTCAGCCTTTTCATTTCCTTGACTCAATTCACTACCAGCACTTGTTTTTCTTGATAAAGCTCTAGTTTTTATGATTCTTTCATTGGAAACACTCTGATCCTTATTCCATTCTTGTCTTCTATTCTTTATCTGAATTGGGCTACTTTTCTTTGCATCATTTATTAAGTCCTTATTCAATTCAGATCTAATCTTTACATCTGGATTAGTATCAGCCTTCCATGTTTTCCTCTTTCCAACACCACTTATCACTTCAGTTGTCTGCCTGGATCTCAAAACAGCTTTTTCTTTATCATTTTGACCCCTTTCACCCATTTTACCACTTGGGTTGTTTTGCTCAGTTGTTTTTTCACTTTCTTGATTGTCGTTATTAGCATTGAATACTTTGAAGCTACCTCTCATTCTGCTTTCCCAAACAGACCCAACAACAACTCCATTTTTTGAAGCATTATCAGCCATTCTTTTTCTTTCTAAATCCATGCTCTAACTAAATTTAACTAACTTGGTTGTTGACTTGTTGTTGGAGGCTTTGTGATGAAGAAATGGTAGTTAGTTTGTTGAAAGTTGGTGTACTACTAAGATGATGGTGATGAAGCATTGGGGTTTCTATATATGTATGTATGTATGTGCGTTTTTGAAAGTGAAAGGAAGCAAATGACTTTAAAAGTAGGGGACAAAGAGAGGGTTTAGCTTGTGTTATGACTTATGACTTTATGAGTAGTTGCTTCCATTAAGCTTTAAAAATGTTAAATTTTAGATGTACTGCATTTTATTCATATGGTACAAATTGTTATAAAGGAATTAGGGTCACTTGGTTTTTCTTTTGCTTTGTGTTAGGGAGTTCTTTTGTGCTTTGTGTGAGACGGTGGGATGCTTTTCACCTCTTTTGTTTTTTTGTATGGTGAAAATTTTATGGAGTAAATCTAGTAGTAAGTGATATCACCGTATCTCTTCATCACTATATCTCTTGAGACACGTCACTCCCATATCATTATAACAAACTTTCACAACTAACTACAACAAACCCTCCTCTCTTATAACAAACCTCAACCTCTTCATTTGGTACCCACCACTACATCTTTAATTTTTTTATTCAAATTTCCAAATAAATTAAATTCATTTCATTAAAAATAAAAATACATTCAACAACAAAATAATAAGAAAAAAAACACGATACGAAAATATATATATATATATAAAAATAACGACACGGGAAAAAAAATACAACACATACTAATGGATCGGATCTTCGACATCCCACTTCGGGTAATTTTTCAAAATCTCCCAAACGTGAACATACTTGAACTCCTTCCCACCAAATCGTTGCTCAAAGTTTAGTTTCGCATTCTCGAGATGAGTGTGGTCATTTTCACCACTTCGACGCTGCAAATGTTTGTAAATAGCGTTGAATTTTTTGCAATCAACGTTAATCCTCGTCCATTTTCCCGTCATTGAATTTTTGGTACGATGGTCATCGGTAGTCTGATCATTGAACATCTCCATAACGTCGTTCCAAAATAAATTTTCGGAACGGTTATTTTCCATATCTAGAGCTTGCGAAATTTCTATCCAAACTTGCGCAAGCAATATTTCTTCAGACTTATTCCACTTCGGATTTTGAGACATTGTTTTTTTTTTTTTTTTTTTTGAGCTACAGAGTTAGAAAGTTTGAATTGATGAAGATGTGAAAAACTGGTGGTTATAGTTTGTTATTTAAAGGGGTGGTATTTTTTATTTTATTTTTTTAAATACAATTCAAATTCAAAAATCATATTCAAAATTCAAATTCAAATTCAAAATTCAAACTCAAATTAAACAGTATACTTTTGAGCGGGGTTATTTAAATTCAAAATTAAAATTCAAAATCGGATTCAAATAGGAGCGGAATTATTTAAAATTCAAATTCAAATTTCAAATTCAAACGGTATAGTTTTGAGCGGGATCATATGTGCCTATATATACAACTCTACCGGTCACAAGTTACACACACAACTCACACACACAAAAATGTCTCGCAAAGATTTTTCTCAGCAATTCCCAAGTCCACAACAGTTGCCGGAAACAAGCTTTCCAACTCCAACACAGTTTCCTGAAACTAGCTTTCCAACTTCAGAAGAATTTGAAGTTTACTCAACACCACCTGAAGATGTCTTTCCGGTTTTCCAACCGAAAAACGTATTTTTAAACACTCCACCTGTGAACAGTCCACATGTGGATCTTGAAAACAACCCATTCGGGTTAAGTGAGGCTTCCCTTCGTCAACTTGAACAGGACAAAGAAAACTATAGGGAGATTATGGAAGAGCAGACACGCGAGGAAGCTGCCCGTCGTGAACAAGAAGCAAGGGAAGCTCAATATCTTCGAGATAACTACTTTGAAATCATGGAGACTCGGCTCTTTAATGGCGAGTTTTATTCCTCTTCAAGTTCTGAGGGTTGGGACTTAGATGATTCGTTTTATTAAGTTTTAGTTGTTTTATTTTCATCAGTATGCGTTGTAGTTTTTAACGTTTAAGCGTATTATGTATTTCCTGTTTTCAGTTAAATGTTCAATGTAATTTGTGTTTTTCATCAATATACGTTTATGTTTGTATTCTTTTTTCCTCCAAAATCATTCAATCTTTATAAAAAAAAACACTTCACCTTCAAAAATATTCATACTCTCCACAAATAAAAACTCCGCAAATAAAAAGAACAAAAAAAATGACAAGTGAAAGCTCGTCGTGCAGACGGCGAGCTAAGCGACGGCAAAGGGGGGCGGTATGGTGGCGAGCCACGGCGAGCCTCCACCTCAGCTCACGGCGAGCTATGATACTCCCACACCGGGTGCTCTAATAAATAAAAAGTACTTTTCTAATTGCCATGACTTACTAATATATATTTAATGGGGTTATTTGTACACTTCATTAATTGATTAAGACACTCAAAAGTATTGTATACTTACATATATATCTTTAGATCACTTTACTCATATTCACCCCTGCAAGGGTATAAATGTCAAAATGTAATACTTTTGAGTGTTCAAATCAATTCTTGAGGTGTGCAAATCACCTCCCTATATCTAAGGGTCCGTTTGGCTTATATGTAGTATTAGGATTTGGGAAAGGTTTGAAAGATTTGAGAAAATATTAAGAGCCCGTTTGGTTTGTAAGTGGGTTTAGAATTCGATTTGTATTTGGATAGGTTTGAAAAAAAAGTGAAGAGAGAAAATGATTGATTGATTTAGTTTATATTTGTTTTAAAATTTGAATTATATATTAAAATTGAAATTATTAATTTTAAATTATAAAGTAAATATAAAATAATGAGTTGGGACCATTAAAAGGGAGTAGAAGACAAAAAAAATAACAAAAGTCACCTTATTTGAGTGGAATGAATCTATGGGTATCAACTTAATTTTTCATTTCATTATGGTGGACCCTTGATGAACCAAACAACAATATACATGATTCATTTCATTCAACACCCCTCAAACAAACGGTCCCCAAGAGAGAGAATAAGTATTATTATATTTAGATAAATTTGATTTATAAATTTACAAAGGATTTAAAAATATTTTTTAAATTGAAATAAAATAAAAAACAATGTAGCAAAAAGAGTAAAAGCCAAATCATGTGGCTGAAAATATTACAATTAATAAATGTGTCAGAAGGAATTATGAAAACCCACCATTTTATAGTGAAATGGATATATCATTCGACACCCTTCTCCTATTTCAGATGTAGCATACCAAACTATCATTTTTAGTATTTATTCTAAGCCAACAGTGTCATTACCTTTTAACAAACACACCCTAATATTTATACATTCGAAGATTTTATGGTGAGGCCATGTGGGAAAACTTTAGTAACCTAACTTTGTAATGTAAAACTTTATCATACATCACTTTTTACTAATTTTAATTGGGGAAATAATGTATGCTTCACAATGCAGGCAACTTGACTGCTTTCTTTGCAAAAAATTAAAAAGAATTTGCAATTAAGTGTCACATATTGGTTTTCACAATCACACAAACACACAATATAAGAGGCGTATGAAATGAGTTTTAGAGAGAGAAAGTGGAAGAGAGTTGGGAACTTTAGTGAGACAAAGAAAAATGAGAAAGCTCCAACCCTTTGCCTTGCTAGGCAAAGGGTATTTATAGGTCCATACAAGACACGCCACCTACGGGCTGTGGATCAGGTATACAGTGGGTAAAGACCCGTCCGTACTCCACGGTGTTACTTAAAAAATTACTTACTAACACTAAATAACTACGACCACGAGCTTTCTAACGAATACATATACTTGAGGTGACCGACTCTTTAACTACTGGATTTTCTAAATCCTAACAATCTCCCCCTAAGGGAGGTCACCTCAATTACATCAATTACAAACAGATATTACATTTTGGTGTTCTTGGATTCTTGATTAAGTTCTTTGCTCTGTAGCCCGTAGTCTTTGATTCTTCATGTTCCGCATGTTTGGTTATTACAAGTGGAGGTCTTTAACTGATCCACGTGATAGTGAGTTTTGAGAGCATCAACCGCAGTAAATCTCTGACTCATCCTTTATTGTATTGCCATTATGTGAAGCTGTGACTTTTAGACCGACATGCTCACATTTTGGATCATGATGTCTTCTCATCAGAGTTGCGGAAGCTTTTGTTGATTCATGATATTTGCAGCAGCGTAGCAGAAGCATGGATTGAAAATATCAGAGTCAGTTGATGAAGATAAGCACTTATCATGATTTTTTTAGAAGTGATTGTGATGTGTGAGCATGTGGCTATGGATTGGCTCCTCAATTCTGATCAGCTGCAACCGTCGAGTGTCCCTGCAAACAACAGTTAGTAATAAAGTGCACGAAAGTGTCTTTGATCACCTTCGTTGAATAGGTTGCAAGAACCACGGTTCCCCGTTGATCAGTACAAGTACTGCCTGTGATCAGGTATAATTCCGAAGAATTTCCTTGACAGGGTTTCGTAGTTGCTTTAGCCGTTCTCAAACCGGAACATCTCAAAGAAGACAACACGGAGTGAGTAAACCAGCAAATTGAGATTCGCTGATTGAAGAAAAATGATTTGAAAAACAATCTTGTATTGCTTAATAAAAAGAGTTTTTTAATACAACGAAGTTTTATAGAGAAAATCAATTTTCAATCATAAATACCTCTTTTAATGTTGAAATCATAATGCACAGTCGATGCGTTAAAGAAAATAATTTTGAGCACAACGACCGGTTTTTCAAAGGTATCCGTCAATCTATTTTCTGAACCAGGATTGATTCAAGAGTGAATCGCCCTATCGTTTCTGTCCAGTTGTCACACGCAGAAGATGCATCACTTGGTACAATTTCACTTTCATCTTGCTTCACATATTGATCATATGGGACAACATTGCTATTACCAATATTTTCAATATCTGATTTAATAATTTCAATTGATTGTACTTTGTCGTGTATCTTTGCACATCAACCTCATCGTATAGTTTTAATACCTCTGATATGATGGATTCCTTGGAGGGACTGGCCTGTTGTGGTGAAGGAGCCTTAGGAGAGACCATTGGTGAGATACTAGCCATAAAGATGGTCTGTGCAGTTGGTTCATCATCAACATCCGAGTCAAATGCATCACAGTTTGCAACTTGAAATGCATTGGGATTATTCTGACCCATACCCTGCACTGGCTGCTCATCCACATCAGCATCTTAAGTTTTGGCATTTCCCTCAGCGAGGAATAGCAATTCTTCCTTATCCAACACGGCTCCATTATCTTGAGCTTGCACCAGTAGCATTTTGTCCCTGAAGTACTCTGCATTTTGTGGACATTTTGGAAGAGTGCAGTTCCTTGCGATGTGTCCTTCTCCACCACAGTTGTAGCACTTGATTTGCTTTCCTTGACCCTGGGCCGCAATCCTCCCTCGATTCTGATTTCCCACATACCCTGCACCTGCTCCTGCATTCCCATAACCAGTACCAACCCCAACATTTCCTTGCTCATTGTGTGATAGATAAGCATTCTTCCTTCCTTGTACATTTTGCACCACTACCCTTCCGCCTTTAACCGTAGCATGATTATGTAGGTTAGATGTGGTTTTGAGATGATTGTTGGTGTGCGGGGTAAAGTTCAGATTTTGCTTAACCATTAGAGCTAGTTGATTGACAAGGTGTTCCATGAATGAGTCCGGAGGCTTATATCCTGGATCCGGAATGAGTTTGTGATTACCATCGCCAGTAGGTATGACTTGTGATGCTTTGGTAGTAATTCCCACATTTGTGTAGAATGCAGTGGAATCATTTGAAGAACTTGCATCTCTAGCATTGGTATTGAACTTTTCCATGATCATTCGTTCAAACGCAACATGCTTCTCATTTTGGAGCAAATAAGCATACATTTGCTCGTAATTGGTGTTCCTCAATCCATTGTTTAGTTTGACTGCAGTGACAAATTTGTGCCATTCGGGATTCATGTTGTTCACAAACTTTGAATTTAGCTGGATATTTGGCATTGTCATTTTGATATTCCTCATATCATTCACAAGCTTGTGGAATCTCACATAATATTCAGTAACACTTTCCTTTGGTTTCATTTTAAAGTTCTCAAAGTAATCATACAGTTGAGACTCCCTATCTTCCTTAGTCAGTTCTGAACCAGAGATAAGCATCTTAACATTATCTCAAACTGCCTTAGCTTTAGTGTTGTGATTGATCAGCTTGTAAATGTCCTTAGGTAAACCTTGAAGTATAATGTTTGAAGCTCTGATGTCTGCATCGTATCTCTTCTTCTCCTTATCATCAAGCTCATCATACATCTTTGGTCTATCCAATCCCAATACAACTGAACCATCAGCAGCGGTTTCAAGGATATCTCTGGTACTTTCAATTTGATATGGTCCTTCATCAATTGACTTAAGGATGTTAACCCCATTTTCCTTTCCTAAGCAGTACAGTCTGATTCTTTGAGCCCAAGAGTCATAGTTGGTTCTATCAAGCATGGGAGGACGAGTATCGGATCCTGTAGCTTGAACGTCATCAGCAACGGAAGAAGTGATCGTAGACATGATTACAGATTCCACGGGATTTTACTACTCTTTGATTAAACCGGGAAATATATTCTTTCACGGGATTTTATTAAATCAATAGAAAACCGTAAGACTTAACACGAGGAAATGACAAGTCTCAATAGACAAATCGCACCCTTGACAAACCGCTTCAGTCAAATCTCACAGTTGACAAACCGCTTCAGTCAAATCGCACAGCTGACAAATCGCTTCCTACTCAAATCGCTTACCTGAAAAATCGCTTAAGTGTCAAAACGCTTACTTGACAAATCGCTTAAGTGACAAATCGCTTAAGTGTCAAAACGCTTAATAGACAAATCGCTTAAACACAAACCGCTTAAATTGACAGTCCGCTTAATACTCAAACCGCAGGGGAACACAAGTACACCCACAACTTACACTACTTTTTCCTTTCTTGTTGTTTTGTCTCAATAGACAAACCGCTTCTTTGACAAACCGCTTCAGAGAAATGAGACAAACCGCTTCAAGGAACATTCACCCGAGACACAAACCGCTAGTTTTGCAAGACAAACCGCTTCAAAGAAATACAATCCGAGGGACAAACCGCTTCAAAGAAACTTTCAAAAACTAAACTTTTCAATCCAAAAACAGTCCAACCACGATGATTCAAGCCTTCCAAACCAAAACCTAAACACTTATAATGATTCTAAACACAAAAGTACTATAAAAATTTAAACTTTAACACTAGAAATGATCCAAAAGATGAAAACTACTCAAAAACTCATTTAAACCCAAAAACTTATGAAAAACACTAGAAATCCAAGAACATGAAAGATAGATGATCAAACCATGGCTCTTGATACCAATTGTCACATATTGGTTTTCACAAACACATAATATAAGAGGCGTATGAAATGAGTTTTAAAGAGAGAAAGTGGAAGAGAGTTGGGAACTTTAGTGAGCGAAATAAAAATGAATTATGAAAGCTCCAACCCTTTGCCTTGCTAGGCAAAGGGTATTTATAGGTTCATACAAGACACGCCACCTACGGGCTGTGGATCAGGCATACAGTGGGTAAAGACCGTCCGTCCTCCACGGTGTTACTTAACAAATTACTTACTAACACTAAATGACTACGACCACTAGCTTTCTAACGAATACATATACTTGAAGTGACCGACTCTTTAACTACTGGATTTTCTAAATCCTAACATTAAGTCTTTGCAGATACATATTCTCCCCGTCGAAGGCAAGTTGACTGCTTTATAAAGCACACATCATTTCCCATTTTAATTTTGTTCCAAGGTAAAATACCACTATACCTTTATGAGATGAGTTCAAGTAAAATACTATCTTAAACTAAAAAATGTAAGACAACATCTTAACCATTGGATGTATTGACTTTGACTTGTTCAAAGGCCCTAATATGTATAGCAATTTTGTATATAGCATAATGTTTTAAATGCTGGAATATTGTGGTTCAGAGCTATATATGTAATTTTACACATCTTAACATCAAAGAGTAGTAGCAGTTACAAAACTAGCATAAAATAAGGGACTCACTTTCTCTTTCCGATTCTTTCTCCAGCATATAACAAGAGAGATAGCAAATTAAAAAAAGTCCACCATGATTTCAAATGGTAATGATAATCCATTTTTATTTTATTTTTTATTTGTTGGATGTTTTTTTTGTCTAATAGTATCTTAATAAAATCATTCCTGGTCATGGTTGTCAAACTGAGATATGCTTATGCAAAATCAATGTTCATATATACTTGCTATATGGATGCACAAATTGAATGCTTAATTTTAATGATTTTCAAGATGTAAACTTGAATGTTCATACTCGCAATATTCTTGCATTGTTTAAGATCGATTCAACTGGGAAAGAATTAAAGCTTATGATCACACACTTGAGACGACAACGATGATGATTTTGAAACCGAAGATGACGATGATGCAAAAGCGAAGACGATGATGATGCTAAAATTAAGGTTGATGATGCAAAAATCTAGGACTACGAAGATGCAATAATCGAGGATGACGATGCTAAAATCTAAGATGATGATCGACGATAAACTTGAAATGAACTTAGATCGATGCATGTTATTCAGAAAACTGTTTATGATGCATAAATGATTTTGATGTATATTAATTAAAAAATATAAAATATAAAAAAATATGAGGATAATCGTTTTTGTTTATTGTTAAAAATTATGAAGTTTGTAATCATATTGAAGAAATACCATGGCTGCAAAAATTTAGATGCAAAATTAACTTATTGATATAATATGATAATGAAATAATCAAATAACAAGCCTGCTAAAAAAGGTTAAAATAGCTTCCTAAATAGACGGTAGAAGAGGCCGTTTACACGAGGATGCAACAATAACAATTTTGAAAATGCCTGTTTTACCCTTAGAGGCTTTGTGTACGTGGCATTCTCTTGTGGTGTCTCACATTTTTTAGTATAAGAGGTTGCTTTTTTAGGAACTAATTATATACGTAAATAAACATATGCTTAGTTGTAAACTTCTAGTGAGACGTTACTTAACTCTATGACTAATGATGATGTATTGATGTATATGCCAACTAACTAGCTATTGACCAACTTATGAACTATTATAGCAATGGGTGACGTGACATGCTAAAACTTCTTATTTGGGTTTTATGGAGTGACACATTACTATTAGGGGGTGTTATTCTGGTTGACTCGGTCGGGTTTGGGTCAATTCAGATCGGGTCAAATCGGGTCAAGCCTTAAAAAACATACTCGGACCCGACCTTGTTTAGAACTCAGGTCAACTCGCATCGGGTCAATTCGGGTTTGGGTCAACTCGGGTCGGTCAATCGGGTCGGGTCAATTCGGGTTCGGGGTCGACCCGAGTATTTTTACATGTAAAAATATTGTTGAGCCGGGTTAGTCGGGTTCGGGTCGGGTCAAGGCTAAAAAAACATAACCGTACCCGACCTTGTTTAGAACTCGGATCAATTTGGGTTGACCCGATTGACCTGATAAGGATTTAAAAAACATACTCGGACCCGACCTTGTTTAGAACTCAGGTCAACTCGCGTCGGGTCAATTCGGGTTCGGGTAAACTCGGGTCGGTCAATCGGGTTGGGTCAATTCGGGTTCGGGGTCGACCCGAGTATTTTTACATGTAAAAATATTGTTGAGCCGGGTTAGTCGGGTTCGGGTCGGGTCAAGGCTAAAAAAACATACCCGAACCCGACCTTGTTGAGAACTCGGATCAATTTGGGTTGACCTGATAAGGATTTAAAAGGTACTCTTTTGAGGGGTCATTTAAGCCCTTAATCGATCACTTTTATATCCGTTACTGCTTAATTTCGTTCCTTTTCACTTTTTAGGTCTCTTGAAGGCAAATTGCTGGAATGACACTTATTCGGACGAAAAGGAGCGAATATATGAAGAAAATGGCCAAAGTCAAGAATCAAGACACTCAAGTTGTTGGAACAGAAGGTGACGGCGTCACAGCCAAATGGCGACGCCGTCGCAACACATTTTGAGATGACTCAGAAGCCAAATTGCTATTTTGCACTTGACGGCATCAGGTTTTAAAGAGTAGGGCGTCACAACTCAGACGACCTAGATTTGGATCCCGACGGCGTCAGAAGATGAAGCCGACGGCGTCACAACCATAAGGTGACGTCGTCACAAATTTGACGTGGCCAAGACGAAAACCTAATGGCGGCGATCTGACGGCGTCACAAATAAAGAGTGACACCCTCGCATATTGTAACTCTATATATAGAATTCGAATTTTCAGAATTTTAGAGAGGTAGTTTTGTGGAGTAAAACCTAAACCGAACTTTGGCTGTCTTGGGCAGTATCTTAGGGTTCCATACTCTATTTTACAACAAGATAAGTGATTTACTTCATTAATTCAATTATGGCTTCAAATGTTTGTGTGTATGCTTGCATGTTTTCCATGTCCGGCTAATTTACTTGTGTGTTTGCTTAGATCTATGAAACCTAGATATTGAATATTGATTGGTTGTCTCTTATCTTAATTGTGATTGACCTAGTATTGCGATAGGTCATTCGTTGTGTTTTTAATGCTTGAGTAATCTTTGTGAACATTAGTTTATAATCACCTAGAGTTATTGTAGGCTAAACATCCAAAGGTAACCTTAGAGTTAGTTTATGAATCCTAGAGATTTCACAGGCAATAACCTTAAGGTAGTCTCAAAGAGTTAGGGAAAAACGCATACCCTACGACCTTAGAAGACACAACGCGTTAAGAATAAGGATGTGACAATTCAACCATCAATAGGAGATAACTAGGGAGTAATAGCATCTAGGTAAACACATCTTTAAATCATCATAAGAGCACACAACAATAGACATAAACTACACTCACATTAGATTAGTTAATTAGATAAGTAGAGTAATCGGTAGAAATACCAACCCCCCAAATCCAATATCCCGAGATTCGTACCTTTCAATTTTCTAAAAAATAGAAAAAAGAATAAAAAATAATCTTCCTCAACCCCAATCTTAGCGTAGTAATTTCTCACTAGCATTCCTATTCCCTTAGAGAACGATATCAATTCCTGAGGCTTACCCTAATACTACACTACAACGATTAGGTTCACTGCCTAGGGTGTTGAAAAACTTGCTCGACGAAAAGGAAGTTCCTTTGACCCCGAACACCCGTTGTACGCGTATCATGACCTGAATATAATTTTGAACCCGATTGACCCGACCCGAATTGACTCGGGTCGGGTTCGGGTCGGGTTGGGTCAGCCCGAATGACACCCCTAATCACTATAACAAACCTCCTCTTATCACAACTAACCACAACTTACTCATTTGGATCCTACCGCTTTCTTTCTTTTTTTCACATCTACAAATAAAATAAAATTCATTCATTAAATAAAAATACAATACATCATATTAAAAAACATATGAAACATAAAATAACGATACGAAAAAAGAATACGGTAAAAAAATATACGCAACTTAAGAGGTACATCAAATTATAAAGAAACTAAGTATTTTGTTGATGTTGTTGTTATTGAAATTGTTCTCCTTGATGTCGTTGGCAAACTTGCTCGATGAGATTTCGTTGAAGCGATGATTGTGTGTGTTTATCACGGAGTTCTTTGGATTTCATTCGTTGCACTTTGCATCGCTCGACCCATTCCCATTGTAAATTTATTCGCGTACAAATATACATCTCGCTCATTTCGAATGTCGCAAATTTTTTATCTTTCAAAATCATGTTATGCAATATGATGCACGTGTACATGATTCTCCGTAACTTGTGTCCAGATATTTTGGGTCGTCACCAAAATAGTCGACCGTTTGACTTGCTTCTTGAGCTTCACAATTACGGGATGTATCTACAGCGATGTGAACTTCCGGCTTCTTGTTGCTGCAACGATTGCTCAAACTCATATTCTTGCAGAATCATCTCGAGCTCCGATATCTCATCAAGATCATTTTTACCTGAATAAGATCAATTACTCATTTTTATTGATTGTTATATTGTAGTGTTTTAAAAGAAAGGTTGTGTAAAATTTGTGAAAATTGTGTTAGTATTTATAGTGTGTAAATTTATGTTTAAAAAAAAAGAAAAAAAAAACAGTCGATTTTAAAATTTTAAAACGTTAGAAAACGTTCAATTCTGACACACAAAGAAGAAAGTTTGCTTCGGCGTGCAGATGAGTAGTTGCTTCATGGCGAGCTGTGGTGAGGTTAGCTGGTGTGGCGGCAAGCTACGACGAACCGGCTATGTCACCACGGCTAGCCCCACACCAATTGCTCTTAGGAGCTAACATTAAATAGAGTATGTGCATTATGGTAAAATAAGTAGAGTACTTATTTATGTTCAAAAAAAAAAAGTAGAGTACTTATTTTGAGAAAATATTAGAGTGTAGAGAACTGTTAGAGTTATTTTCCCCTTATACAACTATTGTAATAAAAGATATTTAGCACTCCTAACGACTATGTATATTAATCTATACTACATATAAAGAGTGTATGATTAAAGTGGAATTGTTAAATTATTGAATGTTGAAAATTAGTCAAATGTGAGAGAAATGTATAGTGTAATTAATACTCTTATTAAAACACCCATTACTTAAAAGTACAGTGATTTATCCATATTGTACAACCAACTAAAAACATATCTACCAAATTAAATACAAATAATTAAAACACTTCTTAAAGTACAATAAAATTTTCACAATATACAATTTAAACAAGCTATAACATAATCCAGAATATAAAATAATTAAACACACTAATTAATTTTATTTTTAAAACACCCTAAAATGAAAAGTACATGTTATTATACAGATTATATAAATTAATAAAACACACAAAGTTTCATACAAGCTAACAAGTTAATGTTACATATAGTTTTGAAAACCGGACCGGACCAACGGGGTTCAACCGGGAACCGGTGTCGCCACTGGTTCGGATAACCAATAAAAGCCATCTGAAAATGAACCAGAGAGGAGCCGTTGAAACCGATACAAACTGGCAAATCATGCCTCATTGAGGTCTATTTCTCCGGTTAATTGTCACAAGGTACCCGCGTATATTGTATATAAAGGAAAAAACAAAAGGTGAAAAGTAAAAAATTTAAACTAAAAATAGAAATGTTGAAAGGAAACTATTAATACACATAAAAAACCGGGTTGACCCGGGACGCTTCAAACCGACGGGTTGACCCAGTTTAAATCGACCCGTTTTTCTACCGGAACTGTTCAACCAGTTGAACCACCCGGGTCGAACCGGGTTTCAAAACATTATATTTAAATTCTCAAATCTTCAAACTTTTATTATTTTTCGTTTATAACCCATAAACTTATTTTATTACTAAACGAGTTGTCGTTATAAAATACCGTTGCTATGCACAAGTACTCGTCTAGTTTTAACAAATATCTTGAACATACAATCCCATATCATTTACATTTATATTAATAATGAATATTGAGATTTCAAATATATAATGAGGTATATGTTATAAGTTACTAAAGGTGTTTTTATTTTTATTTTATTTATTTATTATTATTTTTTTAATAGAGAGAAAAGTGAGTTCAAAACTTTAATAGCTCTTAATTAGGAAAGCCGTTAAATTTTGCTTCTTTTCAATAAGAGGCTAATATATATTTTTATAAATAACCGCTTAATTTAGTAAACACTTTCTAAGACATTTAAAGCTTTGAAATTTTTTGCAGTTGCACATATGGTTTTAAAAAGCTCGCAAAGGCGTGAGACTTGGTCATTCCGTCACACCATGCCATCACGCCGCCTTATGTCAAGTATTTTGTAAACTCAATATATAAGAAATATGATATAAATATATAAATATTTTCATATTTTGTGTCGCCTTATAAATATAAAAATTTGGCTTTGATCGCAAAAACGTAAAGCTTGGTCATGCTACCACGTCACGCTTCACGCTATTTATAACCTTGGTTGCACACCTCACATATACGATTATGATAATAGCTTCTACCTAATCTTTGGGTCCATTTCATATTTATTTATCAAGTAACTACATTCATTAACTTTCAAACGGTCACACTGTGTTTTCGAGTTAAATATGTAAAATGAAAGAAGAGAAGAGACCGGGGAGAAAAGAAAGGAAAAGTATTATCTTCCCTTCTTTCCTTTTTCTCCGTAAAGTGGGAGGAATATTTTCGCCTAAAAACATCGCAAATTTTCTTTTCATTTTTTTTTTCGTTTCTTCTTAAAAAAAACTTGAGAACACAAGTTTTTTTTTTATGCTTTTTTCCATTTCTTTTCTTTTCCTTTCAAAATTTAACTCTAGAGCACAACCTCAATTTTTATATTTTTTTTATTTTTTAGGTTTAGATGTTTAATAGTTTACTTTTGTTTACGACACAAATCATTTGACTAGTTAAGTTTAGATATTTAATAGAGTTCCAAAAGATGTTACAGTATCTTATTTTTCTAAATACATATTTAAGATATGAGGAAATAATCCCTGCAGCGAACTGCAGGGAACTTGTCTGCTGCAAGGTATACACGGGGGATCAATTGTGTAAAATTGTAAAACTTGAGGGCTGTATGTGAAAATGTTAAAATCCACTTTTCAAAGAAAAGCAGATAATAACCTGCTGCAAACAGCAGCAATGCTATTCCCGAAAGATATTTGATTAAGTAAGAAAATATCAAGTACAGGGTATCACGACAAAAGTCGCTCTTTCGCACGTGCCTGCCGACACCGACATATGTTCTCCTTACTACTTTGAAGAAATTCCTTAGGCTCCGTTTGGTATCCTACTATGGGAATAAATCTATGACTTTGAAAGTGATTAATTTTGATTGGTTGGTTATGAGGCCACCACAATAAAATGAGGATACCCATGATATGTGGAGTTCCTCATAGGAGTATGATTTGGTGGGTATGTGGATACCCATGAAAAGTGATATCTACATACCCATTTTCATCCCACTTTATTCTCAAACCTATACCTATAGTGATTCCATCAAGCATACCAAACGCACCCTTAAATCCAATTATCATACGTGAGACCAACAAAGTGAGTATCGTGGGTACGTGAACTTAAAATTAAACTAGCAGGGTATCCGTGTAATGCGGCGGCGGATATTATGTGATAAATTTTGTTATGAACAAATATTTTTCATATAAAAATAACTTTACATATTTTAATTTTCGATGAGTTACATATTTTGATTTATTACAATTTTTTTACTGTCAAAATTTTCATTTCGCAAATTTCAACTTTGTAGACAATATTTTTTAGTAAGCAACGTTTTTGTTAATACAAATAAGCCGTAAAAACGTTTATTTATATTTTACGATCTTCTAATGTTTTGTGGATAACAAACGTAAAATCATTTTAGCGAAACAAATAAAATACGTAAATGGTTTGAGCCAATAGTTTACTAACACACTTACGTTTTCACATAAAACACTAAACAAGTAAAAGTGGTTTTATGATTTAGTTATACACATGTACAACAACTAGTGTTTACATATTGGGCAATTATATACATAACTAGTATGTATCATAATTGGTAATATAATGTGTAGAAGTTTAAGTATTTGACCTGATGACGTACCCTCCGATCAGGTCGAAGGACCCCCCTTCGGCCTCAGTCGAAATTGCATTACGAAGACCCAAGTCTTTCTTTATAAGTCATTGGTGGCGTAAAACCATTCATCATTGACATGGTTACCAGTTGGGAATTTGCCAGCCGAAGGCCTATGCCCTTCGGTGTCTTCTCTTGAAGATGCCAAGACAAACAAGAACCTTGACTTGGTCTTCCCCCACGTTCTCACTATGTCCTTAGCTTCCCCACCAAGTCCGAGATAGTGGGGATGAAGCCCTAGCGGTTACCATAAATCAGGGGACGCCCCCCATGATCTCCTAAACGTGTGCTAACACTCTCCAAGCTATTTTCATCACCTATAAATAGATTGGACGAGTCATTTCAATGGTATGTTCACTCAACACATTATTTCACATACATCATATTATCCATAACTCATATCACATACTTATTCACGCGCCGGAGGTGGTTCGCAGGGCCCAACCCCTGCGCAATCACTTAACGAAGTGTCTACTATTTCTTATTGCAGATTGACTACAAGTTTGGCGCAAGCATATCACCCCTCATACCCTTCGATCATCATCGAAGGCCTGGTCGTACGAATTATTGTACAATCAGTGGCGCCATCCGTGGGACCCGCTACTATTGGTCTCGTCATTCCAAACTTACACCCAGTCAATCGCTCTCACTAGTTTTACGGCATGACTCAAGGAAGAGAAGATACACCCCCTCCGGGTTTCTCGACCTTGACACCAATCCCAGTCAATGATCCTGGCAACCTTCCCAATATAACCGCATCCACTTTTACCACACGATCTCACCCTGAAATAACTCCCAACAATCATGGTTCAACCTCAGCTAACCCTGAACCGGTGATCAGTCCGGCGTTTGTCGAAGCTGACATCGAAGCATTAGAATCTTTACTAAGAGCTCGAAGGAGGCAAGACCGGAATGTGGAAATGCGTAGGGAGTTAGAATACTCAAGCGATGAGTATGACGAAGAGTTAGAAATGGAGGCTAGGCCCTTGGCTTCGGGGGTTACTCGCTCGGTGTTAAGGGTAGGGTCTCCAAGCAGTCGAAGGCCTAGCGGAAGGTCGGTTGGTTTCGAAGATGCTCCGGAGCGGGCTCCGACAAGAAGGGAAGGAACGATGGAAGGCTCCAATGGAAGGAGTCACCGAAGGGAGGCTACGGAGGTTAATTTGCCACCACTCTTGGCGGCTCATCTGGGAAGAACGGAAACGGGGGTTCCACTGCAGCCTTCTCACGCATCTGGCGTAGGAGGCTATCCATCTCAATTAAACAGGGGAGGAAGTCTTCCTCCTCATGGTATGTACCCTCCTTTTCAGGCTCAATCTTACCCTCAAGGGGTTTATCCCCCACCTAACGGGCAGGCTAACAACCCCAACTTTACTCAACCATACGGAAGCATGCCCTATGGACAACCTATGGTATACCCTTCGTATCCTGTAGGAAGTCACCCACCTTATATACCTACTGCTTATCCCCAATATGTTAATCAAAACACTGTTGGAATACCTCCTAATCATAACCCATACAATGCTGCCCCTACATACATGCCACCTTATAACTGCCTCTATTCGGAGCCCATGGGCTCCACAACACCCTTCGTAAGATGGATAGAAGACTACCCTTTGCCTGATGGGTTGAAAATGCCCGCACATATTGGTACTTATGATGGAAAAGGGGATCCGGATAACTTTTTACACTTGTTCGAAGGGGCTATTAGAATGCAGAAGTGGGTAATGCCTGTTGCCTGTCACATGTTTACTGATTTTGAGCAAACCACCAGCTTTCAACGGATTTGATTTTGTCTTTACCAGAAGCCGTACCCTTCTGGACTAGCCAACTCTTAGATAAATTATCAGTATTATCTTTGGTGAGCTGAATACCAATTATGGATTTTCCACTGCCTTTACCACAAGCCATAATCTTGCGGGCTAGCCAACTCTTCACTTTTAAGGATATGGTGAGCTGAAAACCATACAATTTTGGGCAAATTGCAAGCCATATAAACGGATTTGAGATATCTTTACCAAGAGCCGTTTGCTCCTGGATTAGCCAATCCTTTTGTCTTACAGACATGGCGGACTGATAACCAAATGAGTAAGTGTAGATCACTTACTCCAAAAAAAATTTTGGCCAAAAACGGGGGAATTGGTATAATTATATGATAAAATTCGTGAGAATCCCCCCCACACTTAGAAATGAATATTGCCCTCAATATTCAAAGTACCGGCGGTTATGCCGAAACAAAGAACGTGAAAGGGAAATATTACGGCCATTATTTAGAAAGAAGATTTTTTTTTTTTTTTTTTTTTTTTTTTTTTTTTCTTGAATTATATATATCTATATAACATGTGGGGCATCACCCCCACACTTAGGTGGTAGAAAGGGGGTAAGAAGACAGAAATATGGGTGAAAACCCATATGGTGCGTGCTACTGTTTTTGGTTACCGAGTCGCTAGCTTGACTCGACCCCGAATTCATTGGTTCATGGGGAAGCAAAGTGGAAGAAACAATCTCCATCGGACTTTCATTCAAGATGTTTGGACAAACATTTGAAGCACGCGAAAGTTCCACACCGATGAGATATATAGAGACAGACCCGGCTCACAGATGGTAAATGAAAATGCCGGGGTCAAAGATAGTGTCCTCACTCCCGAAGGAGTGAAGAAGAGAGGAAGTCACATCATATGTGAGGAATGGAAGAAAGATGTTGATAACAATTAGGATCCATTCTTCATCCTCAAATGTAGACATGTCGGGAGGAAGGGTGAAGGTAGTATCATCAATAAGCAAACTCTTATGATAGAGCACACCTTCCTCTGAGCCAATATCATCCTCAAGATCAAAATGGAAATGATCATATTCCGGAGGAGATATGTCATGAGAGAGTTCACCGGAGAACTCTTCATGAAGAGAATCATTGGAAAAAGCCTCAAGCTCGGGCTTGTCCAATGTAGAGTCACTATCCACAACGGGGATAGGAGATGAAGCTGACTTAGCACAGAATGATTCGATCTTAGAAACGAGGAGATTTATATTGAACAATTGTTCACGAAGTATCTCGTCCTCAATTTCCAGATCATCAGAATTTCTCACTTCTTCTAAGCTAACTAGCTCAGAAGGTAGCTCCTCGACATAATCGATGTCTCCATAGGATAAAGAATCGTCAAACGAAGTACAATCGTTATCAGAATCGGAGAACATCTCGATATGATCATATGGAATGTCAAGAGGAGGAGAAGAATTTTCATCAAGAGGCTCATCACACATATTACCGGAGATAACCTCGGACTCACTTGGGGTTGGAACAAGGCTCTCAACACTAGACGATTCCATTTCTGGAATAGTGCTAGAAGGCTCGTCCCCCATTATGAGAGAGTCTTTGGAAGCTTCGGGTGTGATTTCAGTTGACAAGCTCTCATAATATTCCTTCACTTGAATAGAATCCTCATCATCATCGTCATCATATCTGATTCTTATATTCATCTGCTGAAGCTTACACAACATTCGTTTCATTTGTAGTTTCTTTCGAATGCGTATTTCTTCAGAACTTTGAGGAAGATTACACTCCTCGTAATCATTTAGATGCTGTGAAGGCTCGGAAATCTGATGACTGATGGGATACTGTGGGGGTTGGAAATTGTCAAAACCGGGAGAATTGGAATTTTGAAAATTTTGATTCATCGGTTGACATTCAAAAGTCGCATGAGGACCCCCACAATTCTCACAACAGAGATAATTGGGAAAATAACTTTCACCAAAGTTCTGATTGTAACATGGTTCCGGCTCATAGACAAGCGGGACCTGTGGTGGACAATCAAAACCGTAATGAGAATCATTCCCACAAAACTCGCATGAGTGGGATTCGTATTGGGGTTGTGGAGGTAGGTAGGAAAAATCGGGTGTTTCATTTGAAATGGGATCGGGATTACCGACAAACTTGTCTCCGAAACCCACATTGGTACATCGCCGACAATTTCCACCGTTAAATGGACCTCCACACCAGGAACATGTCAAATACCATGACATAGAGAATTAAACAGATAAGAGGGATAAGAGATGAAGAATTAAACAGATTAGAGGGTAAGAAAATGGAGAATTAAACAGGTTTGAGGATAAAGAAATGTAGAATTAAACAGATGCGAGAGGGTAAAGATGGATATTTTTTTGATTTTTGAAAAATATGCTATGAAAACAAAGAATGAAAATATTTTTGGGCTTGTTAACACTTCAGGAAAAGTGTTAATGAACTTTTTGGATTTTTGAAAACTTTACAAAAACTTTTTACAAAAGATGGGGTATGTGCAAGAGTGGGTCTGAAAAAGGCTAAACACACGCTAAAGCCTCCCCGGCAGCGGCGCCAAAATTTTGATCTGCGCAAAACAGTCAAGTCTAAAACAGACTTAAAACTGCTCAGGCACAAATACAATTAAGATCAGAGAATATAGGGGATTCCCGGGTCGTTAAGTCCCAAGGAGACTCAATGGTGTGTTAAACACTGATTCAGACGGTAGAATGATCACTAATGATAGCGATCAGAAAAGATTAGGATTGAATATTACACTACTGAAAAAGGTTATAAAATAAAAGCGACTTAAATGCAAATTAAGAAAATTAAAAAAAATAAAAGATATTAAATAAACGCTATCACTATTTTTAAAGTGATGAACGTTTAAAACCTAAAACGTAAAACTTACGTTTAAATAAAAATAACGTAAACGTATAAATAAAAACGTGAAACTTACACAATATAAATCCTAAAAATATGAAAAATACATTTTTACAAACCTAATGATAAAAGAAAATTAGTAGAAAAGGAAAATTATTTTTAAGACTATTTATGTAATTATTATTAATTAAAAACTATTTATTAAGTATTTAAAATGCACTAAAATAGAAGAAAATACAAAATTAACCTAGAAAAATAAAATTATAACTTGGAAAAATCTAAAATATGATAAAACTAATTTTAAAACAGAAAATATATTTTTTAGACTTTTTATGTATTTATTATTAATTTAAAACTATTTAAAACTAATTAAATTATTTAAAAATACAAATTTAACTAAGAAAAATATGGAAAAATACTTTTTAGGCTTCTAACATTTATCTAAACTTAAGAAAAATGAAAAATTATTTTTTAGAACCTTTCTTAATTATTTGTATTTAAAGCTAATTAAAAAGGATTAAAAACTAAATTAAATCAAGAAAAATAGCAAAACACCTTAGAAAAATCTGAAAATTTCAGGAAAAGTATAAAATAATATTAGAAAGCTGGGAAAAATAGAAAAACAGGAGCTTGTTTGGCAGAATATGAAACTGATATGAAAGTGCTTATTGGAATAAGCACTTGATAAGCCAAAAGCTCACCAAAAGCTACCAAACCAAAGCAGGAACTACTATAAGCTAAAGGAACCAAAATGCAATAAGTTTCAACAAGCTCTAACCACTGATAAGCTAGTTGCAAAGATTTGATGATTTTGAGACCAAGTGCAAAAACAGTTTATAAGGCCTACTTTAAGCTTAAAAATAAGACACCTAAATAAGCTGGAAATGAGAAACAGATATTGGAACTTACACTAGACCTGGGTGAGAGTTATTAAACCAAAATACAGACCTAGGTAAGCTCTAATGAACTCTATGCAACCTTTCAAAGTTTTGAGAAAAACTCAGCATAAGCTGCATGTTGGAGCAGGGCATTTTTGACCTAAAAGACAAGCTCTTTTGAAGCTTGTAGAAAAATCACAAAAATATGCTAAAATGACCACAAGAAACTAGAGCAGTAGAGCTTTCTAAAACCACAATTTTCATTAAAAATGATTAAGAAATGAGCTCATGAAAAATCTTACTAATTGAGCCCAAAACTGACTTATGCTGATTTGACTTTTTAAGTAAAGATGCAAAGTTGACTTTTCTGAGTTTTGATCTGGTTTTAAGGACTGATAATGATGTTCAAAGATGGAATGAAGTTAACAAAAGCTTTGTTTATGGAATTTGAACACAAAACAAGGGTCTGCTCATTACAAATCTCAACAGTGAGCAGTGGAGATAGATTTGAGGACAATTTTGACTTAAGCACTAACAGGCACCAAACTTAGACTCAAATGAGCATTCTAGGACTTAAACAAACATGGAACAAGAGAAATCAACCACTGACTAGACCATTATGACAGATTTAGAGGCAATTCCAAACACACCTTTTGAAACTGATAAGCAAGTTTCACTTGACTAAGCTGCTAACTGACATGTACCAATGATCAAATCAGACTTATAGGACCTAAGTATAACTAAATTAACATGTTAGAATTAGAGATCACCACTGAAACAGATTCAAGCTAAAACTGCAATATTACTTGAAAATTGAAAATTGAAAGGCTAACTCACATGGATCCAGCTGTGTTGCAGGCCAAAACCAAATCCAAGACTATACTAATCCAACCCCATTCAAAGGTCTGCAACCACCATAACTATTTCCAGAACCAATTCAAGCTCCTGTTGACTTTAGTTGACTAAAATGGAAAATTGTTGGAAACTATAATGAGAGCTTATGAAAAGCTTTAACAAGCTTAAACAAACTTGAGTGAGCTAAATATAAGCTAGTAGAAGCTTCAACACCAGATTTGCAAATTCAATTTTTCAACAGCAGACAGAAATTTATGAAACTCAAATGAAACTTTAATTTAAAACTGAAACTTGATTACAACACTTAATTAGCTCAAATCCAATACATAGAAACTGATATTACATCACTTTTCATTAAAATAAGACATTTATAAAAAATTCGACATTAAGAAAAATTAGAAAACTAGCTACTACTCTCAACTGCTTCTCTCTTCTCCTTTTTATATGCCAACTGCTTCTCCTCCTTGACTTTAGCATTTCCCACCAATAATAATAACCCTTGGATGACTTGAATGAATCATGGCCATAGATTGTATTTTTGGCGCCAAATTCCTTTTTAACAGCTGGAGGGGTAGAGTAAAGGGTGAAGGTTGCATTTAATGGTATTTGTTGTTTAGGTGAGGTGGAGGAGACAAGGGGAGTGATATGAGGAGGGGGGATGGATGTTGAGATATTGCAGAGGAGCAGGTGGAGAGGGAAGAAAAAGGGCGCCAAGTTGGGTTGCTTTTGACCAAGGTTGACTGACCAGGGTATTAGTAATAGGGGGGGGTCCAAACTCATTATGACAGGGGGCCAAATTGTGTCAAGGGTCCAAAAAGGTTTAAGGTTTTAATAATTAGAAGGACCAAATGTGCAAATCTGAAAATCAAAGGACCCAATCTGCCATTTCATCAATGTTGCTCCAAGGGACTAATACTGACAAGCTTCAAAAGTACAGGGATCAAATCTGTCATTTTGCAATTTTCCAGGGGCCATTTCTGCCAATTTTGAAACTTGAAGGACCATTTTTGTAATTTTCTCAAAACTTTTTATATTTTTCACCAAAGGACTAAATTTGACAACTTTTGATTTTAAAGGGACCTTTGGTGATTTTTCTTTTGAAATTTTGTGCTCAGGGACTGTTTTTGACAATTTTTGAAACTTGGGGGACTGAAACTGCAATTTTTGCAAATTTGATATGTTTTTCATCTGATTTTGATATTTTTGCATTTAAAACACATAAAACACTTGTTTGTGATATTTTGATCATTTTGATGCGTTTTTGAGTGTTTTCAGATGATTTTGCAGTTTATATTGTATAAAAATGATGAGTATTTAGAGACTCATCATTTACATACACCCTACGAGACTCTGCTCGTATATGGTGGAACGGGCAAAAACCAGGTAGCATTGTGAATTTGGATGATCTCAAAGCCAAGTTCAGGTCACATTTCAGCCAGCAGAAAAAGTTCACAAGAACGCACCTAACAGTGCACAACATCAAGCAGAAGGAGAACGAAAGCACAAGGGCTTTCATTACTAGATACACTGATGACACCTTGCAGATAATGGGCTTGCACGAAGACCAGCGCATCTCAGGTTTCGTACATGGCCTACGGAACAGAAGCTTGGTTGAATTCCTTTCCACTGATCTTCCTGCAACCTATAAAGGATTAGTGGAAAAGGCTTACACTTGGATCGAAGCAAAAGAAGTGTCCACCAACGGGGCTCCGGTCGAAAACAAGGAAAATCACAACAAGGCCCCGAAGCATCCTTCGTGGGAAGGGTCAAGGAACAAACACAAGAGCAGGGACAGATTTACTCCGTACCACAAAAACATCAACCTCGGCCTCCTGGCTAATCTGTCCAAATCCCCAAGGGAAATACTCGCTACCGAAAAGGCTGCGAAGACCTTTGATCCTCCTCCTCGCTTGGCAAACAAAGGGAGGCCCAGGGACACTTCCAAGTTTTGCTATTTCCATGATGATTACGGTCACGACACCAATCACTGCCGAGAGCTCAAAAAGCAGATAGAAGAGGCAGTGAAGTCTGGCCAATTGGGACATTTGGTGAAGGGTATAAAGAGAGGCAAAGAAAAAGCCTCCGACACACAGTTGGGGAAAGATACCACACCTGTCGAAGCTCCCATCCTCATGGTTTATAAAGAAGACTCTAGTTCAAAGAGAAAGGAAGCAGAGGAAGCCTTGTGCGGAGTAGGAGATGTCACTTTCCCTTCAATCACAGGAAAAGTTCTTTCAAATAACCCCGTGGTCATCAAAGTCTTGATCTCCAACAGAGAAGTAAACAGAGCCTACCTTGACTGCGGTAGCTCCTGCGAAGTTATCTACGAACGGTGTTTCCTAAAGCTCAAACCCTCAATAAGGTCGAAGAGAGTAGATTCGAAGGTACCTTTAGTAGGGTTCTCAGGGGAACACTTATGGCCCTTGGGAGAATTCCCTCTAGAGGTTACGATTGGAGAAGGGAGGCTAAAAAGAACAGAAACTCTGGCTTTCACGATCGTAAGGTCGGAATCTCCCTACAACCTATTGATAGGGAGAACAGCAATGCAGAAGATGGGCATCGTTGTCTCAACCATACATGCCGCGATCAAATTCCAAACACCTTTTGGCATTGGAACGGTTTTCTCCAGCTATAAGATGAAGGAGCCTACGACAGAAAGCAAGAGGGTCAAACAGGTTTCGGAGGAACTTTCGAAAGATGTTCTCAGTTGCACTAACGCTGAAGAACGCATCGTGGTAAATGATCTCTACCCTGATCAGACAGTAGTAATCGGAAAGCAACTTCCAACCTCCTTTAAAGCAGAGTTGGAAAAGATACTTCGTGCTAACGCAGACGTCTTCGCATGGACCTATTCTGACATGACGGGGGATGGAGAATGTGCGTAGATTTTACTGACATTAACAAAGCCTGTCCGAAGGACTGTTACCCTCTTCCAGAAATTGATTGGAAGGTGGAATCCCTGTCAGGGTTTTGACTAAAGTGTTTCCTAGACGCTTATAAAGGTTACCATCAGATACAAATGGCCGAAGAAGACGAGGAGAAGACAACCTTTTTTACAGGAAAAGGCGTTTATTGCTACAAAAAGATGCCTTTTGGTTTGAAAAATGCAGGTGCCACCTACCAGCGATTGGTGGACAAAGCCTTCCACAAGCAAATAGGCAGGAATCTAGAAGCCTACGTAGACGATATGGTCATCAAAAGTAGATCAGAGGAAGATATGCTCTCCGACATCAAGGAAACCTTCGATCAGCTTCGCGCCATCAATATGAAGTTAAATCCCAAGAAGTGTTCCTTTGGTGTAGAAGAAGGACAATTCTTGGGACATCTGATCACCAAGCAGGGTATTAAAGCCAATCCTTCGAAAGTCAAGGCCATCACAGATTTGCAGCCTCCTAAGTCCCTAAAGGAGGTGCAAAGTCTCAACGGAAAGCTAGCAGCCCTCAGCAGGTTCTTGTCGAAGGGTGCAGACAGATCTTTGCCGTTCTTCAAAACACTCAAAGGGTGCACGGACAAAAAGACGTTCCAATGGAGCATAGATGCAGAAGCAGCCTTTCAAAAGCTCAAGGAATTCATGGCTATTCTACCAACACTTACAGCCCCAATCAAAGGCGAAGTGTTGTTCATGTATATTGCAGCCTCTTTCGAAAGCATCAGTGCCGTGTTATTGGCAGAAAGGGAGAAGAAGCAAATCCCCATATACTTTGTTAGTAGAGTACTACAAGGAGCTGAGCTAAATTACCCAGCATTGGAGAAGCTAATTTTGGCTTTAGTTCATGCTGCGAGACGCCTTCGAAGGTACTTTCAAGCTCACCCCATAACCGTACTTACCGACAAGCCAATTAAGCAGATACTTTCAAAGCCGGAGAAATCTGGAAGGATAGCTAAATGGGCCATCGAGCTAGGAGAACATGATATTGAATACAAAGGCAGGAGCTCGGTCAAAGGACAAATATTGGCAGACTTTTTAGCAGAAACACCCTCCGAAACGAAACATGACAAAAAGGTTGTTGAAAAGGAGCCTGCTACGACAATCGAAGGGTGGAAACTTTATACTGACGGAGCCTCCAGCTCCGATGGTTCTGGTGCAGGTCTCATGCTCGTTGATCCCAAAGGGAAGGAATACACCTATGCACTTCGTTTCGAATTCGATGCTACGAACAACGAAGCGGAATATGAAGCCTTGTTAGCAGGTCTCCGATTGGCCACAGATATGGAAGTAGAAAACTTGGCTATTTTTGTTGACTCACAACTGGTGGCCAACCAGATAAAAGGCTCCTACGAGGCGAGACAACCTGTGATCAAGCAATATCTGGATAAGGCCAAAGAAATGCTCGAAGGGTTCACATCTTACAACATAGAGCATGTTCAAAGAAGCCAAAACAAGAAGGCGGATGCACTTAGCAAACTGGCATCAATGGCATTTGCCCATTTAACAAAGGAAGTTTTGGTCGAAGTATTGACAGATCGGTCCATCGTCCGAAAGGAGGTATCTGACATTATACAGGAGGAAGACTCGAATTGGATGACTCCAATTAGAGAATATCTGATAAGTGGCATATTGCCGGAGGATGCAAAGTTGGCTCGAAAGGTGCGCATCAAAGCACCACAGTACAGGATCATGGGAAATTACTTATACAAAAGATCTTTCCTATCCCCTTGGCTCCGTTGTGTAGGGCCAAGGCAAGCTGCCAACATCATCCAAGAAGTGCATGAAGGATCGTGCGAACTTCATGCAGGGCCTAGCTCCGTTGTCTCCAAAGTAATGAGGGTCGGATATTATTGGCCTTCGATGCACAGAGACGCCGTCGACATCATTCAGAAGTGCGAAGCTTGTCAAATTCACTCAAGAGTCCCAAGGCTACCAAAGCAAGATATGACTTCCATAACATCCGCATGGCCTTTCAGTCAATGGGGGATAGATATCGTAGGCCCTCTACCAGTTGCTCCTGGAGGAGTAAAGTTCTTGGTCGTAGCCATTGATTACTTCACTAAATGGGTTGAAGCGAAGCCTTTAGCATCCATCACAGGAAGACACATGGAAAAATTCGTGTGGGAACACATTATCTGTAGGTTCGGAGTACCTCACATACTCATTTCAGATAATGGGAAGCAGTTTGCCGAAGGGGTATTCCCAGTATTTTGCAGGGGCCTGAATGTCAGACAATCATTCACTTCCGTTTACCATCCTCAGGGTAATGGTCAAGTAGAGGTTACCAACAGAGACATCATACAAGGAATAGAACGAAGGCTGGGATACTGTCATCACGGTTGGGTAGATGAACTACCTCAAGTGCTCTGGGCACATAGAACGCATACAAAGTCAAGTCATGGAGAAACGCCTTTCAGCTTGACATATGGCACGGAAGCTGTCATCCCTTCAGAAGTAAGTGTTGAAACAGAAAGGGTCATGAACTTCGAAGTAGCAGACAACGAAGAAAGACTCCGTAGTAACTTGGACCTACTTGAAGAACGGAGAGAAATAGCCTCCATTAGAGAGGCTATCCACAAGCAAAAGATTGAAAGGTACTATAATAAGCGAGTTAGGCCTTCGACCTTCAAACCAGGGGAATATGTCCTCCGACTCAATAGCGCAAGCAAAGCTGAGTACCAGGGTAAACTGGGACCTACATGGGAAGGACCCTACGTTATTAAGGAAGCGTATGGCAATGGAGCCTACAAGCTGGAAACCTTGGCAGGAGACGTTATTGATATAACCTGGAATGGCACTACTCTTCGTAAGTTCTACGTATGAAACTTACAATGTCTAAGGACACATTTTATTTGCTTTCAATCAATGTATTTGCATTCTTCTCACTTGGGGAAAGAAGCATTAATGGTAGGCGTCTAGTATTCATTTCTTAAAATGATGTAATCCTCCCTACCCACTTAATGATAATAACACATTTCCCTCAAATCTCTTGTTTCGTTCAATACAACAAAGATTTGCCCACCAAGTCGCTTTATAAGTTTGAATGTCGAAGGGATGTACAAAGACTAAATAACATGTCTTGCTCATATGCATAACATCCATCTCAACTTCACATTAACTTTCCTATATGGCCTTAAGGTATTTTAAACCTTTCGCTGCCCAAAGGATCAAGACGGAGTGGGTCGCGACCCTCTGTCAGCAGTCAAATTATACGATTGCTAATATTCTTGGTGAAGTAACTACACACAATGAGGCTATGCATCTACCATACGCCTTAGGTTGTAAAAAATATTTTTACGCAAGTAAAAGTAAAAAGAGAAGAATCACACATAGCAAAATTCGAGCCATAGTGGCTTCGTTGTAGATTTATGACTAGTTTTACTAGTCTAAAATAGGCCATAGCCTTAAAACATCCAACATTATAAACTATTGTCTTAGGCCGTAGCCTACTACCAACATGCAATAAGTAAATTGTTTCATCAGGCACGAAGCCTGGAACGGAGCACAGACAATTGTTTTAAACAGGGTACATACCACCCTGGGAATCAAATTACAACCACATGGTTGCCTTCTTTAAACCTTGGAATGAGTGGGGTCAGCTGAGCCTGGAGATGGAACCTGGGGTGACGGAGTCCTCTTGGAGGAAGAAGGAGGCTGGACTTTCCTTGGCTTCTTGGCTAGCAGATCCTCAATCGAGGCTGATGGGTCCTTCGTCACATCTGCAAGGAAAGGGAACTCTAAAGCAGTTAAATGATTACCTGCATCATCATATTCTTTTTCATGAGTTGCCCTGTAATACGGAATTTTCTCCAGCACTACTGGTTCCCCAGTCTTCGCCACCTCCTCCAAAGTGGTACACTTGCCATGGAAAATGGCAGCATTCACCACATTCCCAATCGCAATCCCCACATCATCGCTATGATAAAGTTCCATAGCAATGTAGGGGATCACTTTGGTTACCAGGTCCACTCTGTCCTTATTCAACATCTTCAGATGGAGGTTTAAGCCATCTACCTTTTCTTGGAGCTTGATCTCTTGGGCCAGCAACTTTGACCTCTCCTGTTCGAGACCTCCACATTTGGATGAAAGAACAGATATCTGCTCTTTGTAACCAACACCCATAGAGCTTTCGACATTTAACCTGTTGCACTCAGCCTTACTCGTTGCCAATTGACCTTTGAGCTTTTCATTCTCAGCTCTAAGATCTTGAACCAAGGGATTCTTATCAAAATCCTCCAATGCCTCCTCACACTTCTTCTCCAAGTCAGCATACTTTTGATCTCTAACCTTCTCCCCCTTCAGCATAGCATCCATTTCTTCTCGAGCTTTGGTGACAGCGCGGAGCAATTCCCTTGTCCTAGCATTGAGTTGGTTGTCAAGCATGCCCTGGCGAACATAGCTTTTATCATGAAGATCACAAAGCCTCTCTATAGACATGCTATTCATCACCTCTTTCCACTTGGAGGGGATCACATGGCTCATAATTTGGTGACAAGCTTGGGGAGAAGGAAGCTCCTTCATATCAGGAAGTCCTATAACAAAAGTAAATTTAATTAATATATGATCTTGGGTATTTAATTTTATTTCACAGGTAAGAAGTTTACCATGGAAGTCATCACCGCTGGGCCCCTCGATGGCTGGAAATACCACAGCCTTACCCTGGGCACTCTTCTTCCGGGTGGTTCGAGAGGGAGGAGTAGGCAGAAGAAGCTTTCTCTTTGAATCAGATTTCGTAGCCTTGGCACTAGCACCTTTCCTGCTTCGAACCCTCTCACCTATGCCGGAGGGTCCTACGATGGCCAACGGTTGATCGGAGACTGGTTCGTCTGAGTCAGCAATATTCTCCACTAGCTGATCTTCTACATCTATGGGTTCCTTTGGTGGAGGAGCAGAAGATACAGGCTCGGCAGGATGGGCTTCCACCTAGTCTTTGTTTATAGACACCGACGGGGAGCCCACGCCATAGATTGTTTCTTGGGGATTCTTTGGAAGAAAACTAACCTCTTTGGCACCTCCAGCCACGACAAAGTTCCTGAATGACATCTCTGCAAAAAGAAGCAGATAAGATAAATATCAGCAAGATAAGTTTTTGTTTCTTATGTTAATTTAAAAAATACATACTTTCTCCATCACAAATTATCTCAGGTACCAACGGAGACCCTTCCCATCTCTCAGCAATGCCAGCCATGAATAGGATTGGCTCAGGGAAGGTCTGGCAGTCAGCTGGATAACGAGCCAAACGCCGATACAGTGGGTTTCTTCTCACAGTATAAGGCAATGGATCAGTGAACCTTTTCTCATCATATTGAAAGTCCGGGTTTAACAATGCAGAGTATCCAGGAGGGATAATGGTAGTCTTAATATAAAAGAACTTGCCTTTCCAGTTCCTTATGTTCGTAAAAGGCCTATCTATCAATATGGGCACATCCCTTTCACCCCTTTTGGCCAAAGTTAACCAATCTCCTCCCGGATATAGATTTAAAAAACCCCTAAGCACAGTCAAGGATGGTTCAAACCCATAGGCTTTACACATCACAATGTATGTTGTCAGCTTGGCTAGGCCAAAAGGGTTGAACCTAGAAATGTGTACCTCATAATATCGGAGGAATTCTAAAATTAAAGGATGCAGTGGTATCCTAAGATTGGAAGTGGTGAAAGCATGGATATACAAGCCTACATAATTTTCAGGGGCATCGAATATCCCTTGATCTTTACTTGGTAGCATTACTTTGTGTTCTTTTGGAATGGGATAATCAGTGAGGAACGCTTCAAGCTCCTCCCTGGTTAATGTGCAACCTTGTTGTTTTATCACAAATTTTTTGTTGGTTGACATGACACCTTCCACAAAACACAAAAAATATTTGAAATACAGGAGAAGAAGGAGCGCTTTACCTTGTTTGGTCGAAAGGAATTTTGGTAGGTGAAAAACTTTGGGCGAAAGTTACTTTGTTAGGGTTTTACTGATTTTTGCATTTTATATACCCTACAAATATTGCATCTCAGCCCTACACGTGTCCGTGCTATCCCTTTTATACCGGATTTCAAACCTCTTTTAAAATTTGAAAGGATGTTTACTAGTACCGAGGAAAACGGGGTAGTTATAATTAACTATGCATTTATTACGGTCAATATTAATTAGACTTTTCATCTTCGTTCGTTTTTGTGACGAAGGAGAGGTTTCGTTTTTATTTCTGAGTTGTAAGCAATATTTCTGGTTCGTACATATCACTTTCGACTGGGGGGCTTGATGACGTACCCTCCGATCAGGTCGAAGGACCCCCCTTCGGCCTCAGTCGAAATTGCATTACGAAGACCCAAGTCTTTCTTTATAAGTCATTGGTGGCGTAAAACCATTCATCATTGACATGGTTACCAGTTGGGAATTCGCCAGCCGAAGGCCTATGCCCTTCGGTGTCTTCTCTTGAAGATGCCAAGACAAACAAGAACCTTGACTTGGTCTTCCCCCACGTTCCCACTATGTCCTTAGCTTCCCCGCCAAGTCCGAGATAGTGGGGATGAAGCCCTAGCGGTTACCATTAATCAGGGGACGCCCCCCATGATCTCCTAAACGTGTGCTAACACTCTCCAAGCTATTTTCATCACCTATAAATAGATTGGACGAGTCATTTCAATGGTATGTTCACTCAACACATTATTTCACATACATCATATTATCCATAACTCATATCACATACTTATTCACACGCCGGAGGTGGTTCGCAGGGCCCAACCCCTGCGCAATCACTTAACGAAGTGTCTACTATTTCTTATTGCAGATTGACTACAAGTTTGGCGCAAGCATATCACCCCTCATACCCTTCGATCATCATCGAAGGCCTGGTCGTACGAATTATTGTACAATCATGACCCATTGACCAAATACATTGAAAGTAGTTGGGTGATAACGCTACACGCGTCGTTCGGGGTCAAAGGAACTTCTTTTTTGTCGAGCAAGTTTTTCAACACCCTAGGCAGTGAACCTAATCGTTGTAGTGTAGTATTAGGGTAAGCCACAGGAATTGATATCGTTCTCTAGGGGAATAGGAATGCTAGTGAGAAGTTACTACGCTAAGGTTGGGGTTGAGGAAGATTATTTTTTATCTTTTTATGTTTTTTAGGAAATTGAAAGGTACGAATCTCGGGGTTTGGATTTGGGGGTTGGTATTTCTACCGATTACTCTACTTATCTAATTGTCTAATCTAGTGGTGTATGTAGTCTATGTCTAATTATTGTGTGCTCGTATGATGATTTAAAGATGTGTTTACTTAGGTTTTATTACTCCTTAATTATCTCCTATTGATGGTTGAATTGTCACGTCCTTATTCTTAATCGCGTTGTGTGTCTAAGGTCGTAGGGTATGCGTTTATCCCTAACTCTTTGAAACTACCAAAGGGTGTCGCCTACAAAATCTCTAGGATTTATAAACTTTAACTCTAAGGTACTCTTCGGATGGTTTAGCCTACAACAACTGTAGGTATTATAAACTAAGGTTCACAAAGATTAATCAAGCATTAACTACACAACGGATGACCTATCGCATTACTAGATCATTAACAATTAAGATAAGAGACAACCAATCAATATTCAATAATTAAGTTTCATATTCCCTAAGCAAACACACGAGTAAATTAGCCGGACATGGGGAACATGCAAGCATACACACAAGTAATTGAAGACATAAATAAATTAATGAAGTAAAACACTTATCTTGATGTAAGATAGGGTTTGGAACCCTAAAATACTGTACAAGACAACCTTGGTTCGGTTTAGGTTTTTACTCCAAAAGACTACACCCTGAAAACTAAAAAATTCGGATTCTATATATAAGATTACATATGCGACGGCGTCACCCTTTGATTTGTGATGCCGTCGGGTCGCCGTTATTAGGGTTTCGTCTTGGCCACGTTAGTCTTTCGACGGCGTCACCTTATGCTTGTGACGCCGTCCCCTTCAGTCTCTGACGTCGTCTGGATCAAATCTAGGCCGTCTGAGTTGAGACGACCTACTCTTTTAAAACCTGACACCGTCACTTGTAAATAAGCAATTTGGCTACTGAGCCGTCACAAAAGAGATGCGACGTCGCAGATATCACCTGACGCCGTCCCATCTCAGTTTTAGCAGCCTGAGTGTCTCGATTCTTGACTTTGGCCATTTTCTTCGTAATTCGCGCCTTTTCGTCCGAATAAGTGTCATTCCAGCATTTTGCCTTCAAGATACCTAAAAGTGAAAAGGAACGATATTAAGTAATAACGGATACAAAAGTGGTCAAATAAGGGCTTAAACGACCCCTCAAAAAGGTACATTTTAAAACCTTATCAAATATCCCTACACTTGGTATTTGCTTGTCCTCAAGCAAATGTGCTTTTAGCCAATTAATTTATAAGTTAGGGGTCATGAAGCGTTGGTTTAGAAAAATCCACAACACATATAAGCCCCGCAAAAGTCATAACAAGCACGGAAATTACATACTAGCACCTCACATGGGGTGTTTGGATACTCACATCTCTCGGGTGTATATGAAATATAACAAGTTGGAAATGGAAGATAAACACTCATTAACCGGTCCTAGTACATAGATTACCATATGTTTGAGACTAGATCAAACCTCCATCGCTTTGGCGTAAGCACCTAGGAAAGACTATCAAAGAGGTCTTTTAAAGGGTTGTAATGTTAGGCTTACGGTAGGGAAACAAAGGGTTTGGTGGGATAGGATATTTAGTGGTGGCAAGTCAAAAATATTTATGTTACAAGCATACGAAGAATGGCGTTGCTAAGCCAAGACTCGACACTCTAGACTCTAGATAACTGAAACAAACAAACATAATTTAAAGACAGATGTAGGATGGTAGCCCGTATTTTTTTTAATACACTTTTACTCTACCATCCTCTATGATAACATCAAAATGATGGGGATTTATAGGCACATCACTACACTTGAGTTTTTATTACTCTAATCACTAATTTGACCCGAATTGAAAAGATCAAAACACTTGGAGTACATTATTACGCAAATAAAGGGAATTTGAATTTAACGTTCCCTTCCCGTTATTTCATAAACTTTAACTTTTCCCATGAGTCCCAATCGTCCCAAAACTGTGTACACAGGATATGACTCGACTTAGCAACTTATGCAAGCAACTAGATACTTGAACTAAGGGTTTAGTGTGATAAAAATAATGCACTAAAAGTGAGTGCATACAAGGTAGGCTAAGGCGATTTGGGTGTACATTTGGGGGTGGGGTGTAAACAATGCTCTTCATTGATATTCCGGAAAACCGAAACATCACGAGAACCGCGAAAAGGATAGGCTCTGAGGGGTTAATTAGGGGTATCGTGTACTAAAGATGAGTAAAACGCAAAGGTATGGGGGAATTACTCAACCGATGTGGAAGAAGTAATTATATTACAAGTATTAAACAAGGGTTATCCTAATGCCTCTTATCATTTAGTTATTCCTAACTACACAAGTGTAGTCTTACTAGCGATCTCGGGATGCATCACAAAACAAGTTCTAGAATCTATTATACTACCGGTTCACACACTAAGCATTAAAGATGAATGCTTTAATTCCTACTAATCTAAGGGTGATCCTCACTTTTTGGGTGGAATTTAAGTGGTAAAGGGTTTTTGTGCTAGTCATATAACTTCCTATCCATGAGACGCTTTATTAAGACTAATGGCCCACTCCTATATGTCATGAAAAATTGAAAATTTGGTGCCAAAATTACCCTAACCAATATTTCTCATGGTTTATTACACAAATGCAATTGGAGAAAGCAAACATTCAAGGATAAGCATAGTTTCAAAGTTCCCGTTTTATTTTCCCTCCCTACACTTAAACTGAACATTGTCCCCAATGTTCCCCGAAAGTATCAAAGTTATGATAATAGAAGGTAATAAAAGATAAAAGAAACTAGTACTCCCCTGATTAGCTCGGTAGGATCCGTGTAAAGTGGTGGTTACATCTTTCTTCAAGAAGAACGTTTGCGTGAAAAGCTTCTTCATATCTTATGTATCTTCTTCTTGATAAATTAAACCTGCACACTTGAAGAAAAGAAACGAAACCTTCGCGTAAAATCGGCGGTAATAATATATATAAGACTCTATTAAACTAGGATATAATGCTTGTGGAATGGATGTTTACAGAATTTCTGGAAAATTAAGACCTGGAAAATTCCAAAAAATTATAAGTAGCTCAGAAAACGAGAAAAAGTAATCAGTTGTTTTTGCTCCTTCCTGACGCCGTCAGGTTGCGATCCTGACGCCGTCAGGTTATCCTAACAAAAACTGGTCTGCGATTTTCTGGAAAAAATTCTGGAAAATTTACATCTTTAGAATCTGGAAAATTTTCCTGCAAAACATCCATTATGACTCGATACAAGCATTTGACTCGAACAAACACACATGTATATCTTTTAATTAATTGAAATTCTCATGTTTACGTTTCTTTTGAAAACGTGTGTAATCCTCCCTACACTTATCCCTTATGTAAAATACCTTTATATGTAATTAAGACGAGGTTAAAGACAAAATAAAGCATTTTTACAAATTTAAACATGAGAATAAACAATCAATAAAAGATATATGACACAAACAAGCAAACAATTAAGCATGGGTTGCCTTCCACAAAGCGCTTTTCTTTATTTATGAGTCTTGTAGCTAGACTCGTAGTCGTGCCCCTACGTGGTCTCGTGCACGCTTACGTGCCCATACCTAAGCCATTCCAATGTTCTCTCATCCTTTTTGTAATCGTCTCCTAACTCTAGGAATTTTTTGTAATACCTCTTAGTTTTCTCATACGGGTACCTAAGTCCACTTTGCTTATCCCTTTCACTTAGCAATGGAATAGGGGTCATTCTATTACACGTCTCAATATCCTTGTGTTTAAACCTAGGATGAGCACGTGGCATTTGGTAGACAAAGTCTTCAACTTTATCAGAGAATGTAATTAAACCATCAATCATCCGTTCATTCAACCTAGTCATTCTCTTAAAAGGTTTTCCAAAAATTACTTGAATGAGGTCCTTATCAATAAATTCTCCTAAGTTTTCTAAGATCATGAACTCTACCAAATAAGCAAAACTTCCAACAAACACATGCAAATGAGTGACTGCTTCAACAACATTTTTCCCTTGATAAGTTAACTCATTGACCTTGATTTTATTGTATAGGTTCCTTGAGATTAAGTTTAAAGGCAAGAACGAATTCAAGTAACCATCGAACCATTCTAATCCTAGTTTGCAAGGGAATTGCATGTTAAAGGGACCATCTTTCTCAATTATACACCTAGGGTCAAAATATTAGGAGGGGTCTTCTTCCATTTCAAAACTAAATTCATCAATGACCTCCCCGTTGTCAAGTGCTTCACCATAATCAAATTCCCCATCGGAATCTGAGTTATAGAAAGGACTTTGTTGTTGCCAATTTATCTCATTATGCCTTAGGTGATTTCCAAAGTGGTGAACGGGTGAAGGGTTTTGTGGGATTGCGTTCTCAATTTCGGGAATGGGAACGGGTAGTGTGAAGAATCTTTGGCGGAAGACACGTATCATGGTGAGTGATAGGTTTTACGAACAAAGGTCACGAAGAAGGGGGATAGACTACGAGAAAGCTAAAAATGGGAAAAAGTTTACTTGATAGGAATCAAGCAAGGAAACCTAAACGAGGTGAAATTCTAACTAGCTATTCTATTCCCCGGCAGCGGTGCCAAAAACTTGATAACGCTACATGCGTCATTCGGGGTCAAAGGAACTTCTTTTTTTCGTCGAGCAAGTTTTTCAACACCCTAGGCAGTGAACCTAATCATTGTAGTGTAGTATTAGGGTAAGCAACGGGAATTGATATCGTTCTCTAGGGGAATAGGAATGCTAGTGAGAAGTTACTACGCCAAGGTTGGGGTTGAGGAAGATTATTTTTTATCTTTTTATGTTTTTTAGGAAATGGAAATGTACGAATCTCGGGGTTTGGATTTGGGGGTTGGTATTTCTACCGATTACTCTACTTATCTAATTGTCTAATCTAGTGGTGTATGTAGTCTATGTCTAATTATTGTGTGCTCGTATGAAGATTTAAAGATGTGTTTAGTTAGGTTTTATTACTCCTTAATTATCTCCTATTGATGGTTGAATTGTCACGTCCTTATTCTTAATCGCGTTGTGTGTCTAAGGTCGTAGGGTATGCGTTTATCCCTAACTCTTTGAAACTACCAAAGGGTGTCGCCTACAAAATCTCTAGGATTTATAAACTTTAACTCTAAGGTACTCTTCGGATGGTTTAGCCTACAACAACTCTAGGTATTATAAACTAAGGTTCACAAAGATTAATCAAGCATTAACTACACAACGGATGACCTATCGCATTACTAGATCATTAACAATTAAGATAAGAGACAACCAATCAATATTCAATAATTAAGTTTCATATTCCCTAAGCAAACACACAAGTAAATTAGCCGGACATGGGGAACATGCAAGCATACACACAAGTAATTGAAGACATAATTAAATTAATGAAGTAAAACACTTATCTTGATGTAAGATAGGGTTTGGAACACTAAAATACTGTACAAGACAGCCTTGGTTCGGTTTAGGTTTTTACTCCAAAAGACTACACCCTGAAAACTAAAAAATTCGGATTCTATATGTTAATACAAATAAGCCGTAAAAACGTTTATTTATATTTTACGATCTTCTAATGTTTTGTCGATAACAAACGTAAAATCATTTTAACGAAACAAATAGAGTACGTAAATAGTTTGAGTTAATAGTTTTCTAACACACTTACGTTTTCACATAAAACACTAAAAACAAGCCTAAGTGTTTTTATGATTAAGATACATATGTACAACAACTAGTGTTTACATATTGGGTTAACATATACTTAAACTAAGTATACTAAAATGGGTAAGAACAAGTATATACTAAAATGGGTAAAAACAAGTATATACTAAATAGGTAAAAACTAGCAAATGGTTTTGACCCATAACCCATGGTTTTACTTATACCACTTAACCAAGTTCATTGTATCCTTAAGATACATTGTATCTAGAAAGAAAACCATGGATCAACCCATAACCCATGACCCATGACCCATAACCAAAAATACCCATGGGCAAAGAGGAGCGTTCCACGGATCCCTGGCTTTGTGCTAGCCGGATCCCAAGTGGAAGGGATCCGTGGGATCCGGGGAAACAGTAGAGAATTTTCTCTATAAATAGAGAGCCATTTCTTCCTTTCTATTCATCTTTTCACATACATACTTTCCCCAAGTATTCTAACCCTCTAACCTTAGATCCAAGTGATCTATGTAGTTTTGTCTTTTGTTTTTGTGTGATCTTCTAGGTTCCTCTTAAAGGAAAGATCACCACTTCTTGAAGACGTGCAAGCTCAAGTCCATGAGTTGCCATGCTTCGTCATCATCAAGACAACCAAGGTTCTCTTGTTGATAGTTCTACCTTTCTCCATAGATGTTGAGTTAAAGACATTAGTGAAGGATGTCGAAAGTGTCAAGACGAAAGCATTAGTGAAAGGTGCTTATCGTTCGTGTCAAGAGCATTAGTGAAGAATGCTATAGGTGTCAAGACGAAGGCATTAGTGAAGGGTGCCAAGCGTTGTGTCAAAGGCATTAGTGAAGGATGCCAAAGAATCAAATCAAGTAGCATTTGTGAAGAAATGCCTAGGTCGTATAATCGATGAGGTGCATCGTTATACATATAAGTATTTGTTTATTTACAAGGATGGTGATATCCTTGATGGTGTTGTAACAAGGAGTAGATCTCCCTGAGATTAGGTGTTGTGTCGTGAAGGGTAGTAGTTCCTCCATAGTAATGGAACTAGGTGCTTAGCCTAGTACCTAATAAAGGGTAGGCGACGTTGTGATAGGATTAGTTCTCCTAAGGTGTGAAAGAACTCGGTGGTTAGCCTAGCACCGTATAAAGGGTAGGCGACGTTGTGTTAGGTGTGGTTCGCCTTGGTGTGAAAGAACTCGGTATTTAGCTTTGTACCGAAAAAAGGTTAAGCGACGTTGTGAAGGCTTCTCCGCCACAAGGAGTTGGTGTAGTGCTTACGAAATCTCGAGTAGGTGACTCGGGGAGTGGAGTAGGGCAAGGAAGGTGTTCTTGTAGCCGAACCACTATAAATAACTTGTGTCGTGGTGATGTGCTTCTTACTCTTTATGTTTCATTACACATCTATATATCTATCTATCAACGTCCAACATAAACACTTAAATAGATTGACATAAGTCAATCTAAATATTTAAAAGGAAGTTTTAAATTGGTAAAACTATTCAACCCCCCCTTCTAGTTTTCCACACTATATATAATATTACATATGCGACGGCGTCACCCTTTGATTTGTGACGCCGTCGGGTCGCCATTATTAGGGTTTCGTCTTGGCCACGTTAGTCTTGCGACGGCGTCACCTTATGCTTGTGACGCCGTCCCCTTCAGTCTCTGACGTCGTCTGGATCAAATCTAGGCCGTCTGAGTTGCGATGACCTACTATTTTAAAACCTGACACCGTCACTTGTAAATAAGCAATTTGGCTACTGATCCGTCACAAAAGTGATGCGACGGCGTCGCAGATAACACCTGACGCCGTCCCATCTCAGTTTTAGCAGCCTGAGTGTCTCGATTCTTGACTTTGGCCATTTTATTCATATATTCGCGCCTTTTCGTCCGAATAAGTGTCATTCCAGCATTTTGCCTTCAAGATACCTAAAAAGTGAAAAGGAACGATATTAAGTAATAACGGATACAAAAGTGATCAAATAAGGGCTTAAACGACCCCTCAAAAAGGTACATTTTAAAACCTTATCATTGGGTATAACCCAAAGTCTATGACCCATACCCATGGAGCATAACCCATAACCCATTGCATGACATCATGCATAAGTCATATATGGATATTATCCATGACCCATGGTTTTAACCCATGACCCATGGACTAGATGCATTGCATCTTGTAGATACATTGTATCTACTTGGATACCCATGGTCCAAAGTCTAGGACCCATGACATATAACCCATGACCCATGACCCAAAACCCATGGGCAAATAGGAGCGTCCCACGAATCCCCAGGATTACAGTGGACGGATCCCTCAAGTGAGGGATCCGTGGGATCCGTGGAACAGTAGCTAAATTTCTTCTATAAATAGTGAGTCATTTCTTCATTTTGGGTTGCCACTCCCACACATACTTTCTCCAAGTATTGTAACTTTCTAACCTCAGATCCTAAGGATCTCTCTATGTAGTTTGTGTTTTGTTTTTTGCGTGATTCTCTAGGTTCCTCTTAAAGGCGAGATCACCATCTCTTGAAGTCGAGCAAGCTCAAGTCCATGAGTTGTCATACTTCATCATCATCAAGACTACTGAGGTTCTCTTGTTGATAGTTCTTTCTTCCTCCTTAGAAGTGTTGTGTCAAAGGAATTAGTGAATAATGCCAAAAGAGTTAAGACGAAAGCATTAGTGAAAGGTGCTTAACGTCCATGTCAAAGGCATTAGTGAAGAATGCCAAAATTAGTCAAGACGAAGGCATTAGTGAAAGGTGCTAAACGTCCGTGTCGAAGGCATTAGTAAATGATGCCTATAAGTCAAGTCAAGTGGCATTAGTGAAAGATGCCAAGGGTGTATAATCGATGAGGTGCATCGATATACAAATAGAGATAGGTTGTATCCAAGGATATTGATATCCTTGATGATGTTGTAATAAGGAGTGGATCTCCTTTGGGTTAGGTATTGTGTAGTGTTGGGTAGTAGTTCCTCCATTGTAATGGAACTCGGTATCTAGCCTAGTACCGGATAAAGGGTAGGCGACGTTGTGGTAGGTGTGGTTCTACCTTGTGGAAGAACCCGGTGTCTAGCCTAGTACCAGAAAAAGAGTAGGTGACGTTGTGAAGACTTCTCCGCCATAAGGAGTTGGTGTCGTGTAGTGTTTACGAACTCTCGAATAGGTGACTCGGGGAGTAGATTAGGGCAAGGAAGGTGTCCTTGTAGCCGAACCACTATAAATACTCGTGTCGTGGTTATGTGCTTCTTACTCTTTATCTTTCATTACACATTTATATATACATCTATCAACGTACAACATACACATCCAAATGGATTGACATAAGTAGATCTAAATATTTTTAAAACGAAGTATTAATTGGTAAAACTATTCAACCCCCTCTTCTAATTTTCCACAATTGGTATTAGAGCTTCTTTACCAAGTTTCTTAGAGTATGTTGTACTTTAAAAACTTGATACGATCTGTGTATGTTTGAAAATTACAAAGAAGGATTTTTTTTACTAAAGGTCATGTTTTAAAAATCATCACATTGTATAATGTTGGACAATGATAGAACGTTCTAATATTTTCCTTGTTAAGTATTCCTAGGGGTGTTCACGGGGCGGTTCGGCTCGGTTCGGTTAGAGATTTTAACTATCCATCGCGGGGCGGGTAGTTCATTTTACTATCCAAAACCGAACCGTACTAGGCGGGTAACCGGACATGCGGGTACCCGAAATGAGCGGTTACCCGCGGTTCGGGTCACGGTTAACCATTTTAAAAAATTAATCGAATCGAATCGGGCAAACAATAACATAAATTAGAACTTAATATGTCATTTTAGTAAGATTAAATAACATTGAAGAGATTAGAGTAATAGTAATGTTGTTCAGTCGCAATGAAAACATTCAAATTACCATATGTAACAAAAGAAATAATACTAATTATTTGACGTTTATAGATTACGATCATATTAATCATATGTAATTCATGAACGTTAGTAAATGATCATATTAGATAAGTAAAAATGCGTTATATGATAAAAGTAGTGCAATAATATAGTTAATACTTGTACATCTTTATGAATGTTTGTTAAAACTTTCATGTATATTATACACGGTTCGGTTCGGGTAACCACGGGTAACTAAAAGTAAAAACCAAAACCGAACCATGATAAGCGGGTTTTCTCGGTTTCGGTTTCTTCGGTTATCGGTTTTTTTGCGGTTTCGGATTGATCGGATCGGCTCGGTTCGTCGGTTTCTTGGATTTTTTGAACACCCCTAAGTATTCCCCATACATGGATTTGGGCATTCTAAGAAGATCATAAAGAATTTCTCTAAATACTTCTTTCCTTAAAAAGAATATTTAGCAAATGTATGATCTTTAATAAATTACAAATATATATTTTTTTGTTTTGTCATTTTTGTTTTTTTTTTCATGATTAAGTTTTAGTAGTATCTTTACGCTCTTTTAATAATCATTAAAGTAGTTATCTATATTGAACTCATCATCAAGAATTGTATTCTTCGTTGATTTATATAGACAATACTACAAACTAGTAATAATGATATCTCGATTAATCGAGAGCCTTGATCATTACTCCTCACAAAAGGATTATTGACATTTCATCTATGTCAATGAGTATCCATGTGAAATATCTTACATTATGATAAAATGAGATTTTATCATAATCTTTGAAAAACTTCCCAAAGAATTATGATTTATTCATAAAAAGGGAACCTCGTCAAATAGGATTAGTATAAACCGTCAAAACCCCAAACCACAAGTTATAAAGCTTAAACATCGACCCTAGGCAATTTAGAACTCCCAAACCAAAATTATCAAGGAATGCTTAAGCTGAACTTTTGTTGTTATGCCGGATCCCTGCGTTTGAACTAACCGGATCCCTCAAACAAGGGATCCGTGGGATCCGTGCAACAGAAGACAGCATAAGTTATAAATGATCACTGTAAAAGTTCCACTATCACTTTCCTCTATCAAAGACTCACGAACATAAACCTAGTTACTGTTCACAGGAGCAAATTGATCATTTCCTTCAAGCAAAACAATCTCTTGTGTAAGTATAATCTTTACTACATTGTTATTTCTATTCCTTGATTCCTAGGATTACAATTTTCATCTTTAGAAGTTGGGTTCAAATGGGTTTGTCATAATTTGTTACCACATTGTTTTCTAAGATAATCTAAATCAAAGAATTAACATTGTTAATACAAATTAAACTCATTCCTTGAATTCAATGAATATGTTTTGAGCAAAATTGTGATCAAACCCTTTAGGCTACTATTCATAATTAACACCACATTGTGGTTTTGTTGTATAGGAACAATCATACCTAGTAATCGCCAACAAGATTATCATGATACCGCTCACTACATCCCAATGTACCATCGAAAGGAAGGACTTAGCCCGGAGGATAGGAAAGCTTTCAAGTTGCTTGAAAAGAGGCTTTTTCATGAAGGCCGTGTGGTAGAACCATCATTTCTTGCTAACACCAACATCCGACAAGTCTTTGAAGGAATTGGCTTTGATTGCCTTTTGGACATAAACGAGCAAATTTGTCTGGTGTTCGTGCTTGAATTTTACAAGACAATGAGAATCGTTAGGAATGATAACGGGACCATCTCAATAGCTTTCATCATAAATGAGCATGAGTACACCCTCTCTCTTGTAGAATTTGGAAGAATACTCCGTGTCCCATATCAAGGAGTTTGCATGTATTCCAATGAATAGTCTTTGGCGGAGCTACACGACATGGTAGATCATCATGAAGTCTACTACATGAGAATCCCGGAAGCACCCACGGTAAGGGATACCGTACTCATGGAAAGGGCATCTCCATCGAGGGTCACGAGAAATTCCAAAGTGATCTATAGGGATCCATTTTAAATGGAGCTTTTCGAAATGTTCCCGTTGTACAAGAAATGGGAAGTCTTGGTAAGGGAGAATGTGCTTTGCTTAGAAGGCAACAAGGATCATCCCAATGCATGCTTGAGCTTCATGATTTATTGCCTTGTGACCGACACTCGCTTCAACCTAGCATATTACATAGTAAAGAGAATGGCGAGTGTGAAAAGCATGGACAAGATGGTACTCCCTTATGCAATGCTCCTATCCCGTCTAGCAAACTTCATCTTTGCTTTAGAGCCTTCTCCGTATTCCTTTGATAATAGCCTTTGCAACAAAGTCATGGTGCCGTTATCCGAGGGAAAGACTACAAGGTTCATGGTGGATGGCAAGAGACCTCACCCACCAATGGATTCATCGGATGAGAAGGAAAGACAAAGAGAAGGAGAAGGAAGTAGCAACCCCCTTGGCAATACCGATCTCGACGCTTTAGATTACATCAATCAATTGCCGGACATTCCTAGCCCATCACAAGATTGGCAGCAAACTAAAGGGATCTTCAAGTGTTATGCTAACTTCTTGAAGAAAAAGAAGTAGAGATGGTGGGATGAAGAGTGAAGGGGATGAAGACGAGGATGAAGACGGGAGTAAAATGGAAGGAGATGGGGATGGAAGGTAAGGTCATAGGACCTTAATTTATGAAAACAATTTAAAACAATGGTTTGTAACATCTTAACAATACTTATGTAGAGTAGGAAGTAGTGTGTAGGAATTGCCATGATTTGGCATTGAACACCTTAACTTAGGAACGAGTAAGATGAGATTTTACGACATCTTGAATTCATTCAAGTAGTCGTTGTCACTCATCTTTAGTTACCTTTTAGTTCCCCCACACTTGCTATGCATTATAGTTGTTGTGTGCATGCATTTACTGATTGTAGAAATGACTAGGATAAGCATTTGCTAATAGTGCAAATATTGCACAATTGCTGAGATGCTTCTGATCTGCAGTAGCCGGATCCCTGGGCTATAACTAGCCGGATCCCTCCAATGGGAGAACCGTGGGATCTAGGCAAACAGATACCAGATACAAATTACTTTACATCAAAATTATCCCCTAGATCACATCATGTTAGCTAAACATGATTCCTTAAGACCACTTAAGTCTTCCTCAAGCACAGTAGGTCTCACATTCACCCGTAGCTAACTTAGGATCAAATTCAAAGTGCTTTTTGATTTATCAACTCACCAATACCCACCATATTTCCGCTCCAATGCTCACACATTGTTCCTCATATCTCAAAACACTTAGTTTTATATTTCTATCAATTTTAGCAAATCGATTTTAGTCACTCTTACCTTAAAATAGGCTTAAAACTAGTTTTTCTATTTTCTTTATTTTTTAGGAATTTTTCAAATCTCTCTTGAGTCATCATCTGATCTCTAGGACTAATTACCATCATTTGTCATTTTCAAATCAAATGGTATCTTCCTCAAACACTTAGTTACACTCTCATAAGTCCACCTTCTTACCCAAAACCATCATTAAGTATCCCACTCTTTGTGGTTGGACATTTAAGTCACCTATCACTTAAAACATCTAAGGAAAGTCAAAACCTAAAGATTTATAGGCTTTAGACTTTACAAGAGCATAATCACTTCACCATATTTCTGTCTGACAGACGGATCCCTGGTTTATAACCAGACGGATCCCTAGTGAGAGGGATCCGTGTCTACAGAAAGCTTCTAATCAGCTTTTCCTTCAAATTTAAACCATTTTTGGTAAACTAAACACTTTTAGTTACCATTTAATGATTCCCTAGAGCTGAACAACATCATATTTGACCTTGGTGCATGCCTAATTCCCTTAGTGGTCATGAATCTAATTCCTTAATTCAAATTCACCCTTTATAAACCAAACACTCTTGAGAGGTTAAGTCATCACTCTTACCACATTCCTAAAAATCAGTAGTTAGAAACCTCTATTGCACTCTCACCATCACTATGACTAAAGCATCTAGCAACAACTCTTCAACCAAAGGTTCATCCAAAAGGAATGGTCATATGATCCATGAGATATTGATAAGGTTTTAAAAGGTACCTTTTTAAGGGGTCGTTTAAGCCCTTATTTGATCACTTTTGTATCCGTTATTGCTTAATATCGTTCCTTTTCACTTTTTAGGTCTCTTGAAGGCAAAATGCTGGAATGGCACTTATTTGGACGAAAAGGCGCGAATATACAAAGAAAATGGCCAAAGTCAGAATCGAGACACTCAAAGCTGCTGAAAACATAAGGTGACGGCGTCACAGCTTATACGCGACGCCGTCGGAGGATTTTGTGACGGGACGGAAGCCAAAACTCCTATTTTCAAGTGACGACGTCAAGTTATAAAAGAGTAGGCCGTCGCAACTCAGACGGCCTAGATGCAATCCAGACGGCATCAGAAGCTGAAGAGGACGGCGTCACAAGCATAATGACGGCGACCCGACGGCGTCACAAAACATAAGGTGACGCCGTCGCATGTGTAATCTTATATATAGAATCCGAATTTTTCAGTATTGATGTGTAGTCTTTTGGAGTAAAAACCTAAACCGAACCAAGGCTGTCTTGTACAATATTTTAGGGTTCCAAACCCTATCTTACACCAAGATAAGTGTTTTACTTCATTAATACAATTATGTCTTTGATTATTTGTGTGTATGCTTGCATGTTCTCCATGTCCGGCTAATTTACTTGTGTGTTTGCTTAGGGAATATGAAACTTAATTATTGAATATTGATTGGTTGTCTCTTATCTTAGTTGATTAATGATCTAGTAATGCGATAGGTCATTCGTTGTGTACTTAATGCTTGATTAAATCTTTGTGAACCTTAGAATATAACTCCTTGAGTAGTTGTAAGCTAAACCATCCAAAGAGTGTCTTAGAGTAAGAGTTTATTATCCCTAGTGGGTTTTGTAGACGAGACCCTTTGGTAAGTTCAAAGAGTTAGGGAGAAACGCATACCCTACAACCTTAGACACACAACGCAACTAAGAATAAGGACGTGACAATTCAACCACCAATAGGAGATAATTAAGGAGTAGTAAAACCTAAGTAAACACATCTTTAAACTATCATACGAGCACACAATAATTAGACATAGACTACATACACCTTAGATTAGATAATTAGATAAGTAGAGTAATCGGTAGCAATACCAACCCCCCAAATTCAAACCCCGAGATTCGTACCTTTCCTTTCCTTAAAAAATATAAAAAGATAAAAAAATAATCTTCCTCAACCCCAACCTTAGCGTAGTAACTTCTCACTAGCATTCCTATTTCCCTAGAGAACGATATCAATACCCGTGGCTTACCCTAATACTACACTACAACGATTAGGTTCACTGCCTAGGTTGTTGAAAAACTTGCTCGACGAAAAGGAAGTTCCTTTGACCCCGAATGACGCGTGTAGCGTTATCAAGTTTTTGGCGCCGCTGCCGGGGAATAGAATAGCTAGTTAGTAGTCCACCTCGTTTAGGTTTCTTTACTTGATTCCTATCAAGTAAACTTTTTTCTCATTCTTAGCTTTCTCTTAGTCTATCCCCCTTCTTCGTGACCTTTGTTCGTAATCCCATCACTTTTCATCATGGAAGGTGATAACCAACCACCACTCGATAACCCAACACCAAATAAATCACTGTCACTCAAAACCCAAACCAATGACCAATGATCTGTGCCGAACCGTCAAGTCTAACAGACTTAAAACAGCTTAAGCACAAATACAATGAAGATCAGAGAATACAGGGGATTCCCGGGTCGTTAAGTCCCAAGGAGACTCAATGGTGTGCAAACACAGATTCAGACGATAGAATGATCACTAATGATAGCGATCAGAAAGGATTAGGATTGGATAATTACACTACTGAAAAAGGTTATAAATAAAGCGACTTAAATGCAAATTAAGAAAATTAAAAAGATAAAAGATATTAAATAAACGCTATCACTATTTTTAAAGTGATGAACGTTTAAAACCTAAAACTTACGTTTAAATAAAAATAACGTAAACGTACTAAATAAAAAGTGAAACTTATACAATATAGATCCTAAAAATATGAAAAATACATTTTTACAATCCTAATTATATAAGAAAATTATTAGAAAAGAAAAATTATTTTTATAACTAATTAATTAATTATTATTAATTAAAAACTATTTTAAACTATTTAATAATACTCTAAAATAAAAGAAAATATGAAATAAGACTAGAAAAATAAATTTAAGACTTAGAAAAATCTAAAATATGATAAAACTAATTTTAAAACAGAAAATATATTTTTTAGACTTTTTATATATTTATTACTAATTTAAAACTATTTAAAACTAATTTAAATTATTAAAAATACCAAATAAAAGGAGAAAAATAGGGAAAAATACTTTTTAAGCTTTTTACATTTATCTAAACTTAAGAAAAATGAAAAATTATTTTTTGGAACTTTTTCTTAATTTTTAGTATTAAATGCTATTTAAAAGTGCTTAAAAACTAATTTAAATTAAGAAAAATAGTAAATAAGCTTGGAAAAATCTGAAAAATTCAAGATAACTCTAAAATAATACTAGGAAGCTAGGAAAAATGGAAAAACATGGACTTGTTTGCAAGATTTAGAAACTGATATGAAAGTGCTTATTGAAATAAGCACTAAATTAAGCAAATGGAATCCAAAAGGTACCAAATCAAAACAGAAGCTACTATAAGCTAGAATAACAGAAATGGAACAAGTTTCAACAAGCCTAAACCTCTGAAACAACAAATTGCAACAGATTGATGTTTGAGATTATGGCAGAAAACAGTGACAAGGGTGTCTGATTTAAGCCTATGAATAAGCACATGAATAAGCTGGAAACATGAAACAAAAACTTGTATCCTACACTAGACCTGGGTGAGAGTATTTGAACCAAGTTACAGACCCAGAGGAGCTCAAGTGAGCCTTTTACAAGCTCTGCAAAAGCTGAGAAAAACTCAGCATAAGCTGAGCTTTGGAGCAGGGCAGTTAGGCCCTAAAAGACAAGCTCTTTTGAAGCTTGTAGAAAAATCACAAAAATATGCTAAAATGACAACAAGAAACTAGAGCAGTAGGGCTTTCTAAAACCACAAGTTTCATTAAAAATGATTAAGAAATGAGCTCATGAAAAATCTTACTAGTTGAGCCCAAAACTGACTTATGCTAATTTGACTTTTGAACTGAAAATGAGAAGTTGACTTTTTTGAGTTTTGCCACTGATTTTAAACACTGAGATTGATGTTATAAGGTGTAATGGACACAATGCAAGTAAAGTTATGGATTTCCAAACACAAAATGATGATTTCCAATTCCTTGATCACAACAGTTGGACAGTTGAGAATGATTTTAATGAAATGTTGACTTCTAGCACTAGCAGACCAAATTAAATGACCAAAATGAGTTCAATTATACTTGAGAAACATGATACAACAGAACTTAACCATTGAAAAGACCATTAAGACAGGTGAATCAATAAATCCAAACACCCTTGTAATTGACTGTTTTAACACTTAAATGAGACAAACACTGAACAACTATGAATTAATGATCAAACCAAGTATTACTACCCTAATTACAGCTATTTGAACAAGATTGGCACAGGTTTAGACAGTAAAAACAGATTAAGCTATTAAACTAAATTACAACTTACAAAATGTCCAATAGCCACTATGGCTTGAATCCAAGAACCAGAGTACCACTAACCTAAGTTTCAACCCAAATGAACTTAAATCAACCCATTTCAACTTCTGAATCACCCATTCACCATTTCCAATACCATATGCTCACCCAGTTGACTTTTGTTGACCCGGATGCAAAATGAATGGAAACTAGAGTTTGAGCTTGTGAAAGGTTATAATAAGCTTACACAAGCTTATTTTAGCTTGAAAATAACTTCTAATCACTTGCATTTAAGTATTTGAGATTGCACATTGAAACAGTGAGCTAGAACTTGCATTTGTAAACATAAACTGAAATTTGTGCTTGAATTTAATTGCAATAAACTTGAATACTTAAGTTTAATATAATTTAACAAAATAATACAAGTTTAACACTGAATTAACATTTTGACATAAAAAAAACGACATAAGGAAGAAAATTAAAAACTAGCTACTGCCCTCTCATGCTTCTCTCTTCCACTTTTATATGCCAAACTGCTCTCCCACTTGCTCTGAATCTATCCCACCAAATCCCAGCCATTGGATCTCTCTCATGTGCCATATGTCATTTTGGCGCCAAAAAGTCTCATTAGCAGGTTTGAGTTGGTATCAATTAATTAATGGGTTTTGGGTGTATGTAGAGGTGGAGGGGACAAAGGGGAATGGATAGGTGAGGAGGGGGGTTGAAAATGAGGGAAAACCACTCTGGTTTTTGGTGTTACAGGGGAGGAAGAGATACTGCTACAGTGGTAGTGGTTTTGGGCGCCAAGTGGGTTTGACTGGATTGGTTTGACCAGAGAAGTATTATATTGGGGGGGTTCAAAAAGCTTATATGGCAGGGTCACAAAAGGGATTATGACAAGGGGTCAATGGCTTATAAAGGTTTAATACACAAGGACCTCTTTTGTAATTCTTCCAAACTTGAGGGGCCACTCCTGCCAACTCATCAAAGATGTTCCAAGGACTAATACTGACAAGCTTCAAAAGTACAGGGACCAAATCTGTCATTATCCAATTTTCCAGGGGCCATTTCTGCCAAATTTGAAACTTGAAGGACTAATTTGTAATTTTCTCAAAACTTTTTACATTTTTCACCAAAGGACTAAATTTGACAAGTTATGATTTAAAAAGGACCTTTGGTGAATTTTCTTTTGAAATTTTTGACTCAGGGACTATTGTTGACAACTTTTGAAACTTGGGGGACTGAAACTGCAATTTTTGCAAATTTGATATGTTTTTCATCTGATTTTGATATTTTTGCATTTAAAACACATAAAACACTGATTTGTGATATTTTTATCATTTTGATGCGTTTTTGAGTGTTTTCAGATGATTTTGCAGTTTATATTGTACAAAAATGATGAGTATTTAGACACTCATCAACCAACACAACCGCCGAAGCCGTTATGTGAGTAGAAACACCAACCTTCAGGATTTGCAGAATATATTCGATAGCACAATTAGGGAAGCTGTTGAGAAAGTAGTCAGCGCCTCTGTAGTTGGCTCTATGATTAACAGTAATTCGAAAGATGGCATGATGAACAAAAATATGAATGTGGAAGATAGTGCTTACTTCAATCTTTACCCCACTAAGGATGAGGTTGCTTACCATCAATACATAATCGATAATCCACGATCACCAATCATTAGGATATGCCCAAAGATTAGGAGAGGAAATCCCTGGAACCTAAAAATCCCTTGTATGATCGGATATAAGAGTGTTGACCACGCTTACATAGATACGGAATCTCCCATTAATGTGATGTCATCTGTTGTTTACAATGACATTATGAATGAGCGACTTAATATTAGGAGATACCCTAAGTATCCAGGTGGAGTTTGCAACTTTGTGGGAAGAGTCAAGGATGTGCATGTCTTTATAGGAAATTTCACCTACCTAGTTGATTTTATGGTCCTAGAAGATGTAGGATGCGTCATTGACTATAGCTTATCCCAAGTAGTGCTAGGGAAACCGTTTGTTGAAACATCTAAAATGAGCCATAACAAGCATGATGGAACGGTTAGGTTTAAGGAAGGAACCGATGAGATCACTTATAGGATGCCTTGGAAAACAAATGAATATGGCCACCTGCCCATTTATGAACGAGACAACATCAAAGCTTTTGAGGACAAAAGCAAGGACGATGTTGAAAAAGGTTATAAATTTATGTGGGAAAGAAGGAGGCATTATTATAAGGATTGCTTGACCCTAGGGCCTAGGTATAGAGTCGATGAAAATTTTGTCAACATGATAGAATTCTCATTGAGAATGAAAAGCGAGGCAACATAGGAGCACGACTACGAGTCTAGCTACAAGACTCTTAAATAAAGAAAAGCGCTTCGTGGGAGGCAACCCATGCTTAATTGTTTGCTTGCTAGTGTCATATGTCTTTTATTGATTGTTTATTCTCACGTTTAAATTTGTAAAAATGCTTTATTTTGTTTTTAACCTCGTCTTAATTGCATATAAAGGTATTTTATGTTAGGATTTAGTAAATCCAGTACTTAAAGTGTCGGTCACCTCAAGTGTGTATACTCGTTAGAAAGCTCGTAGCCTTAGTAATTCAGTGTTAGTATTTAGTTTACTTTGTAACACCGTGGAGGACGGACGGGTCTTTACCCACTGTATACCTGATCCACAGCCTAATAGAGGCGTCTAAGCTTGTACCCTATAAATACCCTTTGCCCTCCAAGGTAAAGGATTGGAGCTTTCATAATACATTTTTCTTTGTCTCTCTAAAGTTCCCATCCTCTCCCACTTTCTCTCTCTAAACCCTTAACCTAACGCCGCCTAATATGTGTTTGGTATAAACCAAGATCCTTCAAATGGTATCAAGAGCCATGGTTTGATCATCCATCTCTCATGTTCTTGGTTTGATAGTGATTGTTGGGTTAAGGTTTAGTTTTTGTTTTACGCGTAAAAGGGTTTTTTTTATGAGTAGTCTCGTATACGTACTTTTGTATCCTTAAAGCTTTAAAATTTAAACTTTTTATTCCAAGATTCTTGTGGGTTAAGGTTTATTGAGTGCTTAAATTTCAGTTTCTTGCAAAAAGTTTCAAACTTTACAAGTTTTTATTGGTTTTTAAGAGTGTTTGGATCGTCAAGTCATGGTGTTTTGGTGTTGTTAAGACTGTTTCATCATCTTAATCTAGTTTTCTAAACGTTTTTGTTCAAAAAATCGTGTTTGGCAAATTTTGTACTTTCTACGCATATCAAAACCCTAATCCTACGCGTAAGGTAGTTTGCACAAGATCTTCATTTCTGGTGGTTACTCAGTGTTCTTCTTGCTTGGATAAGCCTGAAAAATACTTCGACTTTGGATATCTCTTGCACTGTGAAGTGTAAAAGATTTTTGTGGGTAAAACCCTAATTTTACGCATAAGCACAAAACTTACGCGTAGAAATTCTTACGCATAAGCTTTTTCTTACGCATAAGCCTGTCTTACGCCTAAGGGAAGTTTACGCATAAGGTTCTTATGCCTAAGCCTTGGTTTACGCATAAACTTAAGCCTTTTACCCTCAAACTCTACGCGTAAGCTCTAGTCTACACGTAAACTCTGTCTACGCGTAAGCTTGTGTCTACTCGTAAGTTTGTAAGTTACGCGTAAGTTTGCCGTCTACGCATAAGCCTTCATCTACGCATAAGCTGGTGTTTACGCCTAAGTTGTTACGCTTAAAGTTTGTTTTCTACGCATAAGTGTATAAGTTTTGCGGTTTATCTTGATTTTGTAAAATCCCGTGAAAGAATCTATTTTCCGGTTAAGTCGAAGATTTGTAAAATCCCGTAGAATTTAAACATGTCTTCCGTTGCTGATGATGTGCAAGCTGCATGATCTGATACTCGTCCTCCCATGCTTGATAGAACTGACTATGGGTCTTGGTCACAAAGAATCAGGCTGTACTGCTTAGGAAAGGAGAATGGAATTAACATCCTTAAGTCAATTGATGAAGGACCTTATCGGGTTGAGACAACAAGAGACATAATTGATACTGCAGCAGATGGTACAATGATCTTTGGATTAGACAGACCAAAAACATATGATGAGCTGAGTGATAAGGAGAAAAAGCGATTTGATGCTGATATCAGGGCTTCTAACATCATACTTCAGGGTCTTCCTAAAGACATCTACAAGCTGATCAATCACAACACAGAAGCTAAGGCAGTTTGGGATAATGTCAAGATGCTTCTCTCGGGTTCTGAATTGACTATCGAAGACAGAGAATCACAGATGTATGATGAATTTGAACACTTTAAGATGAAACCTGAAGAGAGTGTTTATGAATATTACGTGAGATTCCACAAGCTGGTGAATGATATGAGGAATATCAAGATGACTATGCCAAACATTCAGCTGAACTCAAAATTCGTAAACAACATGAATCTCGAATGGCACAAGTTTGTCACTTCAGTGAAGCTTACCAAAGGACTAAAGAACACCAACTATGAGCAATTGTATGCCTTCCTTCTTCAGAATGAGAAACATGCTATGTTTGAAAGAAGGATTCTTGAACAGTTCAAATCTCAACCAGGAGAAACAAGCTCATCAAATGATACAACTGCATTCTTCACCAAAGCATCACAAGTCACACCCACTGGAAATGATAATCACAAGCCCGTTCCTGATTCGGGATATAAGCAACCTAATTCTGATGAAGTCATGGAGCACTTTATCAATAAATTGGCTCTTATGGTTAAACAAAACTTAACCGTCTCTCCACATACCAACAGACTTCACACTAACAATGAAATCAGGACTGCATCCAATCTACACAACCATGCTTTAGTCAGAGATGGAAAGGTTACAGTACAACCAGTTCAGGAAAGGCAGTATGAACAAGAAAGAGGTGGAGCTGGTAGAGGCTATGATGCAAATCAGAATAAGGGAAGGAATGGAAACCAGGGTTAAGCAAAGCCAATCAAATGTTACAACTGTGGAGGTGAGGGACACATTGCAAGGAACTGCACATCGCCAAAACGCCCTCAAAACGCAGAATACTTCAAGGACAAGATGTTGTTGGTTCAAGCACAAGATAATGGTGTAATGTTGAATGAAGAGGAGCTGTTGTTCTTGACTGATGGGAATGCTAGAACATATGATGGAGATGTGGACGAACAACCAGTGCATGCTGATCAGAACAATCCCAACTCCTTTCAAGTTGCAGAATGTGATGCATTTGACTCAGACGTTGATGATGAACCATGTGCACAAACTATCTTCATGGCTAATATCTCTCCAATGACCTCTTCATCTCAACAAACCAGTCCATCCAAGGAATCCATCATTAAAGAGGTACTCAAACTATATGATGTGGTTGATGAGCAAAAGATTCACCATGAAGTACAATCTACTGAAGTCATTGAGTCAGATATTGAAAATATGGGAAATAACAATGTTATCCCATATGAACAATATGTGAAACCAGATGACAGTCTTGTTGTACCGAGTGATGAATCATCTGCAATTAACAATGAATGCATGCCTGATGAATACACTGCATTTGTGCCTGATGATTCCTTGACCACTGAGCTTAATACCTATAAGGAACAAGTTGCTATTCATGAACAACGTGCTAAGTTTGAGTTAACTACCCGTGAGCAGGATATAGATAACCAAATGCGTACAATTATTAGAAAAATTAATTTTAGAGAAGAAGTATTAAAACAAGAGTTAAACTCCTTACAAGAAAAACTTTCTAAAACTGCTAAGCAAAAACAAGAACTTCAAGAAAATGTGAAAATGCTTAAGCAAGAATTCAATGCTAAGGAATCAAAACTTTTGAATGATTTTTCCAATCTAAAAACTTTGAAAAACAAACTTGAGAATAAGTTGTACGTACAAGGGAATACCATTCAGACTGCTCACATGATCACTAAGCATAGAGTCTTAAGCGATAAGCATAGCGTTCCCCTTGTTTAGGAACCAAGTCCAGAGGTTATTAAAAAGGCTAGAGCTGCTCATAAGGTACTTTATGATGGAAATGAAATCCTTAAGCCTAGGCAGAAACCTAGTTGCGTTGAGTGCACTGAGGAAGATAAAAATCAGATGAAGTCACTAGGGAGAAAATGAACAAGAAGCTAGAAAATCCTGAGTGTAAAAAGAATAACATAACGATCAAACCTCATGATTACACTAAGGAAAACTAGATCTCCTTAAACAAGTTTAAGACTCAGACACTTCTTACTCCTGAACAAGTGTTCTGGAAAAAGGATATGGATATACAAAAAGCTGAGAATATTGTTGAAAAGAATTCCCTTTGTAGGAAATTGCCAAAAGCTACTGTGTATCCTCCCAATACACCAATGCACCTAGTTCCTAGATCTATTGCCACTAATAGCATAACCTTAATCAGCCTATATGTTGTTTATCAGCTGTTTGTTGATTTTGAGAAAACGTGTAAGAATAGAATCACACCTACAGGGATAACTGAGGGGGAAAGGGCTTTGAGCAAACCAAAGAATGTTATTTAACCGAGATCATGCCTTTCTTCAAACAATTAAAAGGTCAATTTGAGAGTCTTAAAATTGGAATTAATTCTGATATTAAAGAAATGGAAAAGGAATTTGATGCGATGATTGTTGAGGTTAGTGACTATGAGCGAGAACTAAAATATAATGAATTGAGAGGAAGAACTTGCATACCTTGAATGAGAATCTTATTTCTGAATGCATTGCTCAAGATATGTTTTACACTGCTACAAATTGTTCCATTAATGCTTCTCAATTTCATGAATTATCTGTCGCTCTGAAAGTCTCCCATGATCGTGTTATTGAGCTTGAAAAAACTAACTCTAAACTGCATAATAAGGTTGAACAGGATGATCATGATAACCTGGTAAAACAGTTTTCTAAATTGGAAGTTGAGCATCTTGCTTTGCAATTAAAATATCAACATCTGAAAGAAAATGTTAAAACCTCAAATATCAAGACATCCTTGGATGTTCCTGAATTTGATGCAGTTTTTGAAATTAGCAAACGTGATGAACAAATTCGAGCTCACTGTAACACGATCAGAAAGTTGAAAACCTAAATTTCTCAATTAAAGGGAGAAACGAACAATGTGACTGGCTCCCGAATGCCTCCTCCTTTAGATTCTCAGAACTCTCAAAATTTTCATCTTCAAAACTTGGTTAATGCTCTACAAAAGGAAAATGAAAGTTTTCTAGAAGAAAATGAAAAGGTTAAACGTCATTTCAACGAGTTATTTGAGTCAATAAAAGTCACTCGTAACAAAAATAATGAAAAAATAACCTCGTTGCAAAAGGAAATTGAGAATCTGAAGAGTCAGGTAAAAGGGAAAATGACAATGACAAATGGGGAGAATGGTGCTTCAAAGGTGCATGTCTATAATAAATATGCTTTGACTGTGAAATATGTTCCTCCTCATCTTAGGAACAACAAACTTGCTATTCAAACATATTTCTCATACCTTAAGGACAGCCTAGAATGTCTCCGTGAGATTGTAGAAGAGGATAAGTTAGAGAAACCACTTGATAATGCAATTGGCCATGCATGCCTATATGCCAAACGATCTCAAGAACTTCTAGAATGCTTAATTACAATATGCCCCAAAACCTTAGGTGAGCAAGTCAATCCCTTGATACCCTGTTCTATGCCTAGTGCAAAGCATACAACTCATTCAATGCCCAATACCATGAATGTGAACTCTAGTATGCCTTCAAGTAGTTCAGAACCCAGTACATCTAAACAGGAAATGCAAAAAGTAGCAAAACCAACTAATGTTCCCATTCCCTCTACAGGAGTAATCAGTGACATTAAAGCGAGCAGGTCAAAGTTTCAAGACAATACAAGGAATGATAGGACCTCGCAAGCTAAGAATGTGCATTGGAAGAGAGTAGAAGACCAACCTAGGAACTTTAAGTTTGAGCCGAATAAAACGAATCGTGTTGATTCTAGTATTAGCTATAAGTGTACTGTAATTAATTCGAATTCTACTACTTTATACAAACCATGTAATGATGTCTGCTTGGATTCTGTTGCTAATCATGAATATGGTGTGAATGTTTTGTCTAATGCTGTCAAATCTCCAGTTAACATTGTTAAAGCAAAATATCATGCTAAGAAGGCAAAAAGGCAAAGGCTAAAGAAAGTTAGAAAACAGTGGAAGCCCACAGGAAGAACTTTTAGTAAGGTAGGTTATCAATGGATACCTGTTGGCCATAAGGTTAATCAGACAATGCCCTCTAGAAAATGGATGCCTACTGGTAGAACTATTTCCTTAAGAAGTGAACATACTTTGAATATGACAAATACAGACACCAGCACTGCATCTATTCCTAATGATTCTATTGCTTATATTTCTGATGTGGGTGATCGGTGCCAAACCGTCAAGTTACCTCACACAAGCTAGCCACTTGTGAATGGCTAACCGTAAGAAACTTAAAACAGTTCAGACACCAATGCAATGAAGATCAGAGGAGTATAGGGTTTCCCCAGGTCGTTATGTCCCAACGAGCTGTGCGATGAATCACCAAACGAATAGTGATCGGGAGAATTTGAACGGAAAAGAGGTTGTGATTTATTATAACTAAAGAAAAAGTTTATAAATTAAAGGGGCTTAAATGCAAATTAAAGAAAATTAAAAAGATAAAATATATTAAATAAACGCTATCACTATTTGCAAAATGATGTTTTTGATTTTTCTTTTATAAAACTTAAATTAAAAACTACGTGACGTACAAAAGAGAATGTGAAACTGAAACAATATTAATCCTAAAAATATAAAAACGACATTTTTACAAACCTAATGATAAGAGAAAATTTTTAGAAAAAGAAAATTATTTTTATAACTATTTAATTAATTATTATTAATTAAAAACTATTTTTAGCTATTTAATAATAACCTAAAATACAAGAAAATATGAAATAAAGCTAGAAAAATGAAATTATGACTTAGAAAAATCTAAAATAACTAAAGAGAATTTTCAAAACTAATTTTGTATTTTTCTGATTATTTTTCTATTTTCTAGGAATTAAAAACTATTTAAAACTACTTAAATTGCTTAAAAATACAAATTTAACTAAGAAAAATCTGGAAAAATATTTTTTTGACTTTTTATATTTATCTTAGCCTAGGAAAAATGAAAACTTATTTTTTTGAAACTTTTCTGAATTAATTGTATTAAAAGCTAATTAAAAAGGCCTAAAAACTGATTTAAATGGAGAAAAATAGCAAACTGACCTAAAAAAATATGAAAAATTCAAGAAAAGTCTAAAATGATATTATGAATCTAAAAAAAATATAAAAACAGAGGGTTGTGTGTAAGAAAATGCAACTGCAATGACAAGTGCTTATAAATAAGCACTTGGAATGAGCAAATGAACACCAAAGACCACCAACTGATTATAGAAGTTATAATATGCTAAAAGTACTCAAAAGCAACCAAATACAACTATCCTAGACCTCTAAATTACAAGCTACTCAGTTTTGATGATTTGAGCTTTAAGTTCAAAAACAGATTTTGGCCACCACTTTGCAGCTTAAAATTAAGCCACTGGATAAGCAAGAAATCTAAAACCAGATATTACAATCTCAAGTTGACCTAGCAAGGGGTTTGTAAACCAAGAATTAGCTACTCACAAGCTCTTATGAGCTTGTGGATAACTCTGCAAGTTCCTGTCACCACTGGTTGTCCAGTGCACAGGGCAGTCTTTCAAAATAGGATTCAAAGCAAACTAAAAAATAAGCACTTAAAAAGCTAATTAAAAGTAAACTCATATTTTTCTATTTAATATGAGCAGCTATATTTGAATATTCCAAAAGCTTATGAGCTAAATCTTAGTATTAAACATACAATAAAATTCTTTAGTTTATTCAAAAACTGCAATTAGGAACATTTTGACTTTTTTGATTTTCAAAACAGTTTGACCTTTATGAACTTTGATTCTAAAAAACAGGTTACTAATGATGTTTTGAGATGAAGTGAAACCTAACAATGCTATCCTATGTGATCCTAGAGCAAAAAACTAGCAAATGCCACTACTACTCTAACTTTTCTAACTGCTAAAGGAGATTGACACAGATATTGACTTTTGGACAATGATAGAGCAAGTGACAGCCTAGATTGATTCCAATGGACCTAAATTGAACTCAAGCAGCTGGTACTAAACTCTGAACAAGCCTCTATGCCAGAATTGAATCTAAATCCAAACACTAGTATAAATGACTGTGGTGTAACTTTAAACCAACAATCTATTAAGCTAGTGTGAAAAGCTTCCCAACCTGACTATAACTAACTAAAGTAAGTCTAACTGCAAGGATTTGAGCTATCAATTAACACTAACTATATGAAGACAACCACATACAGTTTTGAGCAAACAACTGACATAAAATGAATTAAAGGGCTTACAGCAGTCCAGCTACTAAAGCCTGCACAAATGGTTAAATACCACTCCCAATAAGCTTATTCCACCACCACATCTAGTCCAGGTCAAGGATTTGACCATACCCTGCTTCAGTTGACTTTTGTTGACCGAATTTCAAATTTGCTTTAAACTGAGAATTAAGCTTACTAAAAGCTATAATGAGCTTAAATAAGCTTGTTTGATCTTAAAAATAAGCTATTTGAGGCTTGGACATAAGAGTTTAAAACTGAATTCTTTAACAGTTAACATGAAAACATGAAGTGTAGTTATAACCTTGAATTGATGCTTAAAATTGGATTACAACTATAAAACAACTTTAGTTTGATACATAGAAACAAAAAGATTACATCTTAGAGTTTGATTAAAACATAAACATAAAAAAACGACATACATAAAAAATTAAAACTAACTACTCTCTTTCCTTGCTTCTCTATCTTCCTTTTTATACACCAACTCTGCTTCTCTCACCTCTCTGAGCAAATCCCACATGTATTTGAGGCCATTGGATGACTAGAGTGTATATTGCCGTTTGATCAAAATTGGCGGGAAAGATGGTTTTGACCTGTTGGGGTTGAGTGCAAAGGTAGAAGAAGCATTAAATGTATCTTGGAGTTTGGTGGAGGTGGGGGGAACAAGGAGAGTGGAGGATGAGCTGGGGGGATGGGATGTAGAGTGTTTGTAGGCTAGTTGGTGGGGAAGAAAGAAAAAGGCGCGGGGGTGTTTGTTTGACTTATTTGTTGACCGGGGGTTAATATTAAAAGGAAGGGGTCAAATTGAGGGGGGGTCAAAAGGCTTATGGCAGGGGTCCAATTGGTTTTGACAAGGGTCCAAAGGCTTAGGGGCTTTAATAAACAAGGACCTCTTTTGTAATTTCTGAAAATACAAGGACCAAAATAGACATTTTCAAATTTCCAAGGACTATTTTTGACAATTTTGAAACTTGGAGGACCAAACTTGTAATTTCTCAAAACTTTTGATATTTTTCACCAAAGGACTAATTTTGACAACTTATGATTTTAAAAGGACCTTTGGTGATTTTTTTTAGAATAAGTGCTCAGGGACTATTTCTGACAACTTTTGAAACTTGGGGGACTGAAACTGCCAATTATGCAAACTTAGCTCATTTTTCATCTGATTTTAAACATTTTGCATCTGAAACATATAAAATGCAATTTTGAGATATTTTCAGTATTTTGATGCATTTATGAGCATTTTTAAGTGTTTTGCAGTTCAGATTTGACCAAAAATGATGAGTATTTACACACTCATCAGTGGGTGTCCCAATCACTGTTACTAACAAAATGGAACCCATTCTTACATGCAGATCGTTCCAATCGTTTGTGTTCAACTGCAGATCGTTCAAATCGTTCTGTGGTACCTGGACTCAGGCTGTTCCAAGCATATGACTGGAGACCGGTCGCGGCTCATGAACATCGTGAGCAAATTCATTGGGACAGTTAGATTCGGAAACGACCATTTTGGAGCTATTATGGGTTATGGAGATTATGTGGTTGGAGATAGTGTAATTTCCCGGGTATACTATGTGGAAGGTCTTGGTCATAACTTGTTCTCTGTTGGTCAATTCTGTGATTCCGATCTTGAAGTGGCTTTTAGAAAACGTACTTGTTTCGTTAGAGAACTTGATGGTGTGGAATTGTTAAGAGGAACTCGTGGTTCAAACCTATACACCATCTCTATCGAAGACATGATGAAGTCCTCTCCAATCTGCTTGTTGTCAAAGGCTTCGAAAACAAAATCATGGTTATGGCATCGTCGTCTCAATCACTTGAACTTCGGCACCATTAATAACCTTGCCAGAAAGGATCTTGTCAGAGGCTTACCCAGATTAAAATATGAAAAAGATCATCTTTGTTCAGCCTGCCAATTGGGAAAAAGCACGAAATATGCCCACAAACCAAAACCCACAAACTCAGTAATGGAAGTTCTTCATACCCTTCATATGGATCTGTGCGGACCAATGAGAGTGCAAACAATTAATGGGAAGAAATATATTTTAGTCGTTGTTGATGACTATTCTAGATTTACTTGGGTAAAGTTTTTGAGGACTAAGGATGAAACTCCAGCTGTCATCATCAAACTTATCAAGAAACTTCAGGTTCGTCTTAACAACACGGTTAGAATTGTTCGAACTGACAATGGCACCGAGTTCGTTAACAAAGACTTAAGTCAATTTTATGAAAGTATTGGAATCAGTCATCAAAGAAGTGTTCCACGAACTCCTCAACAGAACGGTGTAGTTGAAAGACGAAATCGAACTCTTATGGAAGCCGCAAGAACAATGCTAATTTATTCAAAAGTTCCAATGTTTCTATGGGCTGAAGCCATTGCCACTGCTTGCTACACCCAAAATCGTTCCCTTATACACACCTCTCATGGAAAAACTCCATATGAACTAGTTCATAAACGAAAACCTGATATCTCCTACCTTCGTGTGTTTGGTGCCTTGTGCTATCCAACGAATGACGGTCAAGACTTAGGAAAATTAAGAGCAAAGGCAGATATTGGAATTTTTGTTGGTTATGCACCAAACAAGAAGGGTTACAGAATCTACAACAAGAGAACCCGAAATTTCATGGAAACAATTCACATTACGTTCGATGAGCTGTCCGGTCAAATGGCTCCTGGACAATCCAGTTCTGGACCCGCACTTCAAAACAGTCCAATTGGTTCTTCCCTTGTACCAATTCCCTCTCCAGCAACTCCATATGTACCTCCATATGAGGATGATTTGAAGAAATTATTTGATCCAATGTTTGATGAACTCTATGAGCCAAGTGCTATTGAACTGTCAATTCCCACAACAGAGGCTGGTCATATCCCTGTGAATGAAGTCAATCCTACAGTCTCAATATCGTTAAGTCAAGAAGCGCCTGCTGCTGATCACTCAGTCTCATCAACAAATCATCAATCTTCGAATGTACATCATGGAACTGTTTCTGGCACCAATGATGAAGTTAATCCCTTTGCTACTCCCGAAGATGCTCCATTTGAAAACATCTTTGCCCCTGAACCAACACCTGAACCATCTTCATCAGGGGATATAAACTCTGCTACATCAGTCCTTCAACAACAACCACACGAACACCTTAGAAAATGGACACATGACCATCCATTGGATAACATCATTGGAAATTCTTCTCGTTCCGTATCAACTCGAAAACAATTAGCGACTGATGCCTTATGGTGCTTCTTCAACTCAGTACTATCCAAGATCGAACCAAAAGATGTTAAAACTGCTATGTCTGAGGACAGCTGGTTTAATGCAATGCAAGAAGAAATTCATGAGTTCGATCGTCTATATGTATGGGAATTAGTACCAGTTCCAGATTGTGCAATGATCATTGCTCTCAAGTGGATCTTCAAAGTGAAGCTTGATGAACACGGTGATGTTCTGAAAAATAAGGCACGGTTAGTTGCGAAAGGTTATCGTCAAGAAGAAGGTATCGACTTTGAGGAATCTTTTGCTCCTGTTGCACGCATCGAAGCAATCAGAATCTTCCTGGCTAATGCTGCAAGTAAGAATATGATTGTCTATCAAATGGATGTAAAGACGGCTTTTCTTAACGGAGATCTTAAAGAAGTCGTATACGTCAGCCAACCAGAAGGTTTTGTGAATCCAGAGCATTCTACTCATGTCTATCGCTTGAAAAAGGCCCTTTACGGTTTGAAGCAAGCTCCAAGGGCATGATATGATACGCTATCAAAGTTTCTTCTATCCACCGGATTCAACAAAGGAGCAGTTGATCCAACATTGTTCACCAGAAAGTCAGGCAAACATTTAATTCACGTTCAAATTTACGTTGATGATATTATTTTTGCCTCGACTGACCCTAATGAATGTGATCGTTTTTCTATGGAGATGGGCTCCAAATTTCAAATGTCAATGATGGGACAAATGTCATTTTTCTTGGGATTACAAATTTCACAAAGTCCCGGAGGCATTTTTATAAATCAATCTAAATACGCTAATGAAATTTTAAAGAAATTTGGATTTACCTCTAGTGACCCTGTTGACACTCCTATGGTGGAGCGTACAAAACTGGATGAGGACCACTCAGGGATAATAGTAGATCAAACAAAATATCGTAGTATGATTGGATCACTGATGTACCTCACAGCCAGTAGACCAGACATTTTGTTCGTTGTATGCATGTGTGCTAGATACCAGGCTAAGCCTACCAAAAAGCACCTTGAAGCGGTTAAACGAGTCTTTCGGTATCTCCAAGGAACCATTAACATGGGACTTTGGTATCCGAAGGACTCCGGTATGTCTCTAACAGCCTATGCAGATGCTGACCATGCAGGATGTCAAGACACTCGTCGAAGTACTTCAGGTGGTGCTCAATTTTTAGGTGACAAGCTCGTAAGCTGGTCTTCAAAGAAACAAATGAGCACTTCCATATCCTCTACAGAGGCTGAATACATAGCCATGTCATCTTGTTGTGCTCAAATCTTATGGATGAGATCCCAATTATCTGACTATGGCTTTGTATTCAACAATGTTCCTATGTATTATGATAACAAAAGTGCCATTGCTCTCTGCTGCAACAATGTTCAACACTCTAGAGCAAAGCACATCGAAATTCGACATCATTTCATCAGGGAACAAGTTGAAAACGGTGTGGTTGAACTATACTTCGTAAGGACTGAATATCAACTAGCAGACATCTTCACCAAAGCTCTTTCTCGAGAACGCTTTGAGTTTATTCTTCCACGACTAGGCTTAAAGAGCCTTCAACCAGCAACGCTCAAACGTCTTCAGGAAGACGTCGAGGAGTAAAGGTGTTCGACTCTATATATTCCTTGTATATATCTTTTCAAAAACCAAAGACAAAAATGTAAAACCAACAAAACGAAAATAGAAAAATACAAAAAAAAATTCAAAATCCATAAAAATCAGAAAATCTTGAAAATCTTCAAAAAATATTGTTTACTTATCATGTTTTTCTTGTCGGTTCGATAACATCTACGGACTTTGAGTTTCCACTCAAAGAATGGCACGGGTCTCTAGATGAAGTTCGAATCTTAAAAAAAAAAAAAAAAAAAAAAAAACAGAGATGGAGAAAAATGTTGGTTTATTGTCATTTCAGACAGTAACCCGCTTTTCAAAGAAAGAACAGAGCCATGATTTATCATGTTTTTCAAATCTCATGCTCTGATGAAAACTAATTGCTTAGTAAAATAACTCGGACTCAAGTTTGAAAATCATCTGGACCTAAAAGTTTGTCAATATATCTATCTCTCAATCAACAACATATGTCGTTGATTGAGAGGGAGGATGATTTCAAATAAATTAAAAAGTTATTTGTCATTCAATTGTTTTCAAAAGATATTCATGCATGTTTAATCAATGGAGTTTAAAGTCTTAAAATCCGATCCTTATCTGTTAAAATGCTTACATAATCAAGTCACAATTCTCCTTAAAAGCTTTCAAAATCAATTTAAATCTACAAGAGATCACAAATCTCAAAGGATTTGATAATTGTGATCGGGGGAGAAGTTGTGATTTAAATTGGATTTAAACTGATAATTCGGTAAATGGTTTTATAAGGATGTACAAGCTCTCCTTCCTACATGTGCCAAACGATTTCAAATTTTCCATGCACATGTTGAGGGGGAGCATCTATCTTAAACCACAATGATTTGAAACGTGATCATTTACCTCAATGTGCAGGTTCCCTCTAGTATGTGCAAAACTCTTTTCAAACCTTGAGGCACATATTGAGGGGGGGCAATAATTGTGAAAACCTCATCCTTCCCGAAAATGCTTGATCTACTTGATTTGATTAGGGAAGTAATGTTGATAACTTTTAGAAAATGGAATTCAAAGAAGTTAACTCTTTCTCCTGCCTCCATGTGCAAAACGATTTCAAACACTTGATGCACATGTTGAGGGGGAGCTCTTGTTCTAAAATTATCAAAAACAATTCAGGTACAAAATGCTTTGATAATATATCATAAGTATCTGGATTGATTTTCAAATGGTTTTCAATTGGTTCCAATGGCAGATGAACAATACCAAATAGACCGACCAACTTTACTTTATGAATGGTGATATAAGGATGATAAGGTTAGGTATTTGTTCCCATGATCCGCCAGAACCGGAGGGATCTACCCAGGGACAATCCACTAGTTAGTGTAGAAGTCCTTAGGTATATTGAAAAAAGGAGAAAAGTGAGAAATGGGAAGAGTGCGGACTGAGACTGAGCTAGTACTGGAATAAACCCAACAAGGTTCTAGCTATGAAGTCTCGGTAAGCACTGAAGGGGTTGAAGAATTAAAAAGAATTAAATGAGAAAAGGGTGAAAACAAATAGCCCTCCAATTATTCAACTTTAGGGCAGAAACCGGGTTCAATTCATGTGCTACTGGTGGTTACCAAGGTAACATTGGTATTGAAGACAAGACGTCATGGACCCAGTGACGCACTGCACTTCAACTTCCCAAACCACTCAAGTTCCTCTTAAAAGGACTTGTTTCATTCTCACGGGGAACCTACATAATCTATCGACTTTCTCTTAGAGTTTGTTGATATTGAAGAAGGAGACCCTCTCCCTAGTCTCCGATACAGGATCCAAATATGCACAAATTGAGTCTAGAGCCACGAGATCATCAATAAATCTCCTTAGGACACTCTCAATGAAGACTCTCTGTTTCACACAATGTGGAAAGAGAGATTATATCTTGAATCCTACACATTATCCTTGTGGTATTGCCAGAACATCTGAGTGATATGTAAAAATTCACAATGAAGATGGAAATCCTTCTAGAGCCAACATCAAACAAGCTCTTGGTGGGTGACATGTGAGATCCTGCAAAAGATCAAGCTTGTGACAAGTGGATAGAAACGATGGGGCGATTCAATCTTGAATCAACCTTGGTCCAGGAAATGGATTGACGGATACCTTTGAAAAACCGGTCGTTGTGCTTAAAACTCTTTTCTTTAGCTCATCGACCGTGTACGAATATTTCAAGTCAAAAGGTGATTTATGATTGATAATTGATTTTCATTAAAACCTTCGTTGTATTGCAAAAACAATTTCTATTGAGCAATACACGATTGTTCTTCAAATCTCTTTTCATCAATAAGTGAATCTCTATTCGCTGGTTCACTCACTCTGTGTTGTCTTCTTTGAGACGTTCCGGTTTGAGAACAGCTAGAGTAGCTGCGAAACCCTGTCAAGGAAAATTCTTCAGAATTATACCTGATCACAGGCAGTACTTGTACTGATCAACGGGGAACCGTGGGCCGTGTACCTCAATTCAACGAAAGTGATCAAAGACACTTTCGTGCGATTTGTTGCTAACTGTCGTATGCAGGTGCGCCCTACGTTTGCAGCTGATCAGAATACTGCGGTCAATCCATAGCCGCATGCTCACTCAACACATTCATCTCGAAAGAAATCATGATTTGTGCAGCATTGACTCTGATATTAACACTCCATGCTTCTGCTACGCTGCTGCAAATATCATGAATCAGCTAAAAGCTTCCACTACTCTGATAAGAAGATTTCATGATCCAGAATGTGAGCATGTCGGTCCAAAAGTCACAACTTCACATACTATCAACACCACAATGGAAGAGTCAGAGATTTAAAGTTGGCTAATGATTTCATAGCTGGTTCAAAAACTCAAACATCACGTGGATCAGTTAAAGACCTCCTCTTGAATTAACAAAACATGCAGAACATGATGAATCAAAGACCATGAGCTAAAGAACAAAAGTGATTAATCAAAGAAACCAAAAACAACGAAATGTTATATCAGTTTGTAATCAATGTAAGTTGAGGTGACCTCCCTTAGGGGGAGATTTTTAGGATTTAGTAAATCCAGTACTTAAAGTGTCGGTCACCTCAAGTATGTATACTCGTTAGAAAGCTCGTAGCCTTAGTAATTCAGTGTTAGTATTTAGTTTACTTTGTAACACCGTGGAGGACGGACGGGTCTTTACCCACTGTATACCTGATCTACAGCCTAATAGAGGCGTCTAAGCTTGTACCCTATAAATACCCTTTGCCCTCCAAGGCAAAGGGTTGGAGCTTTCATAATACATTTTTCTTTGTCTCTCTAAAGTTCCCATCCTCTCCCAATTTCTCTCTCTAAACCCTTAACCTAACGCCGCCTAATATGTGTTTGGTATAAACCAAGATCCTTCATTTTACATAAGGGATAAGTGTAGGGAGGATTACACACGTTTTCAAAAGAAACGTAAACATGAGAATAACAATTAACTAAAAGATACATATGTGTGTTTGTTCGAGTCAAATGCTTGTATCGAGTCATAATGGATATTTTGCAGAAATTTTTCCAGATTCTAAAGATGTAAATTTTCCAGAATTTTTTTCAGAAAATCGCAGACCAGTTTTTGTCAGGATAACCTGACGGCGTCAGGATCTCAACCTGACGGCGTCAGGATCTCAACCTGACGGCGTCAGGAAGGAGTAAAAACAACAGATTACTTTTTTCTCGTTTTCTGAGCTACTTATAAATTTTTGGAATTTTCCAGGTCTTAATTTTCTAGAAATTCTGTAAACATCCATTCCACAAGCATTATATCCTAGTTTAAATCGAGTCTTATATATATTATTACCGCCGATTTTATGCGAAGGTTTCGTTTGTTTTCTTCAAGTGTGCAAGTTTAATTTATCAAGAAGAAGTTACATAAGATTGGAAGGAGCTTTTCACGCATAAATTCTTCTTGGAAAGGATTTAACCACTACTTCACACACGGATCCTACCGAGCTAATCAGGGGAGTACTAGTTTCTTTCATTTTTAATTGCCTTCCATTATTATAACTTTGATACTTTCGGGGAACATTGGGGACAATGTTCAGTTTAAGTGTAGGGAGGGAAAATAAAACGGGAACTTTGAAACTATGCTTATCCTTGATTATTTGCTTTGTCCAATTGTCTTTGTGTAATAAACCATGAGAATATGTCGGTTAGGGTAATTTTGGCACCAAATTTAAAATTTTTCATGACATATAGGAGTGGGCCATTAGTTTTAACAAAAGCGTCTCACGGATAGGAAGTTGTATGACTAGCACAAAAACCCTTTACCACCTAAATTCCACCAAAAATGTGAGGATCGCCCTTAGATTAGTAGGAATTAAAAGCATTCATCTTTAATGCTTAAAGTGTGAACCGGTAGTATATTAGATTCTAGAACTTGTTTTGTGATGCATTCCGAGATCGCTAGTAAGACTACACTTGTGTAGTTAGGAATAACTAAATGATAAGAGGCATTAGGATAACCCTTGTTTGATACCCGTAATATAATTACTTCTTCCACATCGGTTGAGTAATTCCCCCACACCCTTTGCGTTGTACTCATCTTTAGTACACGATACCCCTAGTTAACCCCTTTGAGCCTATCCTTTTCGCGGTTCTCGTGATGTTTCGGTTTTTCCGGAATATCAATGAAGAGCATTGTTTACACCCCACCCCCAAATATACACCCAAATCGCCTTAGCCTATCTTGTATGCACTCACTTTTAGTGCATTATTGTTATCACCATAAACCCTTAGTTCAATTATCTAGTTGCTTGCATGAGTTGCTAAGTCGAGTCATATCCTTTGTATACAGTTTTGGGACGATTGGGATTCATGGGAAAAGTTAGAGTTTATGAAATGACGGGAAGGGAGCGTTAAATTCAAATTCCCTTCGTTTGCGTAATAATGTACCCCAAGTGTTTTGATCTTTTCAATTCGGGTCAAATTAGTGTTAGAGTAATAAAAACTCAAGTGTAGGGATGTGCCTATAAATCCCTATCATTTTGATGTTACCGTAGGGGATGGTAGAGTAAAAGTGTATGGAAAAAAAAATCGAAAAAAAGAGAGAAAAAAAAAAAAAAAAAAAAACATACGGGCTACCATCCTACATCTATCCTTTAATTTATGTCTGTTTATTTCAGTTAGCTAGAGTCTAGAGTGTCCAGTCTTGGCTTAGCAACGCCATTCTTCGTATGCTTGTAACAATAAGATTTTTGACTTGCCACCACTATATAGCCTATCCCACTGATGCGTGCCAAACAGTCAAGCTAAATCACTCAAGCCGGCCACTTGTGAATGGCCGACCGTAATCAGCTTAAAACTGCTTAAGCACGAATGCAATGAAGATCTGGGGAGTATAGTGTTTCCCCGGGTCGTTATGTCCCAGCGAGCTATGCAATGGATTATCAAACGTAAAGTGATCGAGAAATTTGAACGAAAAAGAGATTTGAATGATATTATAACTACATGAAAAGCCAACAAATTACAACGGCTTAAATGCAAATTAAAGGAAATTAAAAAGATAAAAAATGTTAAATAAACGCTATCACTATTCTTAAAATGATGTTTTTGTTTTTATGATTTTATAAAACTGAAATTAAAAACTACGCGATGTACAATTAAAAATGTGAAACTTACACAATATTAACCCTAAAAATATGAAAATGATGTTTTTACAAACCTAATGATAAAAGAAAATTATTAGAAAAAGAAAATTATTTTTATAACTAATTACCTAATTATTATTAATTAAAAACTATTTTTAACTATTAAATAATTACCTAAAATACAAGAAAATGGGAAATTAAGCTAAAAAAATAAAATTAAGACTTAGAAAAATCTAAAATATCAAAATAGAACTTTCAAAACTATTTTTATATTTTTCTGAATATTTTTCTATTTTCTAGGAATTTTAAACTATTTAAAACTAATTAAATTACTTAAAAATACAAATTTAACTAAGAAAAATCTAGTAAAATATTTTTTTGACTTTTTATATTTATCTAAACTTAAGAAAAATGAAAAATTATTTTTTTGAACCTTTTCTTAATTATTTGTATTAAATGCTATTTAAAAAGGCTTAAAAACTAAATTAAATCAAGAAAAATAGCAAACAAGCTTGGAAAAATATGAAAATTTCAGGGAAATTCTAAAATCTTATTCTACAGCTATGAAAAATACAAAAACAAGGGCCTATGTGTAAGATATAGAAGCTGCAGTGTAAACTGATGTAGAAATAAGCACTTTCAATAAGCAAATAAGCACTAAAATGAACCAAACTACTACAGAAGCTATTTTATACTATAACTACTCTAACGCAACTAATAACAGCTACTCCTAAGATCTAATCAGTGATCTATCAATGATTAAGCTAAATGACCACTTGAGCAAATAAGCAATTTGACCCCTACTTTCTAGCTGATGCAACTGCTTATTTAATAAGCTAAAGAGAAAACTAAAAGTGGAGATCTCAAGACCACCAACCATAGATCATATGTCCAAATTTACAGCTAATGAGGACTAGTAATAAAGAAGTTATAGATCAAAATCTAAACGGCTAAATGGACAATATGAACTGATGCAGCAGGACAGATGAGCAGAACAGGTTGTTGCAGGCCAATTAAGCTAATGGAAATAAGCTCCTTAGGGCTTCTAAGCAAGAACAAATTAACTATGCTAAAAACTACCTAGATCAACAGAAGTTAAGCTAAATCATCAATAAGCAAAACTCAGGCTAAATGAGAGATTACCAGTGCTAAAGTAACTGTTGTGCAGGTCTAATAAGCAGATTTGCAGATCTGAATAAGCTCAAAATTAAGCTCCTAAGGCAACCTAAGCTTGGCATCCTAAAGCTAAACCTGTAAGCTACTTGTAATACCAAAACTCAAGTAATATCAGTGGAAAAGTAATCTTATACATGTAGAAAAAAACCACTGATAAGGACAGAAGCAAAAGGAAATACAACAGTATTTGAGACAATCTTAAATACTCATAAAGTAGATTTGAGACTAGAAAACCTTAACTGACTATGCCTTAAAAACAGTTTCAGACTCTTTGAACTCAAAATTAAGTGACATGAAACATTAAACCTCTACCCAAATGCTAATTCCAAACACTCCTTTAAAAGATCCAAAATGCATTTTTGAGCTAAAAGACTAGATTACCTTTGACAGAAATCAACTAGGATTGCTCAAATAAGCTACTAACCAAACCACTTAACAGATTTAACCTAGAAACCAACCCAGAATTGTTTTGACTTCCAATTTTGACCCGTTTGACTTTTGTTGACCATGTAACAAAATTACTTGAAACTGTAATGCAAGCTTACCACAAGCTATATAGAGCTTATGTGAGCTGAGTTGAATGATGAAATAAGCTTTTGGAAGCTTAAATGTAGAACATTAGTTTGAAAATCTCAACAGTAAACACAAGTTCAATAATTTTAACCAAACCTTGAAATTAATTCTTAAAAACAGATTACAATGGTACATTAACTTGAGTTTGGATCATAGGAATACAAAATTACAGATTTTAAACTAAATTAAGACATGGATAAGAAAAACGACATTAAGAAATATTAAAACTAAATTCTACTCCCTTTTCTTCTTTCTTCTTTCTTCTTGCTCTTTTTATATGCCAATCACCTTCTCTCTACTTTCTGACCAAATCCCACTTGTGTTTGAGGCCCTTAGATCATTTGGAGTCATCTTGGCCCTCCATTCTATTTTGGCGGGAAAATGGTTATTTGGCAGTTGTGGTTGAGTGAGGTGGAGGAAGGTGCATTAAATGATTTTTGGATATTGGTGGAGGATGAGGGGACATGGAGGAGAAAAGGTGGCTGGAGTTGGAGGGGGGATGGTGTGCAGGGCTAGATGTTGGGGAAGAAGGAGAAAAAGGCGGGTAGGGGCTGTCTGTTTGACTTATGGGTTTGACTGGGGAGTAATAATCAAAGGGTCCAAATTGTTATTTGACAGGGGGGGTCATATGGGTTTTGATAGGGTCCAAAATGGTTTAAAGGCTTAAATAACATAGGGACCAATGTTGCAAATTCTGAAACTTCAAGGACCACTGCTGCCATTCTCTCAAAGTTGCCCAAGGACTAAAAGTGACAAGTTTTAATAATGTAAGGACTAAACTTGACATTTTCAAAATTCCAAGGACTAATTTTGCCAAATTTGAAACTTGAAGGACCAATTTTGTAATTTCTCAAAACTTTTGATATTTTTCACCAAAGGACTAATTTTGACAAGTTTTGATTTAAAAAGGACCTTTGGTGATTTTTCTTTTGAAATTAGGACTCAGGGACTATTTTTGACAATTTTAGAAACTTGGGGGACTGAAACTGCCAATTATGCAAACTTTGCTCATTTTTCATCTGATTTTAAACATTTTGCATCTGAAACATATAAAATGCAACTTTGGAATATTTTCAGTATTTTGATGCATTTCTGAGCATTTTTAGACGTTTTGCAGTTCAGAATTAACCAAAAATGATGAGTATTTACACACTCATCACCCACCAAACCCTTTGTTTCCCTACCGTAAGCCTAACGTTACAACCCTTTAAAGACCTCTTTGATAGTCTTTCCTAGGTGCTTAAGCCAAAGCGATTGAGGTTTGATCTATTCTCAAGCCTATGGTAATCTATGTACTAGGACCGGTTAATGAGTGTTTATCTTCCATTTCTAATTTGTTATATTTCATATACACCCGAGAGAGATGTGAGTATCCAAACACCCCATGTGAGGTGCTAGTATGTAATTTCCGTGCTTGTTATGACTTTTGCGGGGCTTATATGTGTTGTGGACCGTTTTAAACCAATGCTTCATGACCCCTAACTTATAAATTAATTGGCTAAAAGCACATTTGCTTGAGGACAAGCAAATACCAAGTGTAGGGATATTTGATAAGGTTTTAAAAGGTACCTTTTTGAGGGGTCGTTTAAGCCCTTATTTGATCACTTTTGTATCCGTTATTGCTTAATATCGTTCCTTTTCACTTTTTAGGTCTCTTGAAGGCAAAATGCTGGAATGGCACTTATTTGGACGAAAAGGCGCGAATATACGAAGAAAATGGCCAAAGTCAGAATCGAGACACTCAAAGCTGCTGAAAACATAAGGTGACGGCGTCACAGCTTATACGCGACGCCGTCGGAGGATTTTGTGACGGGACATAAGCCAAAACTCCTATTTTCAAGTGACGACGTCAAGTTATAAAAGAGTAGGCCGTCGCAACTCAGAAGGCCTAGATGCAATCCAGACGGCGTCAGAAGCTGAAGAGGACGGCGTCACAAGCATAAGGTGACGCCGTCGCAAGTCTAACGTGGCCAAGACGAAACCCTAATGACGGCGACCCAACGGCGTCACAAAACATAAGGTGACGCCGTCGCATGTGTAATCTTATATATATAATCTGAATTTTTCAGTATTGATGTGTAGTCTTTTGGAGTAAAAACCTAAACCGAACCAAGGCTGTCTTGTACAGTATTTTAGGGTTCCAAACCCTATCTTACACCAAGATAAGTGTTTTACTTCATTAATACAATTATGTCTTTGATTATTTGTGTGTATGCTTGCATGTTCTCCATGTCCGGCTAATTTACTTGTGTGTTTGCTTAGGGAATATGAAACTTAATTATTGAATATTGATTGGTTGTCTCTTATCTTAGTTGATTAATGATCTAGTAATGCGATAGGTCATTCGTTGTGTACTTAATGCTTGATTAAATCTTTGTGAACCTTAGAATATAACTCCTTGAGTAGTTGTAAGCTAAACCATCCAAAGAGTGCCTTAGAGTAAGAGTTTATTATCCCTAGTGGGTTTTGTAGACGAGACCCTTTGGTAAGTTCAAAGAGTTAGGGAGAAACGCATACCCTACAACCTTAGACACACAACGCAACTAAGAATAAAGACGTGACAATTCAACCACCAATAGGAGATAATTAAGGAGTAGTAAAACCTAAGTAAACACATCTTTAAACTATCATACGAGCACACAATAATTAGACATAGACTACATACACCTTAGATTAGATAATTAGATAAGTAGAGTAATCGGTAGCAATACCAACCCCCCAAATTCAAACCCCAAGATTCGTACCTTTCCTTTCCTTAAAAAATATAAAAAGATAAAAAAATAATCTTCCTCAACCCCAACCTTAGCGTAGTAACTTCTCACTAGCATTCCTATTCCCCTAGAGAACGATATCAATACCCGTGGCTTACCCTAATACTACACTACAACGATTAGGTTCACTGCCTAGGGTGTTGAAAAACTTGCTCGACGAAAAGGAAGTTCCTTTGACCCCGAACGACGCGTGTAGCGTTATCAGATATCATCCACCGAATCATCACCCGTAAGAGGTCATAATGTTGGAATCCCACCTTAACAATCCCAATCAACAATTGCTAAGAGAACCGCAAGAATTAGTATTAGACCTCTTGGGTTACAAAAGGGTTCATCAAGCTCTAAACCAAATGCACCTAGTTCTAGTAAAACGCCTAAGCCTTCATTCCTATAGCATAGACTACATTTCTTCACCGAACCTCTGTCTCCCCCAAATCTCTATTCATTAGACCGCTCACCACCGAGAACTGCCCACTCACCTACCTTCTCGTTAAATAGGGAACCACCTACATCACCAACTAATCCACCGTTGGAGACAAGGAACCACCAAGGACTTGATCATATGGAGGAATTTCCATTACCACCACCTTCATTTGTAGAGCCTCCTCAAAATATCCAATCTCCTCCGGTTCCTGATCAAGACAATAGTTGCTCTAATTGTGTAACCACTCAAGGACTTGTTCAAGAAGTACAAAATGAGTTGCATTTCATGTTTAATCATCTTCTTGAAAGATTGGACCAAATCAACAAGTCTACCCATCCTTAGACTCAAGCACATTGATGCTTTTTAAGTTTTTGGTCACTTATTAGAATTAGTATAAAATGTATTACATGGCTAAATCATTTTCTTAGTTTTAGAGATTTGTAGATCATCTCTCATGTTTTATTGAATGAAGTTTTATATGCCATATTGCTTTGAGTATATGTTTGTTGATTGAATACATATCTCACTTTGATGTTAACATTATTTGTTACATCACCATTGCTGGATTCTGTTTTCAGACTGACGGATCCTTTCATTATGCTTAGACGGATCCCTCAAAGGAGGGAACCGTGGGATCCGTGCAACGGAAGACCTGTTTTCTACTAACTTGAGTCTTATTTGCAGGAAATTATGAATTATATACTTGTTTTCTAACATTTGTTTTGTAGATTTTCAATATACATATGAAGACTTTGACACCCTAAGCAAGGGGCTCTCTTGTTGTGGGAGTAGCTCCCCAATCAAATGATTATGAGTTCAACGACTGCTTAAGACATATGAAAAAATTTATGGTTACATATTGTGAAACACTTAGTAATCGCCAATCTAAAAAAGTAAAAATATACGAATGCCTTAAAAAAGAAACACTTTAGCTCACTACTTTACCTCAATGTGGTATCATCGAGTAAGGTACATGAGCTAAACATGACATTTAAGTAAGCGAGATCCGAAAAAGTCTCGTATAAAAGCAAAAGAAAAAAAAAATACTTTTGTTTGAGAATAATTGAAAAACATTAAATATTTGACTCAATAATAGAGAAAGGATGGGCACTTTTAAATGATTAAAAGAGAAATGTAAAAATTCTTTACACAAAAGTGATATAAATATATTATTGTGAAATCATCATCCTCTCTTAGAACCTCATAAGCTAAACTTGTAAGTAGGGGTGCTATTCGGGTCGGGTTGGTCGGGTTCGGGTCAAACGGGTCGGGTCCAAGCCGGGTCGAGGCTAAAAATAATATACCCGAACCCGACCCTATTTGAACTCGGGTTAGTCGGGTTCGGGTCAAGTCGGGTCGGGTCAAGTCGGGTCGGGTCAGGTCGGGTTCGGGTCTGTGCCATTTACAAAATCATAGAATTTAAATGTGTAAATCATGTGCTGCTGGACCTTCGATTCGACTGTGTAAATAAGTTTAATTATGGTAAATTAGCACCTAAACAAATTTATATCAAATACATCCATTGGACAATCCAAAAACAATTGAAAATATAAATTTTAATGATGTGAGATGGAAGCTAGTAGACGAACAGGTAGAAAAAACTGTTAATCTGTGGAAACCATACCAACGGTTGTCTGGCCGCTGCCTAAGTTGTAACATTATGAAAAGTTCATCACCAATGAATAAATCAATCAATAACAAACTAACACACGTAAAAAGTCAGGCTTTTAACGTTTGCATCGTAGTTGATAAATGGGAAACAAAGATTAAAATCTTGTTCAATCTATTATTGAATATAACAGATGCTGTTAAGAGCATAGATATTAAAAAAAAAAAAAAAAAAAAACAAAAAAAAAAAATGTAGTTGTGAAGATTTCTCGTCAGCGCAAAGAATTTAAAAACAGAAAACAAGAAACAAGACTTTGACATGAAAAACACAAAGTCAAAAAAAGAAGCTCCAAGTCCATGACAGATCCAAACAAGCAAATTGAATAATCACAATACCATAAGCATTTCTTACCCATTACGACACATCCTAAAGATAACACAAATCTTGACAACACACCATTTTACGACCATCCTGTTAAAAAAAAAAAAAAAAAAAAAAAAAAAAAAAAAAAAAAAATCCTAACTCGGGTTAGTCTGGTTGACCCGAACCCGACTAAGCAAAATATTTAAACCCGATACCCGACCCTAATTCGTACTCGGGTTAAACGGGTTGACCCGATTGACCCGAGTTAGACTTTGGACCCGAGTAACCCGACCCGAATATGCTTAGTCGGGTTCGGGTCCGGGTCGAGTCCGGGTCGGGTCGGGATTTTTGACACCCCTACTTGTAAGTGTGTGTTGTTCACTCATAAACCTCTACTTTAGTTCTAGTTTAGGTCTAAAAGAGTTTAATTAGTCTTGAGATAGTGCCTTTTGATTCTTTAATTCATTTCTCATAAAAATTATTACAAAATGGTGTTAATTGCTTAACATGTTTAAACCTTCATATTTTGTTATTAAGCTTTTATAGTTATAAGGGCATCCACTATGATAAACCTTTTAAAAGGTTTATAAAATTGCCACCTCATGAAATGGTCATTAATTTACAAACCTTTTAATACTATAAACCTATACTCATTATAGATAAAGCTTTCAATAAGTTTATAAAATTATCAACTCATGCAATACATTAATTTATAAACCTCTTCAAAATTTTAGACTTTTTCATGCCACCTAAACTTGAAATGGTTCCTCACTATGGTACATAATTTTTTAATCCTTTTCATAATTTTTTAAACCTATTCTTAAACAACCATAGTGGATGCTCTAAGTCGTCAAATGAGAATCGTGTAAAATTTGTTAACGTATTAAACATATTATCGTTTTAAACAAATGTTTTTTAAAATATATATTCAAATTTTACATTTCATAAGTGCTACGATATGAAAAAGGATCATGGGCCATATTTGGATGGGCCCGGACATGATTATAGCAACAAAATCCAAGCGGTGACAATATCGTTAACGGTACGTCAGCTGTACTACGAGATTGATTTTGTATATTTCAGCAAATAATTTAGAGACATGTCAGAGAGAACAATAATTCTCTATGACAACCGTGAAAAAAAATATCGTACCGAGATACCGTCGTTATTTGCATAGAAAATATATATATTGAGTAATGATTTACACACTTAAAAAAATTATTTGCACATTCAATGTACAAGTAGTTAAAGCATAATATTTAATTTGTACAAATATTTAATACACAAATAGAGTGTCCTAATTAAATTTTAAAGTGTGCAAATCGTCTCTGTAGTTTGGCTAAATTGTAGGTTTTGTCCCTAACATTTCAAAAGTTCATGTACTGTCCTTGTGAGGAACTTTGTAATGTTGTTTTTGTCCTTGGGTTGCCGTTTTCGACAAGAGCATTTTAGTCATTTTTACTTTGAACAGGGACAAAAAATGCAACTCAAAGTTCCTCACAGGATGGTGCGTGCACTTTTGAAAAATTAAGGACGAAATATGCAATTTGGCTTTTGCAGTTTAATATATATAGTATTTATCAATTCAATAAGTTGACTTCACAAAAGCTTGTATCATCATTAAATTGTGTAGAGTCTCAAACTCGAACAATATTTGATGCAAAGAAATCTGAAGTAGTACAGGAGGTGCTCGCATTTAACATCCAAAATCTAGTACAATTATAAGTTATTTTCTACATGTATTATTGAGCTAAGGTACCATCTCATAAAGATATACAAAGAATGAAACCGGCCAAAAGAATCAAACGGATTTTACAAGCTAGATGTACAAAACCACTTGTTTACAAGAACCAACCAAATACAGTAATATCTAGAAACTCCCTATAGCTTACAACTTCAGGTAAAGCTAGGTTATGTTAATATATCAATTTTCACTATAGCAGGGCTCTTATATACTTTATTACAAGCTTCCGACAGTGGATAACACTTGCGCTGAATTGTCTTCACGACATGCAGATTACATCAGATTCATTATAAATATAAACAAGTTGAAATGAAAGTTCTTAATAAAACTTTAATCACCAAGCTAGCCTAACCTTTTAGTCCATTGACGGTCGAGCATTGTTAGTTGCAGCAAAAGCTGGGTATTATACAACTTCACATCATGGGAACTCTGTTGCCTAGTATACAGTACGTGAGTATGCAGTGCACATGTCTTTAGTACCAACATTTGTATTTACAAGGAAAAACTAAATGCCAATCATACATATTATTTGGCAGTCTTGGTTGGAGTTTTTCTAGTTCGTTGTGAATCCTTATTAGTACTTCTTATTAGTTCCGACTCCTTATTGGCTTGCATTTGTAATTTTAACTTTTGTTTTTCTGCTTCCCTCTTCTTTTGTGCCTCTAATTTTTGTGATTTTAACTTTTCTTTTTCAGCTTCTACCTGTGCCTTCTTTTCTGCTTCTATTTGCTTGCAGTTTTCTTCATGGGCTTGATTAAAACTTTTCACAAACGCAAGTAAGGTTGTAATAACTGAAAATAATGTCATAAAACAGCATTTCAGCATAAAGATATTGGAAACTAGTTAACCATAAACAATTCAGTCTTGATCACCTTGTTCAAATGGGTAACTTTTAATATTTTCTCCAAAGTAAGAAATCAAAGCATCCGCACCTGTACCCTATAAAAACAAAAATTTACGATAAAAATGGGAAGTTTATATTTAGCTGTTATATCTAGAACTGATTGGACATACCACCGCAGTGTACAGTGAGACCAGGGACGCTACTTCACCTTGGGCAGAATTAAGAAATCTTTTCAGAGACTGAAATATAGGAAACCATTCTGACCGAGTTACATTTCCATATAAAGTGTAAATGAAGTAGTAACATTTTGATACGATATAGAATAAACTGAAAGTATAATTAGATCGTGTACCTTACGAAAACGTTTAGACGGATGTCCATCTTTTTTACACATTCTCTTTTCTTGGATTACTATGTCCAGTCCTTTGGTAATTACTTGAGTTTCTTCTGCTAAAGCTTTTAATTGTATCTGGAATGAAATAATTAATTAAATCAACAAAAATATAACTGAACTTATATATAAAATCAAATGGAAATTCCACCAAGAGTACCTTTGATGCAGCTTCCAAACTGCCAAGTTCCTTGGAAAAATCCAGGAGTTCGGGTAGTTTCTCGGCAAGCACCTACGACATACAGCAGAGATACCATGTCTAAAAGTAAAGTTTTTATTTATCTGCTTTAAACGGTAAATGAGATGGACGGATAAAAAAATATATTACAAATAGCCAAAAATTAGTTGTACCTTACAAAGATAATGCATGAGAGTCATTTTGTTACTCTTGGCACGAGTATCGTTAAGTTTGAGGAGGCTATCCAATTTGAACCCAACAGCTTGGCCTAAAACCGAAATTAAGTTACTATTATATATTGTTACAGATGGTGAAAAGGTCAACACACTTCAAAATTTAGCTAATAACTCACCTCTTGCAGTACCCTGGTTCAAAGCATTTCCAAGAGAAAGAATTGTTTGCATAACTCTCCTCAACTTCACAGAACTCATAATCTGATGTAAGCACACCACCAAAAGCAGTAAAAGTTCATCCAATTAAAGAGTTATATTTTATCCAATTAAATATTCAATGGTTAGCTGCAAGAGTAAAGTAAATATAACTTGCCTGTTCTACTGATAAAAGTACATCATTTAGGTTCTTGCTAAGATCTGAAAGCTGAAAATTGCAAGAACATTACATTAAAAGTAAATACTTAAGAGAAGTGGGAAGATGCACGTATTAATATCTTCCAACCTGTGTGCTAAACTGTAACTTATAAGAGAAAACTTTGAGTTTAGCTTCTGAACGTGGAACTTTCATTAGCTCCAAGAAAAACTGTCGCAAAAAAACATAAATAAATTCATATGAATAAGTTGAATTGCGGAAATATTTTCCATGATACAAGGCCATAATGGGAACTACTTACCTGTTCACATTTTCCCAACATCTTTGTATCTCCTTTAAATTCCTAAGCAAAAAAATCTCTAGTGTTAATACATATAAAAACCATGAATGCATCCATAAACCTCAAAATAAATAAAAAATAAGAGAGACACAAACTAGCTTCAATTTGAGTAATTGACCACATGTTACCTCTAAACTAAAATAGTTACGCACTATTCAAACTTTGTCATTTATGAACTTACAGAATTTTCATGTAAACTATTCTTAGGGTTGGGTCTTTGGTTAAGCTTATTTAGTTGTTATTGTGTTATACAAAAACAATAAGCTTTATAAAACAGCTCCTAAAAAAAGTGTGTATTGTCTTTTTGAAGTGCTAAAAAACGTGTTTTAATAACGCATCTTAGAAGCCGTGTTTCCAAAACAAAACAAGCCATTTTGAATAGTACCCAACGTGTTTTTGCTATTCTATGTACCCAACTTCAAAAACATCTGTAATAACTATCTGCTTATAAGTGCTGATAAAAGTCCCTTGTAGGAGAGACTTGCAATGACTTGTGTACTTTTTTAGAGATTTCTTTGACAGTCACACATAATCTAATGTGAAAGTTCAGTTTTTGACAAATAGATAGCTCAAGTAGCATTGCACCTTAATCTGTTTCATCTCCTCCTCGGTAGGACAGAACTTTATAAGGTTATCCACCTGCTCAACATCCATTGCCGAATCATCCAAAGCAAGAACATGCTCCTGTCATATTTCACAAATAAGGCCGTGCTAATGAGCCTAAATTTGAATTTAGGCATAAACATAATCACTATGATCTCAAGTGAGCAAATCTTAGAATTTGGAAATATTATAGGGATAATGGCCTATAAATGTATCTTACTTGTCACCCTATCCTTTTATATGTATCAAAATTAATTTTTTTGCTATTCTATGTACCCAACTTGCATTTTGCGTCACTTGTGTATTTTGTGACTTTTTTGCCGTTCAATTTTTTAACACTCCTATTAAAAGTCACAAAATACACACAAGTGACGCAAAATGCAAGTTGGGCACATAGAATAGCAAAAAAATTAATTCGATGCATATAAAAGGATAGGGTGACAAGTAAGATACATTTATAGGCCATTATCCCTATATTCTAACATAGACATTGTGTGGTCACTCCTAGAACTTAATGTTGGACGTTAATGTCTTGTATACCAAACAGATTATGATGAAGCGTTTTCTTAGGCCTGCACAACCCAAAGGAATAAAGCCTGTAGTTTCTGGTTTGGGCCAAGCCCCAAACAAACCCAATAGATGGTAGTTACATAGTAACGGTTATTTAGATTTTAGGTTTTTACTGAAACGTTGTACCTTTTCTATCACACCGTTTCATCCAGTATTTATAGTGTAGGATTTCTGTAATTCAAAGCAACCCTTTCATTTCAATAATATCAGTTTTATAGGGTTCAACCCATGTCTTCTTTGCTTTCTTCTTTTTATTTTGATTCTTTGGTTGATTGTAAACATGCATGTTGTTTGATCTTTACACGATCCTGGAACATCACAAAACCTGTGAAATTCAGCCCACTAAATTCCGAACATGGCATCAGAGCCGAAGGGGATCAAGCAACAACAAAGTTATGTTTCAATCACCAATCAAGAAGAAAAAACATGCGTTTCATATCCCAAAAAAAAAAAAAAAACGCAGACCATGGAAGAAGATGCCAAATTGAAGAAGAGGCTGCGATGGTCTCTCAATGAAGAAGGGGCTGCGATGGTCTCTCAATGAAGAAGGGGCTGCGACGGTCTCTCAATGAAGAAGGGGCTGCGATGGTCTCTCAATGAAGAAGGGGCTGCGACGGTCTCTCAATGAAGAAGGGGCTGCAATGGTCTCTCAACGATGAAGGGGCTGTGATGGTCTCAAATTCGTAAGCAAGAACAACAACAACCGCGAAGGTTCAAGATGAAAAGAATTGCAGAAGATTAATAAACAAGAAGTTTGGCATCAAGACATTAAGGGGGAATGTTGGACGTTAATGTCTTGTATACCAAACAGATTATGATGAAGCGTTTTCTTAGGCCTGCACAACCCAAAGGAATAGAGCCTGTAGTTTCTGGTTTGGGCCAAGCCCCAAACAAACCCAATAGATGGCAGTTACATAGTAACGGTTATTTAGATTTTAGGTTTTTACTGAAACGTTGTACCTTTTCTATCACACCGTTTCATCCAGTATTTATAGTGTAGGATTTCTGTAATTCAAAGCAACCCTTTCATTTCAATAATATCAGTTTTATAGGGTTCAACCCATGTCTTCTTTGCTTTCTTCTTTTTATTTTGATTCTTTGGTTGATTGTAAACATGCATGTTGTTTGATCTTTACACGATCCTGGAACATCACAAAACCTGTGAAATTCAGCCCACTAAATTCCGAACATGGCATCAGAGCCGAAGGGGATCAAGCAACAACAAAGTTATGTTTCAATCACCAATCAAGAAGAAAAAACATGCGTTTCATATCCAAAAAAAAAAAAAACGCAGACCATGGAAGAAGATGCCAAATTGAAGAAGAGGTTGCGATGGTCTCTCAATGAAGAAGGGGCTGCGATGGTCTCTCAATGAAGAAGGGGCTGCGACGGTCTCTCAATGAAGAAGGGGCTGCGATGGTCTCTCAACGATGAAGGGGCTGTGATGGTCTCAAATTCGTAAGCAAGAACAACAACAACCGCGAAGGTTCAAGATGAAAAGAATTGCAGAAGATTAATAAACAAGAAGTTTGGCATCAAGACATTAAGGGGGAATGTTGGACGTTAATGTCTTGTATACCAAACAGATTATGATGAAGCGTTTTCTTAGGCCTGCACAACCCAAAGGAATAAAGCCTGTAGTTTCTGGTTTGGGCCAAGCCCCAAACAAACCCAATAGATGGCAGTTACATAGTAACGGTTATTTAGATTTTAGGTTTTTACTGAAACGTTGTACCTTTTCTATCAGACCGTTTCATCCAGTATTTATAGTGTAGGATTTCTGTAATTCAAAGCAACCCTTTCATTTCAATAATATCAGTTTTATAGGGTTCAACCCATGTCTTCTTTGCTTTCTTCTTTTTATTTTGATTCTTTGGTTGATTGTAAACATGCATGTTGTTTGATCTTTACACGATCCTGGAACATCACAAAACCTGTGAAATTCAGCCCACTAAATTCCGAACACTTAAAGGGTGAACTAAAACTGCCTAGATACTTTTGAGTTTTGACCTTGCACAAACTCAGGGAACACAAATCATAAACATCTAGAACTGTAGAATTGTTCGGCTATGTCATACTGGATTGAGTAGAAAGCTAGAGTAAGTTACTTAAAAACCGATAAATGTATCAATAGGTTTGGCCAGTAGAAGCTGGTATACAACCTTTAATGGATGATGAAAAATAGACTTTTAGCGCCAAAATGACTACCATATTAGTAATGTAGTATTTAATGGAAGAAAAACCCCATCATATCATTATAGACTATTAAAAGGAAAACATGCTACCTTCTTCCCAATTATTATGAGTTTTTCATGTTAGAAGAGTGTATGAAGATAATAACAACTGAAACACTTCATTAACTTCTGAGCATTTTCATGTATTTTTAATTGCATTAATGATGTTTATCACATGTTCATAGTTTTATTTATCTCTCAAATGAAATCTACATAGCAAAAACATACAAAGCTTAAATGATTATCTTTAGTAAGTCCTAAAAATTAAAGATGAGTAGGGGTAGCTTAGAGAAACTCATAAACGTACAACAGAGATCCCATCATTATATCACTCATTTTAAGTTAATCAGTATCCTGATTGTGATGGAAATCACTGTGAGCTTACCATTAATTCATTGAGAGGTGTCTTCACCTTTGACAGCATGATCTCGCAATTATTTGCCCGTCTAAGATCAACCTGCAAAAAGAAATTAGCAATCACTTATGGTATAGCAATAAGGCAATCCATTTTCAACTCCATCTCATCTTGGCAGTGGAGTCTCGAGGAACTAAAAAGCCTATAAAACAACTTGAACAATAAAAAATACTTTAAAAAAATATAGAATATGATTGGATATTTCAAGAGAAACCAATAAACAAAGAATAAAGTAGTTTTCAACCTACACCATCATTATTATGTGAAACGAGTAATTTTGAAGGAAGATTTAGTAGGTTTTTATGCATTTGAATACACTTCGGATGACATTTTTGTGCGTGTTTGACTCGTTTCACCATATCACCGTTTCTTTTTAGTTTAATTCTATAGCTTAACCAATTTGACCATTTACACAATAAAAATACTGTAATTGAAATCAACCCAAAACTGATACATCATCTAGATGGTATATGAATACAATGTCATTGCATGCATCAAGAAGGAAATTAAATCACCAGATGTATTGTTTCAGGTTTATTAGCTGCTTGAGCTTTAAATTTTGCAGCTTTATCGGAATTTGGATTCGTTGCTGAGAAGTAAGTTTCAAGTTCGGACATATCAATCTCTGGTCCTCTAGTAAAAATGAACCATAAGAAGAATGATAATATAAAGAATACTATAAAAATAGTAAAAAAAAAGAAAGAAAAGAACCACCTTGAAGCTTCACCAGATTTTTGTGCTTCAGCCCACAAACTTCCTTGTGTTGGTTTATTAATTTTTGACCAATGTAAAGGCTTTAGTTTCTTTGCTGGTTGAGGTTTAATGGGAGGTGCTCTTGATAGAGTACTCTTTTTACTTTCAGGAGGTGGGGCATTATGAGCAGACTTACTGGCCTCTTTTGAGACAGATGGTGGTGGTGGTGGTGGGACTGCACCACCTTCTTTTACATCTCCATTAGTAGAAGAAACTGGCGGCGGTGGTGGTGGGACTGCACCACCTTCTTTTACATCTTCATTAGAAGAAGAAACTGGCGGTGGTGGTGGTCCTGGCGCTGGCGGAGGTGGTGGTCCTGGCGCTTGCGGTGTTGTTGCTTGTGGTGTTGGTGCTTGCGGTGTTGGTGCTTGTGCTGTTGGTTCTTGCGGTGAAGGGAAAGGTCCATTCCCGGTACTGGGGGGAGGTGGTGGTGGGGCATCCCCACCTTTTTCTTTTGGAGGTGGTGGGGCTAGCCTAGCATTACCAGCAGAAGAAGACGTTGCAGTTTCTTTCAAATGTGTTGCAAGTTTTTCAGAAACAGAAGGGTGTGCACATGTCAAAATAATATGAGGTGGTAAAGAGAAAGGTTTTACAGAACCATTCGAGGATGCTTCTGCAGTTGACGGTAATTGTTTAGGAAGTGAAACACTTCTAGTTCTAGGTCCAACAGCAGCTGATTTTGATTCAGAGTGTTTTACCTGATTATTTCTTTTACGAAGTGTTTGAAATAAGTTACGGGATTCAGTTTTTTGATAACTAGTTTCCAGCATTTCATCAACAATATCAGACAACGGCATCTGCTGGAGCCTATTTAAAGCATCATCACTTTTAGGAACGAGCCAATCCACACTGCCAAACATCTCCTGAGCATTACTAAAAGCTTCTACCGGGAGGCCTTCCATCTCAAAACAAGACAAATCTAATGGAGCCAAGAAAGTTGTGGCGTCCATTTCCGAGAAAAGAAGCTTTATCCAATAAAATCATTCATTTAGTATCGTGTAAGTTTGACTGCAAACAAATATGGATGGTTGTGTGTCAATTTTAAGAAAAATACCTCAGCTCTGAAGTCCTTAGGAAATTGATCCTTAGCATCCCAACATATGTCAATTTCATCACGATTAAGCGTCAACGTGTTTGATTTGATGAATGCTGTATTGAACATGGCACGATACATAACTTTTTCTTTCACCATGTCATCATGTAAGCTAATACACTCGAGCACAACATCACCTTGAATGTTAGAATTGATATCAATTTTAACAAGTTCATTTTCTGCCTGCAATAATGCAAGCCAAAGATCAGAAAGTAAAGCATACAACATGCATGCGTTCATCAAGAAATGTCATTTATCTGAACTACTTATATTAGAAGAAACAATACTGAGCTGCAAGAGTTGAGTTAAGATGTCAGAAGAGTTGATGTATCAACATAAGCTGATAATCAATAGTGCTAGAAAGTAAACTTAAACCCATTATAACATTATTGATGTCTAAAATCTTACTCATTACATTGCTTGAAGAATGTTGTTTACCTGACAAATAAATCATTTCAAATTTGAACATTCCGATGGATTTTGGTATTCCAACATTTCCCAAATTATGGCAAGGTTGGATAGAATCATACATGTTATAAATTTGTATATGATCAAGTGCAATTTACTCCATAAGCACAGGTCTATCATTTTCGTTTAACATGTTAAAGTGAAAGAAAAATTACACACACAACACAGTTGCAACTAAGTAGGGAACAACTTCTAATCTACTGACAGGAATTACTCGATAGATATTGACATGCAGTTGAAGAACGTAAAACAACTTGCAGCAGGTATTGCCAATTGTGAGATTTAATCTGAGTATTGCATTAATATTTCAGAAGGTTTAAAAGTAAACAACTACATTAACAGTATACACAAGATAAACAAAAATCCAACCCATTATTTTTTTGCTTATTAATTCAAACCAAATTATTTGGTTTTCTTTTCATAAAGGTAAATAACAAATTTTCTAATGTATGGTAGCCGCTACTTTCTAGCTCATCAAAAGGTAAGATAAGGTTAACTTCTGACCAAAAAAAAAAACAAAAAAAAAGAGTGGATGTTAATCCTTTTACCAACGAAGGAGGGTATATGTTTCATGCATCCACATTTACATGATGCACAAATCTAAGACACGTTCAGTTTTCAACCCATTCTTATGGAAATATCATTTAACAAATCATCAATATATGCTAAGCACAAGGGATTGAGAATGTCTGGCACTGATTATTATCAAGTAAAAGAGGAGCATAACTTTAAAAACCGAAATTAGGGCATGAAGATGGGACATCTTGCCTGATTATAATATCGGACATTCTTACGTCTTCTTGGAGTTGAGAATAGAAGTTTAGGAGACTTATGAACGTTTAACAAAGGATCACGTCCGTAGATCCTGAATACAGGATAGCAACCCCCTTTTCCATCAAAATCGGGAATCATTCTCATTATCACACAATCTAAAGTGAGTGCTTTTTCTGTTGGAGGCCATTCTGTATCAGCATTTCTCCTTGACACATAGTGTAAGTACCTCAACTGAGAAGGTACAGGATTAATTGGTAACATGTTGGGTAACGAATCAACAGGAGCTTGCTTGTGAACCATCTCTAAGGCCTTGGTTTCAAGAGTATAACTTTTTCTGTAAAGCGAGATTGCAGCTACCATGAATGCAATAACTGGCCAACCACCAAACTCAGAATGCATTAGAAGAATATTATCCTGTGAAGCTGAGAGCCAGTTTTCACACGATTTTAGGAAGTGGTGGATCACTTCCATCGGGAGCAATGGGCAACCTTCATAGTCCCGAGGATAGTCTATAGTCATATGATTAATATCAGATTCCGACATAGCCGAGGTAATCTTGCTTTCATTTTCACCCTCCCGAAAATTAAGAATCATAAATGAATGTCCAGGGTAAGTTTCTCTTATCTGGGTTACTGTGTCGCCAAAATATGCTTTATAATCTTCTTGTTCCGAAGCTCCATTGAAACAGCAGTCAAACACTATACACCAAATGGGCACATCATTATATAAAAGGGATAATTATAAATGTAGCTAACTAGTTACTTTCTGAGTTCTGCGTAGTTTTCTGTTTTATTTTTCCTTTTATATAACCATCCTTTTGCATTCTCTCTATTATGCGCATTTTGTGACCAATTTCACCCTCCGTTTATCAACCCTCCTACTACCAGGGAAGGCTAAAATGGTCAAAATATACGCAAAATAGAAGAAATTCAAAATATGGTTATATAAAAGCAAGAATAAAAGAAGACTACGCTGAACTCGAAAGTGACAAGTTAGCTACATTTTCGGATAATCCCTATATTAAACGAAAACAAGTCCTAATCATAGAGATTGTGCATACATTAAAATTTTAAGTTGCATACATAACATATGCTACATACTATATAATCTCGTTTTCACAAGTACTTAAAAGCATATCCGGGCATGCATGGCCTATGCCATGCAGTCAGTAATTAGCTATAAACCTTGTTTGTTAAGAAATGTCATGTTTTCCAATTTCTAATACTAAAAACATAAAATCACTTAAAATGCATTGAATAAGTTGTAATACATGTGAAGTAATGATAACGAGTAGAATTATTAAATAGGTATAATCATATTACGTGCATGTACATTAAGAGTAAATACTAACCGTAAATTCTTTCAAAGACCAAGACAAGGTGATCGGGAGTCTTCTTGGACATTAATTTACGTAACAATGCCATAGGAATTCACTGTGAATGAAACTTTAATTTTTATTTTGATAAATCCCCCAATCTATGTAAAATAAATACATTTACGTTTTGTGATTTTGTGTGTGTGGAAAGAAAATGGTGTGATAATAGTTTTATTTGTGAATCAATAAGGTTCAGGAGATGTGAAGAATCTAACAAATGAAGGGGGATTCGTTCGTGTTGGAGCGTCGATTTGTGTTTTTATAAGATGTTTAATCGTTTGCTCCAACACAGAAACAAACCTAAACGGGTTCATGTATTGCATGCATATTTTATTTATTTTAATTTTCGAAGAGAAAATAGGGCTTCTTTCATGAAAAATCATTATTATCTTTTGTTGAAATGACGATCTTAATTTGGTAAACATCATATGTTCAGGGACTAATGTTGTGTTTTGTGTATTTCGTACTTTATGCAGCTGGTTTTCAGAGTTTATTCAAAGATTTGGTGCTAAATGAAAATAGAGAAGCAAGGAAAAACCTAAAGTGTCAAGAATCAAAAGTTTGAAGATCAAGAGTCAAGACGGGAGTCGAGTTTATTTTGCGGACCAATAAACCATTACAAACTGAAAGATGAATCTATATCTCACAGAACATATGATTCAAGGGACAAAGTCAAATATTAAAAAACATTAACTCCATTTTCCACCCTATATTTTTTAATTAAACCCATATTCACCTCTCATTCTAAAAAATTACACATCTTAAAAACCGTAAACCGTAAACCGTTAACCTACAAAAATTACACCATCGTAACGAGCATTTAATTATCTTTCAATAGATAGACACTTTTATATACTTTTGATAAACTTTTTTTGTTTTGGTTTTCTTTAGTTTTTTTAGTTTTCTTTTGGTGTAGTATTTTGCTTGATAACTTGTGATATAATACTGATTAATAAGTTAGAACACTAAACATGTTGTTTTAAAATTAGCATAAGTATTTGTGTAGAACTCCAAATGATTTACCGTTTTTTTGCATTTAAAAATTAAAATTCTTAGCTTTTCAAACATATCACATATAATGTTTGAACTTTCAAATCATCACAGTTTATTCATAGAAGTTGGAAAAATATATGACATTTTTTTTTTTTCATATTCAGACATGCTTGATATACCATATGTGGTATACTGATTTTTAGATTCGAAGACAAAATATATTGACGTAGATGCAAAAAATGATGAATCTTTTGGAGATGAATACAAATACTTATGCCCATTTTATGACAATATGTTAAGTGTGCGAACTTACATATTAGTGTTATATAGGGGTGAAAACGAGCCGAGTTGCTTGTGAAAAGCTTGGGATCGGATCGGTAAAAAGCTCGGATGAGCCGAGCCTAAACGAGCTCGAGCCCGAGCCCAAGTTCGAGCCTAAGTTTGGACTCATTTAATAATCGAGCTCGAGCCTGGGATTTATATATAAAGATCGATTAGGCTCGCAAGCCTACAAGCCCTAAAAATATACTTATGCATAATGTTTATACATATAATCATGTATAAACGAGCTCGAGCCTAATATGGTTAACGAGTCTTTGAGCTTTATTTTCTTCAACTCGTTATATAAGTTAGTCAAGCCCGAGCCACGCTAGAGCTTGTGAAATTTTTCACGAGCCGATCTTGAGCTCAAAATATGAGGCTCGAAATGAGCTCGAGCTCTGACAGGCTCGGGCTAGTTTAAATATCATTTTTTTTTTTCAATTCTCACCAAATTCAATGAAGTAACCTTATTGATTTAGAGGTTCAAATATTATGTGTCATATATGGTTGAAAAACTTAAAATGTGTATTTTTCAATGCAAAAAATGTTATCTTTTATAGTTCTATACTAATACTTATGCTCATTTTATGACAGCATATTGAGCGTCCGAATTTACGATTATTGTCATACCACTAAATCGTACACCAAAAACCCTAAACCCTTAACCACTAGATATAATATCACAATTGATATATACCCAAACCATAAACCTTAAACCCTAAACCCTAAACCCCTAACCACTAAGTATAATATTACAATTAAAAAGTGATATGATCAATGGTTGAGATGATAACGATATAATAACACAAATGATATAACTCATTATACGCATCGAGAAAAAACGATATACTAAAAAACACCAAAAAATGGTTTGACTATCAAAAACAATTATTCTATTTATCATACATATTTTTTGAACCAGCAAATATTTTGCTTGATATATCAATTATGATATAACACTAATCTGTAAGTTCAAACACTCAACTTCTATAAATAAACTGTGTCGATTTGGAGGTTCTAAAACTATGTGTAATAATGGTTGGAAAGCTAAGGATGCGTATTTTTTAATGCAAAAAACAATGAGTCATTTTGAGTTCTACAAAAGTATTTATACCCATCTAACGAAAGCATGTTGAATGCTCGAACTTACAAATTAGTGTTATATTACAAGTGATCTACCAAGCAAAATATTGCACTAAGAAAAAATAAAAAAATAAAACCCAAAGAAAAAAGGTTTGTCAAAAGTATAAAAATGTACCCCTGTATTAAAAGATAATTAAATGCTCATCATAATGATGCAATTTTCGAAGATTAACAATTTATAGTTTTTGAGATATGTAAATTTTAAAATATAGGGGTGAAAGTGTGTTTAAATTAAAAAAGATTGAGCTGGAAGTTAATGTTTTTTTTACTATTTGATCTTGTCCATTAGATCAAATGATTTGGATGGTGGGATTATTCTCTCAGTATGCATTAAAATAAGAGTCCAATTGAACTTTTCTTTTTGTTTATTTAACTTTTTGTAAATTGTGGAAAACTAAAAGGGGGGGTTGAATAGTTTTACCGATTAAAACTTTGTTTTAAAATATTTAGATCGACTTATGTCAATCTATTTAGATGTGTATGTTGGATGTTGATAGATAAGTATGTAAATATGTAATGCAAAGGTAAATAGTAAAAAACATAAAACCACGACACGAGTGTTTATAGTGGTTCGGCTACAAGGACACCTTCCTTGGCCTACTCCACTCCCCGAGTCACCTACTCGAGAGTTCGTAAGCACTACACGACACAAACTCCTTATGGCGGAGAAGCCTTCACAACGTCGCCTATTCTTTTTCCGGTACAAGGCTAGACACCGGGTTATTCCACGAGGTAGAACCAAACCTATCACAATGCCGCCTACACTTTATTCGGCACAAGGCTAGATACCGAGTTCCATTACAAAGGAGGAACTACTACCCAACACTACACAACACCTATCTCAAAGGAGATCCACTCCTTATAACAATATCAACAAGGATATCAATATCCGTTGACCCAAACTAGTCTATCTTGTACATCGACACACCATATGAAATGTACGCCCTATGCACCTTTCACTAATGCCTTTGACACAACTCCTTGGCACCCTTCACTAATGCCTTCAACATGGACTTTCGGCACTATTCACTAATTCCTTTGACATGGATCTTAGGCACCTTTCACCAATGCCTTCGACTTGACCCATTTGGCATCTTTCACTAATGCCTTCAACACGACACTTCTAGAGAGGAAGAAAGAACTATCAACAAGAGAACTTCAATAGTCTTGATGATGACGAAGCTAGACAACTCATGGACTTGAGCTTGCTCGACTTCAAGAGGTGGTGATCTCGCCTTTAAGAGAAACCTAGAGAATCACACAAAAACAAACACAAACTACATAGAAAGATCCTTTGGATCAGAGGTTAGAGAGTTTACAATACTAGGAGAAAGTATGTGTGGGAGTGGCAACCTACAATGAAGAAATGACTCACTATTTATAGACAAAAATTTACTATTGTCTCACGGATCCCTTGCTTGAGGGATCCGTCTAGTGTATTCGTAGGGATCCGTAGGACGCTCTCCCTAAATGGGTTGTGGGTCATGGATCATGGGTTGTAGACTTTGAACCATGGGTATCCAAATAGATACAATGTATCTAGAAGATGCAATGCATCTAGTCAATGGGTCATGGGTTAGCTCCATGGGTCATGTATAATACCCATTATGACTTATGCATGATGTCATGCAATGGGTCATGGGTTATGGATCATGCTCCATGGGTATGGGTAATGGACTTTGGGTTTTACCCAACTACATTTAATGTATATAGTCAATGGGTCAAATACTTAGACTTCTACACATTATGTTACCCATTAAAATACATACTAAGTATGTATATATATAAATCTACCCATTATGTAAACACTAATTGTTATACATATTGTGTAAACGTAGAGGGGGGTGAATACATTTCCGTTTCAAACTTAAAACTTTTGTATCAAATATAGTATAAACCATCACATTTGCTAATCTCGACGCAAGGATGCATTTAACGCATTACGGCATGTAAGGCCAACCCCTTAATATCACATAAGATTCTGCAAGATTAATGGTTCATTATAAATCAAGTTTCACCATTATTAGTCCTGTTTGTTTTTCTTGATCAAGCGTGTCATAATATGTAAAGTGTTAACTATAGTTTATGACTATATGAAAGACCAAGTATGCATCACACACATAAACATCAACCACATACACAATCAAAAATATAAAGCAAGAATAAAAGTAAAGCGATAAGTAAAAGGATACACAAACCAACACGAGGATTTATAGTGGTTCGGTCACGAATCTCCTCTTCGCCCTACTCCACTCCCCGAGTATCCAATCGAGAGTTACTTCACTAGATCAACAAACTCCATTCTTGGCGGAGAAAACCTTACACAACGTCGCTTACACTTTTTTTGGTACTAAGCTAAACACCGAGTTCTTCCACGAGGTAGACACAAACCTGTTACAACGTCGCTTACACTTTATCCGGTACTAAGCTAAACACCGAGTTCTTCCACGAGGTAGAACCAAACCTATCACAACGTCGCCTACACTTTATCCGGTACAAGGCTAGATACCGAGTCCTTCCACGAGGTAGAACCAAACCTATCACAACGTCGCCTACACTTTATCCGGTACAAGGCTAGATATCGGGTTCCATTACAAAGGTGGAACCATTACCCGACCAACACGACACATCTATGACACCCGTTATGTTTTGTGGCCCAACATAACAAACCTTGTGTTTTGTGGCACGAACACATAAACCATCTAATCTTGTTATAGATACAAGAATTTGATACTAGACAATATCCAAGACAATGTGTCTAATGGATATGAAATCCTAAACTAAACATCAAGAACACAAAGCATGATGTAGTTAGTCTTCTATGAATGAAGATGACAAGTTTCCCAAGCTTGTTTTAGAAGATCTTCATGTGCTTGTATGCTTGTGATGGGTGATCACTTCAGTAGGTAAGGATGCAAGATCTCTAGGCTTGCTTTGGAGGATCACTTCGGGAGTATGCTTACAACAAATGAAAGTTACAAGCATTATGATCATATGAGATGAGGGTGGTTTACATGTTTCCTAATGATCTAAGTATGTTAGAAATGGTGGAGAGAAATTGTGACCACCCGCATTTTTAGGTTACTCTTCATTTTCGAGAATTTACTATTCACTTTTACTATTCACATTTACTATTCACATTCACTATTCATCTCGTAAAACTTTTAATCCACATTCTCGTAAGATAAATTATTTTAGTAATAACCTGAGAGTTCGACCATCGTTAGATCATTTTCGCAAAAGTTATTAAGTTAACATCGTTTTAAAGTTTCGTTTTAGACGGTCCACCGTTTAAACATCACGCGCATAACGAAAATCAACTCTGACAATTTTTATCGCATTAGATAAATTTTTAGATCACTCATGATTAATTTGAGAATTTTTAAGATTTATTATTTTTAATATTACCAAATAAGCCCAGCGCAGAACAAAACTAAACTTACGTTTTAAACAATTCTACTTACATCCAGGCTTAACGATTCCTGCATTGTGTTTCTAATATGTTTTTGATACTTTTACATTTTTTGGAAAAGTCAAACATATTTCCCTCCTCCTTTGACCATAAAGGAATTAACCTTGTACGTTCTACGTTTTTGCTTAAATCGCGTAACTTTTAAACTTTACGTATAACTGTTAAGTTATCCCACGTACGACGAAAACCACATTTTAACATCTCATATCACTTTTAAACTAATTTTAGTCTACTCTAAATAAATCCACGGTCATTTCCCTGAAATTTCGTTCTTTTCTGATAAACTGCGAATTACGCGTTTTTGACCCGTATTTCCAGCTTTAAGCAGTGTTTTTGCACCCAATGAGACTTATCACCCATTTTATATTTTTAGATGGAGTATAATGATGAGTCTCATCATTACTACAAGTTTCGTATTTTTACGATACCCGGTTTTACGTTTTATGGCTTAACGACTTACGGTTGGCATTTAACGGAACCAAAACTTACTCTAAACTCAAGATATTATCAAAACTTATCTTCTAAGCCACCTAGACACATTGAGACCGACCTAAGGGGGGGGGAGTCATCATATTGGTGGCTTAATCCTAACCAAGGTTCATTTTGATCATTACAAGTGTCCTAACTTAAACATGGTTAATATTTAACCCAATATATGGTTAACCAAACTTACCCTCCTATAAATAGCAAGTGAAATGCATCCTAAGAACCCTCATAATCTGTTTTGGGTCGTTCATATCATAAATCCTTCACATCTTCCATCATTTGATCTATAAACTCCAAGTTTATGCAAGGAAGTTCCAAAGATCAAGCTACTACATCAAATCTCTAGCAAGTTTAAGTGATCTTCTTGAGTTTAGATCCACTCAAGTCACTTAGTACTTCATCACCAACTCTTCAAGTTTGCAAGGGTGCCAAGGTGTGGAAAGCTAGCTCAATCCGAAGTCCTAAGTGATCAATCAAAGTCCGATCCTTACTAAGTTACTCCTTTCTTATTGAAAGCCAAACGTTGTAAGAAACTTATCACCACCATCATCGCATCTTTATTATTCATAATCTTAACTATTTCATGCTATATATATAGTTACTATGTTGATTCATGATGTACATATACTCAATCACATGTTTTAATTTACATATTGTCATAAAAGTAACAAACTAGTAAACTAGTCATATTTTACACATGGAGACCATTAAAATCAGTAATATATGGACTTTCTAACTTACATAATATGGTATACAAGATAAAAAGGTAGACATAGCAATTTGAATCACCCGAAACGGACAAACGAGTCAAAAGTTATAAGCAAAAGAAGTTAGCGAAACCTAAACGCCAAAACTGCCATGAATAAGCTGTTAAGAGTTCTGCCGTTTTTAAAGTGATACTTCTGGTCCGAATCATCAAAAAGTTAAAACACGAAAGTTGTCCGGAACGACGTTTTCCTTCAATAGCAAAGAAGCTCGGACCTTGAAAACGCATAAATAGGCCAAAATATTTCAAAAACAGAAACTGCCGTAAATATAGTCTCATAACTATACTTTTGTCACAACTAAAAGCAAACTAAGAGGCCTAATGGCCATAAGCCAAGACCACGGCTACGGCTAAGGTCAAAGCTAAGTCTCAAGACCATGGTAGTCAAGACCAAAGTCACGGCAAGGCCATGGCTAAAGCCTCAAGGCTTGTTTGCCCAAGACCGTTAACTATGGTAATTATATTTATGAAACAACGAGAACTTGTAAGAACTAGATAGTTATTAAAACAGGATAAACTTTATGTTATAAAAATCTTCACTCAAAACATATGTTGTATTTACTAAGTGCTACAATAGTAGGTAGCTTCATGTGAGGGGTTTCATTTGAGTAAAACGTATCGACGAGTTGCTGGATTTACGAATTAAAGTGTCCTAGCTCCTCGAACGTTTACTGCATGACCTCTTATGATGGCCCGAACGATAGTACGATATCTATAAACTAAATACGTTTTCACATATTAAAGATCTTTCTATAAACATCATATGATAATTGACTACATCATGATCAACATAGGAATATATATATATAGGATGGTTTATGTTTTCTTAAACATTATTCCAAACTTAAGTCGCAACATTTCATTTTTAGGTTGCACGTAGAAGTCTTCCGACTTATCCATCACATCCGTTAGTACTTAACATCATCAACTCTCGGTGAGTTCATAGCCCCACTTTCTATTACTTAATTGTTTTACAAACCCTTGGGGGAGATACATGCTTTATTTTAAACCGAACACATTGCTTTCAAATTCTATACTTATCTGATTATTTTACTTGCACTAAGTTACCGCATTTGCCAATCTTAAGTCCTTAAATCATGAATCATTAATCACGAGTGAAGTGAGCGCGAATATTGTGGATAGATCTATTGGGATTGACGAATCCCATTTGTTTGACCAGGATCCGGTAAACAAACGCACTATATTTGAGTACATCAGGTAAAACGGCAAATTTTACCTACTTGGGGCATCGATTACTATTATATGACAACAAGTTAACGCCTTGATTGCATGATGCTTAGTGAATAATAACTGTTTTGTTTTCAAAACATTGGTGTGAGTCTAATTAACTCACACTACCAACATAATGTGTTCAACCATTTAACAAACTCTATGAATTTCACTCAACCTTTGTGTTGACAGTTTTAAGCATGTATTTCAGGTCCATAATGTCGGAAGCTGGCACGGAAGAGCAAGGATACTCAAGAAGGCTATAAATTTTATTATCATTCGAAAACCCATTTAATGTATTTTGTAAACAATGGAACCAACTGGGACCTATTTTTGTAAACTCTGATATTTATATAAATCGAATGATAAATCTTTTAAAACGACTCCATTAGAGTTCGTTTTCTATTGTTATGACTGTTGTGCCATGAAGTAACACCCAGTTTGAATTTCGCTGCGTATCACGAAATTGGGGGTGTTACAGAAATTATGTGTGAAGGTATGTTGAAATGGTAAGAAGTGGTTTGCTATTTATAGGCAAAAAAACCAAGACAAGCTTCTGCCCCAAGGATCCCTTTTGAGAGGGATCCGGCCCTTGTAATCCAAGGGATCCGTGGGACGCTCCTCATTATCCATGGGTAATGGGTATGAGCCTTGAGTGGCCTCTGAGGTACAATGTATCTAGACATTGGGTCATGGGTCTTGGATCATGGATCATGGTATTTACCCAACACTTTTACTTTTGTTTATGTATGTAAGTACTTAAGTGTTTTATATAAACTATTTAACTAAACATGTTTAATGGTTTGTTAGGGGTTTGATCATAACGCAACATAACAAACATGTACGAACCTGTGTTGTAGCATACAAGGACTTGAGTCGTCGAGAGGTGTTGAGAGTATGTTGAGACAAAATATAATTACAAGTAACTTATACATTTTACGTTATATTACAAATTACATGTTTGTCATCAACAAAACAAACGAGACTGTATAGATTAAATATCATAATATTTGCACTAACAATCTCCCCCTTTTTGATGATGACAAAATATATGTAAACGTAATAGATAGGTAAAATGTCAAAGTTACTTGTGTCCGTACTTCCTATACATTACCTTCTCCGTTTACACTCTTCTCCCCCTTTTGTTGAAACAAAAAGGGTGTGTCCACGGAGTTTAAACTTAATTTCTCCCAAGAATGGCGAGTTTGCATCATCCCTAGTGAAGTTAAATTAAAAAAATACCTTATTGCTCCCATTGTTGTACACAATTGGCACACCACGCCAATACCTTCAACACGAAACACTAATGGAGGGAGAGAAGAATTATCAACAAGATTCACTTCAGTGGTCTTGATGATGACGAAGCTTAGCAACTCAAGACCTTGAGCTTGCACGTCTTCAAGAGGTGGTGATCTCGCCTTTAAGAGGAACCTAGAGAATCACACAAAAAAAATACGTAGAAAGATCCTTTGAATTATAACCATTGTTGCCAACGGATCAAATTTTTGAGACTTAACCTGTTAGTGTTAAGGAATGAAAAATAAAATAAAATAAAAATAATATATGATGAGAAAGAAATCTCCCTTTTGTTGAAACATAAAGGAATTTTGAAGAATGAATGTGTGCATGCTCCCCCTTGACGGTTTCTCCCCCTTGTTTAAGGACGTCAAGTATTTTAGGAAGCTAAGACGAAAGTATTGCAAAATTTGCAATGTTTTTGCTTTGAAGAAAGCTCCCCCTTGCTCGAGGACAACAAGTACTCCTAGTGTGTTTTGAGAATCTACAAAACAAAATATTAGTGCAAAGATATATTCGTCCTTAGACGAGTAAGTCATATGATGCACTTTGTAGTTGCTCGATGGAAGCTCCCCCTTGCTCGAGGGCGTCAAGAAGAGCCTACAAAAAAAAGTAAACCTCGTTCGAAGACAAGTGTGCCATATACAAACCCATGTATATGAGTGAACCTACAAAGAAAAAATTAGTGTAAAATTTCGTCCATAAATAGACGAGAATCCCATACACATCAGAGTGTATATATATGAACCTACAAAGAAAGGATTAGTGTCAAAAAGAGAAGAATCCTACTACTTGCATCATCATGGTTGGTTTAGAGGTTGTAAGGTTGCTCAAGGTAAGAAAATAAATGTATTTGGGGATGAGATGCATTTCATTACGAAATTCACTTGGCTTTTGACAACATAGATGTTTGTGGAGGATGGTTGAGTGACCATGAATTGTAGTGGTACTGAGACACTTGTAGAATGTGGTTGACACAAGCAGCTTGTAGTTGACACAAGTAGGATGTGGTAGAACATGAAACATACTTCATTACGTAGTTCATGAACTAGACCTTGGACACGGTGATAATGATAGAAATCATTATTATGACTTAGAGGTATGGAAGTTGTGGTAGAGGTAATGAGAGGTCAAGTTTTACTAGGTAATAAAGAGACTCAAGATTAGCAAGGGATGGTGATAAAAAGGTATCAAGGTGACTCTTTGACTCGGTTGATGACTCATCAGAGGTGGTAGACATGATGACTTTGTGAGTAGTGACAAAAGTGGAGGAAGATGGTTAGGATGATGCAAGATTTGGAATATAAAAAATGTGTGAATGAGCACAACTTGACTTGATGATGAAATCGACCATTGTCAACCTACAAGAATCCAAATGAGTTAGTACAAAAGGAAAACATTTATACAAATGGAGAAATTATTCACATAATATCATGAAAAGAAAAGAAAAAACACGTAAATAATCACATAAACGCAACTCATTTATAAACATATAAGAAACTGATAATCCTAAGTGTTGAGCAAGTGTTTAAGTGGAAAAAGGAAATTTGAAATGATTGTCTCAAGAGATAATGTACCTTCTGTTCCCCGGTTCTACCGGTTCCCTCACTAGAGGGATCCGGCTAGCTTTAGTCTAGGGATCCGGCTAACAGATGAGGTGAAAAGGAGGTGATTGGATTCTAGAAAGGTCTAGCACCTACATATCCTAAGTTACTCAGTCTATTAAGTGTCTTACATGGCATGAGACCTAAGTGGTCAAGACTAATGAGTGAGGTTTGTCAATGATGGCTTTTGTGGGGAAAATGGAGTTTTAGAAACACAAATAAGTGATCATGGATGACACTAAGTGTTTTGAGGATGGTAAATGGTTATAGGATTTAGATGGTGGTTAAAGGAAAATTTAGAAAATTTCTTAAAAATCATAAGAAATGAAAAACTAGTTTTTGGAACATTTTAATGTAAAGATGACTAAAATCAATTTGCTAAAATTGAAAAAAATATCAAACTATGTGTTTTGAGTTGAGAGGAACAATGTGTAAAAATTGTAGCGGAAAGATGATGAGTTTTAAAGTAATGATAAATCAAAAACACCTTGAATGTGATCCTAAGTCATCCATGAGTGAATGTGAGATCAACTGAGCCTAAGGTAAGTTTAAGTGATCATAATGTAGCATGTTTAACTAGTCCAATAAGGTCTAAAAGATTGGATTGATGCAAGGAAGCTAAAAAAAGAACTTCTGTCCACCCGGATCCCACAGATCCTTCACTTGAGGGATCCGTCTATTTATATCCAAGGGATCCGGCGTCTGAGACAGATTTCCTTAACAGAATGGTTGCAAAATTTTTCTCTATGTTTCGAATTTTGAAACTAATGATTTCTACAGCAAGTATACATGTATACAAGTTAAGCATAACAAGGAAAGCATGTAGAGATAACATATAGGCAATCAAATGAGATCAAGCTCACAAATAACACAAAGGTTTAGCAAACTTAACAAGCACTATTCAAGAAGCTCAAAACAGATTTATGATCTAGATTAGTAAATTATGTACACTAACAATGGCGTGTAAGGTATGTGTCTAGAAAGAAAAGAGCAAATGATGGTGTTCAAGACAAAAGAGTTGTGAGGTGTTAGTTTAGGACAATCTAAACTATATTTAGATCAAGAAAGTGGAGTTGTTGTTTGTGGAGATGAAAGAGTTGTGTTTAGAAGAGTAAGTGTTGGATTTAGAAAAGCTTAAAGCAAGTATGGTTTTGTGAGTTGGTTTAGCTAAGAGATGTTTGCCTATGTGTTAGTATTGAAGAGTAAGAAAACATGTATATGCGTCCTTAAGAGAGTGAATTGTTTAGAAGGTTGTTTTGGTCAACGGAAGCAATGAACTATGTATAGTCAATACGGATGGTGATTAGCATACAATGAACTTCGTCCATGAAGTCATGTAGCTCTTCTCGATCAAAGCAAGATAATCACTTGATGAGGCAAGTGGTTGTGATTAACTAAAAGAAAAATCAATTTTACAACTTGTTTGATTAGTAATCCTAAGACAATGCAAAGTATTTCCATTGTAACTTACTTTAGGAAAACATAGGAGTATAGATTTCTCAAGTGAGAGAATGAATACGAGTCTATTACTAGCGGTGCTCAATTACGGCTAAACATGACCATTTTTATGGGCGATTCCACATACCCAACTTCTATCAAGGAAGCAATTCAACCGTTAGGTCAAATTGAGTTTCTAGTGCAATAAGTTCTCTTGTATTCATTCTCAAGTTAGGAAAATTTATATTCCTACAATGGCCTATCGAAGAGTAACAATGATGATACTTTGCTTCGTTTTTATTAATATTATGCTTGAAACAACTAAAGTGACGAAGGTGTAAAAAAAATTAAAGTTGTCCATAGGTGAACAAACATAGTTGGATGAGCTAGTTCAACATATGTTGTTAGAAAGCTCGAGTTTGGATTTTCAAATATGAACAATTATATTTGCGTTGCAAAATAATTTACTTGAGTATATCGGATGAAATAATCAAGTTGTCAATCCTACTATGAGGCTTGGAAATCTATCATGAAAAGGAAAACGGGAGAGTACATCATCAACACAAGAGTAGGTTATGATCCGATGTACATTCTTGTTGTTTTTAGAAAACGACACAAGAAAATATGAAATCAAGAAATCATATAAGCACATAAAACATTTATGTTGCGCACATGGCAAACTCAACTAGAAGCCATTTAGTATATTACATGTTTTAAACATTTTTCAACTTATATGACTTATCTAAGTATTTAAACTAACATTTTCGACACACCTAGATGTTATCCCAAACACTCCACATTGATTAATAAAATATTACTAAATTGACAAACAAGAGAATGAATAGCAAGGTGAGGAAACCACATATGTTATTAAAATAAACAAGCACAAAAACTATTTGAGATAAGCAAATAATTAAGTAATGCAAGGTAAGACAATTAATCATTTAGCATAGTATACGAAAGTTCTTTTCATCGCTTTGTGTTAAATATAAATATGTATACTAAGCTTGATTAGTTTATTTTATATTTATAAATATGATCAAAACCTTAATTTCAAAAGAAGACACACTGTTGTTCAAAGACGAAAACATCCGTCTCCAATTAGATCAAAAGTTTATGCAAAAGTTATGACCGGAAAATGACTTTCTATTATCAATCGATGATTCTGTAAATTTTGTTTTGAATCAGTTTATGAAATTATTTTTCAATGAAAGTAGACTCAAATACCTTTCAAACGATAGGTGGCACGACTTCTACGTACTTACAGTTAATTAGTTATAAATTTTTGAAATTTAGACAAAAACTGTTTTCTGTACTACGGATCCGCCGGATCCCTTCCAAAAGGGATCCGCCCTTTGATAGCAAAGGGATCCGCGGATCTGACACAGATTTACAAAAATGCATGTTTTGACCCGACGAAAAGGTTTAACCTTTGTAGACTTTTTAGTGAAGTTATATTACCCATTTTAATCTTTATTCAAGCTTGATTAACAAGATATCTAACAACAAAACTTCAAAGAAAAAAAAAACAACAAAACACTTTTCATATTATGCTTGACTTCACCAAAAATTTGATACAAGGACCTTACTCGTTTTGAAAACCATTTGTTTTTAAAAACTAGAGCTAACCCGCTCTGATACCAATTGTGTAAACGTAGAAGGGGGTGAATACGTTTCCGTTTCAAACTTAAAACTTTTGTATCAAATATAGTATAAACCATCGCATTTGCTAATCTCGACGCAAGGATGCCTTTAACGCATTACGGCATGTAAGGCCAGCCCCTTAATATCACATAAGATTCCGCAAGACTAATGGTTCATTATAAATTAAGTTGCACCATTATTAGTCCGGTTTGTTTTTCTTGATCAAGCGTGTCATAATATGTAAAGTATTAAATATAGTTTATGACTATATGAAAGACCAAGTATGCATCACACACATAAACATCAACCACATAGATAATCAAAAATATAAAGCAAGAATAAAAGTAAAGCGATAAGTAAAAGGATATACAAACCAACACGAGGATTTATAGTGGTTCGGTCACGAATCTCCTCTTCGCCCTACTCCACTCCCCGAGTATCCAACTCGAGAGTTACTTCACTAGATCAACAAACTCTATTCTTGGCGGAGAAAACCTTACACAACGTCGCTTACACTTTTTCCGGTACTAAGCTAAACACCGAGTTCTTCCACGAGGTAGAACCAAACCTATCACAACGTCGCTTACACTTTATCCGGTACTAAGCTAAACACCAAGTTCTTCCACGAGGTAGAACCAAACCTATCACAACGTCGCCTACACTTTATCTGGTACAAGGCTAGATACCGAGTCCTTCCACGAGGTAGAACCAAACCTATCACAATGTCGCCTACACTTTATCTGGTACAATGCTAGATATCGGGTTCCATTACAAAGGTGGAACCATTACCCGACCAACACGACACATCTATGACACCCGTTATGTTTTGTGGCCCAACATAACAAACCTTGTGTTTTGTGGCATGAACACATAAACTATCTAATCTAGTTATAGATTCAAGAATATGATACTAGACAATATCCAAGACAATATGTCTAATGGATATGAAATCCTAAACTAAACATTAAGAATACAAAGCATGATGTAGTTAGTCTTCTATGAATGAAGATGACAAGTTTCCCAAGCTTGTTTTAGAAGATCTTCATGTGCTTGTATGCTTGTGATGGGTGATCACTTCAGTAGGTAAGGATGCAAGATCTCTAGGCTTGCTTTGGAGGATCACTTTGGGAGTATGCTTACAACAAATGAAAGTTAGAAGCATTATGATCATATGAGATGAGGGTGGTTTACATGTTTCCTAATGATCTAAGTATGTTAGAAATGGTGGAGAGAAATTATGTGTGAAGGTATGTTGAAATGGTAAGAAGTGGTTTGCTATTTATAGGCAAAAAAACCAAGACAAGCTTCTGCCCCAAGGATCCCTTCTGAGAGGGATCCGGCCCTTGTAATCCAAGGGATCCGTGGGAAATTTGAGGGATCTGTGGGACGCTCCTCATTATCCATGGGTAATGGGTCATGGGTCATGGGTTATGGGTATGAGCGTTGAGTGGCCTCCGAGGTACAATGTATCTAGACATTGGGTCATGGGTCTTAGATCATGGATCATGGTATTTACCCAACACTTTTACTTTTGTTTATTTATGTAAGTACTTAAGTGTTTTATATAAACTATTTAACTAAACATGTTTAATGGTTTGTTAAGGGTTTGATCATAACGCAACATAATAAACATGTATGAACCTGTGTTGTAGCATACAAGGACTTGAGTTATCGAGAGGTGTTGAGAGTATGTTGAGACAAAATATAATTACAAGTAACTTATACATTTTACGTTATGTATTACAAGTTACGTGTTTGTCATCAACAAAACAAACGAGACTGTATAGATTAAATATCGTAATATTTGCATTAACACATATGCATTACTATAATATGAAAACACTAAAGCTCATTTAGTGGTTTATATGAAAACGTAAGTGTGTTAGTAAACTATTGGCTCAAATCATTTACGTATTTTATTTGTTTCGTTAAAATGATTTTACGTTTGTTATCTACAAAACATTAAAAGATCGTAAAATATAAATAAACGTTTTTACGGCTTATTTGTATTAACAATCTCCCCCTTTTTGTTGATGACAAAACATAAGATTATTTTAAGAAAAAACTAAAATTCGTAAAAGTTTGAATTGAAGTTTTTACTCTCTTCTCCCTCTTTTTGTCGAAACAAAAAGAGCGTCGAAAAGAAACTAACACATTGTTTTAAGAAAAACATGTGAAAAGAAAAAACAAATATGAAAAATGGAGAGGAAAAGAAGTATTCTCGTCTTAGCTCCCCCTTGACGGGTTCATCCCTTTGTGAGGGCGTCAAGTAGGTAGGAACACTAAGCGAGTGCATTGCAATTATGTTTGCAAATGGTTTCGTCTTGTTGACGAGCATACTCCCCTTTGACGAGTGCTCCTTTGCAAGGAGGACGTCATGTAGTAATGATAATCCTATGTGAAATTATTGCAAATGATTTTGCAATTGTTTTGATTTGACAAGAAACTCCCCCTAGCTAAGGGTGTCAAAGTCTTCATGTGTATATTAAAAATCTACAAAACAAAGGTTAGAAAACAAGTATATGATGCATAATTTCCTGTAAATAAGACTCAAGTTAGTAATAAAAATGTCTTATGTTGCACGGATCCCACGGTTCCTCCCTTGGAGGGATCCTTCTAGGCTAAAATGAGGGATCCGTCTACCTGTAAGCTTAAGACAGCAATGGTGATGTAAAATGTGATTTTAACATCAAAATGAGATATGTATTAAGGCACCAAATATATTTTCAAGAAAATATGGCATATAACATGTAATTTCATTCAATAAAAATATGAGAAATGATCTACATATCTTTAAAACTAAGAGAATGACTCAAACATGTTATACATTTTCTACTAATTCTACGAAGTGACGGAAACCTAAAAAGCATAAATGTGCTTGAAATCTAAGGATGAGTAGATTTGTTGATTTGGTCCAATCATTCAAGGAGATGATTAAACATGAAATGCAACTCATTTCATACTTCTTGAACAAGTCCTTGGGTGATTTTACAATTAGAGCAATTATTGTCATGACTAGGAACCGGAGGAGGTGGGATGTTTTGAGGAGGCTCCACAAAGGATGGTGGAGGTGTGTTGAGCAACGTAGGATGTGGTTCCATAAAAAATGAGGGTGATGATGCTCAAGTTGGTGGTGGTGATGGAAAGTCTTCTATATGGTTAGATCTTTGGTGATTACTTGTCTCCAAAGATGGACCATTTAGTGATGAAGGTGGTTCCTTATTTAGCGAGAAGGTTGGTGAATGGGAATTCCTTGGTGGTGAGTCTTCTAATGAGTAGAGATTTGGATGAGAAAGAGGTTCGGTAAAGGGATGTATTCTAGGTTCTAGAAATGAAGGCTTGGGTGTTTTACTAGAGCTAGGTGCGTTTGGTTTAGTGCTTGATGAAACCTTTTCCAACTCAAAAGGTCGAATGCTAATTCTAGCGGTTCTTTTAGCTATTGTTGATTGAGTTTGTTGAGGGGGGATTCTAGCATTTGGACTTCTTACGGGTGATGACTCGGTGGATGATATCTCATGGACCATATGAGCATTCCTTTTGGATGAGCCTTTGGTTGAAGAGTTCTTGCTAGATTCTTTAGTCATAATGAAGGAGAGGGTGTAATAGGAGTCTTAACTACTGATTGTTTGGATTGTGATATGAATAGTGTCTTAAGCTCCTAAGAGTGCTTGGTTTATAAAGGATGAAGTTGAGTTAATGAGTTAAATTCTTGACCATAAAGAATTTTGGCATGCACTAAGGTCACCTATGGTGTTTGTTCTATTCTAGGGAGTCATTAAATGGTAAGCAAAAGTGTTTAGACTACCAAAGAGAGTTTGAATTTGGAAGAAAAGCTGATCATAAGCTGTTCTGTAGACCCGGATCCCACGGTTCCCTCTCACTAGGGATTCGTCTAGTTATAACCCAGGGATCCGTCTGTCAGACAGCATAGTGGTGAGGTGATTATGCTCTTTTAAGGTCTAGTACCTATAAATTTTAAGGGTTTGACTTCCCTCAGATGTCTAAAATGGTATGTGACTTAAATGTCCAACCATAAGGAGTGTGGATACCTAATGATGGTTTTTGGTAGGAAAATGGATTTTTTGAGAGTGCAACTAAGTATTTAAGGATGATACTATTGATTAGAGGATGACAAATGAGGATAATTGATCCTAGAGATCAGATGGTGGCTTAAGAAAAATTTAGAAACTTCCTAAAGAATAAAAAGAAATGAAAAACTAGTTTTAAGCCTATTTTGAGGTAAGCATGACTAAAAACAATTTGTCAAAATTAAGAAAAATAGCCAACTAAGTGCTTTGAGATGTGAGGAACAATGTGTGAGTATTGGAACGGAAATATGGTGAGTTTTGGTGAAGTGATAAATCAAAAGTACCTAGAGTGTGATCCTATGTTAGCTATGAGTGAGTGTGAGACCTACTGAGTTTGAGGAAGACTTAAGTGGTCCTAAAGTATCATGTTTAGCTAGTGTTATAAGGTCTAGAGGATTGGATTGAATTGAAAGTGTAAGAAATCCTTGTCTATTTGCCCGGATCCCACGGTTCCCTCATCTGAGGGATCCGGCTAGTTATAGCTCAGGGATCCGGCTACTGCTGACCAGTAGCTTCTCAGCAAATGTGCAGTTTTTGCACTCTTTAGCAAATACTCATCCTAATCATTTATACATTCAATAAACATATGAATGCAACAAATATAACGCATAGTAAGTAAGGGCGACTAGAATGCAAGCAAAATGAGTGGGACAGACTTCTTGATTGAGATCAAGTTGTTGTAAAATTCTCATTTTCCGGGTTCCTAGTTTAGAATGTTTTAGTTTATACCATGCCATCTACTACGAGCTACGTCCTAAAATACAAAAATATTGTTTAGATTGTTTACAGACCATTGTTCACAAATTAAGGTCTACGACCTTACCTTCCTTCCATTCAACCTCTCACTCCATCTCCATCGCCATCGCCTCTACTCTTCACTCTTAACCCCTCCACCCCTACTTCTTCTTCTTCATGAGGAACTTAGCAAAAAACTTGAACATGCCCTTTGTTTGTTGGAATTCTTGTGAAGGGCTCGGGACTTCCGACAGTTGGTCAATGTATGCTAAGGTGTCAAGATGGGCGTTGCAAAGGGGGTTTCTTCCTTCTCCTTCTATTTCTCTTTCGTCCGATGAATCCGTTGGTGGGTGAGGTCTCTTGCCATCAACCATAATCCTTGTGGTCTTTCCATCGGATAAGGGTACCATAACCTTGTTGCAAAAGGTGTGGTCATTGGAGTAAGGAGAATTCTCTAGAGCAAAGACGAAGTTTGCTAGGCGAGTCAAAAGCATGGCATAGGGGAGTACCATCTTGTCCGTCCTTTTCACACTTGCCATTCGTTTCACCATGTAATAGGTGAGGTTGAAATGAGTGCCGGTTACAAGGCAATAGATCATGAAGCTTAGGCAAGCATTGGGATGATCCTTATTTTCTCCCAAGCAAAGGACGTTCTCCTTTAGCACTAGTTCCCATTTCTTGTATAATGGGAACATTTCCGAAAGCTCCATTTGAAACGAATCTCTATAGACCACCTTGGACTTTCTAGTGACTCTTGACGGAGATGCTCTTTCCATGAAGATGGTATCTCTAATCGTAGCCGCTTCCGGGATGGGTGTGAAGTATACCTCGTGATGGTCTACCATGTCATGAATCTCGGCCAAAGACCATTCATTTGAGTACATACAAACTCCTTGACAAGGGATACCAAGAATCATAGCAAACTCTTCAAGAGTGAAGGTGAACTCGTGCTCATTGATGGTAAAAGCTATCGAAATGGTTCCATCATCATTTCGAATGATCCTCATACTTTTATTAAACTCTAAAACAAACACCGGACAAATTTGTTCATTTATGCTCAAGAGGAAATGGAAGTTGATTCCCGCAAAAACTTGGGGAATGTCGGTGTTGATGGTGAATGAGGGTTCAAATACTCGTCCTTCGTGAAAAAATCTCTTTTCCAACATTTTGAAGATTTTCCGGTCATCCGGGCTCAAGCCATCCTTTCGATGATACATGGGAATGTAATGTGCGGTGTCTTGGTAATCTTGTTGTCTATTGCTAGGCATGATTGGTCCTAAATATCAAAACCACAATGTGGTGTTAATTGTGTGAATAGTAACCTAATGGGTTTCATCACAATTATGCTCAATACATCTTCATTGAATTCAAAAAATGAGTTTAATTTGTATTAACAATGTTGATTCTTTGATTTAGTTTATCTTATAAAACAATGTGATAACAAATTGTGACAAACCCATTTGAGCTCAATTTCTAAAGATAAAAATTGTACTCCTAGGAATTGAAGAATGGAAATAACAATGTAGTGAAGATTATACTTATACAAGTGATTGTTTCCATAGAGAAGATGATGAATTAACTCCTGTGAACAATAAATTGGGTTTTATGTTCGTGAGTTTGAGAAGGTAAAGTGAAGTATAAAAATCCACAGTGATCATCTTTTACTTAAACTATCTTCTGATGTGCCGGTTCCCACGGATCCCTTGAATGAGGGATCCAGCTAGTGTAAACTTAGGGATTCGGCATATCATCAATTATCAGTTTAAGTAATCTTTGATAATTTTAATTTGGGAGTTCTAATTCTTTGCTAGGGTTGATGTTTATGCTCTATAACTTATGGTTTGGGGTTTTGACGTATTTTACTAGTCCTATTTGACGAGGTTCCCTTTTAATGAATAAATCATAATTCTTTGGGAAGTTTTAAAGATTATGATAAAATCCTATTTTATCATAATATGAGGAGTTACACATGAATACCTATTGACATAGATGAAATGTCAATAACCTTATGTGAGGAGTGATGACCAAGGCTCTCAAGTAGCCGAGATATCATTATCACTAGTTTGTAGTTTTGTCTATAGATATCATTATCACTAGTTTGTAGTTTTGTCTATGAGTTCTATATAGATAACAGCTTCAGTGATTTTTAAGAAAGCGTAATGAGACTACTAATCTTAATCATGTTTATACAAAATGATATTATTAATTAATCTAAAAATATACGAAAATAATTTATTTGTAAGTAATTTATTAAAGAGCATACCTTTGCTATATATTCTTTTTGAGAAAAGAAATATTGAAGCGAAATTCTTCATAATCTTCTTAGGATGCCCAAATCCTAGTATGGAGAATTCTTCAACAAGGAAAATATTAGAAAGTGTAACATATTGGATTTCACAAACACATCAAACCAAGATTGTAAAGGGGCGTACACTTTAAGGTTTTAGAGAGAGAAAGTTTAGAGGTTTAGGAACTTAGTGAGAGAAAGTAAAAGTATTATTATGAGCTCCAACCCTCTACCTTGGGAGGTAGAGGGTATTTATAGTATCTTACATAAACGCCACCTACGGGCTGTGGATCAGGCATACAGTGGGTAAAGACCCGTCCGTCCTCCACGGTGTTACTTAACTAAATACTACCTAACATTAAAATTACTACGACTACGAGCTTTCTAACGATTACATATACTTGAGGTGACCGACACTTTAATAACTGGAATTTCCAATTCCTAACAATCTCCCCATAAGGGAGGTCACCTCAAATTACATTGAATACAAACAGATATAACATTAAGATTGTTCTTGGATTCTTGTTAAAGTTCTTTGTTCTGTAGCTCGTAGTCTTTAATTCTTCATGTTTGGTTAATCCAAGCGGAGGTCTTTAACTGATCCACGTGATAATGAGTTTTGAGCTAGCTTTGAGATCATGAGCTACCATAAATCTCTGACTCTTCTTTTGTAGTGTTGATATTATGTGATGTTGTGACTTTTGGACCGACATGCTCACATTCTGGATCATGAACTCTTCTCATCAGAGTAGCGGAAGCTTTAGTTGATTCATGATATTTGCAGCAGCGTAGCAGAAGCATGGAGTGAAAATATCAGAGTCGTTGATGCACTTATCATGATTTCTTTAGAGATGAAAGTGTTGTGTGAGCATGCGGCTATGGATTGACCTCTCCATTCTGATCAGCTGCAAACGTTGGGTGTACCTGCATACAATAGTTAGAAATAAAACACACGAAAGTGTCTTTGATCACTTTCGTTGAATTGAGGTACACGGCCCACGGTTCCCCGTTGATCAGTAGAAGTACTGCCTGTGATCAGGTAGGATTCCTAAGAATCTCCTTGACAGGGTTTCGCAGCTGCTCTAGCTGTTCTCAAACCGGAACGTCTCAAAGAAGACAACACGGAGTGAGTGAACCAGCGACTTGAGATTCACTGATTGATGAAAAGAGATTTGAAAAACAATCGTGTACTGCTCAATAAAAAGTGGTTTTGCAATACAACGAAGGTTTTAAGGAAAATCAATTATCAATCATAAAAACCTTTTATTTTGAAACATAAATACACAGTCGATGTGCTAGAGAAAAGAGTTTTAAGCACAACGACCGGTTTTTCAAAGGCATCCGTCAATCCATAACCTGAACCAGGATTGATTCATAATTTTGAATCGCCCCATTGTTTCTGTTCAGTTGTCACATGGTTGATCTATTGGATAGATCTCACATGCCACCTACCAAGAGCTTGTTTAATGTTGGCTCTAGAAGGCTTTCCATCTTCATTGTGAATATGTTTGCATATCACTCTGATGTTCTGGCAATACCACAAGGATACTGCGTAGGACTCTTTAACATATATTCTCTTTTTCCACATTGTGTGAAACAGAGAGTCTTCATTGACAGTGTCCTAATGAGATTTATTTGATGATCTCGTGGCTCTAGACTCAATAGTGCACATTTGGTTCCTATGCCAGAGACTAGGGAGAGGGTCTCCTTCTTTAATATCAACAATCTCTAAGAGAGAGTCGATAGATAATGTAGGTTCCCTGTGAGAATGAAACAAGTCCTTTTAAGAGGAACTTGAGTGGCTTGGGAAGTTGTAGTGTAGTGCGTCACTGGGTCCATGACATCTTGTCTTCAATACCAGTGTTACCTTAGTAACAACCAGTAGCATATGTATTGAACCCGGTTTCTGCCCTAAGGTTGAATTATTGGAGGGCTATTTATTTTCACCCTTTTCACATTCGTTTCTTTTTCATTCTTCAACCCCTTCAGTGCTTACCGAGACTTCATACCTAGAACCTTGTTGGGTTTATTCCAGTTCTAGCTCTATCTCAGTCCGCACTCTTCCCATATCTCACTTTTCTCCTTTTTTCATTATACCTAAGGACTTCTACACTATCTAGTGGATTGTCCCTGGGTAGATCCCTCCGGTTCTGGCTGGATCTTGGGAACGAATACCTAACCTCACCATCCTTATATCACCATACATAAAGTAAATTTGGTCTGGTTTTATTCAACAGCCATTAGAACCAATTGAAAACCATTTGAAAATCAATCCAGATACTTGTGACATATTATCAAAGCATTTTGTACATGAATTGTTTTTGATATTTTAGAAAAAGAGCTCCCCCTCAACATGTGCATCGAGTATTTGAAATCGTTTTGGCACACGTAGGCAAGAGGAAGCATTCAATTCTTTGATTACTATTTTCTAAAAGATATCAACATCACTTTCCTGATCAAAATTAGTATTTTTCATACTTAGCTACGGATATTTTTGGAAAGGATGTGGTTTTCAAACAGTTGCTCCCCCTCAATATGTGCATCAAGATTCGAAAGTGTTTTGCACATATAAGGGAAAACCTACACATTGAAACAAATTAATCACGTTTCAGTCCTTTTTGGTTTGATATAGATGCTCCCCCTCAACATGTGCATGAAAAATTTGAAATCGTTTGGCACATGTAGGGAGGAGAGCTTGTAAATCACTATAAAACCATTTATCAAATTATCAATTTAAATCCAATTTAAATCACAAATTCTCCCCCGATCACAATTTTCAAATCATTTGAGATTTGTGATCTCTGTAGATTAAAATAGATTTTGAAAGCTTTTGAGGAGAATCGTGACTTGCTTATGAAAACATTTAACCGATAACGATCAAGTTAGAGACTTTAAACCCCAAAGATTAAACATGCTTGAATATCTTTTGAAAACATGACATAAACCTTGGTCTGAACCAATTGTATGACAAATAACCTTTTGATCTTTAATGAAATCATTCTCCCCCTCAATCAATGACATAAGTTGTTGATTGAGAGATAGAGATTTTGACAACTGTCACGTCCAGATGATTTTTAAAAATTGAGTCTGAGTTATTTTTATTAGTTTTCATTTTAGATAACAAATATTTTTCAGAAGAAGTTATAGAAGGAAAAATATTTGTGAAGGAAACATTTGTCCTTTTGGTGACAAACATTTGTTTTTGGAGCCTTCTTCAAGCGATAGACATGAGTAGGATGATCTGGACTCACAAAACCTTCAGGGTGGCTGACGTATACGACTTCTTTAAGATCTCTGTTAAGAAGTTCCGTCTTTACATCCATATGATAGACTACCATATTCTTGCTTGCAGCATTAGCCAGGAAGATTCTGATTGCCTCGATATGTGCAACTGGAGAAAATGATTCTTTAAAGTCAATACCCTCCTCTTGACGGTATCCTTTTGCAACCAATCGAGCCTTGTTCTTTAATACATCACCATGCTCATCAAGTTTTACTTTGAAGATCCACTTTAGAGAAATGATCATAGCACAGTTAGGAGCAGGTACTAATTCCCATACATCGAGTCGATCAAACTCATGAATTTCTTCTTGCATGGCATTGAACCAGATGTCTTCATTCATGGCAATTTTAACGTCTTTTGGTTCGATTTTAGAGAGTACGGAGTTGAAGAAGCACCATAAGGCATCAGTTGCAAGTTGTTTACGAGTGGATACTGGATGAGAGGGGTTTCCAATGATGTTTTCCAATGGATGGTCATGTGTCCATTTTCTAAGGTGTTCATGTGGTTGTTGTAGAGGGACTGAAGTAGCAGAGTCATTTTCTCCTGATGAAGATGGTTCTGATGATGATTCAGGAGCAAATATGTTCTCAAATGGAGCATCTTTGGGAGTAGCAAAGGGGTTATCTCCATCATAGGTGCCAGAAACATTTCCATGATGTACACTCGATGATTGAGGATTTGATGATGAGAATGATTGATCTACAGCAGGAGCTTCTTGACTCAATGGCATAGATACTAAAGGGTTGTCCACATTGACTTGATTGGAAGCAGCCTCTGTTGATGGATTGGACTGATCCTTAGCAATAGGTTCATCATATTCATCAAATATTGGATCAAACAATTTCTTCAAATCTTCTACAGAAGGAGGCACATATGGAATTGTTGGTGAGGAGTTTTGTACAAGGGAAGAACTAATGGGACTACTTAGTGAAGGTTGAGATGCGGGTCCAGAACTTGATTGTTTTGGAGCCATTTGCCCAGACAGCTCATCGAACGTGACGTGAATAGTTTCCATGATATCCCGGGTTCTTTTGTTGTAGATTCAGTAACCTTTCCTGTTTGGTGCATAACCCACAAAAATTCCTATGTCTGCCTTAGCTCTTAATTTACCTAAATCTTGACCATCATTTGTTGGATAGCATAAAGCGCCGAACACACGAAGGAAGGACAGATCAGGTTTTCTGTTGTGGACGAGTTCATATGGAGTTTTACCATGTGTAGTGTGGATGAGAGAACGATTTTGGGTGTAGCAAGCAGTGGCAATGGCTTCAGCCCAGAGAAACATTGGAACCTTTGAGTAAATTAGCATAGTTCTTGCAGCTTCTACAAGAGTCCGATTTCGTCTTTTAACTACACCGTTCTGTTGAGGAGTACGTGGAACACTTCTTTGATGACTGATTCCAATGCTTTCATAAAACCGACTTAGTTCTTTGTTAACAAACTCAGTTCCATTGTCTGTTCGTATGATTCTAACAGTCTTGTTAAGTCGAACCTGCAGCTGTTTGATAAGTTTGATGATGACGTCTGGAGTTTCATCCTTTGTCCTCAGAAACTTAACCCAAGTAAATCGAGAGTGATCATCAACAACAACAAGCACATATTTCTTTCCATTGATTGTTTGTACTCTCATTGGTCCACACAAATCCATATGAAGAGTATGAAGAACTTCCATAACTGAGTTTGCAGGTTTGGGTTTATGGGCATATTTCTTGCTTTTTCCTAATTGACATGCAGAACAAAGGTGATCCTTTTCATACTTTAGTCTAGGCAAGCCTCTCACGAGGTCCTTTCTTGACAGATCATTTATGGTGCCGAAATTCAAATGATTGAGACGACGGTGCCATCGCCAAGACTTTGTTTTAGAGGCCTTTGATAACAAGCAAATTGGAGAAGATCTCATCATGTCTTCGATGGAGATGGTGTACAAATTGGTTCCACGTGTTCCTTTCAAAAGTTCAACACCATCTAAATCTCTAACGAAGCATGTACATTTTCTGAAGGCGACCTCTAGATCAGAATCACAGAATTGACCGACAGAAAATAGATTATGACCAAGACCTTCAACATAATATACCCTGGAGATTACACTATCACCAACCACATAATCTCCATAACCCATAATTGCTCCAAAATGGTCGTTTCCGAATCTAACAGTCCCGATAAATTTACTCACGAAGTTCATGAGCCGCGAGCGATCTCCAGTCATATGCTTGGAACAACCTGAGTCCAAGTACCACATAACGATTTAAAAGATCTGCAGTTGAACACAGACAAGAATGGATAGCTGGATAATTGGGATCCCCATGCAGGAATGGGTTCCACTTGGTTAGTAACAGTGATTGGAACACCCACATCAGAAGTAGAAACAATGAATTCATTAGGGATAGATGTTGTGCTAGTGTGAATTAGACCTATTTAAAGTATGTTCACTTCTTAAAGGAATATTTCTACCAGTAGGCATCCATTTCCTAATGGGCATTGGTCTAGATAATCTAGGGCACAACTCATTAAGATTGAATTTACGACCAGTAGGTATCCATTGATAGCCTACATTACTAAATTTTCTTCCTGTAGGTTTCCAATGTTTTCTAACCTTCTTCCACCATTGCTTTCTAGCCTTCTTAACCTGTTTGATAGCATTGACATTCTTAACTGGGTAATTAATCACATTACTCACATCATTCACAACACATTCATGATTAATACCAGAAATCAAACATTCATTACATGTTTTGCAAATAGTAGTAGAATTCGAATTAATTACAATACGCTTAAAGCTAATACTAGAATCAACACGATTCATTTTATTCAATTCTAACTTAAAGTTCCTAGGGTGGTCTTCTACTTTCCTCCATTGATTACTCTTAGCTTGCGAGGTCCTATCTTGCTCTGTATTGCCTTGAGGCTTTGACCTGCTCGCTTTTGTGTCACTTTTTACTCCTGTAGAGGGAATGGGAACATTAGTTGATTTTGCTACCTTTTGCATTTCAGGTTTAGAAGTGCTGGGATCTGAAGTACTTGAAGGCGCATTGAAGCTTACATGCTTAACTTTAGGCACTGAGTGAGGCATATCAAGAAGGACATTCTTAAATTCAGGCATAGAACAAGGCACAACTATTTTATCCTTCTTACCAACGGGTTTAGGGCATGTTGCTCTTAAGCATTCTAAAAGTTCTTGAGATCGTTTGGCATATAAGCAAGCATACTTAACTTCACTATCAAGTGGCTTATTTATGAAATCTTCTTCTACAATCTCACAGAGACATTCTAGACTATCCTTAAGGTGAGCAAAATAGTTATGAAACACAAGTTCGTTATTTCTAAGATGAGGAGGAATGTATTTAACAGTCACAGTATATTTAGAGTCTGCAGATGACTTTGATGCAACATTCTCATTAAAGACAAGTGGCATTTTCCCTTTTTCCTGTTTCTTCAGATTCTCAATTTCTTTTTGTAAAGAAGTTATTTTTTCGTTGTTTTTGTCACGAGTGACTTTCATTGAATCATATAACTCTTTAAAATGTAGTTTAACCTTTTCATTTTCTTCTAGAAAACTCTCATTTTCCTTTTGTAAAACATTAACGAGGTTTTGAAGATGAAATGTTTGAGAAGATTGAGAATCTAAAGGTGGAGGCATTTGGGAGCCATTCACATTATTTCTTTCGCCCTTCAACTGTGAGATTTGGGCTCTCAATTTTCTGATCGTGTTACACTGAGCTTGAATTTGTTCATCACGTTTGTTTATTTCAAAAACTGCATCAAATTCAGGAGCATCTGAGGATGTCTTGATATTTGAGGTTTTAACATTTTCTGTAAAGATCGTTGAAAGCTCTTAGACGAGGTCTAATATTATATCTATGAACACATAATAATGAAAGCGGAATATTCAAACATAGAATCAACATTATTATGAACAAGGTTTTTTTATTATCATAAACTAACTAACTAATTATAATAAAGATCAAAGACTTGATCTAATACTAACTAACTAAACCCTAGACGTTTTCCCTACGCCTAGGTTCCCACACACACACACCTTTAGACGTCTACATCTTGTACGTACTTTGAAACTAATGACCCTATGTCTCTTTATATACTAGATACATCTAGGGTTTACAAGAGGAATCATAATATAATTAGGAAACAATACAATTAGGAAACTAAATATTCTTTTAAGCATATCTTCTAGAATCTTCCAAATCCTCCATCTTTTTGTAGTTTCCCTTCTTGTCACTTTTAGTCCTTCATGTTTCATTCTTCTTGTTTTGTATCATCAAATCTATAATAGACCCAACAATCTTCCCCTATTTGATGATAACAAAACAAACACGATTCTTGTACGAACTTCCCTAGACGAAGTAGCAGAAGTTGAGATAATTAAATCTCACCATGAATGAAACAATCTTCCCCTTGACTTAAACATGTCACTCAAACATCTCTTCCCATTTTTGTTATCAACAAATAGAGAACGTATGCAAATAATGATCTTGACCACCACGAACCAATATCATACTTCCAATCTAAGACTTCCAATGTTTAAAAATCACCCACCATTACGCATCATAAGAAAAATGGATCCAAAACATTCGAAAACTTCAACTAGCAGTAGTAATAATGATCAACAATAAGCTTCCCCTAAAAACTTTTAACAATAAGCTTCCCCTAAAAACCATATGTTAACCATCTTCTTGATTCTTCAAAATCTGTAAGCTCCTTGTAATGATCACTTGTGAAGAAAAGCAAATATAACGAACTTGATGAAGAAGTAGAATTTCCCAAACTTGTGTCTTAAATCTGTACTATCCACGGAACTCCATACTTATACGAACCAAATATAAGTAGACCGCAATCCCTTGACAATAATCCTCAACTAGTATGAGACATTGAGCACTACAATGTAATTCCTTTAAGTGATAGCCAATGTGTGCATAAAGCATCATAAGAAAAATCACACATTGCTAGATTCATCAAGCTATATGATAAGAACACAAACCAAGTAATTCCACTTCACCTTCAAATAAGTGATAAATAATCCTTTTCGTAATCAATTCTTCAATAAATCTCCAAAACGAGCCTTTTTAAATCCTTTTAAGAACAAAAACTTCTTCCTGTGTGTGTGAACAATAACCTGTGTGTGTGATATCCAAAAACCATAACAATAATTATGCTCGACTTCCCCTTAATTCCAAAACCATATGAGAAGCAGTACTTTCAATATAACAGTACTTTGAAACCTCCTCACAGTACTTTGAGAAGTAGGAGTACCTTGAGCATAAGCAGTACTTTAAAAACTCCAAGCAGTACTTTGCATCCAATGAGCAGTACTTTAATTCAAGAGCAGTACTTTCATCCTAATGAGCAGTACTTTTGTGTCCAAGAGCAGTACTTTCAAATTCCAAGCAGTACTTTCGTGTCCAAGCAGTACTTTGCTTGTAGGGGACCAATAATGCACAACAGTACTTTGAAAATACACAGCAGTACTTTCAGCAGTACTTTCACATAAAAGCTCAGATGGAAGATCCCTTCGGTGGAAAGTTAGATTGATATATAGAGAACATCCACCAAAAATTTCGTTACGATCCAACGGTTAACGAAAAAGTTATGATCGTTTCAAAACAGTGCTGTTGTAACCTTACAAAAAATCAGCAGCAGACTTCGACAGCTTATAACTTTTGATTGAGAGCTCCAATTCACAATCCCTCTGGTGAAAAGTTAGATGGATATACTGAGATGCACCAGAAAAAATTTTAGCTCGATCCAACGGTTCAATAAAAGGTTATGCCTTCTGGAAAACAGTGCTGCAGAAGTATTACGAATTTTTGACAGCTTCGAATTTTTCTTCCTTCTTCTTCAAGAAAACCTTGTAGATCCCTAGATACCACGAGCCCCAGGCTCTGATACCACATGTAAAGATCGTTGAAAGCTCTTAGACGAGGTCTAATATTATATCTAGGAACACATAATAATGAAAGCGGAATATTCAAACATAGAATCAACATTATTATGAACAAGGTTTTTTTATTATCATAAACTAACTAACTAATTATAATAAAGATCAAAGACTTGATCTAATACTAACTAACTAAACCCTAGACGTTTTCCCTACGCCTAGGTTCCCACACACACACACCTTTAGACGTCTACATCTTGTACGTACTTTGAAACTAATGACCCTATGTCTCTTTATATACTAGAGACATCTAGGGTTTACAAGAGGAATCATAATATAATTAGGAAACAATACAATTAGGAAACTAAATATTCTTTTAAGCATATCTTCTAGAATCTTCCAAATCCTCCATCTTTTTGTAGTTTCCCTTCTTGTCACTTTTAGTCCTTCATGTTTCATTCTTCTTGTTTTGTATCATCAAATCTATAACAGACCCAACAATTTCTTTGAGATGTTGGTATTTTAATTGCAAAGCAAAATGTTCAACTTCCAATTTAGAAAAATGTTTGACCAAGTTATCATGATCATCCTGTTCAATTTTATCATGCAGTTTTGAATTTGCTGTTTCAAGCTCAATGACACGATCATGGGAAACTTTCAAAGAAACAGATAATTCATGAAATTGAGAAGCAGTAATAGAATGCTTAGTAACAGTATAAAACACATCTTGAGCCACACAACTCAACACTAAGTTCTCATTTAAGATATGCAGATTTTTCCTTTCAATTTCATTATATTTGAGTTCCCGTTCATAGTCATTGACCTCAACAATCATTGCATCAAATTCCTTTTCCATTTCTTTAACATATGAGTTTATTCCTTTTTGAAGACTTTCAAATTAACCTTTTAATTGTTTAAAGAAAGGCATGACCTCGGTTAAATAACATTCTTTAGTTTGCTCAAAACCTCTTTCCCCTTCAGTTATCCCAGTGGGTGTGATCCTTTTCTTACACGTTTTCTCAAAATCAACAAATAGTTTGTAAACTACATGAAGGCTGATTAAGGTCTTGCTATTAGTGGGAAGATTCCTAGGTACTAGATGCATTGGTGTATTTGAAGGATACACAGTGGCTGGGGGCAATTTCCTACAAGGGGGATTCTTAGCAATAAGATTATCTGCCTTTTGCTTATCTATATCTTTCTTCCAGAAAAGTTGTTCTGGGGTTAATTGAGTTTGAGACTTAAACATGTTCAGGGAGATCTAATTTTCTTTTGTGTATTCATGGGGTTTGATTGTTATGTTTTTCTTTTTACACTTAGGATCTTTTAGCTTCTTATCCATTTTCTTCCTAGAGGCATTTTCTAATTTTCTATCCTCTTCCGTGCTTCCAATACATGATGGTGTTTTCCTAGGCTTGAGAATCTCATTTCCATCATAGATTACAATTTGCGCAGCTCTAGCGGCCTTTCCATACTCAGGATTGGGTACTTCTACAAGGGGAATACTATGCTTATCGCTTAAGACTCTATGCTTAGTGATCATGTGAGCAGTCTGAATGGTATTCCCTTGTACGTATAACTTATTTTCAAGCTTGTTTTTCAAAGTTTTAAGATTAGAAAAGTCATTCAAAAGTTTTGATTCCTTAGCATTAAATTCTTGTTTAAGCACTTTAACATTATCTTGAAGCTCTTGCTTTTGCTTAACTGTTTTAGAAAGCTTTTCTTGTAAGGAGTTTAACTCTTGTTTTAACGCTTCTTCTCTAAAATTACTTTTTCTAATAATTGTACGCATTTGGTCATCCATTTCCTGCTCATGGGTAGTTAACTCAAACTTAGCATGTTGTTCATAAATGGCAACTTGTTCTTTATAGGCATTCGGTTCAGAAACTATGGAATCATCAGGCGCACGTTCATTGTATTCATCGAAAGCATAATCATCATTGACTGCAGATGATACATTACTTGGTACAGTTTCACATTCATCTTGCTTCACATATTGATCATATGGGACAACATTGTTATTGCCCATATTTTCACTATCTGATTCAAAGATTTCAGTTGGTTGTACTTTGTATTGTATCTTTTGCACATCAATCTCATCATATAATTTTAGTACCTCAGAGATGATTGATGCCTTAGAGGCACTGGCCTGTTGTGGTGAAGTAGCCTTAGGAGAGACCATTGGTGAAATGATAGCCATGAAGATGGTCTGGGCAGTTGGTTCATCATCAACATCTGAGTCATATGCATCACAATCAGCTACCTGAAATGCATTTGGATGATCTGACCCATGCCTGCACTGGTTGTTCATCCACATCAGCATCATAGGTTTTGGCATTTCCCTCAGCAAGAAACAACAACTCTTCTTCATCTAAAACCGCACCACTGTCCTGAGCTTACACCAGCAGCATCTTGTCCCTGAAATACTCTGCATTTTGAGGGAGTTTTGGAGATGTGCAGTTCCTTGCAATGTGTCCATCACCACCACAATTGTAGCACTTGATTGGCTTTCCTTGTCCTTGATTTGCATTCCTTCCACAATTCTGATTAGCCACATACCCTCCACCAGCTCCAGTATTTCCATAACCTGCTCCAATCATCCCTTGTTCATATCGTCTTCCTTGCACATTATGCACCACTACCCTTCCATCTCTGACAGTAGCCTGATTGTGTGGATTGGATGTTGTTTTGAGGTTATTGTTGGTGTGTGGGATGGAATTCAGATTTTGACTGATCATGAGAGATAGTTGATTGATGAAGTTTTCTATGATTGTGTTTGAGTCTGGAGGCTTGTATGCTGGATCAGGAATGAGCTTGTAATTACCATTACCCGTGGGTATGACTTGAGAAGCTTTGGTGGTAATTTCAACATTGGTGTAAAAGGCTGTTGAATCATTTGACGAGCTTGTTTCTCCCTGTTTAGATTTGAACTGTTCAAGAACCATTCGTTCAAACATAGCATGTCTCTCATTCTGAAGCAGGAATGCATACAATTGTTCATAGTTAGTGTTTCTCAAACCTTTCGTTAACGTGACTGAAGTGACAAATTTGTGCCATTCGGGATTCAAGTTGTTCACAAACTTTGAGTTTAGCTGAATATTTGGCATAGTCATTTTGATATTCCTCATGTCATTCACAAGCTTGTGAAACCTCACATAATATTCAGTGACACTTTCCCCTGGTTTCATCTTGAAGTGCTCAAAGTCATCATACAGTTGAGATTCTCTGTCTTCTTTAGTTAATTCAGAACCAGAGAGAAGCATCTTGACATTGTCCCAAACTGCCTTAGCTTCAGTATTGTGATTGATCAGCTTGTAAATGTCCTTAGGTAAACCCTGAAGTATGATGTTAGAAGCCCTGATGTCTGCATCGTATCTCTTCTTCTCCTTATTAGTCAGTTCATCATACATCTTAGGTCTGTCCAGTCCTAATATCACCGAGCCATCAGCAGCAGTCTCAAGTAAGTCTCTGGTTGTCTCAACTTGATAAGGTCCTTCATAAATTGATTTGAGGATGTTAACCCCATTTTCCTTTCCCAAACAGTACAACCTAATTCGTTGAGCCCATGAGTCATAGTCAGTTCTGTCAAGCATAGGTGGACGAGTATCTGATCCAGCTGCTTGAACATCCTCAGCAACAGAAGAGATGATTGTAGGCACGTTCGTAGACATGATTACAGATTTCACGGGATTTTAAAACTCTTGGATTAAATTGGGAAATAGATTCTTTCACGGGATTTTACTAAATCAAGAGAAAACCGTAGAATGTAATCAAGAAGAAAAGCACTAAGTCACAAGAGACAAATCGCTCAACAAGACAAATCGCACAGACAACAAATCGCTCAAAAGTGACAAGTCGCATCAACTAACAAATCGCTTAATCAATCAACTCGCTTCAATAAGCAAGTCGCTTAAACCAAGACAAGTCGCTTAACCAGGACAAATCGCTTAACCAAGACAAGTCGCTTAAACTTACAACTCGCTTCAATAAGCAAGTCGCTGAAAACAATGACAAATCGCTTAAACAACACAAGTCGCTTAAAGTCACAACTCGCTTAAATAAGCAAATTGCTGAAAAATGACAAATCGCTACTCCGAATAAATCGCACAAGTACAGCCACTCCCCGGACAAATCGCTTAAATAAGTGATTTGAAATCGACACAAATCGCTTCCAAACAGGGACTAATCGCACGTTTGAATGCTTAACCGAGACACAAGTCGCTAACTTTAAACTAACCAAAACGTCTCTTTTAAATCCAAAAACAATCCAACCACAATGATTCAAGCCTTCCAAATCAAAATCTAAGCACTTATGATGATTCAAAACACAAAAGTACAATCAAAATCCAAACTTTAACACTAGAAATGGTCCAAATGATGCAAATACCACTAAACTTTTTCAAACCCAAAAACCATAAAAAACCACTAGAAATCCAAGAATATATAAGAGAGATGATCAAACCATGGCTCTTGATACCATTTGTAACATATTGGATTTCACAAATACATCAAACCAAGGTTATAAAGGGGCGTACACTTTAAGGTTTTAGAGAGAGAAAGTTTAGAGGTTAGGGAACTTAGTGAGAGAAAGTAAAAGTATTATTATGAGCTCCAACCCTCTATGTTGGGAGGTAGAGGGTATTTATAGTATCTTACATAAACGCCACCTACGGGCTGTGGATCAGGCATACAGTGGGTAAAGACCCGTCCGTCCTCCACGGTGTTACTTAACTAAATACTACCTAACATTAAAATTACTACGACTACGAGCTTTCTAACGATTACATATACTTGAGGTGACAGACACTTTAATAACTGGAATTTCCAATTCCTAACAGAAAGATCTATCATTATCCAACATTATAAAATATGATGATTTAAAACGTGGCCTTTTGTTTTTAAGAAATTTTTCTTCCTTGCAGTTTTCAATCATACACGGATCGTATCAAGTTTTTAAAAGTACAATATACTCTTAAGAAACTTGGTAATGAAGCTCTGATACCAATTGTGGAAAACTAGAATGGGGGTTGAATAGTTCGACCGATTAAAACTTTGTTTTAAAATATTTAGATCGACTTATGTCAATCTATTTAAATGTTTATGTTGGATGTTGATAGATAAGTATGTAAATATATAATACAAAGGTAAAGAGTAAGAAACACAAAACCACGACACGAGTGTTTATAGTGGTTCGGCTACAAGGACACCTTCCTTGCCCTACTCCACTCCCTGAGTCACCTACTCGAGAGTTCGTAAGCACTACACGACACAAACTCCTTATGGCGGATAAGCCTTCACAACGGCGCCTACTCTTTTTCCGGTACAAGGCTAGACACCGGGTTCTTCCACGAGGTAGAACCAAACCTCTTATGGCGGAGAAGCCTTCACAATGTCGCCTACATTTATTCGGTACAAGGCTAGATACTGAGTTCCATTACAAAGGAGGAACTATTACCTAACACTACACAACACCTATCTCAAAAGAGATCCACTCCTTATAACAACATCAACAAGGGTATCAATATCCTTTGACCCAAACTAGTCTATCTTGTACATCGACACACCATATCGAATGTACGCCCTAGGCACCTTTCACTAATGCGTTTGACACGACTCATAGGCACCCTTCACTAATGCCTTCAACACGGACATTCGGCACTCTTCACTAATGCCTTTGACATGGATCTTCGGCACCTTTCACTAATGCCTTCGACTTGACCCTTTTGGCATCTTTCACTAATGCCTTCAACACGACACTTCTAGAGAGGAAGAAAGAACTATCAACAAGAGAACTTCAGTAGTCTTGATGATGACGAAGCTAGACAACTCATGGACTTGAGCTTGCTCGACTTCAAGAGGTGGTGATCTCGCTTTTAAGAGGAACCTAGAGAATCATACAAAAACTGTTGGGTTAAGTGAATACCCAAACCCCGTGATTCTAGGATTTGAATAGAAAATACCCTAAGTATTTAGTCCTTTAAACACTAACAAGTCACTGAGCGCATAGTCACTCAGTGAGCTGTCTTCAGGATACTCAGTAAGAGACAAAGAAGAAGTCTCTCTACTTAGTAAGGCGGAACTTAAGGGGTGAAGAATAAGTCAAAAAGAAGATGGTGGATTCAGTAAGTAATGACAATAACTCACTGAATCCCGAAACTCCTCACCAACTACTACCACTGAAGACAAACTGAAGATGAAGACTGAAGGCTATGAAGACTGAAGAATGAGCGGGATAAGGCGGGATAAGTTTGAACAGATAAGACGAAGTCCATATCAACCAAAGTCAAACTTTCCCTGAATCGTTAACTATCAGGCTCAGTGTCATCACTGACAAGAAGAAAGCAGCCTTGTCACTTACTCTAAATAGCAAATGTAAACAGAGTCAAAATACATCAGTATTTTGTCTTCTGTAACCTGTCAGTTTGTCCTCTAGGATAGAGTTAAAAACATACTTGTATATATAGCATAAGAGATGGAGTGAAAGATTTAAGCTTGTGCATTAATTGTAAATCACACACACAAGCAATCTTTCACTCTTCCAGATACAACTATGTCCCTGAGATAGCTCAGTGGTTCCTGTAAAGTTGTGCTTAGACTTAGCCTAAGCTTAGTGAGGAGTCATACCAAACTTGTCATTTCAATCCCATGTACTGTTCCGCAAGTACTTGGGTAATGTATTCTTTTTGATTCGTTTTAATAAAGAATATAAACGTTGAAAATTAGTCAGTGTGTTTATCTTATTAAAACTTATCTTTACTTGCATCTTTTCAGTCATTGTTCACAATTAGTGTTTATTGTTTTTAAATGATTTTGAAATGGGAACAACAAGTGGTATCAGAGCAGGCTGATTAAAAAACCCTTTTAAGCCGCTCAAAAACGTTTTTAAATCAGGATCCTAATGGCTGAAAGTGATGTGCCCCAACTTGTCGATAAAAAGGGTGGAGCCTATGCTGTTGTTTCCCCTCGGCTAGAAGTTGGCAAATTTAACAAATGGAAAAAGCGAATGCTTTGCTATTTGACTGGGATGGAACCTTACTACATTAAGTGTATTAATGAAGGTCTGTTTATCCCAAAGACTGCTGAAGGTTTGCATAAACCTGAAGCTCAATGGACTCAGGACGAGAGAAGAGTGGTCAACCATGACCAAAGGCTCAAAAGCATCATCATATCTTGTCTTCCTGATGATGTCATGGAATCTGTCATTGGCTGTAGTACAGCTAAACAAACCTGAAATGACCTGGTCCACAGCTATGAAGGTCCCTCAGATACCAAGGAAAACAGGATTATGGACCTTAATCTTGAGTATAACACCTTCAGGGCTAAAGACTCAGAAACTCTGTCTCAAACTTACACCCGATATAAAACGTTGTTAAATGAACTGCAAATAATGGTGTAAAGTTGTAAAAACATGAAATCAATGTTGATTTTGTCAATAGCATCCTTGAGAAGTGGTTGAATTTCTCTTAGGGACTTAGGAATGCTAATCATATCCAGAATCTTGAACTTCCTGAAATTTGTGGGAAATTTGTCTATGAGGAAAACCTCATCAACAGACGATAACCTGACTTAAAAAAGTCTCAGGAAGTCAAGAAGTCCCTGACCACCACTTCAACAACAGTATCAACTGCCTTTTATTCTAACAGTGTGGTTCAAGATTTTCAAGAAAATTCAGACGATGAGGCTGATGAGAGAACAAGCGAGGAGTACCTAAATGACTTAAACATTAAGTTTCAGGAAAGGGCTCTCCTTGCTAACTCTAAAAGGTTCATACGAAGAAAAAAAAAATTCAAATGCTAAAGCTAATGAGGACACTGAATGTTTTAAGTGTCACCAAAAGAGGTCATTTTGCCAAAGACAGTTTTTCAAAAACAAAATCTGAACCCTCTTGCAAACTCTCATGGTCAAATCAGTCCTTAGGCTTTAGCAAATTTTAACCAAAAATCTATCAGTCTCATCAAAAATTTCAAAAAAAATCTGACCAAAACAAATATGTCGATTTTGAAGCTAAGTATAGGAAAGCCAAGGCTAAGCTAGCACTGCTTGAGGCCACTCCCTCAGAAACAACAAACAATGTTAAGTCTGTGTAGGGTAAAAACAAGGGCCTAGTTGCGGATCTCTTTGACTGGGATGAAGAGCCAGTCTCCTCAGACGATGAAATGGTGCAAGTCAGTACACTGATGGCTCTCTCAGAAGAGGACAAGCTAGTTGTTGGAAAGAATTATGCCAGGTATGGAGAATGGGTCAATATCACAATGAAGAAGGTAAATTGTTGGGTTCAGTAAATATCCAAACCCCTTAATCTAGGATTTGAATATAAAATAACCTAAGTGCTTAGTCCGTTAAACACTATCAGGTCACTGAGTGCATAGTCTCTCAGTGAGCCATCTTCAGGACGCTCAGTAAGAGACAGAAGAAGTCTCTCCACTCAGTAAGGCCGAACTTAAAGGGTGAAGACTGAGTCAAGAAGAAGATGGTGGATTCAGTAAGTGATGACAATAACTTACTGAATCCCTCAAACTTCTCTCCAACTACAAACACTGAAGACAAACTGAAACTGAATACTGAAGACTATGAAGACTGAAGAATGGGCGGGACAAAACGGTTATGCTTGAAGCGATAAAGACGGAGTACTTATCTTCAAGAAGTCAACCTTCCCTAAAAGGCTCAGCATCAGTACTGACATGAAGAAAGTGACTTGGTCCCTTTACCTTATATAGTCTTTGTAAACAGAGACAAAATACATCAGTATTTTGTCTTCTGCAATGTTGTCAGTTTGTCACTTAGGAAAGAGTTAAAACTCATACTTGTATAAATAGCATAAGAGATGGAGTGAAAGGTTAAGCTTGTGAATTGTAAAAACGCACATACACGCAAGCCATCTTTCACTCCTCCAAATACAACTTAATCCCTGAGATAGCTCAGTGGGTACTTGTAGTTGTGCTCAGACTTAGCCTGAGCTTAGAGAGGAGTTGCAAACACTTTGTCATTTCAATCCCTAGTACTGTTCCGCAAGTACTAGGGTAACGTATTCTTCTGATTCATTTCTAATAAGAATATGACGTTGAAAATTACTCTTGTGTTTTATTTATATCTTTTCAGTCATTGATTCACTATTAGTTTTGTTTACTTAAACTGTTTTTATACTATAGTGAATAGGGAACAACAAGTGGTATCAGAGCAAGGCTGGTTATAAAACTGTTTTTAAGCCGCTCTAAACGTTTTTAAATCAGGATCCTAAAATGGCTGAAATTGATGTACCCCAACTAGTCGATAAAAAGGGTGGAGCTTATTCAGCTGTTGCCCCCAGACTTGAAGTTGGTAAATTCAACAAATGGAAAAAGCGTATGCTTTGCTATTTGATCGGGATGGAACCTTATTATATCAAGTGTATAAATGAAGGTCCATTTATCCCAAAGACTGCTGAAGGTTTGCCTAAACCTGAAGCTCAGTGGACTCAGGATGAGAGAAGAGTGGTCAACCAGGACCAAAGGCTCAAAAGTATCATAATATCTTTTCTTCCTGACGATATTATGGAGTCAGTTATAAGCTATAGTACGGCCAAACAAACCTGGGATGACCTGGTTCATAGTCATGAAGGTCCATCTGATACCAAGGAAAACAGGATTATGGACCTAAAACTTGAGTATAATACCTTCAAGGCTAAGGACTCAGAAACTCTGTCTCAAACTTACACCCGTTACAAAACTCTTTTAAATGAACTGTCAAATGATGGTGTTAAGTTGTCCAAACATGAAACAATGTTGGTTTTGTCAATAGTCTCCCTGAGAAGTGGTTGAATTTCTCTCAGGGACTTAGGAATGCTAATCATATCCAGAATCTTGAGCTTCCTGAAATTTATAGGAAATTTGTCTATGAGGAAAACCTCATAAACAGACGATACCTTGACTTAAAGAAGTCTCATGAAGTCAAGAAGTCCCTGACCACCACTTCAACACCTATATCAACTGCTTTCGTTTCCAACAATGTGGTTCAAGACTTTCAAGAAAATTCAGATGATGAGCCTGATGAGAGATCAAGTGAGGAGTACCTAAATGACCTGAACGTTGAATTTCAGGAAAGGGCACTCCTTGCTAACTCTCGAAGGTTTATAAAAAGAAACAAAGGTTTTTCAAATGCTAAAGCAAATGAGGACACTGAATGCTTTAAGTGTCACAAAAGAGGTCATTTTGCAAAAGACTGTTTTTCAAAAACAATTTCTGAACCCTCTTATAAACCATCAGGGTCAAATCAGTCCTCAGGCTTTAGCAAATTTCAACCAAAAATATATCAGTCTCATCAAAACTTTCAAAACAAATCTGATCAAAACAAACATGTTGATTTTGAAGCTAAGTATAAGAAAGTCAAAGCTAAGCTTGCATTGCTTGAGGCCAGTCCCTCAGAAACAACAAAAAATGTTCAAACTGTGCAGGGTAAAAACAAAGGCCTTGTTGCTGAAACCTTCGACTGGGATGAAGAGCCCGTGTCATCAGATGATGAAATGGTGCATGTCAGTTCACTGATGGCCCTCTCAGAAGAGGACAAGCTAGCTGTTGGAAAGAATCATGCCAGGAATGGAGAATGGGTCAATATCACAATGAAGAAGGTAAATATTTTACTTTCTATGCATGATGACTCTGATTGGCAGTCTTACATGAATTATCTTAATGTTGACCTTAAGTTCGTAGAAGAGCAAAGACTGAATCTTTTTTCAAAATACAACAAGCTAAGTTTTGAATTAAACAAGTGTAGGGATGAACTGCTTCTTTTAAAACAAGCTAAGCTTGAGGTTGTCACTTTGCAAATTCAAAACACTGAACTAGTTAAAAGAAATCAGGCTCTTCAAGACGAACTCAAAAAGGTTCAAGATATTCTTGATAGTTGGACTGCTAAGAATACCAGGGTCTTTGATGCTGTGGGAGCCCCCAGTAGCAAGAAGAGAGTCTTAGGTGAAGATAATCTTCCTGAATCTCTCAACAAAGACCAGGGTCCTAAGCCATTTGTGTCTGGCGGTATGATTACTAGTATGTTGACTAGTCCCAAGCCCAGTGATTGGATTGATCGGGTTAATCCTGATAGTAAGCTTACTAATTTTGATTCTGGAAGAATTCTAGAGCATGAGAGTCAAGCTCTTAAGAGCATGCTTGGACTCCTTGATGTGCCCAGTAGTACTGAACACATTGAGTCTGAAGCAGAGTCTAATGCAACGCTTCCACCCCTGAAACCTCTTCAGGGTGCTGCACCAAGCTCTGAGCTTACTCCAATGCAATTCAATCCTCATTCACCAAAAGAAAGGTCTGGACTTGGTAGAACCATCCTTAAAAGGCCATCAAAACTAACTCAACAAGAGTCTACTCCCACTGAGACTTCCACATCCTTGACTCCCACTGAAGCTTACCAAATTCAGCAACTGACTGAACTTGTGAGGAAGCTAACTGAAAAGATGGAATCCATTGAAAAATTCCATGAATCAATCAAGGAGACAAAGTCAGCTTCCTCTAGTTCCTCAAAGTCCAAGTCAAACCCCAAATCCAAGCAGAAGTGCGATGTATGCCACTATACCAGTCATACCACTGACAACTGTTATAGAATCCTTTTTTGTATGATCTGCAAAAAGGATGATCACAGAACTTCTGATCACTTACAATATGTAAGTTCACTCAGTGAAGCAAACTATACCAAAGTTGGTCATCAGTATGCTTCAACCTCCAAGTCTTCTAAAAAATTTAGAGCAAAACCCATTCATCCTTGTCCATACTGTGGGTTTAATGATCATCACCCTGATGATTGTCTTATGAACATATGCTGTGATATTTGCAGAAATCCAGCTCATAAGACATCCCAGCATGACAGTGTCATCCATGCAAGGAGAAGTTCCAAGCAACCTAAAATCACTGAGTCATCCTGAGTCTCTAAATGCAAAACATGTGGTAGCACAATGCACTCAACCACTGGCCATGAGTCGATTGCCAAATTCAAAGAGACCTTGAGACCCAAGCCCACTAGTAAGTGGGTCACTAAGAGAAACTAATTCAGTTTACTACTTGTGCAGAGACACGCCAGGGAGCCTATTTCGCATCTAGACAGTGGATGCTCAAGAAGCATGACTGGTGTGAAGGAGTATCTGCACAAGTATGTAAAGGAACCAGGACCCAAGGTAGTATTTGGTGATAACTCATCATGTCCTACTGAAGGTTATGGTTCAGTAAACTGCAATGGAATAGTTTTCTTTAGAATAGCTTATGTCAATGGTCTCAAATACAATCTCATCAGTGTCAGTCAACTATGTGATGCTAACTACATTGTGCAATTCAATGACAAACAAGGTACCATTTTCAATGCCAATAAAGAAGTTGTTTTGATAGCTCCTAGAAGAGATGATGTTTATGTCTTAGACATGTATACTCTTTCTCAAGATGGAACCTGTCTCTTTGCCAAAGCCACTGAAACTATCAACTGGCTGTGGTACAAGAGACTCTCTCGCTTAAACTTCAAAAACATCAACAACCTGGCAAAACAAAACAAGGTCCTTGGCTTACCATCACTGGTTTTTGCAAAAGATAAACCATGCTCAGCCTGTGAAAAAGGCAAACATCAAAGAGCATCTTTCAAAACAAAACAAAATTTCTCCATCAAAAGCTGCCTTCACCTCTTGCATATGGATCTCTTTGGACCAGTCAGTCCTAGATCAATCCAGCATGAGAAGTATACACTTGTCATTGTTGATGAGTTTTCAAGATACACTTGGGTATACTTTCTTTCCAAAAAGAGTCAGGCAGCTGACACAATAATGTCATTCATTAGAAACATTGAAAACCAGAATGACATTACTGTAAAACAAATCAGGACTGACAATGGCACTGAGTTCAGAAATGATGAGCTTGAGAGTTTCTGTGATGAAAAGGGAATCTCCCAAAACTTTTCATCTCCCTACACCCCTGAACAAAATGGGGTGGCTAAAAGGAAAAACAGAACTCTCATTGAGGCTGCAAGAACCATGTTAAATGGCTCAGCCCTCTCAAAGCATTTCTGGACTGAAGCAGTCAAGACAACCTGTTACACTCAAAACAGGTCAATCATTGTCAAAAGACATAACAAAACCCCATATGAGATATTCAAAGGTAGACTTCCTGACATCAGCTACTTTCATGTGTTTGGATGTCCTGTGTTTATTCATAACCACAAGGATCATCTAGGCAAGTTTGATGCTAAAGCTGGTGATGGATACTTTCTAGGTTACTCACTGATCTCCAAAGCCTTCAGGGTATTTAACACAAGGAGACAACAAGTTGAGGAAACCTTTCGTGTCACCTTTGATGAAAGTGTAGAAAGCATCAGCTTCACCAACACCTCAGTGGAGGAAATAGGAATTGATAACTCATCAAGATATCCTCCTGATGAGTATAACACTGAAATCAATTCCTCATACCAAGCTGATGCTGACATCTCATATTATGTCTTGCCGCACAACCTGTCACAACCAACTGTCAGTGAATTCATTGATAATCAATCAGTCCCTGCTGGGATAGGCAACACTGATCCAAATGATCAGGAACCTGTGATTCATGAAACCCAACCTGAACAAGACATCTCAACAGATGTTCTTAATGATTATGTGGCTCATGCACCAGAACTCACTCCTGAGTCTCCAGTAACCTCCTCAAGCTCAGATCCTAGACCACAAAGTAAGTGGACAAAATCTCAGGACATTGAGCTTGTAAACATCATTAGTGAACCCACTGAGGGCATGCTCACTAGAAGCATGGCTGCTAAGTTAACTGCAGCTTCAGCCAATGAATGTCTATATGCTGATTACCTATCAGATATAGAACCTAAAAGTGTCACTGAGGCTCTAAAACACCCAAGCTGGGTTCAGGCCATGCAAGAAGAACTTCAACAGTTTGATAAAAACAAGGTCATGACCTTGATCAAATGTCCTTAGGATGTCATAGTCATAGGAATGAAGTGGGTTTTCAGAAACAAAACTGATGAAAACGGCACTGTCATTAAAAACAAAGCCAGACTTGTAGCCAAAGGTTACAGTCAATAAGAAGGCATTGACTATGATGAGACATTTGCTCCTGTTGCAAGAATGGAAGCCATCAGGATCTTCCTTGCATATGCTACCTACATGAACTTCAAAGTTTACCAAATGGATGTAAAAAGTGCATTCCTAAATGGTGAACTCAAGGAAGATGTGTATGTTTAGCAACCTCCCGACTTTGAGAGTAGTGAATTCCCTGACTATGTCTGCAAGCTTGATAAAGCCCTTTATGGACTAAAGCAAGCTCCCAGGGCATGGTAAGAAACTCTCTCAGCCTTCCTGATTCAAAACAAGTTTGTCAGAGGAAAGACAGACAACACATTGTTTATCTACAGGACAAAACAAGATGTGATACTGGTCCAAGTATAGGTTGATGACATCATCTTTGGCTCAACAAACTACACACTTTGCAAACAGTTTGAAAAACTGATGACAACGAAGTTTGAAATGAGCATGATGGGTGAACTTACATACTTCCTTGGACTACAAATCAGGCAAACTGATAAAGGAATCTCCATCAGTCAAGAGAAATACACAAGGAATCTTTTGAAGAAATATGAGATATCTGACTGTGCTTCAGTGAAAACACCAATGGTCCCTCCTAACAACCTTGGACCTGATCTCACTGGCAAATCAGTCAATCAAACCCATTTCAGAGGGATTGTTGGCTTACTGATGTATCTTACTGCTTCCAGACCAGACATACAATTCTCAGTCTGTCTAATAGCAAGATATCAGTCAAATCCCAAAGAATCACACCTCACTGCAGCCAAAAGAATACTCAGGTACCTGAAGGGAACCCCAAGCCTTGGACTCTATTATCCAAAGTGCTCAGGGTTTGATCTCAAAGGTTACTCTGATTCTGATTATGCTGGCTGCAACATGGACAGAAAAAGTACCTCAGGGTCCTGTCAATTCCTTGGAGGTAAACTGGTTTGTTGGAGTGCTAAAAAGCAACAATCAATGGCTATGTCTTCAGCTGAAGCTGAGTATGTGGCTGCTGCAGGATGCTGTGCCAATGTTTTATGGATGAAAAGTCAACTCAGTGACTATGACATCCATTACAAAATGGTACCCATCTTCTGTGACAACACCAGTGCCATTGCAATCTCCAACAACCCTGTCCTTCATCAAAGAACCAAACACATTGATATCAGATATCACTTCATCAGGGACCACATAATGAAAGGAGACATAGAACTCCATTTCATCCCTACTGAATATCAACTGGCTGATATCTTCACCAAACCCTTGGATGAACCTACCTTCAGGAGACTGAAAGCTGAATTGGGAATGCTTGACATTGAAAGTCAGGCATCTGAAAACCAATCTCAGTAAGTTCTCTGAAATGGTTCCTCCTCCCTGAACGAAACCCACAAGACAACTTCTCACTGAATGAGTAAGACTCATTCAGGGACCCTGACTATAGATATTGAGCATTGAATGAGTAACTAAATGCACCAAGTATCAGTTACTTAAATGTCCTAGCTTGGTAACCTTACGAATTTAATAAAGGAATATATGTCTCTTTGTCTTACTGTCATCCATGTGAAGGGTCCCTCAAATACTTAACTCACCCCACTTGGCATTAAATGCCTCTCCTCACATGAAATATCCTAAGGATATTTTATTACTGCAAATTGCACTTTTACTATGCACTGCAACTGTTCCCTTGAAAAATAGGATTTTACTACGGGTAGTGGATTGTTCTTGTCAAGAATTTTTTTTCAAAACCCTAAAAACCTTTTAATGGAAATGGCAAGCACACAATCTCTTCAGTTTGCTTCACAGTGGGTAGGTGATCTTAGCAATGTTGAATTTAAAACCAATAATGTCATAGGCAATTTTGAATATCCTCAAACTGTCCCAGCCTATAAGGACATTATGAAATTTTTGTATAACTGCCCACTGAAAACTGCCTTTGTTCAGTGTCCCTCTATTCTGTACCAAAACCTCCTCAGGGAGTTTTGGGCTACAGCTAAGGCCTTTGACCCGACACCCTCTATTGATGAGAACAACCTTAGACCACTCAGGGAATATCTCATCAGGTTCAGTCTTAACGGGGGTCAACAATTCACCCTGGATTATAAAACATTTTGCACCTCAACAGGGTTAGACTACAACAAAGGAGTTTATGTCGCCCATCCTGAACCCTCCACAGTGAAGGATGGGTTAAAACAAATTGTTTTAGATCCAACTTTTTTGGACAAGACCCCAGTCATCAAGAGTTCATTTCTCATGGCTTGGGGGATCCTATTCACTTTTGTGATTCAGGTCCTCGGCGGGAACCACTCATCCACTGAACAAGTTAACTCTATTCAGTTGATGATGGCATACTGCTTGATGAATGGGGTCACTGTCGACATCGGGGAGATCATTTACAGTGATCTCGTAACCAAGCTCCAGAGCAAAACTAGGACGAAATACGTTTCGTATCCTAGGTTTGTCTCTTGTGCTTTACAAGTGTTACTGGGCTCCAATTATCCTCAAGAAGAAAAATATTGTGCTTTACCTGACATCCTGAGTCAATCAAAGTTTCAAAAGGACCCATCCCTTGTCACTAATATTGAATTGACGGCCCATATGGTTGCTGTAAACAACTAGAGGGAATCAGTGTCTCCTAACCCTGCTCCTAAAAAGAGAAAGGGGAAGTCTCAGACTGGGACTAAGACCAAACCCAAGTCTCAGGGCCCTGAGGCTTCAAGAACACTGGCCAAAAGGCAAAGAAAACCCAAGACTGGCTTGCCACCCACTGGAGACCAAGCAACATCCACCCAAGGGACAACGAAGGACACTGATAAATCACAATCAGTGCCCTTGGTCCCAACTACTACTCCCCAAGATCCAAAGGGAAACAAACAACCCGCTGGTAGGGGAGCGCCTTCCACATCGCCCAGTGATGACATTAGCAAATCAAAGCCTTTGTCTGAGGGCACACTGAATGATCCCAAAGACTCAGAGGGAACCAAACAACCCGCTGATAGGGATATCATCTTCACTGACTCTTCTAAAGGCACTAGGAAAAACCCATCAGTGTCTCAGGGGTCTCAGGGGGACAAAGACTCGGAGGGACATGAACAACCTGCCGATACGGAACCCAAAACCAATCCTGACTCCAGAGAAGGCACTGGAAAACTCCCACCTGTGTCCGAGGGGTCAACGGGGGACAAAGACTCAGAGGGAAATATACCACCCGCTGATATGGAACCCATCACCAACCCCTTGTTGATTGTTGCTGATGTTACTGGGTACTTTTCTCTGATGATGAACCTGCTGAAAGTGAAGATGTTATGTTATCAGCAGGGGAAGAAGTGGACGCTGAGGTTCAATCTGAACAAGAACCTCAGCTTTATCCACAGGAGCATACTGAGTCACTATTCCAGCCTGACAATAATGACTCTGACTCCTCTTCCTCCACTGATGAATTCAAAAGATTTGACAATGTTCTTCCACTAACCGAGAGGCAGCTTGTTCAGTGGATCACGAAAGCTTCAAGGAAGCTATAATTTGGGGTCACCGAAACATTTTGGGAACAACACACTGAGGTTGGTGCCAGTTATGCGGATCTGAAAGCTGAGGTACAAGCCTTTGATGAAAACGTTCATGAGCACAAGGATCTGATGTATGACACTCTTCACAGACTGGATGACAACTTGGCTAACTTTCTCAGGCACCTTCAAGGTGTAGGCACTAAGATAGATGAAATCAGGGAATTTGTCAAAGAAGACCCAGCACTCAACTCTAAAGTGCTGAAGGCTACTGAGGCCTACTTGAAACAATCCTCCAGCCTCATTGAACTAATCGAAATACTCAAATCTGCAAATGTTCAGGGTCTTCAATCTTCAGTCCAGTCTCTTCAAGCTACATTGGGCTCTGTGAATACTCAGGTGGCTACTTTGGCTCAAGCATCTTCTTCCTTGGCCTGGAATCTCGGGCCCAGAATGACTGCTTTGGAAGTATCTCATGCAAATTTGGAATCAAAAGTCACTGGTATTCAAACAGATACTTCAGATATCAAGGCAATGATCACTGAAATCTATCAGGCTTTCAAGGGTCAAGCAGCTCCGTCCCCCTCAGCACCCACACCAACTCTTGCCCTCACTGACGCTCCGGCAACAGTTGAGGGGGAGAATACTGCTGAAGAAACTCCTCTTCACACTGAGGGGGAGCCAACACCACCAGTATCTGAAGCTCCAATATCATCATCACCACCAGTCCCAGCTGTACCTATCTCATCAATCCCACCACCAACATCAACAACAACAACAATGACAGTGATCACACCAATAACAACAACAACACCGCCCCTGGTAGCATCTTCTTCTTCAGGCCAGGACAAAGGAAAAGGCATAATGACGACACCACCTGAGCCTGAGAAGATTCCTTTTAAGATCGGAAACATTGAGTACCTGCTCACACCACAACAACTAAGTTCATACCTTGCTAAGGAGGAAAGGAAAAAGAAACTTGCTGAATAGGAAAGAAAGAGCAGAGAAGCACTGGTACAAGTAGTTGCTGAGGAAGCTGAAAACATTGGAATAGATGCTAGGAAGCTTGAAAAGGGTCAGGCAGGACAGAAGTTCAAGGACGCTCAGGCAGCAAAAATGGCTGAAATGAAAAAGCAGTTGGAAGAAAAGAACAAAAGAACTGCAGCCATCAGGAAAGCAAGAATTGACCATTACAATTGGACAATGACAAGCAGAAGACTGCCTGAGAAGATCACTGATGTCAAAATCATTCCCAGGTCTAAACCACTGGCAATGAACGTCTACAGGGGGGATGATAAAAGACATTTCGAGGTTTATGATCCCCTGAAATTCACTGACTTTGGGATCACTGAACTCGATGAGCTGGGTCCAATAATTGAAAAGAAAAAGAATGCGTTGGTTAAGGAGCTGATGAAAATGATCAGTAAAAGGTATGAAAGACTGAGGGATGCACCAGCACAACTGGGGATTCAGCCTGCCTTAACTGCACCTTAAGGATCTCAACCACAATCATCCACTGGCAAAAGGAAAAGAGTTGAGTTCCAGCCTGAGATCAAAGTGCCTGGACTAGAATGCAACATGGAGCTGCCTGAAGGTGTTAAATTCGTGAACTGTCTGGTAATTGAAAAGCCTGAAAGAGGGCTATTCCACATTGATGTCTATGGAAACCCAGCATTTCAAAGATGGAGTGACATTGATCAGGCAGGTGTGGCTGCAATGCTAAGCTACATACCAGTGGCCTCTCAAATTCAGAATCCTGCAAACGTCAGGTTATGTGCTGACCTAAATGCCAAGATAAGAGAGCACCCTGACAGAGAAACACTCATCACCAAGAAAGTAAAGCTTGAAGAACTGGGGATCCATCTTGACTGACATCATTTTCATTATCTTTTGTACTAGTGATAGGAACCTTGTAATTTGATCAATAAACGATGTATGTTTTGTTAAAATATTCAGTGTTCCTTATTGTATTCATTAGTACATTCAGTGTAAGAAGAAGCCAATTGCTCACTTACACTGATCAAACACTTAGGCTATTTGTATATCCAAATAGGGGGAGACTGTTGGGTTCAGTAAATACCCAAACCCCTTAATCTAGGATTTGAATAGAAAATAACCTAAGTGCTTAGTCCGTTAAACACTAACAGGTCACAGAGTGCATAGTCTCTCAGTGAGCCATCTTCAGGACGCTCAATAAGAGACAGAAGAAGTCTCTCCACTCAGTAAGGCGGAACTTAAAGGGTGAAGACTGAGTCAAGAAGAAGATGGTGGATTCAGTAAGTGATGACAATAACTTATTGAATCCCTCAAACTTCTCTCCAACTACAAACACAGAAGACAAACTGAAACTGAAGACTGAAGACTATGAAGACTGAAGAATGGGCGGGACAAAACGGTTATGCTTGAAGCGATAAAGACGGAGTACTTATCATCAAGAAGTCAACCTTCCCTAAAAGGCTCAGCATCAATACTGACATGAAGAAAGTGACTTGGTCCCTTTACCTTATATAGTCTTTGTAAACAGAGACAAAATACATCAGTATTTTATCTTCTGCAATATTGTCAGTTTGTCACTTAGGAAAGAGTTAAAACTCATACTTGTATAAATAGCATAAGAGATGGAGTGAAAGGTTAAGCTTGTGAATTGTAAAAACACACATACATGCAAGCCATCTTTCACTCCTCCAAATACAACTTAATCCCTGAGATAGCTCAGTGGGTACTTGTAGTTGTGCTCAGACTTAGCCTGAGCTTAGAGAGGAGTTGCAAACACTTTGTCATTTCAATCCCTAGTATTGTTCCGCAAGTACTAGGGTAACGTATTCTTCTGATTCATTTCTAATAAGAATATGACGTTGAAAATTACTCTTGTGTTTTATTTATATCTTTTCAGTCATTGATTCACTATTAGTTTTGTTTACTTAAACTGTTTTTATACTATAGTGAATAGGGAACAACATAAATATCTTACCTTCTATGGATGATGATTCAGATTGGCAGTCCTTTATGAACTATATCAATGTTGACCTTAAGTTTGTAGAGGAGCAACAATTAAATCTTTTTTCTTAATACAACAAGTTAAGTTTTGAATTAAACCAGTGTAGGGATGAACTGCTTCTTTTAAAACATGCCAAGCTTGAGGCTGTCACACTGCAAATTCAAAACACTGAACTAGTTAAAAGAAATCAAGCTCTTCAGGAAGAACTTAAAAAGGAAAAAGATATCATTGAAAGTTGGATTGCTAAGAATCCTAGAGTCTTTGATACTGTTGGAGACCTCAGTAGCAAAAAGAGAATCATAGGTGAAGATCATATCCCTGATTCTCACAATAAAGACCAAGGTCCAAAACCATTTGTGTCTGCTGGCATGCTCTCCAATAAGGAGTCAATGCCCAAGTCCAGTGATTGGGTTGAAAGGGTAAACCCTGAGAGTAAGCTTCCAAATATTGATTCTGGAAGAATACTAGATCTTGAAATCCAAGCTCTTAAGAGCATGCTTGGACTTACTGATGTGCCCAGTAGTACTGAACATATCTCTGAGTCTAAAGCCGAATCTCAAGCACCGCTTCCACCCTTGAAACCTCTTCAGGGTGTTGCACCTAGCTCTGAGCTTACTCCCTTGCAATTCAACCCTCACTCACCAAAAGAAAGGTCTGGACTTGGTAGAACCATCCTGAAAAGACCAACAAAACCAACCAAAGAAGACTCTGTTCCCACTGAGACTTCAACATCTTCAGTTCCTACTAAAGCAGACCAAATCCAGCAATTGACTAAACTTGTAAGGAAGTTGAATGACAAAATGAACTCTATTGAGAAAGCTCCTGATTCAACAATCAAGGAAATTAAGTCAGCCTCCTCTAGTTCATCAAGGTCAAAATCTAACACCAAGCCCAAGCAGAAGTGTGATTTGTGCCATTATACCAGCCATACCACTGATAATTGCTACAGAATCCTTTTTTGCATGATCTGCAAAAAGGAAGATCATAGAACTTCTGACCACTTACAGTGTGTAAGTTCATTCAGTGAAGCAACTCATACCAATTCTGGTCATCAGTATGCTTCATCCTTAAAGCATGGTCAAAGACCTAAAGCTAAACCTTTTCCTCCTTGCCCACATTGTGGCTATAATGATCATCTTCCTGATGACTATCTCATGAACTCTTGCTGTGATATATGTGGAAATCCAGCTCATGAGATATCTCAGCATGATAGATTCATCCAGGAAAGGAGAAGTTCAAAACAACCTCGCATCACCGAGTCTTCCTCAGTAAGCAAATGCAAAACCTGTGGTAGCACACTTCACTCAACCACTGACCATGAATCAATTGCTAAGTTCAAACAAACCATGAGACCCAAGCCCACTAGTATGTGGGTCAGCAAGAGAAACTAATTCAATTTACTATTTGTGCAGAGACACGCCAGGGAGCCTATTTGGCATCTAGATAGTGGATGTTCAAGAAGCATGACTGGTGTCAAGGAGTATCTGCACAAGTATGTAAAGGAACCAGGACCCAAGGTAGTATTTGGTGATAACTCATCATGTCCTACTGAAGGTTATGGTTCAGTAAACTACAATGGAATAGTTTTCTCTAGAATAGCTTATGTCAATGGTCTGAAATACAATCTTATCAGTGTCAGTCAGTTATGTGATGCTGAGTACATAGTACAGTTCAATGATAAACAAGATACTATTTTCAATGCCAACAAAGAAGTTGTTTTGATAGCTCCTAGGAGAGATGATGTATATGTGTTAGACATGTCAACATTCTCTCAGAATGGAACTTGTCTCTTTGCCAAAGCCACTGAAACTGTCAACTGGCTATGGCACAAGAGACTCTCTCACTTAAACTTCAAAAACCTTAACAACTTTTGCAAAAGACAACACATGCTCAGCCAGAGAAAGTCCTTGGCTTACCATCACTGGTTTTTGCAAAAGACAACCCATGCTCAGCCTGTGAAAAAGGCAAACACCACAGAGCATAATTCAAAACAAAACAAAATTTCTCTATGAAAAGCTTCCTTCACCTCCTGCACATGGATCTCTTTGGGCCAGTCAGTCCAAGATCAATCCATCATAAGAAGTATACTCTTGTCATTGTTGATGAGTTCTCAAGATATACTTGGGTATACTTTCTTTCCAAAAAGAGTCAGGCAGCAGATACAATAATGTCATTCATCAGGAAGATTGAAAATCAGAATGACATTACTGTTAAACAAATCAGAACTCACAATGGTACTGAGTTCAAAAATCAAGAGCTTGAGAGTTTCTGCTATGAAAAGGCAATTTCCCAAAACTTTTCATCTCCATACACCCCTGAACAAAATGGGGTAGCTGAAAGGAAAAACAGAAATCTCATTAAGGCTGCCAGAACTATGTTAAATGGGTCAGCACTCTCAAAGCATTTCTGGACTGAAGCTGTCAAGACAGCCTGTTACACTCAAAACAGGTCGATCATTGTCAAAAGACATAACAAAACCTCATATGAGATCTTCAAAGGAAGACTTCCTGACATCAGCTACTTTCATGTGTTTGGGTGTCCTGTGTTCATTCACAATCACAAGGAGCACTTAGGCAAGTTTGATGCAAAAGCTGATGATGGGTATTTCCTAGGTTACTCATTGATCTCTAAAGCCTTCAGGGTGTTCAACACCAGAAGACAACAAGTTGAGGAAACCTTTCATGTCACCTTTGATGAAAGTTCAAAAAGCATCAGATTCACCAATACCTCAGTGGAGGAAATAGGAATTGATAACTCATCAAGATACCCTCCTGATGAGTTCAATACTGAAATCAATTCCTCATATCAAGTTGATGCTGATATCTCATACTATGTCTTACCCTATAACCTTCCTCAACCAACAATCAGTGAATTCATTGATCATAAATTAGTCCCTACTGGGATAGGTAATACTGAACCAAATGTTCAGGAACCTGTAATTCATGAACCCTAACCTGAACAAAGCATCTCTACAGATGATCTAAATGATTTTGTGGCTCCTGCTCCTGAACCCATTCCTGAGTTTCCAGTGACCTCATCAAGCTCAGATCCTAAACCACAAAGTAAGTGGACAAGATCTCAAGACATTGAGCTTGTGAACATTATTGGTGAACCCACTGAAGACATGCTCACAAGAAGTATGGTTGCGAAGTTAACAGCAGTTTCAGCCAATGAATGTCTATATGCTGATTTTCAATCAGAAATAGAACCCAAAAGTGTCACTGAAGCTCTAAACCATCCTAGTTGGGTTCAGTCTATGCAAGAAGAACTTCAACAGTTTGATAAAAACAAGGTCATGACCTTGATCAAATTTCCTCAGAATGTCATTGTCATTGGAATGAAGTGGGTTTTCAGAAACAAAACTGATGAAAATGGCACTGTCATTAAAAATAAAGCCATACTTGTAGCCAAAGGTTACAGTCAACAAGAAGGCATTGACTATGATGAGACATTTGCTCCTGTTGCAAGAATGGAAGCCATCAGGATCTTCTTTTTATTTTCAACCTACATGAACTTCAAAGTTTACCAAATGGATGTAAAAAGTGCATTTCGAAATGGTGAACTCAAGGAGGATGTGTATGTTCAGCAACCTCCTGGCTTTGAGAGTAGTGAATACCCTGACTATGTCTGCAAGCTTGACAAAGCCCTATATGGACTTAAACAAGCTCCCAGAGCATGGTATGAAACTCTCTCAGCCTTCCTAATTCAAAACAAGTTTGTCAGAAGAAAGATAGACAACACACTGTTTATCTATAGGACAAAACAAGATGTGATACTAGTCCAAGTGTATGTTGATGACATCATCTTTGGCTCAACAAATTATACTCTTTGCAAAAATTTTGAAAGACTGATGACAAAGAAATTTGAAATGAGCATGATGGGTGAACTCACTTACTTCCTTGGACTACAAATCAGGCAAATTGATAAAGGAATAACCATCTGTCAAGAGAAATATACCAGAAATCTCTTGAAGAAATATGAGATCTCTGACTGTGCTTCAGTAAAGACTCCAATGGTCCCTCCAAATAACCTTGGACCTGATCTCACTGGCAAATCAGTCAATCAAACTCATTTTAGGGGGATTGTAGGATCACTGATGTATCTAACTGCTTCCAGACCTGACATACAATTCTCAGTATGTCTAATAGCAAGATATCAGTCTAATCCTAAAGAATCCCATCTCACTGCAACCAAAAGAATTCTCAGATACCTGAAGGGAACTCCAAACCTTGGACTTTACTATCCAAAATGTTTAAGGTTTGACCTCAAAGGATATTCTGACTCTGATTATGCAGGCTGTAACATGGACAGAAAGAGTACCTCAGGGTCCTGTCAATTTCTTGGAGGAAAACTGGTTTGTTGGAGTGCTAAAAAGCAACAATCAGTGGCTTTGTCTTCAGCTGAAGCTGAATATGTAGCTGCTACAGGGTGCTGTGCAAATGTGCTATGGATGAAAAGTCAACTCAGTGACTATGAAATCCACTACAAAATGGTACCCATCTTTTATGATAACACAAGTGCTATTACAATCTCCAACAACCCTGTCCTTCACCAAAGAACCAAACACATTGATTTCAGATATCATTTCATCAGGGACCACATCATGAAAGGAGATATTGAACTCCACTTCATCCCTACTGAGTATCAACTTGCTGATATCTTCACCAAACCCTTGGATGAACCTACCTTTAGGAGACTGAAAGCTGAATTAGGAATGCTCGACATTGAAAGTCAGCAACCTAATAATCAATCCTAATCTCAACAAGTTTTCCCTGAAATGGTCCCTGATCCCTGAACAAAACCCCTAAATCATCTTCTCACTGAATGAGTAAGACTCACTCAGGGTCCCTAACATTGGATATTGAGCATTGAATGAGTAACTAAATGCTATAAGTATTTCAGTTACTTAATGTCGTAGGTTGGTAAACATACCAATTGAATACATGAATATATGTCTCTTTATCCTTCTGTCATCTATGTCATGGGTCCCTCACAACCTTACCTCATCCCACTTGGCATTTAATGCCTCCTCTCGCAACAAATATCCTTGGGATATTTTAACCCTGCAAGATGCACTTTTACTGTGCACTGCAACTGTTCCCTTGAAAACCGTGAGAAAATTGCGGGTAGTGGAGTGGTCGCATTAAATGAGGTAAATAAAACGTTTTCAATAAAAACTTTATAAATCCTCATAGGTGCAAAATCTACCCTCTCACCACTCTATAAAACCCCTCTCAAAACACATTAAAACACACACAAATTGTTTTCTGCATCAAAACTCTGTCAAAATCTTTTCTCAACCCAGAAACATTGTGTGTTCTTTAATCATCAACTAGTTTAAGCTAAATCTTCTCTGTAAACAATTTACAAAAGGTTTTTCATCACTAAACTCAAGAGACTTTCACCTCTTTGATTGTTCTTGTCAAGAAAATTTTATCCAAGAAAAACCTAAAATCTTTCAATGGAAATGACAAGAACACAGTCTCTTCATTTTGCACCTCAGTGGGTGGGCAGTCTAGAAAACGTCGAGTTTAAAACAAATAACATTATAGGAAACTTTGAATACCCACATGATGTCCCAGCCTATAAGGGAATCATGAAATTTTTACTTAACTGCCCACTGAAACAGGCCTTTGTTCAGTGTCCCTCAATAGCGTACCAAAACCTCCTCAGGGATTTTTGGGCAAATGCAGTGGCCAATGACCCGACACCCACAACTGATGAGATAGACCTTCGACCTAGGGCTGCAATCGAGTCAAGCCGAGCTCGAGCTTGATAAGGCTTGAGCTTGGCTCGCAAAATAAATAGTGGGCTTGAGCTTGGCTTGATAGCTCGTCAAGCTTTAAACATCAAGGCTTGAGCTTGGCTCGAAAAATTCTATTAAAGCTTGATAGGGCTTGAAAAGCTTGAATGTATATAAAAACATTGTATCTAATAGCCACTTTATAACACACAAGGACCCATCATTCTATTCAGTAAAAAGCCTTGAACCTGGCCCATAAGAAGAAACGAAAGATGCAGGGGACAATCAAATAACCTGTACAAACAGAACTATCAAAATGCAGACCACTTCATATCAACCTTAACACTACACAACAATCTGCTGTCCCAAACAAGAAAAATGCAGCCACAAGTTGGAATTCGAAAGAAACATAAGCCAAAATAACATTCTCGTACCCAAGTCCAACATTCGAAAGAAACATAAGCCAAAATACTAGTTAATGTTTGAATGTCTAAATTCTAAAATACATCAACAAAATATATCTCGTGAGGCTTCATAACGTTCACAGATCTTGAGTTCTTAAGCAAAATGATCTCCCCTTCCTCTGTAGGTACTACGGCCTAGCCCAAACTTTGAGACATAACTTGATAATTTCTTCATCGTTTTATTGTAAGAACCTGGTAGAGTTTATATTGTGTTAGCTACATGTCTACTTGATAAAACAATGAAAAGTAACACTATTTCACAACTAAAATCATAACTAAAAATACACCAGATTAAGATTGATCAACAAACCTTAAAGCACAATCCAAGCAAGTTATCAGTTAGGATTGATCACAGTTGGCACTTTTGTTCCCTTAAAAAAATAAAATTGCAATCAGTAGTCAATACTACACAAATAGTAAATTCATAGTTACTACTATATAAATTTTCAAAAGATTAATAACTTACTTGGTTTTTCTTCTTAACGCCATGAATGTTCCTGATCCAGTTTCCTCCACAAAGTAACGCTTGGACAGTCTCAACTCCTAGTGATGCTCGATTTTTGTCGATTACTCTACTTCCTGCACTAAATGTGGCTTCAGATGCTACAGTAGTAATAGGGATTGCTAAAATGTCACGCGCTAACTTAGACAATATACGATACTTTGACTCATGGCTCTTCCACTCAGGGAGTTTCTCATCAAGTTCACTATTTTAAACGGGGAACAATCAGTTACCCTGGACTATAAAACTGTTTGTACATCAACAGGGCTAGACTATAATCCGGGACAATATGTTGCTCACCGTGACCCAGCCACTGTTAAGGCTGAGTTAGGCAAAATTGTTTTAGATCCAATTTTTTTGGACAGAACCCCAGTCACCAAGAACTCTTTTCCCGTGGCTTGGAAGATCCTGTTCACTTTTGTATTCAGGTTCTCGGTGGGAACCATTCATCCACTGAACAAGTTAACTCTATTCAGTTGATGATGGCATACAGCTTGATGACAGAGACCAATGTCGACATAGGGGATATCATTTACAGTGATCTCGTAACCAAGCTACTGAGCAAAAATAGGGCAAAATATGTTTCATACCCTAGGTTTGTCTCATGTGCTTTGCAAGTGTTATTGGGTTGCAATTATCATCAGGAATACAAATATTGCGCTTTCCCTGCATACCCGAGCCCCTCAAATTTTCAAAGAGACCCATCCCTTGTCAGTGAAATAGAATTGACGGCCCATACGGTTTCTGTAAACAACCAGAGGGACTCAGTGTCTCCAAACCCTGCTCCTAAAAAGAGAAAGGGGAAGTCTCAGACTGGGACTAAAACCAAACCCAAGTATCAGGGCCCTGAGGCTTCTGGAGCACAGCCTAAAAGGCAAAGAAAGCCCCAGACTAACAAGCCACCCAAGGGAGACCAAGCAACATCCACCCCGGTGACAACGAAGGACACTGATACATCACAGTCAGTGCCCTTGGTCCCACAGACTACTCCCCAAGATCCAGAGGGAAACATACAACCCGCTGGTAGGGGAGCACCTTCCACAACGCCTGATGAGGACATTCGCAAATCAAAGATTTTGTCCGAGGGCACAGCTACTGATCCCAAAGACTCAGAGGGAAAAGAACAACCCACTGATAGGGATATCACTGCCACTGCTTCTAAGGATGGCACTGGGAAACACCCACCAGTGCTTGAAGGAGCACAGAGGGACAAAGACTCAGAGGGAAAGGAACAACCCGCCGATACGGAACTCACAACCAATCCCGACTCCGGTGAAGGCACTAGGAAAAAACCCATCAGTGTCTGAGGGGTCACAGGGGGACAAAGACTCAGAGGGACAAAAACCACCCACTGATACGGAACCCATCACCACCACTGGTTTGCTTACTGTTACTGAGGTTAATGAAATACTCTTTTCTGATGAAGAGCTTGCTGATAGCAAAGATGAAATCCTTTCTGCTAGAGAAGAAATGGACGCTGAGGTTCAACAAGAACAAGAACCTCAGCCTGATCCAAAGAAGAATGAGGAGTCACCCTTTCATGATGATGATAACTCCTTTGCTTCCTCTGACTCTTCAACATCTGATGAATGGAAGCAACATGACAACACTCTTCCACTCACTGAAAGACAGCTTGTCATGTGGCTAAAAAGGGCAACAAGGATATTATACTTTGGGGTTACTGATACTCTCTGGGATCACCATACTGAAGCAGCTGCAAGTTATTTTGATCTAAAAGCTGAAGTACTTGCTACCAATGCCAACACTGATGAACACAAGGACTTCATGTATGATCACCTACACAGACTGGACGACAATCTGTCAAAGTTTCTCAAATTCTTTCAGGATACTCACAGCAAGCTGGATGAAATCAGGGAATCTGTTAAAGAAGATCCAGCACTCAACTCCAAAGTGCTCGAGGCTACTGAGGTCTATATGAAAAATTCCTCCAGTCTTACTGAACTGATCACCATGCTCAACTCTGCCAATGTTCAGGATCTTCACTCTTCAGTATAGTCTCTTCAATCCACCCTAAGTTCACTGGATGCAACGGTTACTGACCTGGCTAAATCATCATCTTCTATGGCCTGGAATCTCGGACCTAGAATGACGGAGCTGGAACTATCTCAGGCCAATCTTGCTGCCAAGGTCACAGGTCTTCAACAAGATACATCAGACATTAAAGCCATGGTCTCGGAGATATATCAAGCCTTTAAAGGTCAAGCAGCTCCCTCTCCCTCAGTATCTCAAACAACTCTTGCTCTCACTGAAGTTGCAGCAACAGTTGAGGGGGAGAAAGCTACTGAAGAGACTCCTTCTCATACTGAGGGGGAGCTAGCTCAACCTATATTAGAAACACCAATCTCATCAGTCCCACCAACAGCAACAACCCCAGTAACAATGACAACAGCAACAACAACACCAATAATAATAACTACACCTCCACTTGTAGCATCTTCTTCATCAGCTCAGGATAAGGGAAAAGCCAAAATGACCACAAAAGAGCCTGAAAAGATCCCCTATGAAATTGGTGGCATCAGGTACCTGCTTACTCCTGAACAGCTCAGTGCCTACCTCGAGAAGGAAGAAAAGCGAAAGAAATAGGCTGAGGAGGAAAAGAAAAGAAGAGAAGCTCTGGTTCAGGTCGTATCTGAGGAAGGTGAGAAGTTGGGGATCAATCCTAAAATTCTTGAAAAAGGACAAGCATGCCAAAAGTCCAAAGCCACTCAGGATGTTGAATTAGCTGCCTTTAAAAAGAAAAGGGAAAAAAGAACAAAAGGAATACTGTGTGGAAAACTAGAAGGGGGTTGAATAGTTTTACTGATTAAAACTTCGTTTTAAAATATTTAGATCGACTTAGGTCAATCTATTTAGATGTGTATGTTGGACGTCGATAGATAGATATGAAAGTATGTAATGTAAAGGTAAAGAGTAAGAAACACAAAACCACGACACAAGTATTTATAGTGGTTCGGCTACAAGGACACCTTCCTTGCCCTACTCCACTCCTCGAGTCACCTACTCGAGAGTTCGTAATCACTACACGACACAACTCCTTATGGCGGAGAAGCCTTCACAACGTTGCCTACTCTTTTTCCGGTACAAGGCTAGACATCGGGTTCTTCCACAAGGTAGAACCACACCTATCACAACGTCGCCTACACTTTATCCGGTACAAGGCTAGATACCGAGTTCCATTAAAAAGGAGGAACTACTACCCAACACTACACAACACCTATCTCAAAGGAGACCCGCTCCTTATTACAACATCATCAAGGATATCAATATCCTTGGATACAACCTATCTCTATTTGTACATCGATACACCATATCGATTGTACACCCTTGGCATTCTTCACTAATGCTTTTTACTTGACCCTTTTTGGCATTCTTCACTAATGCCTTTGACACGGATGTTTGGCACCTTTCACTAATGCCTTCGCCTTGACTCTTTTGGCATCCTTCACTAATGCCTTTGACACGGACGAAAAGCACCTTTCACTAATGCCTTCGTCTTGACTCTTTCGGCATCCTTCACTAATGCCTTTGACACAACACCTCTAGGGAGGAAGAAAGAACTATCAACAAGAGAACCTTAGTAGTCTTGATGATGACGAAGCATGGCAACTCATGGACTTGAGCTTGCTCGACTTCAAGAGGTGGTGATCTCGCCTTTAAGAGGAACCTAGAGAATCACACAAAAACAAACACAAACTACATAGAGAGATCCTTAGGATCTGAGGTTAGAAGGTTTACAATACTAGGAGAAAGTATGTGTGGAAGTGGCTACCCAAAATGAAGAAATGGCTCACTATTTATAGAAGAAAATAAGCTACTGTTCCACGGATCCCACGGATCCCTTACTTGAGGGATCCGTCCAGTGTAAACTAGGGGAACCGTGGGACGCTCCTCTTTGCCCATGGGTTTTGGGTCATGGGTCATAGGTTATGGGTCATGGGTCCTAGACTTTGGACCATGGGTATCCAAGTAGATACAATGTATCTAGTAGGTGCAATGCCTCTAGTCCATGGGTCATGGGTTAAATCTATGGGTCATGGATAATACCCATTTATGACTTATGCATGATGTCATGCAATGGGTTATGGGTTATGCTCTATGGGTATGGGTCATGGACTTTGGGTTAAACCTAACTACATTCAATGTATTTGGTCAATGACTCAAATACTTAAACTTCTACCCATAATATTACCCATTATAATACATACTAGTTATGTATATATCTACCCAATATGTAAAAACTAGTTGTTGTACATATGTATTACTAAATCATGAAAAAACTATTACTTGTTTGGTGTTTTATGTGAAAACGTAAGTGTGTTAGTAAACTATTGGTTCAAACCATTTTTGTATTTTATTTGTTTCGTTAAAAATGATTTTACGTTTGTTATCGACAAAACATTAGAAGATCGTAAAATATAAATAAACGTTTTTACGGCTTATTTGTATTAACATGCTGCAATTAGGCAAGAAAGGATTGATCACTACAACTGGACCATGACAAGCAGAAGGGCCGCTGAGAAAATCATTGATGTTAAAATCATCCCCAGATCCAAACCACTAGCAATGAATGTCTACAGGGCGGGATGATAAAAGGTATTTTGAAGTTCATGATCCCTTAAAGTTCACTGACTTTGGGATCACTAAACTTGATGAGCTTGGTCCCATCATCGAGAAGAAGCAAAATGCAGTGGTCAAGGAACTGATGAAATCCCTCAGCAAGCGCAATGAAAGATTAAAGGAAGCACCAGCACAGCTTGGGATATAGCCAGCTCTTACTGCAGCTCAAGGATCTCAACCTCAGTCATCCCAAGGTAAAAGGAAAAGGGTTGAATCTGAGCCTGAAGCCAAGGTTCCTGGCTTTGACTGCAACAGGGAGCTGCCTGAAGGGGTAAAGTTTGTAAACTGCTTAGTCATAGAAAAGCCTGAAAGAGGACTTTTCTTTATTGATGTCTATGGGAACCTAGCATTCCAGAGATGGAGTGACATTGATCAGGCAGGCGTAGCAACGATGGCAAGTTACTTACCTGTGGCCTCTCAAATCAAAACTCCTGAAAACATCAGGTTCTGCACTGACCTGAATGCCAAGATAAGAGAGCACCCTGACAAAGAAACCCTCCTCTCAAAGAAACCAAAGCTAGAAGCACTGTAAATCCACCTTGATTGACATCACTAGCAGCTTTATCATTTTGTATTTTGTATTAGTGATAGGAACCTTGTAATCTGATCAATAAATGATGTATGTTTTGTTAAAATATTCAGTGTTCTTTGTTATGTTCATTAGTACATTCAGTGTAAGAAGAAGCCATTTGCTCACTTACATTGATCAAACACTTAGGCTATTTGTGTATCCAAATATGGGGAGACTGTTGGGTTCAGTGAATACCCAAACCCTATGATTCTAGGATTTGAATAGAAAATACCCTAAGTATTTAGTCCTTTAAACACTAACAAGTCACTGAGCGCATAGTCACTCAGTGAGCTGTCTTCAGGATACTCAGTAAGAGACAAAGAAGAAGTCTCTCCACTCAGTAAGGCGGAACTTAAAGGGTGAAGACTGAGTCAAGAAGAAGATGGTGGATTCAGTGAGTAATGACAATAACTCACTGAATCCCGAAACTCCTCACCAACTACTACCACTGAAGACAAACTAAAGATGAAGACTGAAGGCTATGAAGACTGGAGAATGAGCGAGACAAGGCGGGATAAGTTTGAACAGATAAGACGAAGTCCTTATCAACCAAAGTCAAACTTTCCCTGAATCGTTAACTATCAGGCTCAGTGTCATAACGGACAAGAAGAAAGCAGCCTTGTCACTTACTCTAAATAGCAAATGTAAACAGAGACAAAATACATCAGTATTTTGTCTTCTGTAACCTGTCAGTTTGTCCTCTAGGATAGAGTTAAAAACATACTTGTATAAATAGCATAAGAGATGAAGTGAAAGATTTAAGCTTGTGCATTAATTGTAAATCACACACACAAGCAATCTTTCACTCCTCCAAATACAACTATGTCCCTGAGATAGCTCAGTGGTTCCTGTGAAGTTGTGCTTAGACTTAGCCTAAGCTTAGTGAGGAGTCATACCAAACTTGTCATTTCAATCCCAAGTACTGTTCCGCAAGTACTTGGGTAATGTATTCTTTTTTATTCGTTTTAATAAAGAATATAAACGTTGAAAATTACTCAGTGTGTTTATCTTATTAAAACTTATCTTTACTTGCATCTTTTCAGTCACTGTTCACAATTAGTGTTTTATTGTTTTTAAACGATTGTGAAACGGGAACAACAAAAACAAACACAAACTACATAGAAAGATCCTTTGGATCAGAGGTTAGAGATTTTACAATACTAGGAGAAAGTATGTGTGGGAGTGGCAACCTACAATTAAGAACTGGCTCACTATTTATAGACAAGAATTCACTAATGTCCCACGGATCCCATGGATCCCTTGCTTGAGGGATCCGTCTAGTGTATTCCTAAGGATCCGTAGGACGCTCCCCTTAAATGGGTTGTGGGTCATGGATCATGGATCATGGGTTTTAGACTTTGAACCATGGGTATCCAAATAGATACAATGTATCTAGAAGATGCAATGCATCTAGTCAATGGGTCATGGGTTAGCTCCATGGGGTCATAGATAATACCCATTATGACTTATGCATGATGTCATGCAATGGGTCATGGATTATAGATCATGCTCCATGGGTATGGGTCATGGACTTTGGGCTTTACCCAACTACATCCAATGTATATAGTCAATGGGTCAAATACTTAGACTTCTACCCATTATGTTACCCATTAAAATACAAACTAAGTATGTATATATATATATATATATATATATATATATATATATATATATATATACCCATTATGTAAACACTAATTGTTATACATATGCATTACTAAAATATGAAAACACTATTGCTTATTTAGTGTTTTATATGAAAACGTAAGTGTGTTAGTAAACTATTGGCTCAAACCATTTACGTATTTTATTTGTTTCGTTAAAATGATTTTACGTTTGTTATCGACAAAACATTAGAAGATCGTAAAATATAAATAAACGTTTTTACGGTTTATTTGTATTAACATAAATATTTGTTTTGACATATGAATGTAATAAACGAGTAAAATTTGAGTCGCGTGTTGCAACAGCTTTTTAATACCTAAAAACCCGACCAAATTTTTTCTAGTTACGCTAAAAACTCTTTTATTGCTCGATACCCCTTGTAATCAAAATTTCTTGCTCCGCCACTGATCTTGAATGCAAGAGTTTTATTTGAGTTTTTGATTATGTTGAAATAGCGTGTGTCTTCGTAAAAGTATTCTTGAATCTTAATGGGGGATTGATGATTTTTTTTTTTTGTATGTCAGTGTAAGTGATGGGTGATTTGTTTTAACAATAACAATAGTAGAATAATAATAAGAGTAGATTACACAGACCATCCTTACGGTTTGCGTTGACTTGCATGTTTGGTCTTTTGACTTTTTTTGCTGATTTAGATAGTCCTCAACTATGAAATTCTTAAAACTCATAGTATTTTGACCAAACTGACATAAAATTTGACCGCTAAAACCCTCACGTAACTTGCACATGAGGGTATTATTGTCATTTTATCTATGTACCTATTTCTTTCCATTTTGGGCCCCACCACTCTTTCACTTTTATAAACATGACGTCTACTCTTTCTCTCTCTTAAACGTAATTGTATTAAATGTTGGATAAAGGCTAAAAAGGAATTAATACTTGGTTTTGAAAATTTAAAAACTAGTGTAAACTTAACAACCGATGTTTAGTCGGCGGGTTATGGTTTTCCCGGTTCGTACAATTGTGTTACCGTGCATTGGATTGATCACGATACTTGGCAAATGATGAAACACACTATTGGTTTTGAAAACATTGAATATCCGCACATGGGTGAAAATTTAAGCGGGATGTTTCAAGATGTTATGAAAACGTATAAAATAGAAAAAAAGGTTTTTTCAATATCATTTGATACGCTTATAATAATACAAATGCGGTTGGAAAGCTAATACTAAAATACCGACCACTTCTTGATGGCATTTGTTTATCATATTCGATGTGTTGTACACATCATTAACTTGGTTGTGCAAAGCGGATCAGCGACCGAGTAAATGTATAATTGAAAAGAAGATTTTAGAAAAATGTTACAAGATATTTTTCAATTGGGAGGCAAAACATATGTGGAGTATATGAAATTGTGTCAAAGTACGAATTCCATTTTTTATCCCCTAATTGGGATGTTCCTACTAGATGGAATTCGACTTATAACATGTTTGTTTGTGGTTTATGCCAAAAGTTAACGTTACAACATTTTCATGAGGAACTTTGTTCTAGGCGTCGGGGTTTGGTACCATTTCCGGTTGAAAATTGGGATACTATTAAAAAGTAACCGAATTACTCAAAGTTTTTAAAACCGCAACAACTTTGTTATCGGGTGTTTATTATCCCACGAGTCATTTGGTCCTCAACCAACTTTTTATGATGTTTAGAAAATTAGGATCATACGAATTTGATGGTCCACTTTTTGCGACTATGGTTGAACCGATGAAAGAAAAATTTAGTAAATATTTTCAAGAAATTTCACCGGTAATTACTTGTTCCGTCGCATTAAACCCATGTTTTAATATTAGCAGGGTGGAATATCTTATCGATAAGATTGCTAACGATTTGGATTTGGTTCAAATAGACATTTTTTATGTAACAAAAGCACAAGAAATTTTTAAAAATAATTTTAAATGTTTATTTGATGTTTATTTTGAAAAATATGGTACAACAAATGTGGGAACAATTTCGGCTTCAATGTTTGCATCAAGTTCGAATATCATGGATCCGGATTTGGACTTATTTTCAAATTTAAGAAAAGAAAGCCGTAAACGGGCTAGGAGTGAGAATTTATCGAGCAACGAATATGGGAGATATATTGGAACCGATTGGTTAAACACTATCACACCCGAAGAGTTCAAGAATTTTTTTTTGAGTTGGTGGAAACAAAGGCAATCTCAATATCCCGTTTTAGCCGCAATGGCCCGGGATTTACTAAGCGTACAAGTTTCTATCGTTGCTTCGAAATTTGCTTTTTCTACTAGTGGAAGGGTATTATCGGTAAGAAGATCAAGACTCACACCTTTTTTAATGGAGATGCGTATTTGCTTGAAGGATTATTTAGATGGGGCCGAACGTATACAACACATTGCAAGACTTGAAGAACCAATGGAATACGAAACACAATTACAAGAGATCGAGGTGGAAGAGGGTTATGTAATCAATCTTTCCAAAGAAGAAGTCGCTTTCAATGAAGCTACTAGCACCGCTAGGAGCACCGAAGTTGAAGATGAAAATGAAACTGATGATGAATAAATAGTTAAAATGTATTAAATTTGTGATTCAAGTACTTTATGTATAATATTTATGAGTTTATTGAATAAAAGTTGAAGTTTATTAAGTTTATTGGGTAGAAAACGCGAACGAAAAAAAAAAACTCGGAATTGAGCAAAAGAATGCCCATTGTTAACAAAATGGCACCGGTTTTTGTCAAACCGGTTTGAACGGTTTTTTCCCACGAACCGGTTTGTAACCGATCCGGAACCGGTTCTACGGATCCCGGTTTTTAAACCCCAAATCCTATAAAAACCGGTTTGGTTTAAACCGGGATCGGTTTTTTGACTTTGACTAGAAACTGAAATCAGTTTCAAACCGGAACCGGTTTTTTAAAAAACCGGCAAATGTCCACCTCTAACCCAAGTTATATGGCGTTTTATAGCCCTATAACGCGATCCTATGGCACGAGACGATATCATACCCCAAGTAATAAGTGATAGGGTATGGTGCAAAATTTCCCATCCAAGTCACAGTTTTTTTTTTTTTTTTTTTTTTTTTTTTTTTTTTTTTCTTTTTGTTTTTTGTTTTTTGTTTTTTGTTGTTTTCTATTTATGTTTTATTGGGTTAAGTGTGGGTCCAGGTGTTCTATAACTTGAGTGATGTAAAGAGAGTGTTTTAAGGTTAAGTTATAGGAAAAAAAAAAGCTCAAATGACAACACTTTTTGCTATAACATCGTCAGATAACACCATGAGTACCTAAACACCATGAGTACCTAGTGCTCTAACAACTTTTCATCGCACATCAAAAATATTTTCTCTCTCCCAACATTTGATCTTTTTTTACAATTCCTTATCACCATCACCACCAAGAACACAAAAGTACTTTCTAAACCCATAAACCAACCATCCACGCTAGAAAAATCTCACCGGATAGTAAACAAAATAGAATATACACACTATTATGTAATGCCTGCAGGGACGGAACCAGGGTGGGTCCCGAGACACCTATGGAATTTTGAGGCGTAGTGTTAATTTTTGTTAAAAACCTCGATTTTTCGTAAATGCACCTGGTCCCAAAAAGTTGTGTTCCTCATTTTGTATAATTTTTCGTAAATGCAACTGGTAAAATTGTATCATTGTTCGTCCTTGAATGCCAGACTCAAATTGTATCCTGGTCCCAAAAAGGGGTATTTACATTTAGTGGATGGGCTCCAATGAATATTTATTTTTTCTTTCTGTCTTGAAATAGATGGCAAATAGCCCAAATAAACATTTAATACTTGGGTTAAAGCCATTAATTACCAACGTACTTTTAAAAAAGGTCCACATCTTACCAAAATAGTATATATAAACTCATTATCACCATCCAAACTTTTAAATTGTGAACAATATCACCGTTATCACCCTCATAAACTTGCATCGTTAGTCCTTTTACTAACGGTCGTTAATAAATAACTGAAAATTTGGTTGTTTTTTTTTTGTTTTTTTTTTATGTTTTATTTTGTTTTCGCACGCTTTCGTTCATTTTTACACGTTTTCATTCGTTTTCGCACGCTTTCGTCCGTTTTTACACATCTTCACCCGTTTTCACACATTTTTGTCTGTTCTTACATGCTTTCGTCCGTTTTTACACATTTTCGTCCATTTTTGTACGTTTTCATCCGTTTTTACACGTTTTCATCCGTTCTTACACGTTTTCGTCCGTTCTTACACGCTTTCGTCCGTTTTACACGCTTTCGCCCGTTAACGTATTTGTCCATTCTTACATGCTTCCGTCCGCTTTTACATGGTTTCATCCGTTTTTGCACGTTTTTACACGTTTTCGTTCGTTTTTACACGTTTTCGTCTGTTCTTACACGCTTTCGTCTGTTTTTACACGTTTTCGTCTTTAGTCCGTTCTTACATGCTTTTGTTCGTTTTTACACATTTTCGTCCGCTTTTTCTCGTTTTTATCTGGTTTTTCACTTTTTTGTCCGTTCTTACATGCTTTCGTCTCTTTTTACACGTTTTCGTCCATTTTGCACGTTTTCATCCGTTTTTACATGTTTTCATCCGTTCTTACACGTTTTCGTTCATTTTTAGACGTTTCGCCCATTTTTTCCATATGTAGAAACAATCAAAAACTTGTAAGAACAAACAAAAACATATAAAAATGGATGAGAACATGTAAAAACGGACGATAACGTGAAAAAACGAACGAAAATGGACGAAAACGTGTAAAAACAGACGAAAGCGTGTAAAAAATGATTAAAACGAACGAAAACATGTAAAAAGAGACGAAAACGTGTACAAATGGACAAAAACGTGTAAAAGTGAATGAAAACATGTAAAAACAAACGAAAGCGTGTAAAAACGGATGAAAACGTGCAATAAACGGACGAAAACGTTTAAAAGCAAACGAAAACGTGTAAAAACGGACAAAAACTTGTAAAAACGGAAGAAAAGTTGTAAAAACGGACGAAAACATAAGAAAACCAAATTTTCAATTATTTATTAACGACCGTTAGTAAAAAGGACTAACGATGCAAGTTTATGAGGGTGATAATGGTGATATTGTTCACAATTTGAAAATTTGGATGGTAATAATGAGTTTATATATATACTATTTCTGTTAGTATGGGTAGTCTTATGTTCGGTAATTTCTAATAATACGTCTTTTTACTTCATTTTAGCTATCTTACCAAACAAATTTTATAAAACAAAAAACGATCTTGCTATGAGCTACTAGCTATCTGCTAGCTATCTGCTTATTGATTGGTCCTAAACTAGTCATCTTTATATTAGTCAACCACTTGTGAATGGTCAACCATAAAATTCAAACTAATCTAGGACCAAAGACAGTTAAAATCCATGGGAGTATAGAATTATATCCCCGGGTCGTTAAATCCCAACGAGGTGTGAAAACTGTAATACAACGTCTGTGTGTGCTGAAATAATATCGAATATACAAAAAAACAGGAATCTGATTGACTAACACTAGGAATGTGAATAGTGATAGCTCTGTCACAGCTATGTCGTTAAAAACGTGCAATAAGAAACCAAAAAACGTAAAAGATATACAAACGTACGTTTAACTTAAATTAAACGTAAAGGTATAAAAACAAAACGATTATAACTATAGTAGGGATTTGCATGCCTTAGGGCTTAAATGCAAATTAAATAGAATTAAAATATTTATCTATAATTTACAAACTTATATAAAAGTTAAGAAAATCTAAAAACTAAAACATGTACGTTTACGTAACAATTACGTAAGCGTACCAAAATAAAAAGGAATTCGGTCCAATACAAGTCCCACAAATGTGAAAATCATATTTTTGGAATCCTAAAAAGATAAGAAATTTATTGGAAAATTAAAATAAATTTTTACTCTATTAAATTAATTAATATAAATTAAAAATGAATTAAATGTATTTAAAAATGAATTAAATAATAAGAAAATCTAAAATTAACTTAAATAAATGAAATAAGGAATCTGAAAAATCTAAAATATTATAAAATAATTTTAAAACTGAAAATGTATTTTTTACACAATTATTCTATTTATTATTAATTAATCTAAAAGAATAATAAATTAAGTAAAAATTTATGTAAATTAAGTAAAAATTAAATATAATTAATTAAATTATCTCATTTTTAAATAAAATTAAAAGGTTATTTAAAGAATAGAAAAATCCTAAGGTTTTTATACTAAAAGTGTAAACACCCTGAACATAACCTGGCTTAAGGAAAAATAAAACCATGCGAATGCATTAACAATGCATTTGCATGTACAAAATCAAAAATCTAAAAGAATTGAAAATATATTCAAACATTTAATATCTATTTATAAAATTAAGATAAATTAAACGTAAATTCGGGATTCCGTACGTTTAGGGATGATATCAATATTAGCAAAACAAAAATATGGAAATGCAAATTAAATTCAATTTGCATGCAAACATATAGAAAATGCAA